>OZ020520.1:21513087-22178087 GCA_963971425.1 Bryoerythrophyllum caledonicum | reverse complement strand
CACCATGTTCCTTATTAGGGCCATTCTCCATGGCAATTACAGCGTTCGCAACAGCGGAGTTTACATCCGTGAATCCCAGTCTTGATAATTCATCCGCATTTGGTTTGTTACTCCCGTCTAAGCTTTTAGGGTGGGGGGTAAACATGACATATTTACCATGGATTTTTTTGCTTTGTTTAACGAATTTCTTATATACTGCTGCGTTTAAACATTCAATGTTGCAAGTCCCTACATGCCGCCCATGTTCGAGTTTGAAGAATGTATCAACCACATTCTCCTCCCCGATTATGGATTTTATTCCCTCTACCAATTCCTTTTCATTTTTTGTTTTGTTGAGGTTTTTTTCAATAAAAATTAGACAATTCTTTTTTGCAACCTCATCTTCATCCATTTTTGGCGTTGCAAAGATTGGTACAAAGATCTCATTGTCAAATGAGATTTTGTAATCTTTTACTTTGGCAGCTTGTATTGGAGAAGGAGTTTTGACCCACGCAAACTCGGAAAAACCCTTTTTTTCCACCCATGTTACCTCAAAGTCGTACCCTCTTGCAAAACTATCTCTCACTATTTCGGCATGCAAGTCATGTGGTTCTTTATTAACAAGATTCGTACCTGATATTTTTACGGATAATAGATGCGAGAAAGCTAAGGCGTCGTATAACTTGCACACTTTTCCTTTGTGTGGGATTCCTTCACTCAAGATAAGGATGAAAGGCCTTATCCCTTGTAATAATCCCTTTGCATCTATTTTTGGATTTTTCAGGTGTAATTTCAAAACTCCATTCCAATTTTCGGTTTGATAATAGCAAAAGATGGCTATTGGCTCACCGATGCGGGTCCCAATAGGGATTTCCATGTTTTTGAGCCTTAATTTTATCATCTCTAAAATAACATCCTTACTCCATATTTGATCACCAAGTTCAAAGTGGATTGAGACTTGGTAATCTTGGGCAAATCCTTCCTCATCTACCTCAACTTCACTTGGAAGTTGGGTGAGATTGAAGTGGTTGCCTTCCTTTCCATCAACCCTACTTGAGGGCCACTCCTCTTGGAGAGTATATGAAAAGGCAGGCAATGCTTCAAAACTTTCCGCCGCCTCTTTCGAACTTAGACCACTTTTGACCAATTCTTCTAGGGAGAGAATGGGGATTTTTGGGTTACCTTTTTTCTTTGCAAGTGTATTCATGGTATGAAAACCTAACCAATATTCAGTGTAAGGCAAACTTGTTGCCTTCACCTTCTTTTGGATGGCACTTGCAATAGTTAGGGTGTTTTGGGTACCATTTGTAACACATGGGTTTTGTTCCACTACTTCAACAAACAATCGCTTGGACGAGGTAGCAGCAGCTTGAAGTTGAGACATACTGTACCTAGCAAGAATCAAAGTGTTACTAGAGAAGGTATAGAGTGCTACTTTTGGTTTACTCCTTATCACCTTGCTTTTAACTTCTTCCCTCAACATACATTGAGGGCTTGGTGAAGTTAAAGAGATCAAGAAGGAGTATAAAGTGCCCATACAATTGATATACCACCAAAATCCATTCAAACAACGAACATGCCCCCTTTTATCTAGCAACTTTAAGTATGAAGAGTTGATGTTGTGGCATATAGAGATTTGTACACATACCCACGCAAAAGAGGTGCCATAAAAAAGGTCACCTCTCCAAGTAACTAGTTTTAATATTAAAATATGAATACACTTCCAAAGGTTTGCATAATAAACCCGGAGATAACAAGGAATGACAATTTGTGGAGAGAGTAAGAAGAGGCTATGACCTGATTGAGGGGTACCCACTTGGGTGTTGCTGTGATGACTCTTGTTCCAGTGGCGCCACTTTTTTGAATCAGTAAAAGAGGGTTTAGTGTCCTTCAATCGGCTTCTTCTCTTGTGCACTACTTGGTCAGTCCCTTGAATGGCACTGGAGTTGTCCGTTGGACCAATCTGACTTCTTGGGCCTAATGCTCTGTCGCCCTTCGTTCCTCTCTGGCTCGAGCTAGGGTTTGTTCTTGAGGCTCCGCCGTTCCCTCTTTGCCCCTTGTTTCGCTGGCCCTTCGTTCTGCGCCCACCTTTCTTGATTGTGCCTCCTTCGTTAGACTTGCTTCGCCCGCCCTCGCTGGTCGTGTTTTTGCTAGGCTTGCTTTGCCCGCCCTTCGTTCGATGCACTTGCTTCTCCTGCCCTCGTTGGGCTTGCTTTGCCCGCCTTCGCTTCGCCCGCCCTACGATCTTCTTCCACTGGACTGCCTCGCTGGTCGTGTCCCCCAACTTTTCTGCTTCTTTGGCAGCGACGTTGCCTGCCTTGCTTCTTGAGTGCGCGTCTTTCTCTTCTATGGTCTTCCAAGTCTACGGACTTCTACGGCTGTCTCGTGATCTGGGGCGTGGCTGGGTTCTCCAAGTCTGCAGTCTTCTGTTGACGACTCGTGAGCTGCGGCGTGGGTGGACAGCGCCGTCTTTCTCTGCCGTTGGACACGACCTTTCCGATGGGGGTTTCGTCCTGCGGGGCTTCTCGCGATCCGCCCTCCAAGGTCGTGCGATTCTGGCTAAGTGGTTTCGTCTATTTGGGTTGACCTGCAGTCTTCGTCTCGTCTTAACTTTTGTTAGCTGTTCTACGAAGTTACCAGACCTAATTTGTTCGGATATGTTATACAGAAACAATGCGACTTGAAGTGCGTCCTTACACAAGCAACATTTTTCTAGTGCATACTTGGACAAGACCCAGACAATAATAATTTGAAAGAAATGGGTTAGAGGTGCTTCACTGTGGAGGGGTTTCTGCGATGGTGACGCAGTCAATATGTTGTTGTCGAGATGGAGTCTCTGCTGTTCGGATGTCCGCACCTCCTTCTCCACGGATCCCTGCTGTGAACTTGGAGTTGCGTTCTCCTGCCGGACTCCTGGTTTCGAGTGCAACAGTGCGTCCCACCTCTGATCTTCACGGTTCGAGTGTGACCTAACACCGTTCTGCGGAGCTCCTAGCGGTGTGGGCGGCAGTGCGCTCTCCCTCAAAGCTTCCTTCTGGTAAGCACCCTTCTCTTGGTTTGTGCACGTAGCACGCTTCCATAGAGCAGAGAGTAGGCGTTCGCGCAGTAGGCAGAAGTGAGAGGATTTGGTAGTGGGGAAGGGGTGTGATATATACCTTGTGTTTTGTGGATTTTCGATGGATGTCCTTGCGTGTAATGAACGTCTTCATTTTTGGATTTGTAGCCGTTTAGGGTTGTCGTCTTCAAAGTGTCGCTTGGCTGTAGATCTATGGTTGTGTTGGCTCGGATGGTCGTTTAGGTCTTGATCTTGCCAAAATTGGGTGTTTATTGGGCGGTTGTGGCTGCTAGGGTTGCTGGGGTTGCACTGTAGTGGCGGCTGGGAGTGTGGTCTTGTGACTTTCTTGTAGTTCCTGTCATTGTTTAGTGGTACTTTGCAGAAAGGAGATATGGAAGGTGATGGATTGGTGTGGGTACTTACCTGACTTTGCACATACCTTGGTTTTGAATGACGTATTGGGGTCTTGATATCTTGCTGCTGTGGCTGTTTTTTAGCGTGCAGGTGGTGATGGAGGTGTGAGGCTTGAGCTTCAAGATCTTCTGGTGTGTGTAGGGTGAGTGACAATGCTCCTTCCTCTTCAGGTTGCTTGGTTGCGGTGGCTTTGTATTCTTGATGATTTGTTGGAAATTTGGTGGTGAGCGATTTGGTCTTGAAATCCTGATTGATGCTAGAAGAAAGTTGAAATGGCGTTAGTTTTGGAGGAGAGGTTAGGATACTTACCTTGGTTGAAGTGGCATTGTGTTGTTGGTGTCTTGTAGCTGATGCGGGTGCTGATGTTGTTTCTATGTAGGGCTGCGCTTTGGATCTTCTATATATGGTTGTCTTAACTTCGGCGTGGCGTAGGGCTGATGCAGAGCCTCGGTATTTGTGGTCGCGGAGCTGATGTGTATTTACAGCCCTTTATGTGCACCATTGGTTCACCTCTGTGTGCTGGTGGTTAGTCGATATGTTTACTCCTAATATATGTGAGTTTGTGAAACGTATTCTAGCTTGGAACTTCAAAAACAGCGGAATACCGATAAATGACTTAGCTGGGTACTCAAAGTACGATTCGTTGTGTGCAACTCTCATGTCTTGGCCTTGGGTTCGGTTGTTGCTTCTGTGTTGCGAGTTTGATGAAGGGCTGCGGTCTCGATTGTTGTGTTGTCCTGCTTCTTCGTGTTCTTGGGTCTGTTTCATTTCGCTCTCTACTTCTTTCCTGCTTGGATGTCCTCTCTTCAGTGACTGCAGTTGTCTTGACTTGTTCTTCCTGTCTTTCCTGTGTGGTATTTTCCAGGGCAAGCAACTGCTATTCTCCTTCTTGCAAAGCAAGTTAATACTTGGTCCTACTCCTACTACATTCACTACTACATGCGAATCTAAGTTACATATACACTTTTGAAAGTTTGTGAGATGTGAAGTGCCACATGAATACTTAACTGATCTTGTAGAGAGTTGGTCGTCGTAAGGTCTTGTGTCTTGGCAACTGATTCGAGATTTGTGCAAGCAATAGTCTGTTTTCATGGCAGTGCTGAGGTCCTAGTTTGTTGCACCTTTCCACAACTTTGTATCAATGATCTAAGATCTGCAATCCCTTTCCAACGTTATATACACTATAAGCAAACAATTCAGCGGTAAATGAAGTGCACACAGGGATTCACAATGACCCCAACAACCTTCATTGTCGTGTGCCTTGCATTTGCGCCTAACACCAAACAACCCCTCCTCACCAGGTTTTGCGGAGCTACTCTTCTCTCATTCTCAAAATTCTACCCACTCGTGCAAAATTCAGAGACCTACATTACCTTAGATGAAGCAAACTTGTGCCCCAATACATCACTATTATTATGGAACTACAAACTCAGATAATCAAATTCTATCTACAAATATGCTATGCGCACATTCAAAGTCTAGAATTCCATCACATAGATACAAATTCAGAACATACTACTAACCCTTACCTGATGGGCATGGACTTAGTGGTGGAACGAACACACTTTATTCACGCCGGCCCTTCTTTGAGGACCGGCGTTCTTCTTCTTCTTCTTCAGTACATACTTAATAGGATATCCAGTCCGGAAGAACAAAAATTCAAATAAGAACATGCACCTCCACCTATTTAATATTGGTAGGATAACTCCAGTCCTCAAAAACCACAAAACCCATTGAAATCAAATATTAAGGTAAAGATGCCTTGATTATGTCCACCTGTGATTTTGGAATTTTGAGCCTAGAGGAGCTTAGGTTTCCGCACAACCTAGGCTTCCATGCCGTTATAATACAATCTGTATCCACTCAGATTGGTTGAGATTTAGTTTCTTCGACCCAATTATTCCCATGACTACAATCCCACCGTTGGTATGTTTCAAGGTCCACATGACGTTGGGATGCAGGTTTGTAGTATTGCACTTTAATCTCATGAGAATGTTCACGATCCGGATGTGGATTAGTCAAAGCCAAGGCAATCCAAAATGGGTGGGAATCCCCATCAGTAGAACGCACCGCAAGTACATAGCCCTCGTATACATCCCTACCAACTCGAAACGATGGAGGGGGACAATGACGTCGTTGTCCAATGAATAAAGGGTCCTCTATTCATTTTTAATAGAATGTAGGTACTTTTAGTGTAGTGTACACTAAAAGCGAGCCTGTACACTAATTGTGAACTGGGCAATTAGTGTAGTGACAAATCAATACACTAAATATCAACTACAACACTATTTGTGAATTCCACTTAAGATTGCCATATAAATTTTTTCACTTGTGCACATTTAGTGTATCAAGATTAGAAGAAGATTATGTGTACATTTTGAGTATAAGAAGCGACAAAGATTTAAGTACATTAAAAAAAAAACAACATTTGGATAAAATAGAATTTAGACATGGAATGAAGGTGAAATTGCACCAAAAATTGATTTGGCAAATAAATGATTGAGAGTAAATAGAACCTAGATATGGAAGAAAAGTGGAATTGCAAAAATAGGAAATATTTGAAAATAGAAGATTGGAAAAATAAAAAGTTAGATTTGAAAGGAATGTGAATTGGCAACTTTAAACATTTGAGAATGGAAACATGGAAAATGGAAACATTTGAAAATGGAAACCTTTGAGGATGGAAACACTTGAAAATGGAATCATTTGACAATGGAAATATTTGAAAATGGAAACATTTGAAAATGGAAACATTTGAAAATGGAAACATTTGAAAATGGAAACATTTGAAAATGAAAACATTTGAAAATGGTAACAATTGAGGAAATAAACATTTGAATAAATACTCATTTAAAAAGGAGACATTTGAAAAGAATTTCATTTGGAAAAATAAACAATAGAAACATGAAACATTTTACAAAGTATATGTTTGAAAAATGCACTTTTAACATTTGAAAAAGTTAACATTGAAAAAGTTAACCTTTTTCAAAAGTATTTTTTTGAAAGGGTGCATAAAATTTAAAGTACTAAAAAAGTGAAAGATTCAAGAAGAGAAAGGAGGCATTTGAAAAACAAAATTTATGAAAAGAGAAGTGATTTGAAAAGTAAGGGTTGAAAAAGAAAAGGATCAAAAAAGTAAGGCTTAGAAAAAGTAAGAGAATAAAGAGTAAAAGTATGAAAAGTAAGGGATTGATAAGGTAAGGGTTTTAAAATGTAAAGTTTAGAAAAAGTAAGGGATTTGGAAAGTAAGGGTTAGAAAAAATAAGAGATTGAAAAAGTAAAAGTTCAAAAAATATGGGTAAGAAAAAGTAATGTTTTGCAAAAGTAAAGGTTAGGAAAAGTAAGGGTTAGAAAAAGTAAGAGTGAGGATTTGAAAAGTAAAAAATTGAAAAAATGGTGATAAGGTAAAAAGGTAAAAAGGTTGTAAAAGTAAAAAGTTATAAAAGTGGAAAGTTGTAAAAGTAAAAAAGTTGTAAAAATAAAAGTTGAAAAGGTAAAAAAATGAAAAGTAATAAAATAAGTAAAAAGTTAAAAGTTGAAAAGTAAATAGTTGAACGAGTAGGAAGTCTAAAAAGTAAAAAAGTTGAAAAGGTAAAAAGTAGGAAAAGTAAGAAAACAATTAAAAGTAAAAAGTTGAAGAAGTATGAACTTTACAAAGTAATATGTTGAAAGGGTAAAAAATTCAAAAAATATTCATTTGCATCACCAAAATGTAAGAGTGATAAAATCTGCAAAAATGCAAGAGGGGATAATATGGGATTGAGAATGAGGATAGGTGGTTAGTTAAGGCATGGTAGCCGGGTAGGTGGTTGATTGGGGGGTTGATTGGGGGTATCATTGATGATATTGGTGGCTAACACTATTTGTAAACTTATTCACGAATAGTGTACAAAGGTAATTACACTATTCGTGATACTACACGAAAAGTGATATTTAGTGTAGTAGAACGTAGGTGCTAGTAACCTCACGGCGTTGCGGGTGGAGGTTTTGGTTGTTCTCCGCATGTTAGGGTTTATGCGATTCTTGACCGGATATGGTGGAATTTTGCGGATTTTTTTGGAGGTTTAGGAGTGTTTGGTGCGGAGTTTTCTTGCGGTGAGTAGTTTCTGTGGAACTCGACCTTGGAGGGGTGGTTTGGAGGTCTTGACTGTGTTTGATGACCGTTGATGCCCGTGCAGCCCTAGAGTTCGATCGTTCCAATTGTTGTGTGAAGCGATGAGGTTTCTCTGTTACGATTCCATTGATCGTCGAGTGTATTGATGGATGAGCTTCGGAGTTCCTGTAGGTTGTGTTGAAATGGAGTATTTTGGATCCGCAGTGGCTGGTGAGCTTCGGATTTGGCCATTGCAAGGTAGTCTTGGTTTCTGGTGATACCAAGATGTTATGTCCTGGAACGGAACGAAGGAGTCAGGGAGGCGGTCAATCGGCATCCACTTCCCAGGCATCGCAAGAAGCTGGAGAGTCTTCCTCATCTAGGTTCTGGCTTCACCAGAGTGTACTTTTTAAGTTGCGTTTGATCGACGGGCTATGAAGTTCTTGCCGGTGGCGAAGTGATCGGGGCGCCTTGGACGATGGTCGTGACGAAGCTCTCCAAGCGAAAGAGGACGCAGCCGGACTGGCTTGGCAACGATGTTTACCCTATATTTGACCTAACTAAGGATGGAGACGGGTCTGGATCTACGTCTGTTTCCGATTTGAACTCCAGTGAAGATGGAAAAAGAAGCCCCTCCAGGACGGTGGCCTCCTCCTCATTCGATCGAGGGATTCTCTTGGGTGACGAGGAGGAGGATTCTTTACAATTTACCAGTCCAGCAAAGAAAAATCCTCCCATCGCCATGGCTACATGTAAGTCAGGCAGTCGCGACTGAGTTCAATATGAGCATATGGAGCTGCCATTCGCGTCGCAGGCCTGCTATAGACACCTTGATTTTCGTTTCATGTTCTTTCGTTCTGGTATTTCTTTCACTTCCGAGTGTTTTAGCTGTTATTTGTGGATATTTGTGGACACTTTGCCCTTTCAATGCCTATCTGTCTTTCAATGTGCGTCACGCATACATTATGTGGCTTGAAATTATCATGTATGTACAGGTGTGGAGGTTCAGAGCCAGCCAAATATTGAGCTCGAGAAGCACATAGAAGTAAGCTGGTGCTGGTCATTATTTTGAGAGATACTTCCATATTGCAGCTCTACCTTATTTGAGGGTTCTTAATAGTTCATAAGCTTGTGCGACATGTTCTGTTTTTCATAGATGTGTGTGTGAGGTTTGTTCACTTCATGAGGTTTGGAATTTTCACCTCTTTAACAACTTGTGTACAGAGGGATGCCTTTCCGGTTATTTTCCCTGTCGAGAGTATCCAGCCTCCTACCAAGATCAGTGGCTTGTATTTGATATTTTCAGCCGAGGCGGTTGAGGTTCGAGGAGGTGATGAAGAATGCATGATTTATGAATGGCCCCTCGAGAGTATTGTTCGGATTGGCATTCATTATCTTTCAGACAAGGAAGAGGTGAGGATCTTCTAAATATTTCATTTGTGTGCTTCAGTGGGTGCCTTTAGTTGACCATTTTTGATGTGGCGCGGCTAGGAGTATTGATAGGGAATTCTGAATATAATGCATTTGCGAGTTTCTACAGCCTCTGTAAAGAATAGATTTGATTATTAGTCGAAAGTATTGATGTTGAGAACGCAATATTCAGAAGTTTGATGTTGCATCAAGTGGCTAATATCGCTTTAAGATTATGGTTCTTCAATGGCAAGTATTCCCCTTTCTATTGACAAATTGGTCTTGAAGTTCAATTTTTTGTATGTTCTGGATTCAGGATACAAGAGCATTTGTCGCTATAACAGTGTCAGTTCCTTTATGTTCTTTGTCACGATCCAGCAAGGACATTGGTGAGTATATATGTAGACCCTTAACCCAGACATATTGATGTCAGATGGTTCTGCTTTTCAGTTCGTGGGGCTGTACTTTTCTTGTGCTAACTAGATTTTCTCTACTGTCTAATATGATCTACTATATATCTCAACAGAACAAGTGTGATCTTCTTGGATACACGATTTATTTTATTAGTGTCTATTTTTTTCTGACTCAGTTAATCATGGAGAACTACTTAACACCTGTAAACATTAGAAGGATATAATGGAAAACCCGTTCGATGTCTCACTGTGCAGACGAATACTTGCTGCAACTTTCAAATTTCAGGGACAGCGTTGTTGATATATCCAAATTATCCCCCATTTTCGGGGGTATCATCGAGGAACTCAGAAAGTAAGTTATTCTCATTTTTCACAATTCGTCCTAACACGTTTGGAGTGTTTCCTGCAAGATCTTTGTCCGACATTGCATGCATTCTCAGGCCATCCATTGTTAGTGTTCATTCATTAGCAAGCTCAACTTAGTTATAACATCAGCTCAACAGGTTCCAGGTCGTGTTGTTATATTTACTTTCTCATTTCAAAGAGTGATAGCTATTTGTTGAAGTGTCTAGACAACTGTGTCATATACACTCTTGGTTGCAGGGAAGATGTGGAGAAAACTGCACGCACAATCAAGATGCAAAACTCTCAGACGTCCAACTCATTGATCTCATCAAGTTTAGAAGAGTAAGACTCGGATATATTCTATGCAAAGTTCTTATCTTGGCTCTATTTTTGATGAGTTTCTTGGCACTCTTTTTGATGAGTGTCTTGGCAGCTTAATTTATTGGTCAACGGAAATCTCTATGGGATGTTCTCTGCACTCGTAGTTTTTTTCAGCACCGCAAATTTACGTACTGATATTTCTATTGCAAACACTGGCGGTCTCGTACCTTAATATGATTATATACGTATTTCTTTCTCTTTGTAGCTTTGAAGAATAACCTTGACTTGTTGCGTGGGTCAGGATCAATAAGGTAGTTGATGTCTTTAAGGTTCTGGTTTATCCTCAAGATGACCCAGATGCAGTCACTATCACAGAAAAGGACATCAAAATCCTCAAACCATTTGAGTTCCTCAATGATACAATCATTGACTTTTATATCAAGTGAGTATTGATATACCTCAGAGATTTTTCGTCATTAAGTTACTGAGCGTAGCAGCATTCAGGCTTTGAGTTTAAGTGAGGATTTTTATTGGTGGTTTATTGTGTCCTAGAAAGACCCTTGTTGACTTGAATGTTAACATTTTCTTGTTTTTGGCGTAGGAGCGTATGCATGCTGCTTGGAGACATATAGTTCTGCATTTGTATTTATTATAGTTTGCAGAATGAAGTTAATTCTTGATCTTTGGTATTGAATCCATTTTTTGGCAATGTTGGAATTTCAAATGAAAGGTAGGGAGTTGAGAGCAATCATATCAGGCTATACCAAGCATGAGAATTTCAGTGCAGTGGCAATGTTGTTAATTCCTGATGTTCCTTTTGGTGCTTATCTTTTTTAGGTATCTACAGCAAACATGCGTTTCATCAGAGAAATTAAAGACCCTTCACTTTTTCAACAGTTTCTTCTTCAGCAAGCTGGCGGAAGTGGGCGGTAAAGCTGCTTTCGAGAGAGTAAAAAAGTGGACCAGGAAAGTGAACGTCTTCGAGAAGGACTATGTTTTTATACCTGTCAATCACAGGTGCGGCCTTCCTCAGCAGCTCCGAAGATTACTTTGCTCCTCTTAATGATTACGTCGTCTCTTCTTATTTGCTTACATCTGATCTTGATGCTCAATTCTTTTGAGTAGGTGCTTGATGTTCGACTGTGTGAACGGTGCGGTATGAGTTGTGAATCTTCATGGCAATTTGAGGATGTTGATCATTTGTTGATTAATCTGAGTCCTTGCAGTTTGCACTGGAGCCTGATTATCATCTGCCACCCTGGAAATATTTGGGAAGTTCCAAGTAAGAATTTGTTGATTTTATTGCAACGTTAGGAGTTCAGCTACTTATCCGGTACTCGCACTTCATTGAGGATTTGTTGGCTTTCCTATCTGCTGCTTTTGTGATGTGTTGATTGAAACAAAAAATTCCTGATTTGAGACTACGCTGAGCAACTCTTGTTGATGTAAAAGCAGCAACAGATGGGTCGTTTGATGGGGATGCTTGCATTTTGCATCTTGACTCCATGGAGGGGTCTCATAGAGGAGTGGATTCACATATCAGGAAGTAGGTTATTGTCCTTTTCTCCTTTACATCAATTACGGATCAATCCTTTTTTTCAGTTTTGTGCATTGCCTGCGTATTTTAGTTGGTTTTTCCGAAAAAGATTCTGTGGTCCTTGCAAAGCGTGACTGTTATTTGATGTCGGTGACTGCAACTTCTGGTATTTTTTATCATGAAACTCAAGAAAAGTGAAACATAATTTGAAAACTGGATAAAGTTGTGAGTGACGGCTAGGATTATGAAATTGTTGTGATTAGCTCGTCGTACATACATTCGATTTCTCTCTGACATCTCTGTAGGACATTCGATTAAGCTTCTTCGAGATTCCATTGGTTGAGCTTTGATGCCATATCATACTAGTCATCTTATACTAGTTATCAACAGCTGAAGATTACGGAGTAGATGCTCATTGATCTGGTTGCCTCTGGGGGTCATCATGTCCACGTACGGGGTAGGTGATGAATAATCGAACTGAATCTCTATATATTTTTCAAATGCAGCTATCTTTATCAGGAATGGATTGAACGAAATAGAGACCCTAAGGAGGCCCCATACGTTGAAGAGTTTTTCTTCGGAATGCCTTACATATATTTAAAGGTATGGCATTTGATCGATGGTCGCTGTTGCTTTGTTGGTTTTCAATCTCCAAGGGTAGGTGGGAAGAGAGTGCACTGTTTGTACGTTCGATTTCGATAATTGCTCGTCATTTCATAATTGACCTTCACGAAGCTGTTTTTGTATGGAATACAAGAAAGCAGTGCAATGCGCTTGCTTTAAATAAAGCGTGAAGAACATTGCTGTCGATTGGAACCTTTAGGACGCAACAGCCAAACTCTCTCGCAACCAGCTTGAGTCTTTGGAGCTAAGATCATCCGTCGTTGTGCAGGTCCCCCAACAAGATAACAACCGCGACTGTGGTCTCTTTCTGCTGCATTATGTGGAGCTCTTCCTAAATGAAGCACCTTCAGTGTATCGCATGAGAAGGCAGAGAAACCCACCGACTGAGTTTGTAAGTTCGTGTACATTTCTCCTTTTTTCTCGAAGTTCACATGTGTGCCTTATGCCTCATAATCTTTGACTCGCCTTTCACTTGCTAAACCTAGCTTTGTTGCTTGTTGATTCCTTGAGAAATATGGTGGTGTGGTGGGTGTCGTCACAGCTTCGAAGGAATTGGTTCAGACCATCGGAAGCCTCAGCGAAACGTCGTGTGATACAGAAACTAATTCTTGAACTTTCACAAGGAAGAAGCTCGGAAAGTGTTGGAGAGTACACAAACAGGAAAGAGGATTCACCTGATGGGGTAGACGAACAACAACTAACGAGGGCATTGTCCATGTCCTTACGCGGTGAAAAACAGCATTCTGCTGAACCTGTAGACGAGTTGGGAAGTAATCCATCACATCAAGTGAATGAAAACTGCTCTAGCGATCGAGCAGAAGCGATGGAAATGCATGTTGATGTAAAACCCGACGATCAAGATGAACTCGTGAAGCTGCGACATGTCGATGCTAGAACAGAAGCCTCAGAATGTGATGATATTCGCAGAGGCACTCATCATACTAGCAGTGACCAACCAAACTCAAGCTCCAAGTCTGGTGCAGATCAGTCCAGTGCCCACGTTTCAGCAGAGAACGATGACCTGAATTCAGGACATGATCCTGTTCACGAGGCTTGGAACAACGAGAGGTGCCCAGTTCCAAGGTTATCGATTCAGGTAATAAACTTGCACATCTTTGCTCTATTTGTCGTTTACAGTTATCACGTTCTTTGGCTGTCAGGTACAAGCTTTTAGTAGTTTAGATGCTCCTTGTTAGTTGATGGAAGTGCATTATTTTCCAGGTCAAGCCTTTACAGGTCCCCACTCTGCTTGACGAAGAAGTGCAGATGTACTCTCAGCCTCCTACGGTAAGTGGTATCCAGGACGGTTCTTCATCAAGTGACGAACTATCTTCGTCATATTTTGATGAAGATAGCAAACGATCTCAAAATGAACGCCCCATGTTGGACTTCGATACCATATTATCACCTAAGCAAGTGAACACAGCTGGTAGCGATGATGAAATGTACGAGAGCAGCCCAAAGCCTAGATGGTCTACTTCGAAGGTGCAACACGAGGTCGTTTCGCCAGTTGTAGCAACACCAGAAAATCTACCTTCGACTCGAGTTAGGTCTCCAGAGCTCAAGGAAGATGGACTCACTGGGAGAAGACCGGCGAAGTTTAGGAACAGCACACCACCTTTTGGCAGGTGTTCTATGCAGACTACGCTGAATTTTGGACAGAGGAAGGAGACGCGGAGGGAAAGTCATCAGCAATACGGGTCTTTTCTCGTCACTGAAGAAGTTCAAGAAGTTGAGGAACTGTCTGATGACTCGGACTTCGAAACGATGCCATCTGCGAAAAAGTTGGAGATAGAGCAGAGGGTCACAAGAAGTAGAACTCAAATCACGCATGGATTGCCACTCAGTTCGGAAAAACAAGCAAAGAAAGACGCTCTGGACGCTCTGCGCAGAAAAAAGAGCAGCAGAAGGAGGTAAACCATTCTCCTCTTTGATTATTCAAGAGCCGCCTTCTCTGAAACATTTTTGTGCCTTTCACTTGGCTTGATTAGAATAGAAGTCCCAAAGGTTTTTGTATTTTTAGTTTGGTTGTCCATTAAAGGTCACCTTCAGAAACCTACAGAAGATGAACGTTTGACATATACATCGAAGAATTGCTAACAGTTCTTTCCATGAGCTTAGTCCTTAACAAAGGCTGCTGTGTGGTATTTTTTTCCTCCCAAAATGTAGCATACCCATCGGCAACAGGCATTAGCGGTATTACTTGAAGAGCGAGTCTACGCTAAGGTCGTTGTTAGGTTGTGCCTTGTACTATCCCTTGTTGGTAATTTGTATATTTGTAAATTTGATTCTTGGACTTGTATTATTTGTGTGTTTTGTGTGTGTTTTTTTTTGGGCTCTGTTAGCATCAGGTCATAACTGGGATATCAATTAGAAATCAAAACAATATTTGATGTTTGATTCATTTTTGAATGAGAATTATAGAAATGTTTTTTTTTGTAGAGTCCAAAAGAATCTGAGCTAGTTGAAAAAGAATACGATGATGAATATTAGCCTTTGGCCATTTATTATATGTAGTAGACTAGTTGATCCCCCGTTGTCACCAAGGACAATTGCCAATAAAATAAATGTATATCCACTATTTACTTTAGATACCCTGGTTGCTTACGTATATAAAGTAAAAGTATTAAAGTGAATGCCAAATGTCGACTTCCTAGAGAAGGGGGGTATCATCGAGGTATTTGAGGTTTCCACCACCGGGGTATTGGCCTTGCGCTTTAATAATAATATGAAAGTAAATAAAATAAAATAAAATAAAAAAGAAATGCCACATGTCGCCGTGTCCTATGGCATGATACCTAGGTCATACTTGTAGGTCTTTTATTGTTCCAAGCTATTGCCATGTGTCAAGGAAGGCCAATATTGGGATAGGTCATGTATTGCCATGTGGCGCAACGGATTGCTTGGAACCAACCGGGTATTGTCCCTTCTTCTTTTATTATATGTTGTAAATTATAGAGTGACTAGTGAACCGCCAAGGACAATCTTTAATTAAGTAAATGTATGCTAATTTTTACTTTAGATACTCTGATTGCCTATGTACATGAAGAATAAATTTTAATCCCTAAGAGCACAATGCATTTCCCCCCAGTAAACACTTTAAAATTGCCACCATCAACAAGTGGTAAGAAAATCTAATTTTAAAGTATAATTTTGGACTCTTAACAATAAGATCTTAAAAATACTTCTATATAAATTTACCAATTTTTTGGCTACAATCCATCCCATGGATATGAAGATCATAGCGTTTAAAGTTAAGAAAATGGTTCATTTTCTTCCCTGTGTTGAGTGAATTGGTAGACTTTGACTTCACTTGGTGTCATATTTTTACACTATGCAAGGTCTAAATCCTTCACCATTGTGTTAAACATGATGTTAGTTCCTTATTCACCAATTTTTAGAGGTAGAGAAAGGTTATAGCATATTCAAAACAAGTGTGCAAGAAGTGGAGGTTCAAAAACTGCCAATTCATGTTTTATTTTATTGAGAACTTAACCCCTAAAGGACCACGACCTATTTCGCTCTAAAATCAGTCCAAAACTGCCACTGTCAAAAAGAGACATGAAAATCACATTTTAAAGTGAATTTTGGATTTTCAACCGTAAGATCTTAAAAAAGACTTCTACATAAGCATGCCATCAAATTTTGGTTGCAATCCACCGCATGGATTGATAGATTTTAGTGTTTAAAGTCAAAACAATGGTTCATTTTCATCCCTGCGTTGAGTAGATCAACTGACTTTGACTTCAGTTTGTATCAATTTTTTGCATTGTACAAGGTCTAAATCCTTTACCATGGTCTTAAGCATGATGTTATTTCCCAACACACCAATTTTTAGAGGTAAAAAAGGGGTGTAGCATATTCAAAACAAATGCCAATTCACGTTTTATTTTTTTGTGAACTACGTATGTATTCAAATGATAATCCAAACGGTCAATAAGAAGGTTTTCACCATATATTGTTGTTGAAAAAAAAAAAGTGAAAAATATGAAGATCTCTAGGTTTTATGTAGAAAAGATGAAGTTTTTTTCCCCCGTTGCCCGACAATGTGTGAAAATGTTTGACTTGGAATATAATGCCTTTTTACACTAAAGACAAGATTTTTTTTGAAAATTTCTAAATAAGGAAATATTCTTTATATGTGTGAAAAATCTCAATGTCAATAGAAACTTTTGTCAAAATTTTTGGAGGTGCCCAAAGTCCCACTTTTGGCTTTAAGTGGTACTAATTTTCAAACCACAAATCCAAAAATAAAATAAAAAAATATCTCCACAAAGCTCTTATCAGATCCTATCTTGAAAATAAAATCCAATTAAAAAGGATTTTTTTTCGAATTGTAGGTACATGCCCAAAATCCAAAATGACCCCGAGGGGACGTTTGGTCCTTTAGGGGTTAATATGTTTAAAAATGACAATCCAAACGGCCAAAAAGAATGTTTCCACCACATATTGTTGTCAAAAAAATAAAAAGTGAAAAATATGAAGATTTCTAGGTTTTAAATAGGAAAGAAGAAGTTTTTGATATCTTGCCCGACAAAGTGTGAGAATATTTGACATGAAACATGAAGTGGAAAGGGTTAAAATGTTTTTTAACACTAAAGACAAGAATTTTTTTTGACCTCTTCAAAGAAGGTAATATTCTCTATTTGTATGAAAAATCTCCAATTTGGCTTTGAAGGCTAATAACTTTCATATCATGAATCCAGAAGAAAAAATTTAAAAATTCCACAAAGATCTTATCAAGGAAAATCTAGTCTAAAATTTTTGAAAGAAAAAGATTTTTTTTCGAATTTCAGATACCTGGCCAAAATGAAAAACGTTCCCCTAAGGTTAAATGGGCTCTTAGAACACCATTCTCGTTATATTGGGAAAATTCCACAATATTGAAGGTGTCCAACCTAAATTGTTTGCCACATGTTAATTGTGGGTACATTTAATTGTGCATTTATCATTTTCATGCACCATGCCATGCATACTCTGCTGATCGGAATTGGGTGACCGATGTTCAAAATTCGTTTTGTTTTTGTGCCCTCAAAAAAATATAAAAATATAAATAAATAAATAAATAAATAATTAAATAAATAAATAAATAAATACATAAATAAATAAATAAATACATAAATAAATACATAAATAAAAATAAAAATAAAATAAAAAATAAATGAATAAAATAAAAATTTGAAAATTTGAAAAATTGGGTGGCCGGTCGGAATTGGGAGCCGCTACCTTAGTTGTGGGAAGCAGGCTCCGTGGTACTTGTTCATGTCCTTTGTACTTATCCAAAGACTCAAAAAGGACAGAATATTCAAAAACTTATCAACAACAGGCCTTTTATTAAAAACGGTCCCATGTCAGATTGGTCACGTTCCTCCCTGGACTGCAGCGAGCCACCTCCGCCCGCCAAGTGTACACCTACAGAGGCAGCTGCAGATGCCACGTAAGCCCTACCTCCCGGCATGACTGCCCCTCCAACAGGCCCCAGACCCCAAAAGCGCCACGGAATCACCGCCCTCGGTAGACCTCCCCCTCCAAAATCTACCACTCTCTTGGTTTTAGGTCCCCTCAAAGGGTGACAGCGCAATCAATGTGAAGTTTTTCTATTGAGACCATGCATCTGTTTATCAAGCAATGGGAGCTTGATTAGCTCTGCGAAGTGTGTCTGTGGTGGAGGAGAAGACTGATGGTTTTGGTGTTCTGTTCTTTGATTTGGAGATTCTGCTACTCGTCATTTGGTGTTCCAGGTTTTGTGTTCTTTCGAAGAGTCATTATGGGACTGTTTTGCTGTTGAACCTCAACTTCCGATGAGAATAGTTGTAGATTTGGTCTTTGCAGTTTATGTTTAACCTTGACTCCAACTTCTCTTTTTGACCTCGAACTTGTTGTTGATGGTGATACAACAACCGGAAAAAAACACACCGTTCTGAACGGTTTATTCTGTGGTGTTTCATGTTTTAGAATGTGAGGGCGAGTTTTGAAGAAGCTACTACAGCTGGGATGTTGTTGCATTGACGTCGTTAGCTTCGATCTGGTGTCTAACAGGTGCTTGACTTGACCATTGTTCTTCAGCTCCACTGCTGAAGAGGAGAGCATGGATGATGTAGTGTGGAAGCCACTTTTCAGAGCAGAGAAAACTCGCTGGTCATGCCCTGAACCCTAATTCTTGTGTTGTCAGTCGTTTCATTCAGCAATGGTGGGCTTCGGAAAGAAGCTGGAGGCCAGGCGGGTTCCAGCATGGGAAGGGTAAGTCCCACTCTCTCCAGTAATTTTAACGAATTTTAATTCGAGTTGATTGGAGAATTTCATTTTTGCAGATTCATGCGGTTTGGTAATTGCATGTTCGCCCTGCTTTTGTTTTGGTGCAGGTACTACATCTCGTACAAGATGATGAAGAGGAAAGTGAGGCATTACGGTGAGCAGCTCCAGAACGGCCACAAAGAAGACCGGAAGCGTATCCTCAAAGAATTCTCGGAGATGTTGGATATCCAGGTGAAATTCTTGATACCACACGTGAGTTGAAATCTCAAATGAAACATTGTGTGTGTTGAATCTGTTTCTTGTGAGTTTCTACAGGTCGAGAAGATGGTCCTGTTCCTGCTCATCAAGCAAGGGCAACTGGCGCTGGAGCTGTCGAAGCTGGCGGACGAGCGCGCATCCGAGGACGAGGAGCGCGACGGCGGCGGTGGTGATATGGTGCAGCGGCGAAACCGGCTGCAGCAGGCGTACCACGCCGTGGGCGAGGATCTGCTGCGGCTGCTGCGGTTCGTGGACCTCAACGCCACGGGGCTGCGCAAGATCCTCAAGAAGTTCGACAAGACCGTCGGGTACCGCCTCAGCGACGAGTACGTCGCGTCGCGCTCCAACCACCCCTTCTCGCAGCTCCAGCACATCTTCCGTCATGTGGTAAGTGGTGCAACAAACCCGTGAAAATGTTGCGAAAACTCATGGAAATGTTGCCCAGAAACCATGAAATTGTTGACGTGAATTCAGTGCTTGATATGAATCCATGAACAGAGCTTGAAATCATGTCACTCTGTGCAAATGACCATGGATCACACCGGTTTTCAGTGGTCAGAATGAGACCTGCATAAATATTGCTTGAAATGTCACACTAACATAAATTATGCTGGATTTCAGTGGTTCGTATGAATTCGTGAATATCGCTATCGCTTGATCATATGATACTACGTGCTTGGTATGAATGACTGCTGGTTTTTAATGCTTAGTACACTACCGTTACTAGAAAGATGGTATGAGTATACCAAACAGTGGCCAGGTTTGGTGTAAATTACCACTGTTCCGGTGTACTTGTTGGTCTACCCATACCAAATTTTTAGTAGTGGTATGTATGCATGAATATATATATATTGGAAAAGGAAAGACATTGATAATCATGAAACTTGGATTTTGAAACTTTGACAGGGAATCGGTTCAATGGTGGCCACCATAACACGCAACCTGGCTGAGCTTGAGAGAGGGAGACCTGTCTCTTCCATTTATGAGCAGAAGTCCAAGTTGGGCGTTCAGGTACGTTCCTATTTTTAATTTGTGATAAATTGTTTAAACGTCACGTGTGCATGTGGCATTTCTCTTTTTTTTTTCTTCCTTTTTTTGTAAAAACATAGTGGGAGTTGGTCTTTAACATATTCCAAAAACCATCATTTATGACATTTGTCTAGGACATGTGACATTTTCACGGCGATGTACCAATGTGCTTTTGCATAAGCCCTAAACCCTACATCATCTTGCAGGATCCCATCATTGAGTCGATAAAGAAGGCAGAAGACAGGCTCACAAACTCAGCCAGCTTTTTACGCTTCCTAGGGCAACAGTTAGTGAATGAGAGGGAAGATGTTCCAGAGGAGGAAGAGGATCTTGAGAGGGACAAGTACCATTTCATCTCCCTTGTGCTCAACCTTGCCAACACCTATCTTTACATGGTGAGTGTGTCTTAACCTTAACTGTATATCAGAATTCAGGTTAGGAGTAGTCTATAAATAACTTGATTTTCTTGCCCATTCAACAGGTGAATACATACATTATAGTTCCCACGGCCGACAAGTATGCTTCAAGCTTGGGCGCTGCGCCGACGCTTTGTGGAGTGATTATTGGCTCCATGGCCGTGGCCCAGTTGGTTTCCTCTGTGTACCTGAGTGCTTGGTCCAACAAGTCCTACTTTGGACCCCTGATTTTCAGCAGTGTGATTCTGTGCTTCGGCAACCTCATGTATGCGCTTGCTTACAACTTCAACTCTGTCACCATGCTCCTCGTTGGCCGGTTGCTGTGTGGGTAAGCACTTCTAACTTGAAGCGACCCAAAGCTTCACCCTCTTAATAATTTCTCACTCTGAATAGTTACCAGAAGAGCTTGGTGGTGTTTTGATCATAATCGTCTGGTGGTCGAAGTGGCTCTAGTCGTGTTCGAGAGTGAAGCAAGATTTCGCATGAAATCAACCTTGGTGCATGTTAGCTGCCTTTTCTCTCCTTTGAGCTGATTTCAGATCAGTTGAGAATTATTTAGGGGTGTTTTTCATTCAGTTCAAACAGTTATAAAGGAAGGGGTAGAATACCCCTTCCTTTCTCATGGTTTGAAATGAATAAAAAACCACCTCTGAATGATTCTCAAACTAATCTGACATCAACTCAAAGGAGAGAAAAAGGCAGCTAACATGCCCCAGGGTTGATTTCATGCGAACTCTTGCTTCACTCTCGAACACGACTAGAGCCACTTCGACCACCAGACGATTATGATCAAAACACCACCAAGCTCTTCTGGTAACTATTCAGAGTGAGAAAACTGGGGGTAGAAACTCCAGGTGACTACAAACAACCAAGGCTTGACAGGAGTGGGGATCATGGTCAGGTTGGGTTCCGCAAGAGCAGTGAACAGGCGGTACATTAGCGACTGTGTGCCTTCCAAGTCCAGGCTGCAAGCTTCCGCTGCGTTTGTGAGTGCGAGCGCCTTGGGCATGGCCTCGGGGCCTGCTTTGGCAGGGCTGCTGGAGTTCAAGTACACGGCCATGGGGCTCACTTTCGATGCCAACACTTTGCCGGGGTGGATCATGGGCGTCGCGTGGCTGCTCTACCTCGTCTGGGTCCTGTTTGGTTTCAAGGAGCCTGCTCATGAGCCTCTTCATGAGGACGAAGACAGCCCCTCATCATCTCGAGGTATGGAGGGTATTTTATTTTCATCTTTATAAAAAAAAATTAATTAGAAAACTTTAATAAAATCACATTAAACTCTTTCAGTACCTTCTTTAGAAATCATTTTTCTAGATACTAGAGATATTTGTAAAGTGAGACAAAGATACCACGAATTTTGACTTTTTTTCTTATTTTTCTAAGCCATTCGTGAAAGGCGGCTAAGTTCACTATTTTCACGCCAGTTTTTCCTTCGGAGACCGGGATTCATCTTTCTTTTTAGTGGAATTCGGAAGGGATTGAATCTCTTGTTGCTGATGCAGATAAAAGAGCTAAACAGGGCGAAAGTCAAGATGGAGAGGATGGCCTCTTGGAGCCCTTCTTGTCAGTTAAATCCTTGAAGCTCTCTGACGCAGATCTTGATGAAGCAAAGGCAGAAGCAGGTAAATTTTCTTTCTATCAATGACCTTTCATGTTTTTTTTCTCATTTTCATGATTTTTCAACGAATGCTTTTTATTTTATTTGTGACCTGATTGTTCATGCAGAGGTTAGCAAGTCCGACAGCAGCTCTGAACATAAGAAAAGCTCTAAGAAGGCAGCCACTTCTTTCTTGGAAGCATATAAACTTCTCACGACTCCTGTAAAGGTGAGTGTTCTTCAACAAATTCATCTAAGAACCAGTGTCACTTTTGTTGCCTGAAATAAATCCTGGGACGAAGAGAATGGAAATGAGAAATCCATTACCCTCTTCAAAAAGGGGTAATGTATGTTCTGTTCTCACATTGCCAAATGTGCTATCTCTCTCTTTGACCAATTTGTACCTTTTTTTCCCTTTTCTTTTCTAATGTGATAAATCTAGCATGCTCTCACGAGCCTAGTTGGGATACACAGATGGTACTCAAAAACTTCCGATCAGATAGCGATCATGAAAGTTTAGCACAAAGCTGGCAGTGTCATTGAAAAACCACAAACATTTGAGATTTTGGGAGTTTTAGCAGCATTTCATAGAACATTGGCGGAGAATGATGTCTAACGTCCATAGATTTTAGAGATTTCCTAGATGCCAAAGTTGATGAAATGCAGGCTATATCCCGATACTACTTACTGTTGGAGTATTTTCTGTACATAGGATTACACTCATTTTCAGTGTATGGTGGACTCTTGTTGCAGGTCCAGTTATACGTATACTTCATGCTGAAGTTTGCCATGGAAATCCTGTTATCAGAGTCCAGTGTGGTGACACAATATTATTTCGGCTGGAGCACGCGCCCTGTGGCTTTGTTTCTGGCTCTTCTGGGACTCACTGTGTTGCCTGTCAATTTTATTGTTGGAAGCTACGCGAGTAACATCTTCCAAGACAGGTACAAACACACCGTTTTTAACCCCTAAAACCCCAGGTTGAGCCTTCTTCTTTTCAGGTTCTATGAGCAGTCCTAGTTAAAGAAAATCAATTCAGAAATAAATTGCTATTATCTCTAATTTTGTGGGGGGCTCAAAATGACTAATTTCGAAGAGCGGTAGGAAAATAAAGAGCTTACGATGCCTAGTTGAGGATTGAAGTAGTTGCAAGCGATTAATCACTTCTTTTGTCTCTCTGGCAGGGAACTACTTGTGGCAGCAGAGCTTCTGACTTGCATTGGAATAGTGATGAGCTTCGATTTCAAGATATTTCCTTACTCCGTCACTCAATACGTGGCAGGAGCCTTCGTTTTATTTGTGTCTGCCGAAGTTCTCGAAGGTAAAGTCGTCCTGAAATCCATATGTTAAAATGACACTTCAATACCACATGATGAATATTTTACAGAGAGCAAAGATTTCAACACTAAAAACGAAAGAAGGCCTTTATTAGTAAACGCTACTCATACGTCATTACATCTTTATTACAAACAAGTGGTATGGTTGGTAGAAGTGATTGTAACTCACGATAGGAGGCATGGGAAGGTTGCCTGCATAGACTTGGATTTTATAAAAGTTTCTCAGACTTGAATTATATTGACGTGGTTTGTGTTTTCAGGGGTGAATTTGTCGTTGTTGTCCAAGGTGATGTCGTCGCGATTGTCCCGGGGCACCTACAATGGAGGCCTTCTCTCAACTGAAGCAGGGACGCTGGCGCGCGTGGTCTCCGATTGCGCTATCACTCTCACAGGCTACCTTGGTCAGGACAAGCTGCTGAATGCCACAATGGCGCCCACCTTGCTCATCGGCATTCTAGGTGTTGTGGGAACCTTGTACACCTATGACTCCATGTTCTGATATCATGTGGATGTAGGCTCAGTGGTGGAACAAACAAACAAATAAACAAACAAACACTTTATTCACATACAAAGACCGGAGTTCTTCTTCGTCTTGCACCAAAATATGTGTTGCGGTTGCTACATGGAGACCGAAGTTCATCTTTCTTTGTAGGTGCTGCAACAATGTACTCTTATGTAAGCCTTTTGTAACTACATGAGTTTCTTTAATTTGTTGGATTGCACATCATTGTTTTTGTTTTGGAATAAAAGCAAGAGATCTAAGAATTGCCTTTGGAAAACAATACACAACGTACTTTGTTTGGCAAGCTTGAAGTCAACTTGTTTTGGAAGAAGAATGCAGAAGCCCATAGTTGAGTTCTCATATATTCAATGTATTCAGAGATGGTCAAAATGGAATCCTTACCATTTGGACGGAAGTCAATGGTAACTCCCATGTCTGCAATGGCACCATCAGAGTCTTGGATTCAACAACTAACACTAAGTGAAATGTAATGGTTGTCAAATTTTTACAGAGAAGCAAAAAAAATGGCTAGCACAATAAAATAATATGAATAATAATATGTGCCCACCAAGTAGTCCTGTGGAGCCAATCAGGGAACTGTGCATCTCCACAACGAGATTTTGGAAACTTCAAAGCTATGCAAAGAGTGAGAATTCCATCTTTCAAACTACTTAACCTTATAGCCAAGGAAGCAAACATCCAGAATTTCTCATGTCATCTTTGAATTTTTTTTCATTTTTATATTTAATCTTGATGTGATGAAGAAACTCCGAGTGTTTAGGATCAGCAAACAAGTAGTTGCTTCATTTACTCAGAGTTGCCACAAACTTTCACCTTCGCTACACTAAAATTGAGAATTAGTGTTAAGCACAGTAAATGATCTAAAATGTTAATAAGTTTTTACTTGTGATGAATTTTTTTACCAACGATGTTTACAATGATTCCCCTTGTTGAATAGTATCAATAGTTGTGCTCATAGTAAAAACCTTCATCTAAAGTAAAAACTTATAGCATTTACAAATTAATTAGTGTGGTTACACTAATTCTCAATTTTAGTGTACCGCTCTGGATACAAACTCTTGAGCCTTTAGATGCAAACTAGGATATTTCAAGTGGAGCAACATGCAGCAACTTTAACCCCTAAGAGTCCATTTAACCCTGGGGGACGATTTGCATTTTGGGCAGGTATTTATGATTGGGAAAAAACTTCAATTCAATTTGAAACTTTAACACTAGATTGTCCCTGATGAAATCTTTGTGGAGATGTTTTTAAAAATGTATTTAGACTTATGGTTGGAAAGTTATTAACCTTCAAAGTTCAAATGGGGAGTCTGGGCAGTAGGGACAGCCATGTGAACCAATGCAGTACAAGTACAAAAATTGGGCAGGAAGTTGGATCACAAAGGGCGAGGAAGAGGGGGCAGCGTGAATCATAGGTGGGAGGGAATATTCAAGGAAGTCCAAAATTTTGGGGTCGAAGTCCAAGATAATTAAATTAAATTAAATTAATAATAATAGCTTTATAATAATAATTTAAATTAAAAAGCGCTAGCTAGTGCGTGGCCAGCACTTGGCCAAGCCGCCAGGAGCTACCCCACCAACAGCTAAGGTGGTCAGCTGCCAGCCAACTTACCCGGTGAGGTGCGCGTGCCGTTAGGACCGGGTTGGGGGGGTGTGGGAATGGGTTAGGTGGAGAACTGTAGTTGATTTAGTTTAAGCATGCATGCTCCCCGCTCCCCATGTGGACATGAAGTTGTGTGCATACTTGCACACAACCTACCTCCTTGCAAAAAAAGTTGTGTGCAAGTATGCACATGAGAAATTACAAATCACTATTTTTATAAATGCAAAGTGCAAGTGAATACAATGCAAGGAATACAATGCACGGTGCAACAATGCAATTTCAATACCTCATCTTTCACATACAAGCTTGTTAAAGGGAGATTGACCTACAAACTCACTTTCACATAAACCCTAGAAACCCTAATGAAACCCTGATTTGCTCAAAACTCCTCATAAAACCTCAAATCACGTTGGATTTTATTGGCTAGGTCATAGTTTTTACATGGCAAAGTCTTTCCAACTCAATGTCACCCCAAAACACCTCCTAAACTCTAACACTCCTCCAACCCTAATTGTCTAAGCTCTAGCTCTAAGTTGCAAGTGTGTGAGTGAGTGAGAGAGAGAGAGAGAGAGCTCCCAAGCTCCCCCTCCATGTGCACCAAACCCTAACTGAAATCATCCGGCGGATGAGTACTGGGCTAGATGGAAGTCATCCAACTGCTCAGGTTCATCCAACTGGCGGATAAAACTGGTCAGGATGGAAATCATCCGCCTGGCCAGGTTCATCCACTGGAGAGCCCAAAAACTCAACCGGCTTCAAAAAAAAGAAAAACTACTACCCGGGTCCGGTAATCCTGGTTCTCCGCTTAACATTATCCCCCTTCTAAACTACATCGGTCCTCCGATGTTTTTTTTTTTTCAGTTGAAGGGCATCTATGACTCCTTCTGGTGTTGCCTTCGAGTATACCCCCAGCGTGTTTTCTCACCAGCTGCTCCAGTTATCAAGCCATCTCCATAGCCGGGTAAAGATCGTGGATCTCCTCGTCCTCCGTCTCTCCTCAGTCCGTCCGGGTGCCGATACCCTGTCCAAGTCCCAAAATCTCCGCCTTGACACCAACTTCCAAGCTTCACCTCGGAGCTAATATGTGGTCTGCCCATGACCGTGTGAACCTCCAATTTATCCGGCTGCAGTACTAGCCGGGTTGTACGCGGTTGCTCGAATTGACTCCGTACATCTTCTAGACCTCCTCCTCCCTAGTCACCATCCATGCTGAGTGAATTGTCTTTTGCTTCCGGTGACTGACATCCGGTGTTGGCCTAGTGGAGCTGTCTTGCCAGCACTTCAGTATCCGGTCTTCCCTGGGTGCCCGGGTAGTGATCGAGGATCTCCTTTGTCCTCCGTCCCTCCTGTGGTCCTCCCTTTCTGGGTGCCGATATACTGCCCTGGTCATGCAATCCCGCCAACCATCCATTGCATTTCCTCCTTTCCGGTTAGCAGTGCATTCCTCTAGTCTAGGCGTTGCCTAGTGAGTAGTGTCCGCATATTGTAGCTGGAATTTTCCTTTGCAATTATTACCTCCTAACATAACATCTTTTAATCTTTTTTTTTTTTTTTTTTTTTTCCCCTTTGTATTTCTTTTTAAATTTTTAGTTTTTAACTTGAAAGAAGTGTTTCCGGAAATTTACCTAGTCCAGGTGCACCATCCCCTTCTAGAGTGGAACAGTCCCCTGGTCCGGGTGGTACGCCGGTGTTGACTGCAGCTGGAAGACTGCCGGGTCTCCAATGTTTATCGAACATATTCGAGTAGCCGGTCTGGAACCTCCGGGTTGAGTTGAAGCTTGAAGGCCTCCGACCTTCGAGTGTCGCCGGGTCTCCGGGTGTCATCGGAAGTGATCGGATGTCTAGGTTGGGACTCCGGGTGGACTGCAGCTGAAAGGCCTCCGGGTCTCCGGGTGTCATTGGAAATGATCGGATGTCCGGGTAAGGACTCCGGGTTGGCAACATCTAGAAGCCTCCTGGTCCCCGGGTGTCACCGGAAGTGATCAGATGGCCGGGTTGGAACTCCGGGCTGGCTGCAGCTAGAAGCCTCCGGGTCGCCGGGTGTCACTAGAAGTGATCAGATGGCCGGGTTGGAACTCCGGGCTGGCTGCAGCTGGAAGCCTCCGGGTCTCGACTCTCCGGGTGTCCCTGGAAGTGCTGGGATGGCCGGGTTGGGACTCCGGGCTGGCTGCAGTTGGAAGCCTCCGGGTCCACGAGTGTCACTAGAAGTGATCAAATGGCCGGGTTGGGACTCCGGGCTGGCTGTAGCTCGAAGCCTCCGGGTCCCCGGGTGTCACCGAAAATAATCGAAAGGCCGGGTTGGGACTCCGGGCTGGCTGCAGCTGGAAGTCTCCGGGTCTCGACTCGCCGGGTGTCACCGGAAGTGCTCGGATGTCCGGGTTGAGACTCCGGGTTGGCTTCAGCTGGAAGGCCTCTGGGTCTTCGGGTATCACCAGAAGTGCTCGGATGTCCGGGTTGGTACTCTGGGCTGGTTGTAGCTGGAAGCCTCCGGGTCGCCGGGTGTCACTGGAAGTGATCGGATGGCCGGGTTGGAACTCCGGGCTGGCTGCAGTTGGAAGCCTCTAGGTCACCGGAAATAAAATGATGGCCGGATTGGGAGTCCGGGCAGGGTACAACTGGAAGCCTCCGGGTCTCCGGCTGTCACTAGAAGTGAGCTGATGGCCGGGTTTGGGACTCCGGGTTGACGTCAGCTGGAAGGTCTCCTGATCTCTTTGTGTCACCGGAAGTGCTCAGATGGCCGGGTTGGGACTCCGGGCTGGCTGTAGCTGGAAGCCTCCCGGTCTCGACTCTCCGGGTTGACTTCAGCCAAAACTACCTCAAAAATGACCTCTAAAAATGTCTCTAAAAGTGCCTCTAAAACGGCTTCTAAAACAGCCTCCAAAACTACCTCGAAAATTGCCTTGAAACGGCCTCTAAAATGGCCTCTAAAACTGCCCCTAAAACTGCCGCTAAACGTCTAGAAAAGTTTGCTAAACGTCTAGAAAGTTCCGCTAAACGTCTAGAAAAGTTCACTGAACGTCTAAAAAGTTCCGCTAAACGTCTACACCAATTACGAAGGTGTGACCGGGAGCAAAAAAAAATTTTAAATCAATAATTTGAAATGGGAAGGGAGAAAACTTTCCTGGGGATTTGTTGTTGGCTGCCGGTTATTGCTGGATCCCAAGGAACTGCTGCCCGGCCTACTCCAGCTCCTGGTTACCTTTGCCTCCTGGTCTTGGGCACCGGGGCGGGCTGGACTGCTGCCTCGACTTGGCCTGGACTACGGCTGGGACTGGTCCTGGGCTGCTGCCTGGACATGGCCTGAACTACGGCTGGGACTGGTCCTGGGTTGCTGCCTCGACCTGGCCTGGACTGCCGCTGGGACTGGTCCTGGACTGCTGGCTGCCAACTCCCAAACCTCCAGAAACCCTAATTTCGCATTTTGTCAAAAAATACAAATGTTGGGGTTTTTGCAAAAACCCACAAAACCCTAGTAATGCAATGAGTAGAGAAACACTCTAAACCTAGGATGCAACTCAAAAACCTTCAAATTTTTTGAAAACAAGGCTCAAACCCTAGATCTAGATCTCAAAGCCTCAAACCCAAGTTGCCTCCTTGTAGCAAGAGCCACATGATTCGAACTTGTGCATGGTCGCCAATGTTAAAGGGAGATTGACCTACAAACTCACTTTCACATAAACCCTAGAAACCCTAATGAAACCCTGATTTGCTCAAAACTCCTCATAAAACCTTAAATCACGTTGGATTTTATTGGCTAGGTCATAGTTTTTACATGGCAAAGTCTTTCCAACTCAATGTCACCCCAAAACACCTCCTAAACTCTAACACTCCTCCAACCCTAATTGTATAAGCTCTAGCTCTAAGTTGCAAGTGTGTGTGAGTGAGTGAGAGAGAGAGAGAGAGAGCTCCCAAGCTCCCCCTCCATGTGCACCAAACCCTAACTGAAATCATCCGGCGGATGAGTACTGGGCTGGATGGAAGTCATCCAACTACTCAGGTTCATCCAACTGGCGGATAAAACTGGTCAGGATGGAAATCATCCGCCTGGCCAGGTTCATCCACTGGAGAGCCCAAAAACTCAATCGGCTTCAAAAAAAAGAAAAACTACTACCCGGGTCCGGTAATCCTGGTTCTCCACTTAACAAAGCTACACATGTAAATTTCTACAAATCACCTTCACACTTCCACATCTCTAGTAGCATACACATTTTAAGGAGCTTGAGAATAGTGATTTTAGTATTGGAGATGCCGAGGTGGAAGGGAAAAGGTGTAGCAATAGATGACACTGGTTTACATCGTAATTCGCGCATACAAGCTCCTAAAGAGTCAGATATACCACATCTACCTTCTGCGCCTCCACCTTCCAAACATTCATTTGCGCCTACACAACTGCCCTCTCCACCACGCACATCAACTTCTCAAGACATCACACAAGACAATATGGACTTTTTGGACTTTCATCGACACACCATCTATGGAAGGGAATCCAGTTGTGAAGAATAAAAAGAATATATCGACAAAGGCACATACGCTCATGAAGAGGTTAAAAAGTCTTGAAGAGTTGTGGTGGCCTCCAAAGTTGGCCTCCAAAGTAGTGTATTTGAGGATGAGAGATATGGTGAGAAAGGAAGGCATGAGTGGACAATTCCACTAGACTTTGGGCAAATTTTGCAACCAATAATTTATGGGGAAGGCTTGAACTTTCCAATTTCTCATGACAAAAGCGGTGATATTCAGGAGAGTTTAAGTGATAACAATGACACAATTGGCAGTGAAGCGCATCAAGAAGCATAAATATTTTATATGAAGATTCAACATGGCAAGAAAAAAACATCAACATATTCACCTATGCCGGTGAGTATGTTGGTGCTTTGGGGCCTACGGTATCATGGTATTTCTTTTCATCATTCATGCACTTGTTTCATTTATTTTGGCCTGAGGTGTTATTCGGCAATATTGTGAATGAAACCAAACGTTATTCTCAAAGTATGGATTCTTCCAAAAATAATATTGGCCGACACAATTGAGAAGATATTACCATTCCAAGTTTGAAAGTTTTTTTAGCCAATTGTTTATACATGGATATGAAAAGACAACCAAATATGAGAAGTTATGGGTACTGAAAAGACTCAATTTTTCATTGCTTTATTACATCAAACCTTATGACAAGATCCCGGTTTTTGTCAACTATGAGATATATTCATATTATCGATCCAAATAAATAGTAGTACGTAAGAGATAAGGAACTTCTCGAATATGACAAATTAAGTCAAGTTTGATGGTTAGATTTAAGGGTACATATTGTCCATTACGCCAATATATACGGCAAAAGCCACAAAAATGGGGTATAAAAGTATGGTGTCTTGTGTGTTTGGTTACAAAGTTTGTTTGGAATTTTGAGATATATTGCAGTAAATCATCAAATGCGGGAAATGATTCATCCACTTGAATCACGAGATGAACCAAAACTAGCTCACCAGGTAATTATGGATTTGGTACAAGACATTGGACATAGAGGACGTGTTTTAGTGATGAAAATTTATTTTACAAGTATTGGCCAATTTTTGGAATTATTGGACAGTGGCATTTATGCAACGGGTACCATGAGATCAAATAGAGTAGGCATACCAAATATATGTAAAAATACTAGAGCTTTTGCCAAAGAGCCACAAGGTACATATTCATGAAGAATGCATTCATCAAGGAAAATATTGTGCTTCATATGGAAAGACAAAAAACCGGTCATTTTGCTTTCTATTCACTCAATGCCAAGAGGACTTCCCGGTTTTCCAATAGACACACTTCCTCGACAAAACGGAGCCGTCTGTGAATGTATAATCACATTACGTATTTATTTGGAATATTCCACACGTATGCAAGGTGTGGACGTTGCCAATCAACTTTGAGCGTCCTATTCTACTCAAAATAGGATGCACAAGTTTTGGCATAGAATCTTTTTTTTCCTCCTGGATATGAATTTAGTAAATATGTTCCTTATTTACGTAGAAAAATGCAAGTCTTCTTCCCCTCCTAGACATCCAATGACACATTTACAGTTTAGAGCAAAATTGTGCAAGGCATTGACAACAAATTGGCAAGGTAGAGAAGTGGATGATCTTGTTGCAATGCGTGGCCGAAGAACTGTATGTTTTCCGGCATTTTTAACAATCCTCGTGGAGTATGTGTTATATGGAAGAATAGGACGTGACCTTGTTATTATTGTCCAACATGTGGAAACAAATTCATGTGTTTGAAAAAGGGGAATTTCCAAAACTTCCACGTACGCCTCAACCGTAGTAGAACGGACTTCTAGTACTTTGCATATATCAATGTACGTATTTTTTATGCATATATAAAGTACATAGTTTGTGACTATTACTATCTATATCTATAAAAAATGGATTGTTCTATCAATACATTTCATTTTTATTTAAAATCAAGTTCATATGTATTCCTAATTTATTTTATACAAATATTCTTTATGAATTATTTTTTATTTAGCCACATTCTTCATTACAATTTTCTTTTCTTTTATTTTGGCCAATACTGTATTTTAGATGTACAACTTTATACTACCTCATGAATATTGCATGTTATGAAAATTCAAAGGTTTCTGGTATAAATGCTTGAAGTGGCCAATTCTATTATGCAAATTTGTAATTATTTTGAAATAATATATGTGAAGGAGAATAATTCAAATTCAAATCATGAGCCAATACCTTTTACTATTATATCACTTGGACATTGAAGAGAGGAAATGTTTGTTCATTTTACATGCAGATGCATTCTTAAAAAAATAAATTAAGTTCGCATATGATGTGATAATAAAAAAATTGTATAATGTGTTTTACGAGTAGTATATAGAAGTAAGGGATCTAGGATTGTTAGGAGGATTGTACATTTTAAGTTCAATTTTTTTTAATAAGTGTTAAACATAAAGATTTAATGAGAATGTTAAAAACTATGTGGATGAGAAGCCTAGTATTTCATATATTATGCTTAAAATTACAATGTTTAAAGGGCAATAATATTTTTTAAGGTTATTGCAAAAGGAAAATAGATGAACTTAAAATGCAAAATGTCATGCATTTTGTTTGGCAAAGTGAAAATATGTTTGGGATATTGTTATAAAATTATCTAATACTTTTTTATTCTATAGTATCGGAAGATGTAGATTATAGAATATTATAATTTTACATTTTCAAACCACATAAATCTAATATGAGTTTAGAAGATCATCCTACGGTTACATTTTGAAGACATTAACCCTTAATCCTTTCCCGCCTATGAACACGCAATTAAGCAATTATGCACTTGGCCATTTAAAAGTGCACTTGGGTACAACGGCGGCCATTGCAAGCAAAAGTAACAAAATTGCAACAAAAAAAAAAAATCAAAGAAAAAAATGTTTTCCAAAGAAAAAAAAATTGAGCTTCTGCAACAATATTATGTACAATCATGGTTGTTAATATTGGAAGCGATTTTTTGGCATTTTCAACTAGTTTTTGGTGGCCCCTCATTAATACTAGATAAATGTGTATTTAATATAGTTTCACAATATTTCAAAGATAGATTTAAAGGATTGTAGTATACAAACTGGCGTAATCACAAAAAACATACATTATGAAAGGGTTGGCACTTGATTAAAAGTTATTCTACGTAGTACATAATGCACACAATGGTGGAAACTAAATATAGATGCTTCTACAATTGGACTTAGCACCAATAGTAAAAACACCTTCAGTCTATAGGATTAATGACATAATGTCTTACATCACCCTTAGAATATACTATTCTTACACATACACTATATAGCAATTAACATACACAACTAGTATAGTCTCATAAAGGCACACTATCTACTCCATAGAATTTAGGGCTGCTTGCAAACGGTTGTCATCGATAGCTTCGCTTTGCATTGCAATATAATGTAGTATGTGAGCCTTTGCCGGTTGAAGAATGCGAATCCTGCTTCCAACCTGAATTCCAAATGGTCAATAAGAAGGTTTACACCACATATTGTTGTGGAAAAAACAAAAAGTGAAAAATGAAAAGATATCTAGGTTTTATTTGGAAAACAAGAAGTTTTTTTAGTACCTTGCCCAACAATGAGTGACAATGTGTGAAAATGTTTGACTTAGGTTGATATGTTATTTATCACTAAAGACAAGAACTTATTTTGACAACATCAAGGAAAATAATATTACTTGCGAGTACCGAAAATCTCACATTCAACGGAGTGTTCTAGCAAAACTTTTTGGACGTGCCCGACTTGCCTGCTCTCCCCATTTGAAATTCAAAGCCCTAAAACTTTTTGATTAAATGTCCAATTTAGGTAAATATTGTTTTCCCACAAAAGTTTTGGTAATGCCTTTCTATAGTAAAATTTTCAAAGAGGAATGTTAGAAATTGACAACATAGGAACCTGACCGAACTTTCAAGAAGCCCATTTTTGTCACTTGATCCTTTAGGGGTTAAATATGCTACACCTCTTTTGCATCCCTAAACATTGGTATAAAATAGAACTAATATCATTTCTGACATGATGATAATGAATCTACATCATGTCTGATGCAATCTTTTGAATCTAAGTGAACTGAAACGAAGGGAATCCACTGAACCTAGGGAAGAAAATGAACCATGTTGTCTACTTGCTATTACTGACACCATTGGATCTTGTTACAATCCCTAATAAAAAAAAAAGGTTTGTACATCGACATAAAGGTTATTCTACAAACAACATGGTACAGAAGATCGATCAATAATCAATCTTAAACTTGTATAAAAATAAATGTTTACCTCAAAATACGTTACAGGTGTTAGTGGTACACGCACTGGTGCTTGATGGCGTTCAACATTAAATCACCATTTCGTCGTTGTTGATCATGCTTTTCAACCCTTCCCACTTTACCTGCAACACATGCATAAAATTTATATGGTAAACTATGTGATAAAAACTCCTAAGTATCTTCGTATTACATATAGCTCAAAATATTAATATAATATGTAAAAAGTTTAAACATAAGGGAAACAAAGCAAAATGTCAAAAGTTCTAATTTATGTCAAAAGTCATATTTTTCCTTTATGGGTATGGAAAATCTTAATGGCAATAGAGAGTAATAGCAAAAGTTGTAAGTTCCAATATTAGGTATGAACTAACTTTCAAACCATCAACCCAAATACAATAATTTAAATACCTCCAAAAAGTTGTTATGAAGGACATTTTCATATTAAAATTTCAATGAACGTAAGTATCCTCAAGGAACAAACCCCTAAATTTCCAAGCCTTTTTCCATCAAGAAACACCCCAAAACTACCACAACTAAAAAGTGGCAAAGCATCACGGTAGAGCAAGGGGGGGGGTCCGTCATGCTTGAGTAGCTCCGCAAAACCTGGTGAGGAGAGGCTTGGTGTTAGTCACATTTGCATCATGTTTGTAGTGAGAGCTGCTGGGCCTCACCACCAACCCCGAACATGTTTGCTTTGTGAGTATTGATGTTTCTAGTGGCATTGCGTGTTGGAGAGGGGTTTTTAGATTCAGATCTAGATTATGAATTGTACAAGGAGATGCTTTGAATCTAGTATGAGGAGGAGAGGTAAATTTGTGGCGAGCTCTCTGTGTTGGACCATAATCTGCTAGATCCAATTCAAACTTGCACATTAACATCTTCTAGATCTAGATCTAGTGTTGGAAGCTGACTAGAAACATCGAAACCAATGCCTCTCTAGCCTGGTAAAGCAACAAAAGATGCAAGACAACAACAAGCGAAGGGTACAAGAAACGCTTCATCAACAACATCAACCGAAATACAATCAAGCAACCAGTTCAGCTAAGTTCGTGCCTATCTTTTCTATTATCACTCTCCCTGCAACTCATGCTTTCGAACTAGATCTAGAATGCATAGAACACAAATTAGAGAAACGCAGATCGATCTCCTGTCCAACATCAGCTGCTGCTGGCGTGCCCAAATGACACGACACAGACCCAGTTACACTGCACACCAAGATCACATCCACCATCCTTCGTCAAGACAAGCAGCGGCATTTACACTCCGGTGCGGAAGCATCGAATCCCGGAGCACGAATCGAGAGCAAGGAGCGCCATATGCCGGACTTACCTTCCGGTGCGGAAGCCTCGAGCAACCTGCACCGCGTAAGCAACCTGCACCATATGTGTAACCCGCACCGCGTGAGCAACCTGCACCGAAAAACAGGAACAGTGACCACCGAGACCCAGAGCCGGAGCGATTCTTGCAAACAACAATCGGCAACCCTGCAACACACAACAAAGGTAAGCATTCTGAACCCTAAACTAACCCCTACCAATTCCCTGTGTGCTGCTCCGTTGCCTGCAGAAATGTCAAAGAACCAACAACGCTCAACTTGCTCAACTCCCAAGAAAAATCCCAAGCACATTCAAAGAAATAGGCAACATCGAAACTCATGGAGGGTATGGACACAAGAGTGTCAACATCAAGACGCAAACTCCATCAGCCAAACACCTACACAGTGCCAAACAACACTTAGTCTCCTGAAAAGTAGAGCAGCCCGACAACCTTCATACACAGACAAGAAATTCGAGGAGCGCTCTCTACGGGAAAATTCAACAACGCTTAACAACACAATGCACAAGCCAACATCAACAGCATCAAGACGCCAGCACAAGACCTCCAAGACGCTCAGAGTGAAGGAAAGCAAGAACAGTGGGTGGCACGAGCAAGAAAACAGGTACCAAAAACAAAAGAATGGGTGTTGGAGCTGCAACAAGTACCTTGTACAAAGGATTAAACGATGGAGCTGCCATCATCAGGACCTCGCCAAGCCACACAAGAGTCCACAACCCCAACCGGCGGCCAACCTTGCGAAAACGCCAACGGCACCAACTAGGAGGCTAAAATTAGCGTTACATCAGAGGCACAATCTCCACCACAAAAGAAGGATCGCTCGACCACGAATCCATGCCGCATCAACGAACCCTAAACCTTCCCGCAGCCAGCCAGCACAGAGCCAAAGACGAGCCGAAACCCTAACCATCTTGCACAACCATAAAAACCGTGAGCACAGATGCCAGCAGCCCTCTTTGGCCAGCGGAACACCTACTGTGTCTCTCCCATCACAACGCGCATCTTTCACAGCAGTGGAGTACTCACGGAGGGGAGGCTGGGTTGAAGTTCGAGTCGGAGATGTGGCAGTCATGAGTGGAGACACCGATCCGCGGAGTACCACAGCGCAAGGAGGCATCGCACGAGGGACTTCAGAAACGCGAGAAGACGCCGAACTCAATCGGCCAGACACAGCCCCGCCGAATCTACACTACACAGCAAAGGTGTACTCTCTCCTTAACCACTATCTGACCTACTCTTTGCATGCAATACGTCCTACATATGCTTGCAAGTCTCCGGTACTGTCCTTCCCCTGCATACTGTGCAGACACGAGAAGGCTAAAAAACGAGACACGGTGGAACGCTCCGGTTACCCTAATGCTCGCCCGTTGAACCGGAGGTAGACGGAGATAGATCCGGAAGCGCAGCACCTAATCACGAAGGCGGTAGCAGGCAAGTTCAACTCGGAATGTAAGCAGAGACAGAGAATGCACAGTAACGAGGAAAGGAGCTTCGGAGGATCGAGACAAGGAGGACCAGGCGAAGCACTAAAGCGGAGACTAGGCCTCGACCGAGCGGTGTGGAGGAGAAGTGAAGGACCGCGAAGAGGAAGCGCAGGCGAGCCGCAAGGGAAAAAAGGAGATTACAAAACAAAGTTGCGTCGAAGAAGAAGCCCAAACCTGAAGGAACGAAGGCCACCCTCCCCACCCCACAGTAAGTTTAGGCCAGTCATCCCTCACCTAGCTCGCCCATCAAACTGGCGACTCCAGGAAGGAAGCCTCGAAAGAGGCCAACCGAATTACTGGAGGTTAGTAAGGTCGCTAGAAGGAAGAGCGATCCCCCTGGAGTTAACGCTGCCACAAGAAGTGTACAAGGATCAAAGAAAGGAGGTCAACCAACTGCCAAGAAACCCACAAGGTTGGTTTTGTTGTATTATTCCTGATATGATGTATTGTGAGGTTTATTATGCAAACCCACAAAATTGTATGTTTCATGTATTCAATATAAAGTTGTGCCAAGGGGAAAGATACACCACCAAATTGTGTGGTGTATCTACAAAGTGTCGTTTTGTATGGATTATTAGTAGTAGAAGTTCACTCCTCTTGCTAGGTTTCACATTAGATGATAGCAAATCCTACAGAATGTGGCTTGCATGTAATGATAATGGTCATTTGTATTGGAAGTTGCTTGGCTGTATAAATCCTAGACTAGCAAAAGTACATTATCACTTCTATGAGGTTTCTATGGTACCAAGGAAGTTATGTTTTTATAGCACTCACTGCCTTGATACTAACACATCAATTTGCAATAGAGAGATGAGGGCCACCACTCTTGATGGTCCCTTAACTTTCAAACAATTGCATAAAAAACTCTTTCAACCATCTTCTCTTTACCTACTCAGCCCACAACTTAATTTGTGGAATGGTAAGGAATGTAGATCCGTTGTAAGATGTAAATGTTTTAGTCAAACCTCTTTACAATCCTCTTTGTTATGTAGAATGGAATCTCCAACAAACGCAGCTTCTTCCTCAAACAACGAAAATAGCGTTGATATGACTCCACCGAAACAATTAGAATTGGCGTCGGCTACTTTTTCGAAAGACCTTGAGGTTATTTCAGTCAAACGTTCGAGACCACCATTTTGGCTTGGGTTTGATGCTCTAAATGCCCTTGGACAAATCAAGGAAGGTCCTAGAGCCAAACATCTTAGTGTGAGCGAAATGGAATTGGATGGGATGAGTAATGAGGAAGCCCTAGAGGCTTGTGAGGCAGTAGTGTCATATCCGTATGTCTCTCAAAAGCACTGGCCAAACAATCGTGGTGATGGAAAAGAGGGGAATCACCTAAACCTAACCCAACTTCCATGTGACGTGGAAGTGGACGAATATGGTTTTTCCCTTGACTACCATATTGCCATTTGTTTTGAGATTGGTGACACAATTGTCTCCAAAGACATGGTCTTAGCACTGGTGAAGGAAAGACTTGCAAAAATGCAAATTCACCTTGGGGATAGGATGGCTCAACCTATTGCAATCATGTGTCTTCACAAATCGGATAATTGGAGTGGTATAGTGAAAATACATCTAAAGACCCCCGAGGTAGATGGATGTGCCCTCCTATCAGGTATTCGCCCGTTCATCCTCAAAGTGGATGAAACCTTGTTGGTTAGAGGAAAAGTTTGCAAATCCTTTGATTCTATAGCTGTCCAAAGACTTTAAACACGCAATTAAGCAATTATGCACTTGGCCTTTTAAAAGTGCACTTAGTAACAATGGCGGCCGATGCATTGAAAAAACCCAATTTGGTTTTTTTAAATTCTTGTTTTTAGAAATAAAATTTAAGATCTAGGAACAATTTTCCGTATAACCAGAAATGTTAATTCAACAAGCTTTTTTCTGGCATTTTTGACAAATTCAATATAGAACTTGGTTAGAATTTGATGAATATTTGTTTCATATTCAGCATTATGTTTTTGGAAAGAAGCTTGTCAAGTACTGTATGCAATTACGTAAACTTGAACACTATACAATAAATGCCAATCGATATGAATATATTACATATAGAACATGATACATAAGAAGAAGGAAATTAATATAATGCGTATGTTCTTGTACTTCGTGATGTAATTAATCAATGGGAAAAACCTCTCGGATTTATTGGTAATTTGTCACCAAACGTCTTACATTACCCTTACAATATACTACTCTTGCACATACCCTACATGCCAATTACCAATTACCATACACTCATTGTAGTATCTTCCTCTACTACATATCATTCAAGGCTGCTTGAAACTCGTAGTTGTCAATTGCTTTGGTTTGCATTGCAATATATTCTAATATGTAAGCCTTAGCGGACCGAAGGATTCAAATCTTGCTTTCAACTTGCGATCCGAATACATTTTGCCTTTTCGTCCGGAAAGCGCGAGTCATCATTCTTTCTCTATCCATAAAAAATTGCATGCCTCATTCTCTATCCAGCTGTGGGTCCACATGAGGACTCCTAGAATGTATCCATGCAATTTGCATACCGTTGTGCGGTGCGCCTTGTTTTGTCAACATTTTCCCCTCGCATGATGGGCCACTACCAACAAACCTTTATCTAATGACTCCTTTGATTTATCCCATCTTCAATCACCTTCCCTACATAGAACGGTACACCACCTTCAACCTCATCTCTATCAACGCTTAAGGCTACAAATTGTCCACAATTGTTATCAGATTGTGGATTGAATGGTGGAAAAAGGTTGTGATTAACTTCATCCCCTGCCCCTTCTTCGACTGGTTCCTGAACATGGTTGTGTTCCGGTTGTTGCGCCCCATGCACCGCTTGATTCAATGGTCTCCCTGTATGAAGACCAAAGTATCCGAAACATAGTTATCCAATATATCAAAAAGGAATGCTTTGAAGATTTATAAGTTTTCTGTACTAGAGAAGGTGAAGTTTTTTCCAATCCCTTGCTAGAAAACATTTGACTCTAATTTAGAATTTCAATTCACACAAAAGACAATAATTTTTTTCTAGTCAATTCTAAAAGTTTTATTTTTTCCTTTATGTGTATGGAAAATCTTAACAACAATAGAGACTTCTAACAAAACTCATAAGTCCCCATTATTAGGTATGAACTAACTTTCAAACCATGATTGCAAATACGATAAATTGGATACCTCCAAAAACCTGTTATGAAGGGCATATGCATATTGAAATTTCAATTAACATAAGTATCCGCTGGAATTAACCCCTAAAATCCTAAGCGTTTTTTCATCAAGAAAACACCCCAAAATTGCCACAACGAAATAGTGGCAAAAACATCAAATTTTGACGTCTCATTTTGGACTTCCAACTGTAAGATCTCAAACCATGCATCTATATAAAGTCACCATACTTTTATGCTGCAATCCACCGCACAGATAGAAACATAGTATTTGAAATTTAGAAAATGGTTAATTTTCTTTCTTGCATTTTGTAGGTCAACAGACTTTGACTTCACTTGGTATCAAATCTTTGCACTACACAAGGTCTAATTTGTTTACAATTGTGTTCAGCATGATGTTGGTTTTATATTCACCAATTTTTAGGCATAGAAACGGAGTGTAGCATATTCAAAACAATTGTGCAAGGAGTGGAAGTTAAAATCTTTTGAAAAATTACGATTTCACGTTTTATTTTTTTGTGAACAAAGTATGTTGTAGTATGAGAATCCAAACGGATGATAATAAGGTTTTCACCACATATTATGGTTAAATTTTAATTTTTTTAAATTTGAAGATCTCTGGTTTTGTGTAGAATATAAGTGCTCAACATGTGTGAAAATGTCTAACTTGGTTTAAAATGTTCCTTTTACACCAAATCCTAGATCTGGAGGTCCTAGATTTGGAGGTCCTAGATCTGGAGACCCCAGATCTGGAAACCCTAATTTATAAAACCCTAATTTTGGCGGTGCCGCCGTTTCCATGTTTGGAAAACTGACCTCAGGGGTGTGCGCACGCGAGGGTGTGCGTACGCAGGGGTGTCTTAGGTGGTTAGGGTTTCAAGTGCACAAGGATAGTGGTGTCCATGGTGTGTTAGGGTTTCAAGCACGAGGTGTTAGGGTGTTAGGGTTTCGCCATGGGGTGTTAGGTTGTTGCTCCACGCAACGAGGCTGCTCCACCTTGCAACTAGGCTGCTGCACCTCGCAATTGGCTGCTGCTTCTACTCCTCGTACTAAACTTGCACGACCTAAATCCAAACAGCAGCCATGGGCTGTTGCGGCGTAGCTGGAGCAGCCGCCCCCTCCCTGCACCAAATCTTCCTCCTCACTTGGTCGTCTTGCTCTCCGCGTGGTCGTCTTGCTCTCCGCTTGGTCATTCTCCTCGCCGTCCTTGCTTGATTGTCTTCCTCGCCATCCTCACTTGGTCGTCTTCCTTGCCGTCCTTACCTGTCGTCGGCTTCCTTGCCTGTCGTCGACTTCCTCGCCCTCACCCACCTTCCCTCCCTCCTAGCCGCCACCTCACGCCTCCTCAGAACCCTATCTCTCTTCTAGTTCTAATCTCACCTCTCCTTCTAACTCTAACCCTCTCTCTCCATCCCCTTGCGCTCGTTGTCTCTCCCTCTCCCTCTAAAACTCCCTGCGTACGCACACCTCTCATGTCCTTAGTCCACCACTAGGATACCCTTGTTGGTACCATGCCTTGTTGATACCTTGTTGTGATGATACCCTGCCCGGCAAATCATCTGGAGTTGCTACGGTGTAAGGGGAAAAAAAAAAAAAAAAAAAAAGAGTTTTTTTTCCATAGATTTGGGCGAAATGGAAACGCCTATAACTCATTTTTGACAATGCAAAACAACTTGAAATTTTTTTTCCTTGTAGATTGACTTTGGAGGTATCATTCACATTTTTTTCAGATTTTTTTCATTTTTTCTCTTTTTTCTAAAAATCGTCAAACGTTGCTGAATTCACCGCAGTGAAGATTTGCAGAAATTCTTCCAATTTCCTAGATTCTAGCTCCAGCACCAAATCTGAATTTGAGTCATTAAAATGATATTTTTTGATATTGAGTCCAACTAATGAAATGAAGTTTATGAAGCTTAGTTTCCATTCCAATTTGAGTTTTTTTGGCATTTCATCCGTTGTTTTTCATCCTCTTTTTTCATCCTCATTTTCATCCATTGTGGTTTTCCATCTACTGTGGTTTTCATCCGCTAGTTATCATCCTCTTTTTCTATTTTCATCCCCATCAAGATTTCTATTTTCAACGACCGTACATATTTCATGTAGGAAACAATTTACGATGTGAATTTTAAGAAAGAAAGTGTTGGATGTTGTCTTTCATTATACAGAGGCGTACACCGTATTGACAATTATATATTTGTTGTGAACATGGTGAAGTTGCTTGCGTCTGGCATCATGGCACCATCGCTTCCAGTCAACGTTATCCTTGGGAGCAATACGGTTGGCGGAGCGCGGTGGACGCGGTGTCGAAGCTAGTATTCTGGCCATGGAACACGTTATGGGAGTCGTTGTGGGAGTCGTTGCGGGAGTCGTTGCGAGAGTCGTTGCGAGAGTCGTTGCGAGAGTCGCTTCGCCATAGGATGATGAAGACGCTTGAGTCATACCGTACCTAGGCATACATGATGTTTAGATGACTAGTATAGTGTGATTCATATGTTCGCTTTAGAGATGGTATGTTTAATTATAGTATATGATATTTGTAGTATTCAATATTTATATTATGTATGTATGTATATATATATATAATAAATATACAGTGCTAAACCACACACTTTATCATTGTATTGCGTACATTATCATTATATCTCCTAAAACAAATTGTATTTGTAGCACGACACTGAAAATCATCTCATGAAACAAAATGTGTATAAATAGGTTCTTATAAATACATGGTCAATGTAATTTTGTACATGGAATAAGAACGAAATGTTATAATCATATATTATGCATAATAGTGAAAAGTATTCACTTAATATGTACACATCAAGAAACCAATATTTAATGAAATTGTTACAAAAACATAACAAAGAAGATATAGGGATTTCCTAATTTAATTTTTTTCAAAACACATTTCCGCTCAAAATCTTGTTATTATTGAGCGCCAAATAGCGCACTTGGCCAAGTGCATAATTGCTTAATTGCGTGTTTTTTATCAGTAAGAATTAGTAGTCCCTCACTCAAAAGTAGGAAATGGTTTGATGTCTTCTTCGAGATTGTGAATGAGGGATTTAAACGAGGGGTAGACTATGAAGTAACAACGGTTACAAAGAAAGAAATGGCAGACTTTGCATGGGTGAAAGCACCAACACCGGAGGAGGCTAACAAGATAAAAGAACAAAAGATTTATGCGGATAGTGAGGTGTGTTTGTCCTGATCTTTGTTAAAAGTGGACGGATGACGGAGGATGAGAAAGCGAAAAAGAATGCGGTAGTTCTCATTGCACAAAATCTAAACAAAACCAAGTCAACCTATGAGTTAGAGTCAGCCATCAAACATTTCATGGGAGAAGAGAATGTTGTTAGTGTCTACTTTAGACTCGAGAACAACAAACACGTTGGATCTTGTAATGTGGAGTGTAAAAATGCCGCAGTGTACAAGAAATACCTAAACAAGTGTGAAAAAATGCTGAACAAGTATGTGGAGTTTATTGCGCACCCTCGTAGCATGGATGGGAAATTGAAACCTAGCCCGGAGGAGCTCACAAGATTAGGGTTCTCGGATATCAACACTGCGATTGCCAATACGGTAGAAACCCTAAACATCACCTCGGGAGACACCTACAGTAAAAAGGATATTGACACACTCATCGATGTTGCGGTAGCCAAGAGTTCCAAAGCCACTATGGGGGAAATACGACAAGAGATGGATAGCCTCAAAGATGCGATTGTTACGGAGGCAAAGACATATGTAGATACGGTGCATGTGGAGCAAATCAAAAACACCAGTGCACTTCGAGCGGAGATCAGGCTTCTACAAAATCAAATGAAGTCCTCCATGATGATAATGGATCAACTCCTCCCAGTAGACTCTATGGACCAAACAAACTAGTTTGGACAAATGGAACGGTGGAGTTTATAAAACAAAAAACATCCAAAAAAGTATTTAAAAATACTAAGACAGCCAAAAAATATCTATATAAATATAGTATTTATAAATACTATAAATATCTTGGAAACAACCTTCAACTTTATAAATATATATGTAGACACACTTATACTCTTATGTATCTTTATCTCCTCATCTTTTACTCATATATTTCTTTAATTACCATTCATTACTCTATTTTTACTCTTTTAAGTTCTATTACTTTCTCATTATTTGGTAAAAAACTTTTTTATCACTTGCTTTATGGACTTGTAGCTTTTACTCCCCTATTTTTATTCTTCTTCTTAAAACCTTACTAGTTGTCCTCTCACTATCATACACTGCTCTTTTTATTTTTTTACTCTCCCACATTCTACTTCTTCACTTAGTCCTCTACATTCTTATTGCCCTACTCTACTATCTCTTACTTTCTAATCTTTTACTTCCCTCCATGATTTTCCGTTTAAATATTATCTTTTCCTTTTTTACTCATTTATTTTTCTCCATTCTTATATCCCTTCCCGATATTTTTAATCATTCAACTACCATCTCTCCCCCTTGCGATATCTTACTTTCCCCTCCTCTACTTCACATTCTTCCAGCTTCAACCCCACTATTTTTTACTCCTTTACCAAATACTCCTTTACTTGTCATCTCCTTATCTTTTCCACTTCCTACAGTATTTAATCACACATCAACCACTCCTCAACTATACAATCTTCTAGTTGCTACCCCTTTCACTTTAACTTGTGCTATTGAAAGTACACTACATTTTATACTCATTTAAAATATACTCTCATACCTCAAGATATCCTACCTCCTACTCCCGATCCAGTGATACCTATGCATTATCCTTTAATAGCTTGATCTCTTTCTATTGTAATCATGTTACTACCTATTGTCTCTCTTTCCACTCTTCCACCCTCTAAAACTCTCCTCCATCATTATAAACAAGTATTCTCAACCCCTTTTCAAAAAATTCTACTAAAACCCACTACCGCCCTAAACCATAACTCAAAATTTCCCACAAATCCCATAACCCATCGTATAAGTGGCAGAAATACACATACACACCCCCCACACATCCAATCCAAAACAAAACAAATGGGAACACCAATCCAAGCTAGAGACATATCATTCCTTTTACTAATCAGTGGTGACATCAATCCAAACCGAGGACCTATGCCAAACATCCTACAAAATCACCCCTCAACACACAAAAAACGGGCAAACAATTATTTAATCCCTAACACAATTAAATTCCAACCAGAATATCAACATCTAGCAAAACTGTATTCACCATTCTTGGAACCCTTCCACATACTCCATAATGAATATAACAACATATATCCCCATCTATCGCAATACATCCAAACATTACAGACCTTCCCAACTTCTCACATTATATACGCCATCATAGTAACAATACACCCATCTATAGAATCGTGTAACTTGTGGATTTCCTCAAACACCCAAAACAACAACTCTGAGACAGACTAGACAACAAACCTGCTACTCAAGCTATCCACTCTAAATAACCCCCCAGAACGCCACATAGAAATAGAACACAAATATACCCAATTTCTAAAAAATAACCATAACATTATATACCCAACAGACTCAATCCACCAAAACATATACGAAAGTATCCACAAACATAATACATTAGCAACTCCCCATACAATAAAAAATGAATTCCCATTTCTCCCAGATGAACTAATTACAGCAACACTTAAATGTTTAGATCACATCCCAGCCTACTTTCACCCACCAGATAGCGCATATACTCCACCAATACAACAACCACCAACATATAACCAACACAAAACACATTTCATAACATGGAATGCAGCAACACTAAACACTACACTACCCAATATCCAAAACTTGATAACAGATCTTCAAACAATACCAACTTTCATTTTCATACAAGAGACTAAAATCACTGCAACAAAAGCTACAAAATATATTGAAAGGCTCTTCCCAGACTACAAACTCATCTTCAATAATACACTTAGCCTTACTAGATGTATACAACAACGGAGACCATACACCCCCGCCCGTGGAGGGCTACTAACACTAATCAACAAATCGTATGCATTCCCCGGCAACATAACAAAAATTCCCACCCCCGCCAACATATCACCATATTTACAAATAATAAAAGTCACAAACAATCCACTTCAACCGTGGCTAATTATACATTTATACATGCCCTCACACCCAGAAGATACTAATCTCATACACGAAATACAAACAAACATCACAAACCAAATTGTAAATCATCCAAATCACACGCATATGTTAGTTGGTGACTTCAACAGAGATATCGCCCTCATTGGACGCACCTTTGGAAATAATTTAACACCTCCTGATGACCTAGACTACCAATGGAAAACTTACATAGATACCCTACAACTGACATACATTCATACAAACACAGACTTCTCAAGACAAAGGGGACACAATTATACAGAAACAAGCCTAATAGATGGTTTTTACTTAAACACCAACAATCATCAACAATACTCATGCAAAACCAATATTGACAACAACTTAAACTCTGATCATTACCCACTTCAACTACAAATTCCCAACAACACATTAATTAGCAGAACACCACAACCAACAAACAATAACACCATAAGAATATTGAACCCCATCCCGGCTGAGAATATGGAAGCATTCTATAACACATATTTTGAAAATAACTCATTTACAATAGAACAACTTACTAACATCTTAGAACATTAGACAAATCTCACAGACAGACAATGGCTAGAAGCATGTGATACATTAGATATACTAACACAAGAAATCTCCTCAATACTAGAACAAACATGCAAAGCCGAACCATTACCCCAACTTACCCCCAGAGTAGCACAACAAGGAGGCTTCTTACCACGAAAACTAGCAAAACCCTGGAAGAAACATTTATCAACATATCACCTTAGCCGTAAAACCATACGCATAGTAAAAAACAATCCAAATTGGCGGAATCATCCTATCCTTAATAACATCCAAACTCACAATCATGTAGATATACCTCAACCTCCTACAGACGATACCCTTATAGAATCATGGATCTCCAACATAGCACAAATTGCAAAAACAGCCAACAATTTAGCCCGCAAAATCACAACCAAATACAACAAAGAATGTATCAAAAAAGCCATTATAAAATACAGGCAACTATACGATAAATCCCCCAAAAAGATCAATAAAAAAGTCTTTAGAGACAGCATAACACACGCCCTTGACTGCATCACTGACCTACATGGTAACATCCTTACAAATCCAGAAGAAATTGCTAATGAAATATATAGACAACAATCACAAATAAACAAACCTATATTACCCACATGCCACAACCAAAACAGACACCCACCAACATGTACTTGTAGTGTTAGGCAATATCCATGGCACGACCTTGATGGGTTTGTACTAGAAAAGAGAGGTGTACCTAACATCCCTCTACACACATACTTTACAAAAGAGACATATGATATGTGTTTGAAAAAAATAAGTAGCAATAAAGCCCCCGGACCCGATTGTATCCCAAATTCCATATTAAAAAATATGCCGGCAAAATTCCAAAAACTTTTATACCTCTTCTTCACACACTGCTATAGACAAAAACGAATTCCAGAACTATGGAAAACCAGTCTAACCATACTACTCTATAAAAAAGGAGACCCCTTCATACTAACAAATCATCGCCCCATAGCTCTAGCAAATACCATTTACAAATTATACACCAGCACATTAACATCAATATTATCTTCATATGGAGAAAAACATAACATCTTACATGATAGCCAAGAGGGATTTAGAGCCGAGCGCAGTACCGCCCGACAAATACAAACACTAATAGCTGCTCTAGAAGATGCCAAACTCACTAACCAAGACATACATATCTTATATGTAGACTTCAAAAACGCATTTGGCTCAATAGATCACGCAAGACTACTTGCTCTTATGAGTGACCTTGGATACCCAGAAGACGCAGTCATTCTAGTCGGAAATATCTACTCACGCTCTACAACCACATTTACTGGTGAACATTTTGGTAAAACTCACCCAATCCCTATACAAAGAGGCACAATTCAAGGTGATACCCTCAGTCCATATCTTTTCATAATATTTCTTGAACCTTTATTAAGATGGCTCCAAAGAGGAAATAATGGATACACACTCAGCACGTCAAAAACTACCATAAACTCGGCTGCGTACGCAGACGACTTAGCAGCCTTATCCAATAAACTAAAATCCTTACAAATCCAATTAAATAGAATAGATAAATATTGTAAATGGACAGGAATGGATGTTGGAGTACCCAAATGCGCAGTCACTGGATGCCCAAACAAATCAAAAATGAATCCCATGACCTTCAAAGCACAAATTCAAGCCACAAACATAAACTACAGAAATCAACATATCCCGGTGTTACATCAAAACGAAGCATATACCTACTTTGGACTAGAAGCATTTTCATTAAAAAACGACTACCTAAGATGTATTGGAGAACAACTACTAAACGCTTTAAATGACAAAGGGAGACTGGGTAAAATATACAACGGACTACTACAATACATATTAGCCAAATTCGGAGGTGCAGAATACTTACCTAGAATTAAAAGCCAAGATTATTATAGATCCCCCATTACCAGAACGTTATATCTACTAAAAACAGAAGGAAATACACATCTTAAAAGCACCATAGGCAGCTTCCTTACAACACCTGCACCTATAGAATGTATGTGGAGAAGCGAAGCCCCAACACTCCCATACCTAACGGAGCAAACATCTATGAAATTACTACAAGTACTATTCACCGCAAACATCACAACACTTAGCCAAATCACCCTACCAAATGGCTCACATTTAATGAATGAGACTGAATTCCATAAATATCATTTCAAACCCACAAGACTAATAAAAAGTGCACTAAACCTAGCGAAACAACTCTTTTGTCTCCCCGAGTGTCTTGACACATGCCCCCGCCCTTGCAATGAACACCCAAACCATTGCACACTTAAAGAAATATATATCTGCCCCAACAACAATAATATCCCCCATATTCCCAACTCACCTATCCATCCACCAGACTTACCCTGCCCACGCTACTCAAAACCACCTCCATATATACTAAAAAACCCCACAACATACCCACTGTATGCAATAGTACAACATAAACAACGCACACACTACGACACTAATGACATCAAAATAGAAAAAACTTCATACCTTTGCCAATGGAAAAACCAAGAAAATACTTATAGTCAATGGCACACACACACAACACTATTCCCATGGCATGACCCTAATACCGCATCCCACAACATAACATGCCTAAAAAAATACTATCAAGAGAAAGCCAATAAATTCTATCATAACATCATACAAGCACACCACCCACAAGCTCAATGTAGAGACACGAGATTGATCACACCCCTCACACAAATCCCTTTAGCAAAAATATCTATCACCGAATGTAATCCACAAAAAGACATTACCACACAACAACATACCATTCAAATTCAACAAAACGAAGCACATATCTATGAAAATGATGGAATATACCTAATAACTATCCCCACCGTAAGACTAGAATGGCTCTGGAACCAATATCACCAAGCACTAAATACCCCACACAATTTAGAACCGACAACCCAACCATTTGAAACTGAAGTTGTCTGGCTTTATCGAAGATACAAATACAGAATACCTAAAACGGACCCCCTTAAACGAACACACTACACCATACCGACGGAACTACTTGACTTTTTTACCACAACACACAACATTCAACACTCCTACTTCTCATCTCCGGTCACATGCTCCACTAAGATAACAAAAAATTTCTCACCCTTCTCCAGAGACAAAATCTTTGGCTCAGCTGGCAAAGCCTTTGATTACAAATGGGAAGGCATAGGTTATGCCCATCCACACAACAAAGAAGAGGCCCAACAATCATTACAATGGGCCAGACTTGCAGCAAAAAATAACCCAATGAACATAACATATCTTGTCTTACCAGATGAAAATTGGTACCAAAACTCTACCCCTCACAGTGGTCCCTACCCAGACTCCCACATCATATGCCTATTCCCTGCAGATACCATAACATACTTCGAACCTACCATACCTGAAGAATTAAATAAACCCAGAAAAGAAAAATCCACCCTACAAATTCTATGCATACACCACCAAAACAATACAATAGGCCTCCAAACAAATATAGATCAACTTCAAATACTAATCAATACTCTAAACATACAACAAGTCTATGCCAACTTAGCTCCACCAACGCCCGCGCCCACTCAAGTTAACCGAAACAAGAAATGGTCGAAAGTTAACCTCCTCAACACAAATCAGACACCCCCAAACACCTCAACACCACACCCACCCTTTAATACAAACTTACCACTAAAATTCAACCCAGAACATTGCTACTACACAGATGGATCATTTAAAGAACCCGTAGAAGTAAGCCCAGGACACTGGCACAGAGAAAAGGCAGGATTTGGCATATACAACGCACCAAAAGACATCAAAATAGCTAAACGACTACAAGGTTTACAAAACATCCTTAGAGCAGAATTGATGGCCGTACATAAAACACTTAGAATCTTGAATGATAAATACCCAAATGAGCCTGCCTATATATTTACAGACTGCATAAATGTGTTATACCTACTAAACACACAAATCCAACATCCTACTATGCACAATTGCCACCCAGACAAAACTATCTTAACATCAATGGTGAAAATGCTACAAACACGGACCCAACCTATATCAATACACAAAGTAAGAGCCCATGTGAACATTGCAGGCAACGAAAAAGCAGACGAATTAGCAAAAATGGGTAGAGAAAAAGCACATAGAGAAGCAAGAGAACCATATGAACACGCCCACCCCACTCCACACTACTATCAAAGGAAAGAATGGCCATCTATGGAAGAAACCCCAGACAAAGGTCCTATAAGATTCTTACCTAAATACCTTAAACGATACGATTTAGACAACAACTTAACAGAATTAGCTAGAAACTTCCCAAATATCGAAAAATGGACAAGAAATAGGAACATCGACAATGAACTCTCCAATGAATTTTGGACAAACCCCCTTATCACAGACTCACAAAAAACATGTATCATAAAATTTAGAACAGGCCAATATATGGGAAATGCCCGGAAACAACTCTTCTTTGGTCGCAAAAGATTCCCCTCCGTTACGTGCCCAATATGTAAATCCACCGACCCAGATACTAGGCTACACGTTTTACTTAAATGCCAACAACAACACATACACGCACTCATTATAAAAAGACACGACAAAGCGGTATGGGAAATTAGAAAACTACTTATATCATCGAGTAAATCTAGATGTTTTACCTTAATGAATGCCGGTATCTTTCAAAATAACTCACCTGAAAATACTGTTCCACAATGGTTACTGCCATGTAAATGCACTACAAAGATGCCACTGCAATGCTCGATTTAAACCAGATTTACTATGCATCCGTGGAGTACCACATAATCATCCCCCACCAACAAATCGAGATCCAAACATCACAATTCAGTTCATAGAATTCACATATTGCAACGATCGATTCTCACCAGAAACCATAGGGGACAAGATAAACAAATATCAGCCCCTTCTAGAGGAAATAAGTACATTAGGGTGGAAAGTGGACCCACTAATAGTTATCACAGCCGGAGCCAGAGCTACTACACACACTCCGTCTATGGAATCACTCGAAAAAATATTTAAAATCTCAAAGTCCTCCATTAGAAATACTTTCAGAAACTTTAACACCATTGCTATCCAACATGCAATGTCCATCCTCCTCCATAAAAGACGTCTAGAAAATAACCAACCACTACCCGACCCACACACCTCCTAACTTAAACTATACTCACCACAACCACCATCAACACTACTAATAATCAACCACAAAACATTAGATATGTTTGTTTTATAGTGTCTACCCTCGAGAGGGGGAAGTAGTTCCATCCTTCTAAAACTTTGCCCAGTGGGCATCGCCTTAGTAGTGGAACGAACAGACACTTTAGTCACGTCGGCCTCTTTTAGAGACCGGAGTTCTTCTTCTTCTTCTTCTTCTGGCAAAGCATCTAATTTTGACGTCTAATTGAAAACAAATGAAAAATTACCAATTCACGTTTTACCTTTTTTTTTAACACAAATATGGAATACTTTGATAATTCAAACGGTTGATACTAAGATTTTCACCACATATTGTGGTAAAAAAAAATAATAGCAAAGACTTTGAAGATCTCTAGTTTTTATGTAGAAAACAAGTTTTTTTCCCCCTTCCTCAAAATGTCCAAAAATGTTCGACTTGGGTTAAAATGTACTTTTTACACTAAACAATTTTTTTTGTAAGAAAAAAGATGGTAATATTTATATGTATAAAAGTAGATTGTTTGACCATAAAATAATATTCTTTATATGTATAATAGTAGAGTGTTTGACCACAAGGTAATACTCTTAAAAGAAGGTAATATTTGGTATATGTATAAAAGTAGAGTAGTTAACCACAAAGTTTAGAAATCCATATAAGGCAGCCATTTCATAATAGTGAGTCTCTTTTTTACGATCATCCAAAGGTGAGCTCCACATATCATGTTTTCTGATGTTTTTAGATGGTCAAGATTTCTACTTCATCCTATCATGTTGTTCACTGGTTTTTATGTGATTGCAGGTTCAAAGCTGAAAGTAGCACGTCCTTTCTAAACTACTCAGGTGCACAACCATTCTAAACTACATATAATTTAATTTTGTTTGTGTTTTATCCTGTGAACTTCAGTTTAGGGTTTAAGGTTGGGTCATTACTTAATTGGAAAAAATGAGACACTACATCTGAGAACCCTAATTATCTAAACTTTGTCGGCGATCTGGAAACCCTAATTTTTGGAACCCTATTTTCGGCGCCGCCGCCATTTTCATGGCTGGACTTCTCACCTCAGGGGGGTGGGTACGCGGGGGTGTCATTAGCTTTCGACTAGTCTGTCTTAGGTTTTTACCTAGGATGTCTTAGGGTTTCTCCTAGGGTGTTTTAGGGTTTCACCTAAAGAACAAGGTGCGAGTGTACAACCTATGAGTGAGTGAGTAACGCTCCAAGCCGCGAGAACAACCTGCGGGTAGATGAGTGAACAACGTGCAAAAAACCTACAAGCTACATCACCAACTTGCAAACATCCTAACTAATCTACTAGTCCTCTCTCCTCACTTCACCATCATCTCTCTCCTTCTCTCTCCTCCATGTGTTGTGCGTGTCAAAGTCAGTAGTATGAAAGCAGCGAGGGTCAGAGCGGCGTAGTGGAATTGGGAGCGACGTTGGCAGTGTAGGCGGGCTAGGGTTCGGCGTCGGCAATGTTGAGCGGGCTCAACTCTCTTACGGCCCGTGCGTACGCATGAGGCTCTTAATCGTGCCGTTGCTCTTGGTTGATACCCCTTCCAGAGTTCGTTGATACCCATTATTTAATCATATATCCGGTCATACCCTGATCCAGTCGTATTCCCGGTCTAACCTTGTATCGCTGTAAGGGGGAAAAAAAATAATAAAAAGAAAAAAAAAGAAGTTTTTTTCCATAGATTTAGACAAAACTGAAATGCCTATAAGTAATTTTCAACAATTCAAAACAACTTGAATATTTTTTCCCTTGTAGATTGAATCTGGAGGTATCATCCCAATTTTTTACGGATTTTTTTGATTTTTTCTCTTTTTCCTAAAAATCCTCAAAGGTCGCTGAAATCACCATAGTGAAGATTTGCAGAATTTCTTCCGATTTCGTAGATTCTAGCTCCAACTCTAAATCTGAATTTGAGTCATTAACATGATATTTTGTGATTTTGAGTCCAAGTAATGAAATGAAGTTTATGAAGCCTACTTTCCATTCCAATTTGAAAATATGAAAAATTTGAATAAAATTCAAAAACATTTGTAAAAAATTTGTAAAAAAATCCGGGCATATTTTTGTGGTTTATTTGCTGAAATGAGTCAAGTCCGTAATTCTTTAATTACATATTAATTTCAAATTTAGAGCGGAAGCCACTTCTTGGCATTTCATCCGCAATTTTTCATCCAATGTTTTTCATCCCTTTATTGGCATTTCATTCGTTTATTTTTTGCCTTTTCATCCACTGTATTTTTGCCTCCTCATCCATTGTTTTTACACATCTCATCCGTTGTGATTTTCACGCGCTAGAAGATTTATGAGTGCTCATACCATGTATGAGGCATTACGGCGGACAAAGCCAAAGCGTGCAAGTCTACCAGCGGATCCAAAGGAGACCGAGCCCATTTATCGCGCGTTAGCAAGGCCAACACAGTTGGATTGGCGGCTGCCCACTCAACTGCCACCATTCCGTATTCGTGCACCAACAAGTGGTCGTCCATCTAAGCGGCCACGACGTGAAGAGGGCAACATAGCTCCACATTCTGATAGACGGCCGTCGCGTGGCCGTTCGGAGACATGGCGTGGCCGTTCAGAGACATCGCGTGGCCGCTCAGAGACATCGCGTGGCCGCTCAGAGACATCGCGTGGCTGCTCAGAGACATCGCGTGGCAAGGCCTCGACATTGCGTGGCAGGGCCTCGACATTGCATGGCAGGGCCTCAACATTGCGTGGCAGGGCCTCCACATTGCGTGGCAGGGCATCGACGTCGCGGGGCATGACATCGCCATCGCGTGGCAGGGGCCGTGAATCAATAGCTGGACAAGGCGCATGTGGGAGTTTGTGTACATGAGACACCCATTAGAATGGGGGATGATACCAGGGTACTGGATGTTCTTTCAAAGGCACCAACAGATGGGATGAACATATCCATTTCTCAGCTGTCAGAATCAGAGCAATGTACGACCGATTCTCTCATGTTTTTTTCGGAGTTGAGTAGGGATGGACAGTCTCTGGGGCCTGCTCCATTAGAGCTTGGATCTACGACACATGGGAGCGCTGAAGGTATTGGAGGTGGCACTGGACCAATATTGCCATCTGTTTCAAGACAGAGCGAACCAGAAGATGTTGCTGAATTTCGGGAGACCTTCACTGCACCGATAACATTTAGGGATGGCTTCTATTATGATGCAAATGGCGTAAGACACACGCGGCACGGCGACCCTAGCAACTACAGATATGAACAGTCTACATCAGTCAGTCTAGGAGATAGTCCGGTGCAAGAAGAGGAGTTGGCTGAAATGGTAAATATTGCCATGGAACACGCTACGGGAGTAATATCGCCATAAAATGATGAAGACTTTGAGGTCATACCGTAGCTAAGCATACATGATGTTTAGGTGACTAGTACAGTGTGATTGATATATTTGCTTTAGAGACGGTTTGTTTGATTGTAGTATATGATCTTTGTAGTATTCAATAGTTATATCATGTATGGTTTTATATATATGAAAAATATAGAGTTCTAAACCTCACACTTCATCATTGTATTGCGTGCTTTATCATTACATCTCCTACAAATTGTATTTGTAGCAGGACACTAAAATTTATTTAAATTCATATAAAATTTATTTCATGCAACAAATTGTATATGAATAGTTTCTTGTAAGTACATGGTCAATGTAATATTGTCAATGGAATAAAAATGAAATACCGTAATCATATATTATGCATAATCTTATCGAAATGGTGAAAATGATTTACTTATGTACACATTGAGAAACCAATATTCAATGAAATTGTCACAAAAATATAGCAAAGAAAAAATAGGGATTGTTGGATTTTTTTTCCTTCCAAAAGACATTTCCGCGCAAAATCTTGTTGTTATTGAGCGCCAATTAGGGCACTTAGCCAAGTGCATAATTGCTTAATTGCGTGTTTATGGATGTTTATGGAAAAACCAAGATTTCTGTTGATTTGTTTCTTTGAACCGGATTTGATGGAAATACAATGACTAATATTAATATCTAACCTTACAAATTGAACTTAACCCATGACCTGAACTTTGGGGAAATTTTGCACAACATCCAACGGTTGATGGAATAGATTATATTTTTAGAGTTACCGTATATTGGTAGTGAAAACTGTGGAATTTGGAGGGTGTACTACTTTAACCATCAATAGATTCTTGCAAGGATTTTTTACTTTGAATTAGAGCGGTTCACATATGCACTAAATTGATAGCTTCGCATTGACATATCATATGTGATGAGAATATTTACACACAATTATTGGTGATTTTTTTTCTTTTTCCTACTTGATTGTATACAAAAATGTTCCAACCTTTTACGATTCAAAACGGAAGTTTCGTATGTGAGGAGAGAGATCGACAATTACAAAACAATGAAGAATGTCTTAAAGACAAAGTTCAATCAAAATTTAAGGCCAAAATCAATGTGCATGTGTGAAATACAACATAGTATGTGGCATAGCAATCACTGTATCCACTGTATTTTAGTGTATTTGGTGTATTTTGTGTTGTTTTCCTAGATTTTCCAAGAGTTCTATAAATCCAAATCATGATCTGATTGTTGGAGAGTGTTTGTGTAATGAGTGCGCAAATATGAACCTCGTGTCTCCAAGCCTAATTCCTCATGGATTTCATGCAAATTGAGTTTTAGCACCTCCGGAGTCCCATTTCGGGCTTCCTTGGGGCTAAAGGGTTAAATGCCCGTGGCAATATAAAAGGAACTATTACTCCACTGATGAAAAACTAACGGCCAAGGAGAAGTGACTCCCTCGTTCATGAAAATGAGAGGTTTCACTATTTTAGTCGTTTTTTTCTCTAAAATAAGTGAAAAAATAATATGAAAGTTTGAGCCGTTGGGATTTTCAAATTCAACAACTTGTATGAAACAAACAATCTCATACCCCTTATGTAGTTATTGCCATCACTTTGTACCCCCTTGCACTACAATATTTATTTCTACATCTATTACCCCTCCAATTGACCTCAAATTTTGCACACAAATAGCTAACAACATATGGGCCGTATTGGTAAAAGATTTGATAACATTTTAGTGTATAAGTTAGATGATATGCTAGGTCAAACTGAGCTGACCTTGTTGGGCAAGCGGGGAAAAAAACTTTTCTTTGCACTTCAAACGCTACAATCTTCACATCCATGCGGTGGATTGCAGCCAAAAAATTCAGTATATTCATATACATGTCTTTTCAAAAGGTATTATGGTGAAAAGTCCAAAATTGCACTTCAAAATTAGATTGTTTTGCTACTTGTCGATAGTGGCAGTTTTGGAGTGTTTCATGAGGGGAAATGCTGTAGGCTCTTGGGGGTTAAAGTGGTTGTAAAGAGTTTTGAAATGAACCAGGTTGTCACTACCGACTCAACTTATTGCAAAAACCTCAAATTCATGCTATCCACTCAATGTTCATAAGGATTGGAACCAGTTGCTACTGCCTCAAAAGCAAAACTTTGTTAACCCTTAAACGCCGGAGCCTATGACCATGGCATCAATCTAAATTTTTCAATCAACTGTATGCTCTAGTTTCTCATCAAATATAAGTGGAATTTTTTTTAAATTTTTTTTAGAGATGAGATCATATGTCTCAATTATATTACAAAAATCACAGATTTTTTTTGTGGAAATTTGAATTTATTGTGGTTTTCTAAAGAAAAAGAGAAGAAAATTCAAATTAAGTACAAATTATGCTAAAAATTCTGAAAATTTCACGAGAGGTGGACATTATAGTGCCAAAACTTGTGGTGTAAATGAAAGTTCCGTGTTCGGCTAAAATTAGAACCACGGTTATAGGTCCATGCTCAAATTGCAATTACTTATTCAATTTTACATATTTTTTTTATTATCAAAATTGTATGGAAACCAGACATCATTAGCTTCATTTCATTAGTTGGACTCAAATTCAAAAATATCATTTTGATGGCTTGAATTCAGATTTAGAGCTAATGCTAGAAGTTTCTTAATTTCACTGTATTGAGATCCGTGTCACAAGCATTTTCTTTCTTAGATAAAACATGGTTACCTCAATGAGGCCAATTTCATCATCATCTAATGCTTGTACATACAAGGAACTCTCCTAAAAAAATTTGGATGAAAAACAATAGTTTACGTTGATTATCATCCAACAATGTCATCCGAGAAGCCAATTTCTGGCTCCTTCGGCGTTTAAGGGTTAATATCCATTTCACATGTGCACGTCAAAGTGCATGCATGGTAACCATGCAATTTCACTACAAGGAGCTCTGTCGTTTTTTCATTCAGAAATGTTGTTCTTCACTCACTAAATGTCGCTCTTTGCTCATTGAAAATTGGAAAAGTGTTTACTTTCTTGTCCTTTGTGACCTAAGTGACTCCCCAGCTCAGAAAATTCTTGAAATAGTAACTGAAAAACGATAGGGTTCGTTGTAGTGCTTGTGATTCAATAATATCTTGACATTTGTTGGTGCTTAGATAAATAATCGTTCGGCTCTAGTGAGGGCACAGACAGATCAACTTTAACATCCATATTTTCCCTCCAACAATATGGAAATTGACTCTGTGGATAGAGCTAGAGAATAAGTTATATTAAGGTAAGACCCCCCATAACCAACAAATACCCATAGCCAACGCCTATAAAATTGGGGTATATCCAACCCTCTTCGATCCCATTACCACCAGCTGAGCTTCAAATGGAGGTTTCCGATTAGTCAAGACCCTTACTTTTGGTCATTGGTTATGGGGGGTACCTACTGCTGACCACCCACTAAACAGGGCTGCACAGTTTGAAAATTCATAACTAATTCAATTTTCATCGAAAAAATATGAAATCACTTGGGTTGGAATTGTGATTCTATTGGCTATCACCGAAAAATAATAGTATAATTATCTCCTTTGTCCATATATGCACATTCATCAACCCCTAAAGGACCAGAGTCTCCTTCGGGGGGATTTCCGATTTTGGGCAGGTTCCTAAAATTCGAAAAAAAATCCTTTTTCTCTGAAATTTTTATTCTAGATTGCCTCTCATAAGAGCTTCGTGGACATATTTTTATTTTATTTTTTGGATTTGTGGTTTGAAAGTTAGTACCACTTAAAGCCAAAAGTGGGGACACCGGGCACCTCCAAAATTTTTGACAAAAGTTTCTATTGACATTGAGATTTTTCACACATATAAAGAATATTTTCCTTTTCTGGAAATTTAAAAAAAAAATTCTTGTCTTTAGTGTAAAAAGGCATTTTATTCCAAGTCAAACATTTTCACACATTGTCGGGCAATGGGGGAAACAAATTTCATCTTTTCTACATAAAACCTAGAGATCTTTATATGTTTTTTTTTTTTTTTTTTTTTCAACAACAATATGTGGTGAAAACCTTCTTATTGACCGTTTGGATTATCATTTGAATACATATGTAGTTCACAAAAAATAAAACGTGAAATGGCAATTTTTGAACCTCCACTCCTTGCACACTTGTTTTGAATATGCTACACCCCTTTTTTACCTCTAAAAATTGGTGTGATGGGAAATAACATCATGCTTAAGACAATGGTAAAAGATTTAGACCTTGTACAATGCAAAAATTTGATACAAAGTGAAGTCAAAGTCTGTTGATCTACTCAACACAGGGAAGAAAATGAACCATTGTTTTGACTTTAAACACTAAAATCTATCAATCCTTGCGGTGGATTGCAACCAAAATTTTACGGCATGTTTATATAGAAGTCTCTTTTAAGATCATACGGTTGAAAATCCGAAATTCACTTTAAAATGTGATTTTCATGTCTCTTTTTGGCGGTGACAGTTTTGGACTGGTTCTAGAGCAAAAGTGGTCGTGGTCCTTTAGGGGTTAACTTGTCAGTTTTAGGGGGGCTTGCCTTAATTGGTAATGAAGTGGCTTCACTACATAGCCTGGGATTTGAGTCGGTTGTTGACTAGAGAAAAAGCTTCAAGTGCTACTGGATGACAAACCTTCGGCTACTAAGTTCACAACCAAAGAGCACAAATCAGGGATTTGCCTAAATACCCCGGTCGAGCGTTGCAGGAAGCCTTAGGCTTGGAAGGCTAGGGAGGGTAGGGACAAAAGCGGCCCCTATTTTATGTTGTAGGGGGGCCCTATTTGATCAGAGAGGGGGGGGGGCAATGAGGGTAATTTGGGGCTACATGCCCCAATTTGGCAATTTTTTTACCCAAAAAAGCCACAAGAGCCCCGAAAGTTAAAAGGCCAAAAAAATGGACCACCCAAAGCTGAGGCTTGGTGCAACGCTTGACGAGGGTAAATAGGGAGATCCACAAATCAAATGGCTTTGTGTAATATAATACAAGGCATAATATACAGACATGTGGCCTACAAACATTATGCCGAAGAAGATGAAATTGGCGTGTCATGGTATTCAACCACTAAATTACAACACTACACGAAATTCTTCTACTTTATTCTCATGAGTGATGCTACACTGATTTTGATGTTTAGTGTCATGGGCAGTAAATGACTTGTAAATGCTATAAGTTTTCACTCTTGATGAATATTTTTACCGACCATGTCCACTATGATCCCCCTCTTTGACTAGTATGGATTGTTGTGCTCTTAGTAAAAATTTATATCAAAAGAAAAAACTTACAGCATTTACAAGTCATTTACTGCCCATGACACTAAACATCAAAATCAGTGTACCAGTATTGTTAATAACATCCCTAGCTTTTACCTGTGTCATTGCGCACATATATGGGAGCATTTAGGCAGTGAATCATGTGCAAGTTTCAGTGTACAACAGAATAAATAAAAAATTGTGAGTTGGAAGAAATAGTGAGGGTGAAAAGTTACTTACTTCAGAGGACATGTTAGCCTCAAGAACTGGCGAGTAAGACAAACTCCCTCTTCATTTGTATGCTTGATTGACTTTGATTTACCATTGACCACATGATGTTTTAAATCTTTAACCCCTAAGAGCCCATTCAACCAACGGGGGACGTTTTGGATTTTGGGCAGGTACCTATGATTGGAAAAAGTCTTCAATTCTTCGATTTTTTTACATTTGATAGTCCTTGATGAGATCTTTGTAGAGAAGTTTACAAAAATGTATTCCGACTTACGGTTAAAAAGTTATAAGCCTTCAAAGTTTAAACGGGGTCTCTCGGCAGCAGGGGCAGCAAAGTAAACCAATACAGTACAAACACATAAATCCGGCAGAAAATCCGGTTAGAAAAGGTGAAGAAGAGTGTGCAGCCAAAATCATGGGTGGGAAGGTAGAGAACATGAAGACTAGACTTCGAGGCTCAAAGTCTAAGAGCAGTAGTTCTATATAATATTAATATAATTAATATAATTAATAATATTTTAATAGTAAATATAATATAATAATTAATATAATAACTAATTTATAATATTTTTTTACTGTATATTTTGAAGACACTTCCATATTCCAAGTCTATTCCACGAAGACTGTGACTTCAAAAGGAGTGGGTGAATGACGTGGCCCTTCATATTGTGAAGGGTCCCCAATTTCAAGCACTGCCCTCCCATATAATGCTTCATATAATCAATAAATTCATGAAAATGAGAGGTTTTACTATTTTTACTCCATTTTTTTTCTAAAATTAGTGAAGATATAAATTGAAAGTTTTCACCGTTGGGATTCTCAAATGCATGAGGTTGAATGAAGCAAACAATTACATATCAGTTATGTAGTATTTTGTCATCATTTTGAACCCACTTACACTAAAGTATATATTTCTACATCTAATATCCCTCAAATTGATCTCAAATTTTGCACGCAAATAGCTAACAACATTTGGGTCATAGTGGTATAAAACTTTTATCAGACTTTAGTGTAAAAATTAAAAGATATGCTAAGTCAAAGTGGGCTGATCTAGCCGGGCAAGGGGGGAAAAAAACTTTTCATTGCACTTCAAACCTTATGATCTTCATATCTGTGCGGTGGATTCCGACCAATTTTTTTCTAGAAGTTTATGTGAATGTCTATTTTAAGATCTTATGGATGAATGTCCAAAATTAGAGTTTAAAATTAGATTTTATTGCCACTTATCGATTGTGGCAGTTTTGGAGTGTTTCATGAGGAAAAATGCCTTGGGCTCTTAGGGGTTAATCAAACGATGTTGCAAGTGAACCTTTCACTTTCTTTGCATAGTATTTAGCTCAATTTTCTAACACCAAGCACTAAGGTAGAGGCACCACAAACCGTGTGGACCCTAGTTCCGCAGCTGGCAAAAGCACCAATTCCCACTCCCAACACACCAGTTCCCGCAAGGAGAACAATGCAACAGTGATATGTGTCCAAGTGAGATTGGTTCTTAGCTAAGGTGGAACAAGGAACATTAACAACGGTTATAGTGCACTAGTCAGAGGGAAAGTGGTGGGGTTTGATTTTGCACTTTGAGATTTTTTTGCCTTCGTCTCACTCTTAACAAAGTTGTGGTTTTTGCATGAACCTCAATACTTTTTAACTCTCTTTCCTCTCAAATTTTTGCTGAAATTTTGCTACGTATGATATGTTGGCTTTGGCTTAAAGTGACGGTTTCTGGTGCGGCTACCTTATGTTGACTAGATTAGCTTTGACCTGGGCTCTCGAGCACAATTTCTCAGTGCATTTTCTGGCATGTGTACTGCGAATTTAGCAATATTTAAATTTCATGAAAAAGAAACCAAAGGATAGAATAGGAACGATTGTCATTTTTACAATAGATTCTGATACACAGTTTCCGGGCAGGGGATCACAAGTTTCTACAGGAATGTTACAACCGGATATTTTGGTGTAGTGAGGAAATTTTATTGCAAAATATCGATGCAAACAGAGATTCCAGGACGTGTGTCATTCCTGCAAGTGGATCAACTTCCCCTTGTGACCCATGAGGCTTAATTGCCCCATAATTCCAAAGCTCCCTCTTGATTGTAGCAAGAAGGAGCTTGAACATGTGCTCACGTCGTGGAATGCCAAGTCGAGAGATAATACGTGTTGCAATATTGCAACGCTCTTGACTCATTCCAGTTCTGATATCACAGGGCGTTGATTTCAAATCAGCTGACTCAGGTGGACGGACACAAGGAGCTCATTCTCTTCACGGCTCCAGCTCTGATCTTTTGTCCAGATTGAAATAGCACACCAACACTTGATGTACTCCATGTCAGCTGTCATTACAGCGATGGAAACTCCCAACAATCCATGATACGGAAGGTAAGCCCCCCTAAAACCGACAAGTTAAGGAAAACCGACAAGTTAAGGAATGTGCACATATGGATAGAGGAGATAATTATACTATTATTTTTCACTCATAGCCAATAGAATTGCAATTCCAACCCAAGTGATTTCATATTTTTTCGATGAAAACTGAATTAGTTATGAATTTTAAAATTGTGCAGCCATGTTTAGTGGGTGGCCAGCAGTAGGTAATCCCCATAACCAACGACCAAAAGTAAGGGTCTTGACTAATAGCAAACCTCCATTTGGAGCTGAGTTGGTGGTAATGGGATGGAAGAGGGTTGGATACACCCCAATTTCACAGGCGTTGGCTATGGTTTCTTGTTGGTTATGGGGAAGCTCACCTTAATTGTGATTTACCTTATTGCCATAACAGAGGTTGGCCAGTGTAATTGATATGGCGATTCTCCCAATTATGCCCTAGGAATTCAACACCAAGAGGCGTATGGGAATGCTGCAGCTAGCGGCCTGGCTGGGGCGACTTCAAACTCCAACAAATGGATAGTGACTCAATATTGTAGTCTAGGTGGATCAACAAACTGGAGAAACACTGACACCTGGAAATACACGTCTATTCCCACCACCACACTGAGATCTTTTCTGAAGTTATTGGTGAATTCAAACGTCACAAACAAAGGCACGTAGGACAGCGAGAAGTTAGAACTGAGACGTCTTTTTTTCTTCAAGGTCAGAAATAATTAATTGACGTCTGATTCATCTTCAGATTCGCACCAAAAAGTTTCCATCTTCGGGTTAAAGCTGAAGGTAAATTTATGCATCTTCATCATCTACCATGGATTGTTTTTTCAATATCCAAAACCTACAACATCGGCGTCCGGCTCAGACACTTTCTGAGGGCAGCAAGCAACGAACTACACAGCTCGGTGAGTAAACCTTGAAGAGAGATCTCGATAAAAGAGGAGCCTCAGTGCACGTTACTCTCATTCCTGCATTCAGAGACCGTCCATCACCTCATGAGGCTCGCTCTCTCTCCATCAAATCCACCCACGGTTCATTGCAGGTTCTGATTCTTTGGCACGACGTCAAACTTGCAGAACAGACCAACGCGATGTCGAGGCTGGCGATTGATGATGTGAGTCATGATCCATTTGTTGGATTCATTATTTTGGCGTATTGGTTACAATGGCCAATATATTGACCTGTGACTAGTTTTCATGGCTACTAGTTAGTGCATCTAATCGGTGTAGCATCTTCATGAGGTTTTGAGGTTTAGGGTTCACTATATGTTCTCATGTTTCGAGAGGGGTACCTGATCTGCCAGAGTCATGAGAAAGTGGATGATTTGATCCGGTTCTGAGCTAGCTTCATGTTTTGGTGACAGATGTTTTACGGGAAGCCGGAGCGAGTGCGGTACGCTGCGGGTGGCAGAGGTGGCTATGGAGGGTACCAATTAGATGGCCCTCACTACTACTCTGATGGCGATGACTGTTACAGCCATCGCCACACTAGCGGACACGGCGGTCGAGCGCCCGTGTATCCAACCTCCGTCACCAGCCGCCCTACGTTACCCGTAAGCGCTCTCCACAATTTTTGCACCAAACTTTCCGTTCAAGGGCCGGCATTTTAGTACAACCAGGCTCACTTCAACTTCCGATACTGAATACTAGCGTTGTGTGTTTTGTAAAGCGTCGGTGTAATCTAGTAACAGTTTCTCAATTGTTCGTTCTGTGCAGGATGTTCGATTGAGTGTACCAATGGATTCTTTACGATGTGTGGAGAAGCTTAAAGAAGCGCTAGACATCAGTGGTAAGTATTTTTTGTGCATTTCTATGGCTTTATTCGTCGTAATGTTGGCGGTCTTCAGTAACACACCTACTACTGTTCAAAACTTTCGACTCAGATGGACAATGTCCTGAAAATCAATGAAAATCTTCTTAGACCACTTGCTGATGGTGCCGGCGTTGAATCCATTTTGCAGGCGTTTACAGCATCCACTGCGACATCCCCACGCAAACGGTGACAGTATCAGGGAACGTGGGGCCACAAGCGCTGCTGAAGCGGGCCAAGCACGTGAAGAGGAAGGCCAAGATCCTGTCCTACACCAACCTCTACACGGATCACCAGTACCCGCACCACCACGGCCGCACCAGCTCCGCCACTGCAACGTACGGCGGCACCATGGCACCAGTGTATGGCTCTAGTTCTAATTACAACGGGACCTCGGTGAGTCTCCCTCGAGATCAGCATCTGCCGTATGACTACAGCCGCCAAAGCAACCATCACAGCTTTGAAGGGTACAGTGACCAGTACCGGCCTTCTCATGAGCACCATTACACCCAGTACTACTAATCCATGCACCTCAAGTTCGGTATCTTCGTTCAGACTTTCATGAACGATAATATTTTCATTGTGCTTTTGGGAATATTCATTAGCTCTACGAGTGGCTCCCTCACTTTGTACAGAGAATTAAGGGATGTTGTAGATTCTTTTCAGCATAAGGCTGTACATATCTCTGTAAGATGGTTTTCATTGAGTAATGTAAACGGACTGTAATATTCATGTATCGAAACTGTGGACGTCTATGTTACAACACTGAAAGATCAGATTCTTGATGATTTTTCTCTAGCAATGAATTTCATTTGCACGGACTCAACTTGTTCCACTAGATTCACCAAAAGACGTTTTTTCTGTAGCCATATTGCATGGAGAGGTTATTTAGTTCGGTCAGGGTTGTGGAGCCTGAAGACTTGCTGCTAAAGCACAGGAAAGAAACTAGCTTTCTTATAGAGAATGTCCACCAAGCTCGCTCACGGGAGAGACCACCAAGCTCTTCGTGATTTCTATTTAGAGAAGCAAAACTCATGGAGATCATATCATTTAAAGCAAATTTTCTAATATTCCTGCAGAAAATGCGTAGATCGACCTCGCTGATTCGCTGCCAAGCGAACACCCAAGCTTCACCAACAAGCTTTGATCAACTGACCGACGCACTGTAACATCAGAGATCCCTAACCCTAACCAGCTGCGCGGTCAGGCTTGGTAGCTTGAGGATTTTGCAGTGTTGGATCGCAATGGGTTGCTGGGACGAGTTCTGTGTGATATGCGGGGGCCCTCCGTACGCTCCAGACGCTGCATCTCCCATCTTCACCAAACAAGGCGAATCAACCAAGGAGCCCCTCCACTTCCCCGACTTCCAGTGGCTGGGCCACTACGTCGGCATCACCGAGAGCGAGGAGCTCATCCCACTCGGCGACTACACCAACTCCGGCGCGTTCTACCTCCCGGACTCCGACACTGAGTTCACTGGCATCCAGCACGACCCCCCCACCAAGGACTCCCCCTGCGGCATCTTCTGCCACAAGAAGTGCCTCCACCTGCTCCAGCAGCACCTCGGCTACACGCTCCGGTTCCGAGATGTAGAGCCCCTGCTGAGGGAGTCCAGCGACAAGTGCTGCCTCTGTCACCTGGAGGATTACACAGACTACGGGGGCATGGAGGCGTACCACGGCCAGGACTTCGACTTTGACAAGCTGTTTGGGGATCATGGGAAGGAGTGGATGTTGAGGGATCCCATGGATTGTCGCGAGAATGCGGAGCGGATTCTCGGGGTGTGGCGATCGTTTCTCGAGAGCGGGTTCAAGGTCGAGAGGAGATCAGCTGCTGCTGCTGTCATGGTGAACAGGGTTTAAGGGTTTAAGGGTTTTAGGGTTTAGGGGTTTTAGGGTTTCAGGGTACGTTACGCTTTGTGCTCGTTCATGTGTTTGTTGTGAACTTGCTTGGAAAACAGATTTCGGGTTTGGGGTTTTAGCTGGATTCAGAGAGTTTTTTTAATGAATCTAGTGGTGATCTCACTGTACGCTCAGCTTTGTGCACGTTCATGTGTTTGTTAGTAAACTTGCTTGAAAAACTGATTTAGGGTTTAGGGTTTGATGTGCACATTTGTGTCCTCGATGGCGAATTTGCTGATGGATCCACTGGTGATTGTAGGTTCTGCTTTGTGCACGTTTATTTGTTTGCTGTAGGGATGAATTTGCTTGGTGAATTTGATGACCAGTGAGGCCAAATGTGGTTGATTTTGGTGACATAGTTATAGGTCTTGTCGTTATAGGGTTAAGGTAACCCAGCCTCTTACTTGCAACATGAACAATGTGCATATTTGGAGGGGATGTATGTTATCCCCTAATGGACTTTAGCATTCAAACTCACCAATTTTAATGCATTGAACACAAAATGTAAATAAAGATAGTTTTACATATCTAACCATAGGATCTTGTACTAGGATTGTACAAGTGTGGTAAAATTTTTGTTCATTTTGATTGCATGGATTGAAAGATATCAGCCTTTGAAGCAAGACTTAAACTCTTTCTGAGGTCATACTAAACCCCCTCAACAAACTTTGACCACCTTCTTTGGCAAATTTTTGCACTACGGGCCATGATTTTCTAATTTTTACACTAAACCGTTGCACTAGTTGTTTAAGTTACCAAAACATGTTTGTATCTTTTAAACTCGAAGTCGGATTTCTACAAAAATTATATCATCAGAAAGCTATTGAAAAGTTGCATGTTAAAAAAAATCTCAAAAATACATGCTAAAATTTGAGATTGAGGGGACTCAATTGAAACTCAAAGTGTCCCTTGAGGGGACTCAATTGAAACTCAAAGTGTCCCTTGAGGGGACTCAATTGAAACTCAAAGTGTCCCTTGAGGGGACTCAATTGAAACTCAAAGTGTCCCTTGAGGGGACTCAATTGAAACTCAAAGTGTCCCTTGAGGGGACTCAATTGAAACTCAAAGTGTCCCTAGAGGGGACTTTGGTCCTTTGGGGATAATCAAATGATAGTAATAAATTAAATGAATTTCTGGAAACTTTTGGTGGAACCTCTGTGTTGTGTTATGGAATTCAAATGCTATAGACATACAAATGGAGTTCTTATTGAGAGTTGGATGTGGTGATGACGGTTTCATGCAACATCAAGGCCAAGTTGTAGGATGGATTTTGGATGAGACTATTTGAGTGAAATGTTTGTTTTATTGAAAGGTAAGAAGGTTCAAGGGTTTGTTTAAGGGCAAACAATTTGTATAGCTTTGGCAAAGGTAGGTAGTTGTGTGGACGTTTAGGTGCAAGGTTTAACTAAGGATTATAGATGTGAAGTGTTCATGGCACTGGTGTTTTGCAAGTGTATGTCGTTGGCACTACAAATATTCATTTAGAATACAACATGTAGAATGTTAATAATGCACAAATGGCTTCCAAGAAGATAACTTTTTCAACACAAAGTATACTTTGTTGAGAAGAAATCTCTGTAGAAAATTGATGTTTGCTTAGTATAAGTAGGCAATCACATTTTATGGTACCTAGAAGAGGTTTTGGAGGCGAAGGCAACTATGGTTGTAGCCGGAGCTTTGGCCAATGCAGAAACCTAAAAGAGGTGAAGACAAAGTTTTTTTGAGCAAAGAGGGCTAGTTAAGGCAAAACGAAGGAAGGCGGGGTGAGCTAAGACGAACGTAGAATAATAAGGGCGAAGGGAATAAGACAGTAGCGGAAGAGAGAGACCTTGGCGATACTCAACCAGGGGATGGACTTGGCCAAAGTCAAGGAGCAGACACGGCGTGGAAGATTGACAACGATGAGGGCGGCAAGAAGAGGCTCCACCTACGAAAAGAACCGTAGGCAACAACTTTGATCATAGCCGATTTCAGCCATAGCCTAGGAAAGGAAGGTTAGATTGATGAAGTCCTAAATGCATTATTAAGTCTGAGGGAGAGTGGGGAAGGACTTGAAGAGGTGAGGGGTCTCGATTTAGAAATCAAAGAAGAACATCAAACATTTGCAATTTCTCCCAAATTAGAGTTTTGGGCATTAGACGGAGAGGGGCAAATGCTTTGAGTCACCCTAAGATTAGAAGTTCATATGTTAAAGAAGGTGGAAGGGGATGTATATGCCCCGCTGAAGAGTGAAGTAAGAGCCAAGGGAGAAGGATTGCCTAGAAAGACATGTCCCTTCCCTTCCAAAGATTGGATGTGTTTCTAGGCTTCATAGAGGGTTGGGCAAGTGTTGTTGGTTAGAAAGGAAGTCAATTAGCCCTAATTCTTAGGGTTTGGGGAAAATTAATCAACATGGATAGAAAAATGTGTGAAAAGAAAATTCAGATTAAAGAGGAAGTGCCAAAGGAAAGCAAGCCTTCAACCTCATCTTGTCGATTGATTGAAGAAAAGAGCGATGGCGGATTCTGACCTAGTGATGATTGGACACCGGATCTTGGACTTGACAACACCAATGGAGAACCACTTGCGACTACCATGTCCCCAGTCAACGTCTACTCTAGGGAGTCCAACTCTCCTCAGACGGGACACCAAACACCAAGAGTGGTGGGTGATAATATTGCAAGAGTGGAGGCTGGAGGTAAGACCCTTAGGTAGAGGTGCACTCTTGGAATTGATGTCACCAACCGAAGATCCAATAAGAGAGGGAACATTTTTTTCCTACGGATGCGCCACCCAAAACGAAGACAGATACAATACCAAGTGGAGAAGGCGCGGTGGCAGCTTTTGCAAAGGCTGTGGTGGTTGTACAGGACTCAAAGTTAAAGGACAGTATCCCTCGGAAGTCGAAAATCACAAAAAGTACGTTAGGGCATCTAGATGCATTTGTATCCCGGAGGACAAATCAAAGCTTTCAGTTGACCATCTTACCTCTGGTGTTTTGTCAGGGTTGGAGGAACATCTAGGATGCAACCTAGGTAGGGCTGTAGGGTTGGAGGGCACTCAGAACTTGCCACCACCGAAGTCAAACAAGAAGACCCATTCATTGTACTACATACACTTTGGATTTGCTCACCGCAATTTTACGTAGGATGGCGTTCATGTGTTGGGCTTCCCGGAATTGTACCAGGCCAGAATTTGAGCTTTAGTACAGGTGTTGTGCATAAAGAAGAAATCCACGCATATGAGCATGGAATTGATGGCTAATTTGTACACAGCCGTACAACTCGGTGACCACAACCACAATATGGCACCTTTGGTGATGGCTAGTTTGCAGCGGATGCTGACTAAGGTACACACCGGATTGAGAAAGATCGAAGGGGTAGAGTTGATCGACGCCTTGTTGAGGAATTGGTTCTCAAACTAGGAGGAGTATGTGGACTAGGAGAAAACATTGAAGGATGGTGGGTGGGGAAACTAAGGTTGAAGGGCGAGGAGCTAGACTGGGTAACTCCTATATCATCTAGAGATCACCCCCTAAATAATCCAAGGAGAAAGGCGAATTTTCAAAGGCAGCCAATTCAGGACCTTACATCTCTTCCATCCCAAGTTATCCAACCCCTTCCGTCTTCCACTAACCCGGGTAGTAAGCGTGCTGGAAAGAAATAAAGGAGGAAAGACCCTCATATCAATCGCATCAACCCCAACAAAACCCTCGAAGTCTTCAGCCTCTAGTAACTTAGCAGACACTCGGGGCCGATTCGATACGGCCAAACAAGAGGAGGTGGAAAATGACGTGGTTAACTCCAGGTAGAGAGAGCCACTAGTGAAGAGACAACGGTGAGTGATGCAACTCAGTCCGGAGCTTGATCATTGGCCATTGGTAGGGGACATGAGGCTCTGTCCAACCTCAGCCTGGGACTTGGACCCAGAATCTCCGTAGGTAAGTTTTTGTGACCCGAATGCAGTCATTCTTAGTTTTATCTCCCAAACAGAAGACATCGGAAGAAGGTAGTAAGAGCCATATGTTGCATATCAGTCAAGCCATCTGGTTAAAATACGGCCTTCTTTCACCGGATCCGGTGAATGACCTTGACCAAGTGAAGGAGATCCCTTAAATCCAGCAAGAATCCAAGGAGTTAGCTGAGGGACTTTGAGAGGCAATCCAATACCTGGACCTTGGCCCAAAATTGGCACCATGGTTGAACTTTGAAATGAAGTAGAAGACCGTAATGCATTTCTCTAGAAATACAGAGTACGATGTTGGACAAAAATGACATTTGTGACAATGGAATAAGGTTGAAGGAAAGTCCATCAACTTTTGTTATGTTATCAATATTGGAAAAGTGTATGTTAGAAATCCCTTATTTGTATATCACTAAAAGCATAGGGTTTTCATGCAGCACATGATGTGGTGTTACAAGCCTTTGACATTTGGTGGGTGTAGGTGTGGGGAACGTTGTTAGGATTGGCGAAGCTCTCTTGAAACAAGGAGGTCCTGTATTCCATATTATGTAAGTGCAATCTCCATTTCCATCAGTCTAAAAATTTGCAATATGAATTGCAAATAGGGAAATTCTTTGGAAGTTGAAAATGTTTTATGACATGTTTCCAAATTCATTTTTAGTCTAGAAAGACTTAGGTTACGTTTATCTCTATTGGTGTGTTTTTTTGGGTAACATTGGTAGACTTTATGATGCAAATAATCCTAAATGCAATTGGATCATTTTATGTTTCTTCAATACATTTGTATACTCTACATTATATCCTGATGGATATGTTGTAGATGTATTGTATGAAAGTTCTCAGCAATCCTCATTGTTTTTACATTAAAAAAACACATAGAAATTAAGGATTTTACTTGTCATAAAAAATAAAAATTTCTCCAAATTAAAAAGGCATAATAATTCTATACATGGTTTGGATTTATCATTTTAGATCCAACAATTATTTTTTGAAACTAAAAAATAAAATTTCTTTCCGATATAAATGACTACTTTCTATATCCCTAGTCATTGCAAGTCCATTTCTCGTGTCCTAAACATCTCCATCACTTGTGATTTTGGCTTGGAATGACGGAATACAAGGTAGAACATAGATCCATAAAACATATGCTATGTGAAGTGAAAAGATATGCCATTATCTTCAGTCAAAGTACGCTAACCCCATCCGCGTAGGGAAGAGAAAATCCATTCTACACCCTTCATATGCATGAAAGGCAACCCCCCAATAATCAACCAAAACCCATAACCAACACCTACAAAATTAGGGTATACTCAAACCACTTCCATCCAATTACCACCCACTTAGTTCCATGTAGAGGTTTACTATTAGTCAAGACCCCTTACCTTTGGTCAACGCTTATCAGAATATGTAAAGGCAGGCAGGCTAACATAGCGGGAACTACACGTTTTTATGTAATTTCTTGGACAAGCATATGATTCGCCAGAAGGTATATGAAACAAAAAATGAAAAAAAAGAAACAATCGTATTACAATATTATTTTTCACCCATATTTTTGTGAGTCAGACGTCAGACCAGTGCCTGGGAAACAGAACTTCTCTGGAGCCTCGAGATCATGAAAAAGAAGGGGAAAGCTGAAAGTTACGTGTGTATGTGCGTGTCAGATCCGGAAAACGGCTCCTTTCAGATGACCGCTCATAGTTTCACTGCAGTCTAACACGAAGCAGTCTGCAGAAATACAGATGAAGCTAACTTGACCTCGAACTTAAACAAAATCAAATTGGCACTCTTACAACACACCCAGTGAGATGGGAATCTGCAAAAGATTGGGTGGCAGATAAAGGCGATGGTGCCCAATTTTTTCAATGATGATACCCTGCACAACTGTCTTGAACACTAGAATGTTGAGGTACCGATATCATGCTACCTCCACCTGCAACAATATTCTCAATCACGAACTCGTCATGATGTTCACCGTAACTGACTCTCACCTGAACCTTACCGACCCCAATCATCTTCTTCCACACACGCACCAGCCCATTCAAGCCAAAACATAACATCGAGAGGACAATCACCTGTGATCAAATAAGTAGAATAAAAGTGCCAGATGATGCCAAAAAGGAATCCTTATCTCTTCTGTCTAAGCATCGTTTAAGTCCAACACTAATCAGCATGCAAAAACGGAACATACAAAAACTCTTCTGGAGATGACACGAAAATCTGATCAACCTGGGATTGAGTCCAACTCTGCTCAACAGGAAAGCCGAAATGGAACACTGAAGATTCACTATCACCGGTAATCAATAAGCTGGAAAAAAGTGCGACTTGAGTCGACACCCAATGTTACAAAAAAGAATTCTCATCTCTTGTGTCGAGAGAGGACACGAAAATTGGATGCTCACATTTGAGCTGATCAACCTGACATTGAGTCCAACTCTACCTTCCATAAGCACTGTACAGACGTGATGAATCGGAGCCGAGGATATAATATGATACACTTGACTTGAAGAGGGACGTCATCTAACCTTCGTATTTTGCGCGGAAGCCTTGGAGCTCGACAGAGACGCGTTGTGAGCGTCTCGTGCCGCCGCGGCGAAGCTGTCGTCCATGTACCAGTAGCCATCAACCGGCGTTGATGGCGTAATCTCCTCCGGGTTCTTCACGATGGTACAGACAGGCTCAGTGGCGGACAAGACATTGCCGATCCAGGTATTCAGCCGCACCTCGTGCATGGATACATCCGCGCCGCCCCACGACGGGTCGATCACGTAGTGATGGTGCACGGCGAACACCTTCCGCGGGTTGACGATCATCCTGCGGTCGCCGTTGCCGCCCACGCACTCCCAGGTGGTGGAGTTTTTGTCGCACGAGGCCAACGGCAGGCGGAAGAGCATCCTGTCCGTCGCCCAGGTGGAAATCGTCTCCTTCGGGGTGCAATACGTGGAGCTCCACTTGTGGTTTCCGATGGCGATGTAGGGGTAGGAGTCTCTGGAAGTGATCACGGTTTGGAGATTCGAGGGCGGGAGCACGTGAAGATACTCGTTGAAGTCCCAGAGCAGCGCCCAATCCGCGAAGAAACGCGCGCGCTGAACGCAGTCGTTCAGAGCCAGGAGCGTGGTGGGGTACTCGTCTTCACCGCCCACGCGCGCCATTTCGGAGGCTAAGTCCACGATGGTGAGCGTTCCCTGGTCGAGGAGAGGTTGGAGGATTCGGACCGTGGCGTCGTCGAGGGGGATGCCTGTGTAGAGGAAGAAATGGGGCGCGCCGAGGAGGTGGTGGTGGAAGAGGAGCCATTCCTGGAGGATGTGCGCCGGGATGGGTTTCCAGATGGGCGGCGTGCAGAGCGCGTAGCGGCGATGCAGCGGGCCCTCGAACTGGATCTTGTCGATGGACTCGGGCGGCTCCGCCAGGAGCGCGTGGTGGTCGTCGCGCGTGGCGTTCACGAAGAGGTGCCCGCCGTAGCCGTTGGAGCCGGCCGGATCCGCGAACTGGCACCGGATCACCACCACGGAGTAGAACGACTCGCCGTCGTCGCGGATGAGCGTCACGAGCTTCCGCCCGCGCTGCACCCCCGCGTCTGTTGTGAGCGGCGACGGGGCGTCCGTTGTGGCGTCCCACTCCACCCAGGTGCAGGAATTTTCCTGATCCTCGAAGAACGATTTGGGGAGCAAGCTCGGCGCTGCGATCCCCACCGCGGTGAACTCGTCGGGCGCGTACCGGAAAGTGCTGAAGGTCATGAACGGATAGAGCGCGCGCCCTGAAGGTCGGAATCCGTGGTCGCCTTGTCGCGGTGCCAATGTTGTATTCACGGTCTCGCATCCATGCCCTGCGCATGGCGAGTGTGAGGAAGGCGAAGAAGGGACAACAATGAGAGACCTTGAAGGGAGAGAAATTGTTACCGTTCTTGTAGAGGTTGAGTTTGTGTTTGAGAGAGGCGACCTCGGCGGCCATATCCTCCATGTTGCGAAGCTCCTGCATGACCTCGACGAGGATGTCGCCGGTGGGGCCGTCGAGGGCGCCGCTGATGTCCAGGTGCGCACCCTGCAAGTGGTCCGCAAGGACGTGCGCGGCGTCGGCGTCGGACGCGTTCACGATCACCACCAGGCCGCGGTCCACGGCATCGCGCACCAGCGCCTTGAGCGCCTTCCCGGACTCCCCGGCCGAGAGGACGGATCGGGAGGGTTGCAGGTGAAGCGTCTCGGGCTCGTAGATCTGGCGCTGCAGACCCTGCGTGCCCGTAATGCGCAGCACGCCGTAGTGGCTCTGGAACTTGTTACTGCTGAAAAAGCTCAGGCTCGCCAGCACCACCGCGCAGATGAGCGCGAACACCACCGGCGACCGGCTCACCACGCGGTGCATTCCCTTCCGGTTCAACATCTCGCAATGTCACCAAACCCCCGACAACAATGCTAAACCCCACCTCAGTTGCATGATTCCTCACTCCTCCCTCGTCACAACCACCTGCAAACCAATGCACCGGCTTCAATCAGTGGCCTCCAAACCCAAACATCGGCCCACCAAATCCAACAACTATTCTCACACCAGTCCGGAAAACAACCAATGCACGACTCAATCACAGGCCAGCAAATCCAACCAACACCTCATCAAATCCCCAACACTGAACCTCAGTTGCATAGTTCTCACACTTCCCTCGTCACAGCCACCAGCAAACGAATACAAACTCCAACATCAAACCCACATTGTGCTCTCTCACTCCATCCTCGCGTTACAACCCAAAAAAATTTGGGGTGTTCTTGGGCTGTGATGCTGCTGCCGCGCGCACCTCAAGAAGACGATTGGGACTCAAACTTTTCCTCCTCAACTGCCTGTCTGCCAGCTAGAGATCACTAGTCACTTGCATCACCAATTCCGCTATTCATATGATTCCCTCGCAGTAACCGTAGGCAGTAGTGCCACGGATAACGGCCTCTTGAGTGCGCCACAACGGTTGGGCGCACTCCAGGTGGCTTGCTTCCCCTAACCAACCGGACGCTACCAAATCATGACGGCGAAGATCACAACTATCGACAGAGCCACTGGAAAAAGGTCGCAGAATCATCTGCATGGCTCTCGAGGTGGAAAACAAAGCAAACGAGCGATCGAAGATAAATCCACCACCTCGGCTGTGACGAGACAGACCACGCTGTCCCCGGCTCGTCCTCCCAATCGCTCAAAACTACCCCTTTTTCCCACTCCAAACGAAAGTCCATCAAACAAACGCAACCAATATTCGGCCCTGCCTCAATCGCTCATCTATCTCAGAAACTCTCGCTTCCACTCCAAATCAAAAGCTCATCAAACTCGCTTTTTGAACCCCTTCATCTGCTCATCTAAACCTCAGAACTCCTCGCTCAAACAACCTCGTACTGCAAACGAAAGGTCAACCCCTCGCACTCCAAAAGAACAAAACTTTTGATCGGCGCTTGACGAGAAAGCCAAACCTAGAGGCCCTGAGAAGACGAATCCTCGTACCTGAGCTCACCACATGATGACCCCACCTGGAAACTCACATTGTCAAACTGGACGCGACCAGAAGCTGGCGTTCCGGAGAAGACTCCTCCGTCAGATCAAATTTCCAGACTGAGTTCCGCAATCAAAATGAGGCAGAGAGTCGGACATTGCATTGATGAGGCGCTGGCAGGAGACGACGAGGAGGGAAGTGGAGGCTACAGTGCAGTTGACCAAAGTTACCTCTTCTGGCAGAGCTGCGCGACGTGAAGCGCCAGCTTTTTGAGCTTCGCGGTGCTTAGCGAGGTTCCTTTGATTCATGGCTGCTGTTCACTTCCAGTTCGTCTTCGGTTCGTCCTCTGGCGACGAACGGTGGTCGAAAGGTGGTCGATGAGATCGGTTTTCGGGAGCTACCGTTGATTGAACCGTTGGATTGATTTGCACTAGTTGGTGCGGCCATGCGCTTTGCTTCCCTCCATTCAACGCATCTTTCCGATCTCCAATCGGTTGAGGTATTAACGAACTACAATGATTTTTGTGAAAAAGATCAACGGTGAAATGTACCCTTTGTGTAGATGTTGTTCACTATTTTGTGACTAATCTATTACATTCCTAGATTTCCCAGGGCCTCATGCAAGGCCTTGTTGTTAAAGGGTTAATTTGAATTCTTGCTACGATACGCTACTTGTGGGTCACTTTTGTACATAGTTCATTTACAAGTCTAGTGAAAGTCCTTTTCGAAGAGGAAAGAAATGGGATAAGGTAGGTTGAGATTTTAAATACAAAAAGAACGAGAGCATGAGGAATTCTATGCTTTCTTTTTCTGCACCAATGAAATGCATGGCAATCAATGCTCTTTGGCCCTATTCAATGCATGCAAAAGCTCCCTTGTAGTATACTAAGTTCTTCCAGAGTTGGCCAATGACATAGGACAACCGAAAACCGACCAACAACGCAAAACCGCTCCCTTCTATACCCTTCATAGATTCCAAAGTGGAAATGTAGCATGCCTTTACATGACTTGTGCATTGATGAATGAATTTGTAAGTAATGTAATGACCGGCTAAATTTACTCCTTGAAATCTAGGAAGGATATGGAAGGGATTGGTATTGTATGTAATTGCTTCTCGAACTAAAAAAATTGCAAGCCCAATCTAAGCAGGTCCATGCGGCAAGGCCTTCTCATTAAGAGGGGCCAAATGCTCTGCATAAGGACAAACAAGGTGCGAAGGACCACAAAGATAAAAATACCACCGTCATTTCTTCCAAAGCTGTTGCGGAGCCTTGTAAGAATAATAAAGTGGCTAATGTTAAACGGGTTCTTGATGCTACTGCAAAGGTGACTCCGATCAAGGCCTCAGCCGAGAAGGAGGTTTGCCCGTTTCAAGAAGCGGATGCAGCCGCTCCTAAATCCAATTCCTATGTTGATGTAGCAAAAGCAACTCCCTACGTTCTGCCCCAAGTGGCAAGGATAAAGTCTATTGTGGTGGCTCCTGTTCCGCCAATTTTTAAGACTCAACCCACCAGGAAATTGGAGAGCGGTAGTTCAAAGCTTGTCAAGGAATCAATTCTAGATTTTGGGACAAAAATATTCACCAAGATTCCTCCACTCCCCCTTGCCTTTGAATCGGTCAGCCATTCTGATTGTTGGGGTTCCCACGAAACCAACAACACTAATCATTCCACCTTCTTTTGCGGATTTGGGACCTGCAAACGATGTCTTCGTGATTCAAAGTCTCAAGGTGGTGTATGAGACTCCCCTAAATCTAGATTATGAAGTGTCAATCTGCAATCGACGTGTAGCCAGGAAGTCTTGGAGAATGATTAATTTGTTTGGCAAACTAAAGGGAAGTTTAACTCGCCAAAACCCAATGTTTCTCCAATTCTGAAACCGCAAGAGTTTGAGGTGGTTCTGCGGCGTAGGTATATGTCTTATTTGATCTCTTCTAGCTTCTTTAAGGCCAGTGCAAGATTGGTCTACCAAACCTTGGTTTGGTTTTCAAGATGAGGATCTTTTCCCTCTTTACCACAACTATGCCAAAGCCTGTATCTTAGAAGGGCATGAACTATTATATGCTATAGCGGAAAGGCCATGTATGAGATGCCTCTAATAGGGCGACATCGTTCAAACAGATGAAGATTCTTGAAGGGCGGGGGAATTGGGAGGAAGTTGAGGCCCTCCTACACATCACCAACAAAGCATCCATGGCGTTGTGTGAGAGACCGGTGTGCTAGCGCTCCATGCCCACATGAGGCTAGGGACTAGGCGACATGGAAGTATCACTAGATCGGCGTTGAGCGGGAACTGGCACACTACATTATGTTCGGGTTCATCTCGTTGATATAGAAGGACGTTCGCCTCTCTTGCCCAAGCAACTTCGTCTCGGTCAAGTTGAAGGCTTAGAATATCCCGTCTCTCACTTCTAGTCCCACAATGGGACGGAAGTTGCTCATGCTCGGTACCTCAGAGTCAAAAATTTGGAAGGTGGTGTGTGATCTGATCTTCTTAAAAGATAACTCGCCACCCCCATGGGCCTCAAAGGCTTACAAGTCCCCTGGGCGTTGGTCCCCCGGCGCCGCTATTCTACATCCCTCTACATAACGCTACAACGCTTGTTGTGGCATCCATTTATGTTAGGGCCCTATGGCAAGGCATCTCAAGAGTGTAAAAGAGATGTGAGATCAAAGATTTTTTTGCAAGAGCGAATCCTCAGTTGACGGTGATCCTATTTCAAGGGCATTATTTTGGTGATGAATCATGTCTCAAGCTTACTAATCAGCTGACTTCAAATGCAACTTAAATCTGTGGAACGCAACATCATTCAATGCGGTAGGAGGCCGTTTCAAAGGCGGCACTGGCATCCTTCTTAGCAAGCAATAAGCACCCTTCATGTTGGAAATGAATGTATTGGTTGTGAGCAGGGTTGACATGGTGGTGCTAGACATTAGTGGCAGCAAGTTTGGCATTTTGAACGTAAATGCTTCAATCGACATTGGAGCGCGAGCAAAACATTGGAATCGTCTTGTTGCATACCCATTTTTGGCTGGTCATTGGCTTTTGGCACGCGACTTCAACATGGTGGAGTTTGAAGAAGATAGAATTCTAAATTACCATGAGCGTTTGATAGGAGAGCGGGAGTAGAGTTCCCGGTCAGCTTTTGTGCTTGCATTGGGAGTGGAAGACATCTTTCTTTCTAGTAACTTTAGGGTATTAGGAAGCAAGCGCGATACTTAGACGCAACGTTGCCCGACCCCATTATGTTTGCGTTTCAACTGCTTTTATGCCAATTCTGCCATCCAGGGCTTTCGGGGGCGTTACGGGATATGGCAATCCTTGCCATACTTGTCCGGTCATTCTACAGTTTTCATGTAGGTCTTTTTAAAATCCCTTCATTAGCAGCCCAGAGCGGACGTCTTAAACCGCATGTTTCTCAAGCGGGAGGATTCCGGATATCAATTGGCCTTGGTGTGGTAGGGAGGGGGGGGGCTTGGACCGAGGCTCAGCCAGCAGCAAACCACTTTGTGTAGTGGCTCTCGGACCTTAAAGGCGAGGGAACATCCATCTAGAGGTCGCGCCGCAAGGAGGGACATAAAGTGTACCAGGATCAATTTGTTGTAGAGGAGAGTCTATGTAAGAACTGGGAGGACGTGGAAGCTTGGGACTGTCTCAATACTGCTCAACAAGTCTTGGATGAGGTGATGATGGAGAAGTTGGAAGTTAAAAAGATGAAGATTGGCGCGATGTGGGCAAGGTTTGGCACTAATTGTAAATGTGAATTCTTCAACTTTCATAAACTTTGAAACCCAAGACAAAGATCAAGGAGTTGCTCGATGGTGGCAGGTGAAGTGAAGAGTCTTTCCAACTTTAAATTGTAGGGGCCAGGGATTGGATGGCATTCCCTCAAAGGTCCTGAAGGAGTGCTAGGAGGAGATAAGCGATAAATTCCAAAGTAGCATAGTGACTAGTACATGAACATATTGAACATAATGAACATTTGGAAGTTTTGCTCACATTAGCTGGAACAAAGTTAAAAATTTGTCTACCTACCCTCAGCATCTATAACAGCTGCAATGCACTTACGCATGCTTCTATACAAGTTTTTATATTCATTGGAAGTAATTGAAGCCCAACAATCCTCAATAAGCTCCCACAATTCTAAAATTCCTTTGGGAGGTCTCTCATATTGGTTCAGTCGGCGTTTTAAAGTTGCCCACAAGTATTCAATCAAATTCAAGTCTGAAGATTGCGCCGGCCACTTCACAAGAGTGAATTTTTGCGAATTCAGCCAACAGCGCACACTCTTGGATGTATGTTTTGGATCATTATCTTGTTGAAAAATCAAGTTGGCAGGATCTAAATTGTACGTATCCAATAGATGAATCAATTCTCGCTCTAAAATTTCTTTCTACATGTACTCATCCATTCTTCCCTCAATCCTATACATCATACCAGGGCCACTCGGAGTCATGCAACTCCACATCATTACTCCCCCACCTCCAAACTTGACAGTTTGTTGCATCACTCCAACACTTCTACTCTGCCCATCACAAAACCAACACCAACTACAACCATCAGAGCAAAATCGGTTGATTTTTGGTTCATTAGAAAATATTACACAATCCCAATCATCATCAGGCCAGTGGCAATGACGTCTAGCAGATTCTAATCATCCCTTAATCTAAAGAAGTGTGAGCTCTGGTTTCTTTTGCTTCACTTTACATTTTAAACCTACTTTTTGTAACACTCTCCTCACAATACTATCACTCATACCAACATGAAGCTCTTCTCTCAAGTAATTTCCAACTTTGTGTGCAGTTTCTAAGCCACCTATAGTGATTTCTCTCACACAAGCCTTGCAATCAGTTGCACTGTACACCTGAGGCCTACCACCAAAACTACGATTCACATCACTCAACTCACTCAAATGTTGCTTACAAAATTGTGCAACCTAACTTCCGGATACTTGTAAGTCTTTAGCAACATTTCTAGTACTTTCACCCCTCCTCAACTTCTCTAAAGTAACTTCTTTTATCTGCTTTCTATCAGCAACAGAAAGAGACCTCAATGAAACCATTTTGCTCAATTTGCATCTATGATGTGCACTAAATAGGGACACAATTATAAATGTGAAGGCCAAGAAAATACCCATCCAAAAAATCAAACCTAGAAAACCACTTGTGCATGTCATACTGGTAGCATTCCTTGCATAATCCAAGTGTGAGCATAACTGAGTTTTAGAGCTAATTTACTTTGAACTATATCTTTCTCAAATCATTTTGCATTGCTGGACTTGTAATTTGGTAGCCTTGTAGGACTGGCATTAAATGCAGTAAATTATAAAATATGAATGGCTAAAGGTAGACTAACCTATTTCGTACTCAGTTTTGGCAGTCACTGTATGTGAAGCTTGAACTTTCAATTTCAACTTCCATGTTGCCCAAATAAAGCCACTCAAGCACCTCACACAAGCCAAACTACTTCAAAAGAACATTTTCTGAATTTGCCATGTGGCTTTCCCCAATTTCTGTAAAAAAAGAACTGATGACCGTAATAAATAACTCTAATTCTCCAGAAAGAAAACCGGTCAGGTACAATGATAATGCATTCGGCCACAAACGAATTGAAAATCGAAATCAAAGGAGATGATATTCTTCCATCAAAACCTCGACTAGTAAACTCAAACATGTCAAATGTTTTTTTTCTACTAGATCCTAGAGTCAGATGCCATCTATTTGCAATCTCCTAAATGTGTTGTCGTCACATACCGAATACAATATCCACGAATTTAGAGATGGTAGATTTGGCAGGAGTGGCAAGCACTCCAGCGGATCGGGGTTCGTTTCCTGTGCGCTGCACATAATATGGGCGCTGTGACGCTTGCCCACCAGCATTGCCTGCACCCCAGCCACTTCCTCGAGGAGCCAAAGTCATGGATGTTGGATGTTCTCGTCTGTCGCTTAGGACTTGCCGTTGAACTGGGTCCAAAGACTTTACACCAATTATAAGAGATCCATTCAGCAGCATTCCATCCTTGAGCAAAGCTTTCTTAGCATCGTTTCGATTCTGTCATCACAAACGATCACTCTTCAGTCCTGCCTAAAACGCTGTCTACATGCAGTGTAAAGGAATACACTTTAAAACACAGGAAGAGTTTTGAAATTGGGATACCAAAATCCTGTCGGAAGGGAGAAAACCCAGCGTAGATGTTAAGCAACGTGTACTTCTTTCTTATAAAAATGCAATAGCGAAAACAACAATCCAAATATCAGGTGGGCAGGGAAAAACACACCTGATACTGGATGTGAACCCAATTTGCACCACCAGGTCCCGAGACATGGTCCACAATAGGGCCACATTTCTCAAACTCCCGCATGACTGCGTTCGTTTCCTCCGCTCCGAACCTAAATCAAATCACAGAGCACATTTCCAGCAATCTGAGCCGTGCGGAGATTCACAACACAGAACTCAACTCCAACTCTCTGCATTCTAGATAGACGCAGGATGAGAACAGGACTATTTGACAAGGTATGGTATCACAGGACTGGTTACCACTAACTTACTCCGAGATGTGTAACCGACAAAGCAAATTACAACCAACGGAAGTGCGGTCATTGCAACTGCATGTAATGTATCCGTTATCGCCCAGTGAGATGCGAACAAGAGACAAGAAAAAGCATGCAATGAGATGGTGGATGAGTACCCAAAAACTGTCACCCACTCGTCGCCTTCCACCACATCAGGAGCGCCTGCAGAGCGCAGGACCTCAGGTCGAAGAATATCTCGAGGAGGCTCTAGTGCAAGTAAAGACCCGGGTTGCTGTTGTACAACGCCAGATACAGGACTTCCCTCATCTTTGTCTCCACCCCTACCTGAAATAGCTTCACTGCGATCCCTCGAACTGGAACCCCAAATCAAGCCAGATGCCGACTGATTATCGGGTGGAGTTGGAGGAGACGCCCAAGGCATAGAAGGGTCAGGATAGCTGTAGTTGTAGCCGCCTTGTCCATTGCGAGGTGACCTCCCGTCTGTGTACTTGGCAGAGTCAGGATTCCGATACGAATGATCAGCCACTGATGCAGCAGTAACAGACCTTTCAATCTGGTCCTCCAGAGTGAACATCGGAGGCGGAGGCGGATCGACTCCTATATTCTCCCGCCAAAGTGCCGCTGCTGCCGCAGCTTGCCCCGGTGTGCCAAGCTCCCTTCGAGCGGATGGGCCTCGTGCAACTGGGGATGCTGACAAATCCCGGTAGAAGAGAGACTGCGACCTCCCTGCTCTACTCGAGCTCCGCGGCTGCGTGCCTGGAGTATTCATGATCCCAACCCTAAGCTCTGTTGTTTGCCTGCGCCCTGCTCATAAAAGAACACCAAAATGAAGTCTCTCACTTGACACTATCCTTCTCCCGCCTCCCCCACACTCACTCACACAGCTCACGACCAAAGCTCAAAACAACTACATCCCAAACTCACAAATGCATCCTCTCCCCAAAAATCTGCAATGAAGAGCAGATCATCAGGCCTTCATTACAGCAATCTGGCAGCGAACCCTAAAAACTAGAGAACCGAGAATTGATCTTTCACTTCAACCAAACCCATCGCTCAGCTCGCAGAAAACTTGCCTGTTCTCGCAATGTCGATCGCAGTACTCGACAGGGACTCGCCTTCAAAGTCCTTGGCAAGCTTGTGAAATGGCCCTGTTTATAGCCTTCCAACATTGTTCTATTTTTTCTTATACCCTAAACCTCTCCAATACTTGTGATTTTTGGGATGCATAAAATTTTGGCTATGCATAGTGGTATATTTTGATGATATTTTGACTTTGTCTGGGCAAGTAAGAAAAAAACTATGTTGCACTCTTCAAGTACACATATTAACAATTTGCCAAGTCTTCAGGAAAAATATAAGTATCTTCTTGTAATACCGAATTTTAAGATGCAATGGTTGAAATAGTAAACAAAAGTCTAAACTAGTTTGAGAATACCTCATATCAATGTAATAGTTCTAGAGTGGTTTTGGTGTAACATAGTCATGGTCCTTTAGGGATTTATTTATCTATTTATTTATTTTTGGGTCAATTTTGAGAAATATTTCGTTTCTATCTGAATGATATTTGTGTGAGATAAGGATGAATCAGTGTCTCAACCTCATTGTTTTTAGATAGGATACTTACCAATACCATAGTTCAGCGTTTGTTAATTAGAAAAATGCTTACCGAATTAATTGGAAAATTATTTACAGTCTAACCTTGATAATATCACACTTGTTAATATAACACCTTGATATTGTCACCCAAAACCTTAAAACGGATTTTCTTAGTGTAAAACTACCTTGTTAATATCACTATCACCCTTAATAATATCACATTTTTTTTTTCAAAATTTGTAGTGTAAGTGTGACAATATAAAAAATGGATGGATGAATAAGCATAGATGATGTCCTATCTCGTCGGAATGTTGTACTGTATGTACAAATGAGTGTGATTTGTGGATGAAGAATGTGGGCAAATCATAGATACTGGTGAGGATGAGAGTTCTCAGAAGTGCAAGGGTTTCGAGCTCGGACGAACACGACTCTAGAGAAAATGAGGGTTTCCTTGCGACGGCCGTTTTTCCGAGAGTTTCCTTGCGGTGGCATTGTCCCAGGGGTTTCTGCAAGCTGTGCTGGTTTGTAAAGGTGGTGTTGCGATCAAGTCTGCAGGTTGGGTCGTAGGATGTTGAAATGTGGAGGAGGTCGCTGCAGCAGGTCATTGAGTCGCTGCAGCAGGTCATTGAGTCGCTGCAGCAGGTCATTGAGTCATTGTAGCAGGTCGTTGGGTCGCCGCAGCAGGTCGCAGGGCTTTCAGCAAGGTCGCAGAAGTTCTACATGTTGCAGGATGTCGTCAGTATTTGCAGGGAATATCAACCGCAGTTGATATCGTAGTGCGGCCTCCTTCATCCATGTTCGCTCGACCCTTGTCCATATTTGATGTTGCATGCTGCAACACTTAGTTCCTAGGCCCTTCTCCGGAACCAATAGCCGCTCTTCTCTTGTGTTGAACCATGTGCCCATGAAATCGTCTCTTTCGTACCAAACCTGCCTGTAACTTTTCAAAAACACCCAAATAAATGTTTGTTTTACAAGCAATTCTTTCATGCCCAACATCTATTGATGTATTTTTCACATGGAGTAAGGTAGGACACTTGTGAATGTTCTCTAGTAAATTGTATCTTGTTGAAAATTACCCTTCAATTTTGTGAGAATTGTTGAGTTTAGGGTTTAAGATTTTGTTGAATGGTTAAACAACAGGAGGTGCTTGCAATGGCAAGTAAACGACAACGGGTGGATTTATCAGCTGCTAACAAAAAGAAGATTTGTGAAGTTCACAAAGCTCAACCGGCTTTGAAACATGAAGAACTTGCTCAATACATGGTGAGTCAACATGGATTCAAGCTTGTGGATCGTACAACAATCACAAAGATTTTACGTGCCGAAGAGAAGTGGCTGAATGTAGGTGCGGGTGTGCGTGAAGGCAGTGTATGGCGGGCTCGAGATGGAATGGCCACAGCTTGAGAAGGCTTTGGTGTTGTGGTTTGGCCAGGTACGAGCAGGGTTGTTCGTAAGGCTGATGAGTTGAGAGAATCATTTGGGATTTCTGACAGCGACTTTAAGATTTCTCATGGGTGGTTGCAAAACTTTAAAGCTCCGTATGGAATTGCCTGTCATTATTTACATGGCAAATTTGGAGATGCTGATGCAGCTGGAGTGACACTAGCTATGGCAAAGATGCCCTCTATTTTGAAGGATTATGACCCCGAGGATATCTTCAAGTTTGATGAGACAGGTTTGTACTGTAGAGCCCCTCCTTGCAAGACATTGAACATTGGAAAAGTTAAAGGAAGTAAGAAGAAAAAAGATCGTGTTACTCTAGGTCTTTGCACTAAATCTTAGGCAAAGAGCCGTTGAAGATTGTCTTTATTCACAAGTCAGCACGTCCAAAGTGTTTTCCTCGTCAGTTTGATCCAAACAATGTTGTGCACTATTACTCTTCTAGTACAGCATGGATGAACGGTGATATCTTCACCCATTGGGTGAAAGGTGAAAACTGGCGGATGGCATTGAAAGGGAGGAAGATTTGCATTATCATGGACAATGCGAGAAGCCACGACATTCATGAGGAGATAAAAAGAGTGATTGATGGATTTAATGCATTTATACTTTTGCATATCACTATTTTATTCCTTCCTTCCAATGTCACTTCCATTGTTCAGTCTTTAGATCATGTAGCGATTGTTGCTTTTAAGATGTGCTACAAGCGGAAGCTTATTAGTTGGGCTATACAACAGTTTGATAGCAATTCAGTTCAGGATTTGGGGAAGTTAAATGTTTATCTCTTTGAAGCTATGTTATGGTGTGTGGCGGCATGGCATGAGTTAGATGATTAGACTATTAGAAATTATTGGAGAAAATCCTCTATTCTACCTGCAGATTGGAATGTAGATATTCAAAATCTTGATGAACGTGTGAAGACAAGGATAGAGGAGGCGGTTTTAGAGTTGGAGCTTTGAACTTGGGCTCCGACATTCATGGCCAACCGTTGGAGAAACTTTCTCCAACGGAATATGTCAACATGGAGGGGGAGGATGAATTTGAGGTGGAATACTCCACTCAAGATCTTGTTCAATTGGTACAAAATGAACAAGAAATATTAAGTGATGTCATAGAGGAAGAGATTGTTCTTGACATTGATGATGTTGAGCCTAAAGTTGTAAAATTAGGTGATGCACAAATCTGTGCAATAGATGTCTTCAATTTTATGGCCAGTCATGGTTCTAAATTCTTTAGTACCAAAGAGTTGTTAGCGATGGAAAGAATTCACGACAAACTCACTAAAATAGGTGTTGCACATCTAACATCAACATCAACAAAGCAATGCAACATTAGAAGCTTTTTAGTGTCTAGTGAGAGGTCTTTGTTTGATCTCAATAAAACATTATAATGTTTCTTATTGTTATTTAAGTATTTGATTTATTTATTTATTTTGAATCATTCAAGTCTATTCTTTGCTATTGAAGATTTTTTATTCATAATTTATATAGGTTATACCTTATCACCTGCTATGTCTCAATGACCATTTCACATGAGGTGAGATAAATCATATGTTAGGTCTCAATGAATTTACTAGCTTGTTATGTCCTAATATGGATGTCACTAACTAAAAGTGATTCATTTCTTTGGTTTTTGTGAGTTATGGCATCTATTGGTGATTGATTCAAGTTGGAAAACCAAGTGTATGATAGATTGTTATTTTATTTAAATTTTCAACTTTTTCTGGATTTTTTTATTTATTTTTTAAATTGTTTTTTTGATAATATCACATTTTGCCTAAAATTGCCAAATGTGATATTATCAATATTGTCACACCTTGATAATATCACACTTTTGGGTGAAACGGAGGGTGTGATATTATCAAGGTTAGACTGTAATGAAAATGCCAAAATTGAAGAACCTATATATCAATAGATTTTGTCACATGGAGAGACATCAAAGGAGGGTGGAACTTGGAAAAGCCTTCAACCTTGGTTGTATAAGCGGATTGTTGGCCCGGCCCGGCTCGGCTCGCTCTGATGCGTTGTATCTTACCTCCTTCATTAAGCGTGGTGGGCTCTATTGGTACAAGGATGGAGGCTTTGGTTGAAAACCCCAAGGTCTTGGGTTCAACCCTCGTCGTGCAGAACGGCCTTTTCTCACTTTAACTAATTATTCGGCATGGAGGTGCCAAACTAGAGGTTCACATACAAAAGTTTTAACATCATTACAATGAGTAGCTACTTAAACTTGGTCCTTTCTTAACCCCTGAATTACCAAGAGTCCCCTCAGAGGACTCTTGAAGGTTCAGGCAGGTTCCTCCCGTGTCAATTTATAACATTATTTTTTGAAAATTTGATTGTAGGCGGACATTACTAAAAGCTTTGTGCAAGTTCAATTTTTTACTCAATCCGAAAATTAATAAAAAAATTACAGGGTTTTGAAGTTCAAATGGGGAGAGCGGGCACATCGGGCAACTCCAAATTTTTTTGCTAGGACAATCTATTGAATGTGAGATTTTCAATAATAGCAAATAATATCATTTCCTTTAGTATTGTCAAAAAAAATCTCTTGTCTTTAGTGAAAAATGGCATATTAATCCAAGTCAAACATTTTCTCACATTGTCGCACATTGTCTAGCAAGGTACCAAAGAATCTTCTTCCTTTCCACATAAAATTTTGAAATCTTCATATTTTTCCCACAAGATTATGTAGTGTGAATATTCTAATTGACCATTTGGATTATCAATATAAAACATATTAAGTTCACAAAAAATTAAAACGTGAATCAACAATTTTTGAACCTCCACTCCTTGCCCAATTTTTTTGAATATGCTACACCCGTTGTATACCTCTAAAAATTGGTTTTCAAGGAAATAATATCATGCCTAACATGGTGGTAATGAATTTAGACCTTGTGTAGTGCAAAAAATGGACACCAAGTCAAAGTTTGTTGATCCACTAACTGGAGGGAAGAAAATGAACCATTTGCTTGACTTCTACACTATAATCTTTCCATCCGTGCAGTCAAAATTTATGAAATTTTGTGAGTATGTTACTTAATAAGTCCTTGTTGAGATCCTACGGTTAAAACTAGAAGTAAAACTTTTTGTTTTCTTCCTTACTCATTGCATTGAGACGAGGAGTTTTGAAGTGTTGAAAATGGCTTGAAAATGGCTTGGAAATTTAGGAGTTGAAGCTAACCTATGACGAAATTAAGATGTTTCCAAGGTCCAATTGTAGATGAGCTTTAGCTAAAATTGAGAGTAAGAAATGGTGGTTGATGGAGTCCACAATTTATTCTTTGTGGTAGGGCCCTCGTCTTTCATCTCTAGATTGCTCAACTATTTTGTTTTGGATCTAGGCACAACTACACCATTCATTGAATATAGTGTGGACCAAAGTAGTTTGAGTTTCTACACTAATTGGAAATCTACATGCAATTGTCACTTGCACACGTTTGCTTGAAAACAAATACTCAATTAACCCCTAAAGGACCACGACCACTTTCGCTCTAAAACCAGTCCGAAACTGCCACTGCCAAAAAGAGACATAAAAATCACATTTTAAAGTGAATTTCGGATTTCCAACCATAAGAGCTTAAAAAAGACTTCTATATAAACATGCCATCAAATTTTGGTTGCAATCCACCGCACGGATTGATAGATTTTAGTGTTTAAAGTAAAAACAATGGTTCATTTTCTTCCCTTCGTTGAGTAGATCAGCAAACTTTGACTTCACTTTGCATCAACTTTTTGCATTTTACAAGGTCTAAATCTTTGACCATTGTCTTAATCATGATGTTATTTCCCAACACACCAATTTTTAGAGGTAAAAAAGGGGTGTAGCATATTCAAAACAAGTGTGCAAGGAGTGGAAGTTCAAAAATTGCCATTTCACGTTTTATTTTTTTGTGAACTACGTATGTATTCAAATGATAATCCAAACGGTCAATAAGAAGGTTTTCACCACATATTGTTGTTGAAAAAATAAAAAGTGAAAAATATGAAGATCTCTAGGTTTTATATAGAAAAGATGAAGTTTTTTTCCCCGTTGCCCGACAGTGTGTGAAAATGTTTGACTTGGAATAAAATGCCTTTTTACACTAAAGACAAGATTTTTTTTTGAAAATTTCCAAAAAAGGAAATATTCTTTATATGTGTGAAAAATCTCAATGTCAATAGAAACTTTTGTCAAAAAATTTGGAGGTGCCCGGTGTCCCCACTTTTGGCTTTAAGTGGTACTAACTTTCAAACCACAAATCCAAAAAATAAAATAAAAATATGTCCACGAAGCTCTTATCAGAGGCAATCTAGAATAAAAATTTCAGAGAGGAAGGATATTTTTCGAATTTTAGGAACCTGCCCAAAATCAGAAATCCCCCTAAAGGTGACTCTGGTCCTTTGGGGGTTAAACCTCAACATACAATGTGTGGTTGATGTAAATTAGTGTGGGCAATCCACATCAATAATGAATGCACATTGTAAAAAGTAACCGTTGTAGTATTTTATGTTCTGAACTTTCCTTTGACCGGTTTGTTTAAACCAAAAACAAGCTCGCAGATGGAAAAAGGGTAAAGTTGAGAATGCTCAAATGGCATACACTCATCCCTCCAATAAGTTATAGCCAAATCTAGCACCGGTGGATGGAGTTTGTAAGAACTTAGTACAGGTCAAAAACAATTAAAACAGTCTTGAAAGGAAGATGGCAGCACATGTGAGGATTGTGGCACTATTGTAATTGAATAGTGATCTTGTTGTGCTTGAATAGTGACATGTGAACAAATACTGTGGAGTGATATAGTGATATAGTAATTGATTGGTCTAAAAACATAAAACAAGACATCATCTACCGATTCTCTGCTTTAATACTCAATCACGTCAGCACTAGTCACATGGTAGCACTAGTTAGAACTTAGTTGAGGTTATAGTTAGCTAAGGTTATAATGCCCACTTTACACCAAGAGGTGTAGAGTAGGTAAGCAGAAAGTTAGGGCGGTGGATTGGACACGCATGTTCATACCAAAGTTGGAAGTAATGTCGCTATCTTTGTTGGCGTCTTACATGGTAGCTGACGTGGATGATTTTATCAACGTAGTTAAAGTGGAGGTAAGACGGCGGTAATGGGTGTGATGTGGAGTACAGAATCTTCTTGAAATAAAAACAAAATAATGGAGAGGGTAGAGGTTTGGACGTGCAAGGTGATATTGCAAGTTTTCTGCCATTGTTAAGATATGGGTTACTTTCCCTCCCATTCTTTGGGAATGCAATTTCATTAATTAAAAACCTCAGCAATAGATGCACATAAAACAAGCAATGACAACAAAACCCTAGTCCTGTCAACCGACAAAAATTCTACAAATCTAAAAACTCACATACCTACAACTGCATTCAAACTTCCACCCCTTAGAACCCTACAACATAAACAAAACTGAAACCTGCTCAAACTCACTCCGTCAACAATCGGCAACAGTGGTGTACCAGAAGCACGTCAAGAAAGGAGAGGCTCTTCAACGGATCAGCTGCCTGACCATCAAAACCCCGACGTGCACAGCAGCATGTGCAAGCCACCACCACGATTGAAGTGGAGCACCAACTTGAGCTCCTAGATCTGAATGTGTGCTACGATAATGTGCTCTGGAAGGTTTCCGACCCATAGGCGCTCGAGACCGCGTACGAGCCCCTCAAACCAAAACTCCACTTGCTCGTTAAAAAGAGCAACGACGACTGGCACGACCTAAGCAGAGGTTGCGATCTGGAAGTTCCCAATTCTCACTTGTGTCCCAGATCCATGTGCGCATGTCCAGAAAAGACACTGCACCTAAAATGATCACCATCGTGAGTCCCATATGGACCAATTTGTTGCCGAGGTTGTGAAAGTGGCATTGGAGCATATCTACACCCCAATGATCAAGAATATTGTAGCTAGAAGGGCACCACCTCGTTTGCACACTACAAGTGCCCCATCAACAAAGCGCAACATGAGAATTTGCTACGGACTCTACCATCAAACGTAAAGGATGATGCATTTGTGCGTGTGCTTGAGGAGATGTTGCAGGCGCGCGTGAGTGACCTCTGTCAGGTGGACATGGAGGTGACATGCATGCACGCGGAACTGAACGTCGGGTCCCAGAAGAGAAAGGAGGTGAACTTGCAACAGGGCGTGGAGTATGACAGGGTGAGCTCCGTTCAGTATGGAGACAAGTTTTTGTTCGGCATCGCAGGGAGTAAGGTCAAGGCTATGGAGGTGGTGGATCGGCTGCAAAAGTGTTTCTGCAATGTGAGTTGAATATGAAAGGCTCTTGATGGAGAGCCTAAAGTTGTTCTCTTTGAACGACGACAACCTTGTGTGAACAAACGGCTTCATAACAACCCACGACTCTTTCTTTTCATTCATCAATACTATCTTTGGTCTCCTAGTGCGAACCTCTCGCTCCCTGCCACCACCATTTCCTACCTACTAATTTCAAAAAACCTTTTTATTGGTTTTCCAAGTATGAACGCATTCAGGGTATTTTGTACTTTATAGAGGTACAGTGTTGCATGGTAGTGACACAAACCTTTCGGTGTAAAAGGGGCATAAGTTAGTTGCTCAATAAACATAGCAGAGGTGTAACTTATGGGAGGGATGAGCGTAAAAATGCTCGCCACAACCAAAGCCTCTAGACAGCCGCTTGCTAAGGTTGGATGACCTATAACCACCACGAACCCCAGAACGGACAAGCTAAAGTGGACCAAAACCACCACAGACCCACCGCATTTCCGAAATTTTAGAAAGTCAGATATGATTGGGTGTCAGCTCATGATTGGTTCAAAGGTGCCGGTTTTTAGTCAATGCAGAAGTGGTTATTAGTACAACTTAGTGTGGAAATAGAGAGTTTTGTATGTCGAGGAATGGGTCACGGCTTACTATCCACTTTGAAAATTTGTAGCAATTTCAATATGAAGAAATAAATGGTCACGACAATTGCAATATTCATGAAATCCTATTTTGAATTCCCAGAAAATGTCTTCCACGTATACGAACGCTATAAATAGGTCAGAAAGCTTAAGTTGGTGGTTATAGGTCATCTAACCTTAAACAGAGAAAGTGAAAGCAGCAGGAGAAATGCTGAGCAACCCCACTTTTCGGTTCAGGCTGTGATAACGGTGCCAATCTCTTTGCATCACCCATGCCACGCCTTCTGTCATGCATGCGCTCTGCCGCTGGCTCGATTGATTGCACACCCATCTCAAACCTCCCAACGACATGACTCACTAAGGTTGGATGACCTATAACCACCAACTTAAGCTTTCTGATCTATTTATAGCGTTCGTATACGTGGTAAGACATTTGTTGGCAAAATAGGATTTCATGAATATTGCAATCGTCGTGACCATTTATTTCTTCATATTGAAATTGCTACAAATTTTCAAAGTGGATAGTAAGCCGTGACCCATTCCTCGACATTCAACACTCTCTATTTCGACACTAAGTTGTACTAATGACCACTTCTGCATTGACTAAAACCGAGAGCTTTGAACCAATCATGAACTGACACCCAATCATAACTGACTTCCTAAAATTTTGGAAATGGGGTGGGTGGGTGGTGGTTTTGGTCCACATTAGATTGTTGGTTCTAGGGTTCGTGGTGGTGATAGGTCATCCAACCTTACTACCAACCCTCTCGCTCCTCACTCACTATTTCAAGCATCTTAGAAGTGGGTAAGTCAATCTCGTCATAAAAGACGAGAAAAACATTCTTTTCCACATTCTACCGTGAATGAAGGGCAACAATTTTGAGTGAGAAGCGATATGGTTGCTTGTCGTGACTCGCCCTGGTCACGACTCACCTTCACCATAGCATGAAAATCCAAACCATTACTAATCCATTACACTAAAGATGACATTTAGTAGTGTACACTAAGGGCCACTTCACACCAGGCCGAGTCGAGAGTCTTTCCGTCAAAATTTCTGCCCAAACTATGGCGAAAGTCCAAACTTTTGGATTAAAAAATATATTGAAGCCTTTGGGTGGCTGTGATGTGAAGCCCCAAAGCCCAAGTCCAAAGTCCAAACCTCATATCATTACGCCAAAAAAAATCAGCCGTAGAAAAGGAGCCAACAAAAATCACCCAAAAAAAATCAACCAAAAAATCAACCAAAAAAACCAGCCAGAAATATCCAGCGAAACAATTTGGCCTCTTTCATCTAACGGTCCAGATCTTGTCTAATTTTGATTATTTTATTGAAAAAATCGACGGACTTTTGAAGGAAGTTTGGGTCAACTCAAAACATCGACCCAAGTTTTGCTCGAGAGTCCGTCGCCTTGGCGCCAAAACTCTCCAAAAGTACTGCCATGTAGGTACATTGGAAGACGATGGCCTTTGGACTTTAGCCTTTGGTGTGAAGGCCGAGAGGCCGGACTTTGGCCATTCAAGCAATCTCATTGGTGGAAACCAACAGACTCTCGACTCGGGCATCAGGTGTGAAGCGGCCCTAAATGCAAATCCATACACTAATTGTGAAGTTTGCGATTAGTATAGTGACAAAACTATACACTAGATGTCAACTACTACACTAAATGTCAATTCTAGTAGATAGTGGAACATAAGTTTTTTTACTTGTGGACATTTAGTGTATGAAACCCAGAAAATGATTATGTGTACATTTTGAGCATCAAAGTAAAGAAGCTTTTGAGTGCATTTAGGAAAACAACAATTTGCAAGAGAAAGATTGGAAAAAATAGAACGTAGATATGGAACAAAAGGAAAATCCCAAAAAACTGGACAAAGTAGAATGTACGTATGGAAGGAAAATGAAATTGCAAGTACAAGATTGAAAAAATATAAACTTGGATTTAGAAGGAAAGTGAAAAAAGAAAGGAATATTGGAAAGGGAAAAAAACATAAATATACAATAAATACACATTAAATATGTAATAAATGTAGAAATATACTGTAAATATTCATTAACTATGCATTAGATAAACATTAGAAATTTATAAAAAATTCATTAAATATTCATTAGATATTCATTATATATATTCATTAAATATTCATTAAACATTCATTTAATATTCATCAAAAATATATATTAATATAAATATACATTATAAATACATTAAAAATTCATTAAATTCATTAAATATTCATGAATTATACAAATATAAATTAAATAGTCAAACAAAATCATTAAAAACTCATCAAAAATCCATTAAAAATTCATTAAATATTCATTAAATATACAAATATACATTAATTATACATAAAATATACATCAAACATTCATTCAAAATTCATTAATTTTTCATTAAATATATAAATATACATTAAATTATCATTAGATATTCTATTAGAATTGTAAGGAATGCAAGAGATGGGAATGGGAATAGTTGGAAAGATAAGAGGATGAGGTTGAGGATGAGACGGGGAGAATAAATGCATGGCGGCCGGTAGGCGGTTGATTGTAGGCTAACACTATTTATCAACTTGTTTAAAAAAAATTGTGCTAGGGTAGGTGGTTGATTGAATTCTAATACTAATTGTCATCTTTTTTACAAATAGTGTACTAGGATAGGTGGATGATTGGGGGTTATTATAAATGACAATGGCAACTAACACTAATTGCCAATTTGTTAACAAATAGTGTAGTAGGGTAAGTACACAATTTGTACCATTACACTAAATGTCATCTTTAGTGTAGTGCTTATAAGGACAAAAGAGTATATCAGAGAGCTCGCATAGTGTGAGTTAAGAATCCTTGTATTTCAGCATAATTTCCTATGATCTAATTTAACTTTAATTGTAAAAAAGAGTGAAAAGGGTTTCGAACCATGCGTATACTTACGGGCTAAGAGCATGTCCTGCAATTGCATATCCAAGGTCCTTTGAATTTGGCTTCAGAGGGGCTATTCTTAAGCCACAAGAGGGAGCTGCAAGTGCTTGCCCCACTAGTCCTCAAAATCCTGCCCTTATCTTCTCTTTGGGCCAATGAGAGACAAGAACGACTATACAATGACGTTGAAGGCAAGAACAAGGGCACTGTATAAAAGCCTCCCTATAAGGTGGAGGCACCCAATTCTGATCACTTAAGCGAGTTGGGGACTCAAATGACATTGTATGTCAAAAACATTTTTGTAAAAAGATGCGGAATTAGGAATGAAACTCGACAAATATTTTTTCAAATTTAATCTCAAAGATTTGGAATTGACATAGAATTTAAACCAAAAACCCAAAAACCACCGGAGCCTACAATCAAACTCTAGAGTAGGTGAGATTTGGTGCCCTCCTTTACCCAATGCCAAAAAGTGAGAGTAAGGGGGGTTTCACACTAGGGGCCGAGCTCGAGGGGCCGAGCAAATCTAGCAATTTGATTGGCCTAGAGTTGAAAATCGGCCCGTGGGCCTTCACACTAGGGGCCAAGGGCCAAGGGCCGAAGGGCACCAAAATGCTTACATGGCAGCACTTTTTGAGAATTTTGGCGCCAATAGTTCGACCCCTCGAGGAGAGTTTGGGTCCAACAAGAATAGAAACCCAAACTCTTGCCGAGGGGCCGAACATTTTCTCATTAAAATAATTTTAATAAATTTTTACAACTCCAAAACTCGGCCCCTCGGCATAGTTTGGTCTTCAATGGAGTTCGGCCCTTGGGCTTAGTGTGAAACGCCCCTAAGTAAAAGAGATAAGACATGCCATGGATAACCAACTCATGGAGGGTACCCAATGTCGGTCGGCCTTGTTCGACTTTCACGGCAAGGCCACCAATCAGAGCTCAATTGAAGTGGAACAACCCAAAATTGCACTCTTCATGACCCAATGCTGATAATGATTGGAGTTTTCAGTTTTTGAGTTATCAGTTTTGGGTCGCTTCATGCACCATTTCATGCACTTACAATTTTCATGCACCATTCCATGCATACTCTACTCATCGGAATTGGGTGGCCGATTGGAATTGGGCCCCTCTACCTTAGAGTGGACCAAGTTTATGTTTAGAGGAACTCACAGAAGGTTTAGACTCTCGAAGGGCCTTGGTGGAGAGCTGATTCGTTGATCTCAAACTCACTACAGTGATTCTCCCGGTTTGAGGGCCTGTTCAAGGGAGCTAGTGACTATGCTCTACGAGCATCTCCACTCCTGACGTGGAATTTTCAACACTAGGGCAGAAAAACTTCTCCACGCCAGGAGTGGTTTAGCCTTCGGCGTTTGCTTGTCTGCACCGCAAGCGGAGAATTTTTCTTTCCAAAAAGACGCTTTCACCTTTCACCTCCCGCCACCAATGACATGGCGCCACGTGTCGCGAGGGTATGGGTGTGTCGCCAACATCAGAAAATGGCACACTCCCCCATCCAAGGAGATTTCTCTGTGCCCTACACCAAAACTTCTAAAATTAAATAAAGTTTCCCCATTTTGATGTCTCGGGTGCAACTTTCTGTCCTAGCATAACTCCAAATTTGTTCAATGTTCCGGTTCTCTGTCTCCACATGGAGATGCTCTAAGGGTGGAAGAAACTGAGAATCCACTAACCCTTTAACACCAAGGGATTCCAAGAGACAGTGCTGCGTTAAAGGGTTAACTCACTCTTGTCCAACACCTAGATGAGATGTTACACGCATGGGAATGAGGCTGCATGAAGTGATTCATCTTTCTGACATCAGCACCAGATGAAAAATCAGAGCGAATGAAACAGAAAAGGGATCATGAACATAGTACCTCCAAGTGTGACAAGTAAGCACGGCAGGTGGAAGATCGATGGTGGCCTCTCACATGCATCCATGCACACTGAATTCGCATCCTCTCCGCCCCTTGACAATTGGGATAATTCCCTGACTCGGCACCCTAACTCCTGCTGACCACAGTCATGTCGTATCTAAAAGTAATGGGCCATCGTAGCTTCGGTCACACCGCTCTCACTGTTGGTCGTCTTCACCTCACTTGCATGAACTCCTCCGTGCATGATTGCCACGCCAATTGTGTGTTTTGTGTATAAGAAACTCATTTCTCAGGGAGTTCTCTAATCTTCTAGCAAGTCATGGCGGCCCGGAAGTCCGGATCCCTGCTCCTCTCAGGTTAGACAGGTGACTCTGGGATGTCGAAGTTATGCTTAATGATAGGTTGTACTTGAAGTAGGGTGCAGGACATGGTTCTTGTGGCATTCGATGTTCTAGTACTACGATCGTCATCGTTATGGCGATGAGGTTAGTTTTGAAAGGATTGTGCTGAACGTTTTTTTGATGCTGTAACATTAGCTTTGTGAGATGATTTGCGTGATGTGCAGGGGCAAAGGCCTTGTCGAAGCAGCATGGATTCGCGGCTTCAACCAGGAGGTTCACGTCGCCGTGCAGCTTCTCTCGCTACTCCTACAGCAGCAGCAGCGCGGTACGTATTGCTCGTTCACATTTCCACGGGGGTGTGTGGTGATGAGAGATTCACTTGAGTCCCCGTTGTGTGCAGGAGGGGCCGAAGAAGATTCTGGGCGTGTTCTTCGCGGCGCACGAGTACGCGAAGAACCCTGAGTTTCTGGGGTGCGTCGAGAACGCGCTGGACATCCGGGAGTGGCTGGAGTCCAAGGGCCACAAGTACGTCGTCACCTCCGACAAGGATGGCCCCAACAGCGGTATGGAAGCCTCTGGCTATGGCGGAATCGATTCACTGTACACAACATTTCTGTGTGGGGAGTTAATGGGAGTTTGGTTTCGCAGAGCTGGACAAGGAGCTGGAAGACGCGCACATTCTGATCACCACTCCCTTCCACCCCGCGTACGTGACCAAGGAGCGCCTCGCCAAGGCCAAGAATCTCGAGCTTCTGGTGACGGCAGGTGTGGGGTCCGACCACATCGATCTCTACGCAGCGGCGGATAAGGGCCTCACGGTGTCGGAGGTGACAGGTACGAACTGTCTGTCACTCGAGGAACCCAGTTGTGACGGATTGTCATGACGAATGAAATGGGGTTGGTGAATTGCAGGAAGCAACGTGACCTCGGTGGCGGAGGATGAGGTGCTGCGCGTACTTGCACTAGTGCGCAACTTCGCTCCGGGATGGAAGCAGGTGAACGAGGGCGGGTGGAACGTGGCGGCCGTGGTGCACCATGCCTACGACCTGATCGATCGCACGGTCGGCACCGTCGGCGCTGGTCGCATTGGCCAACATGTCATGAAACGCCTCAAGGTACACCTGAATCTTCACCTCGACGTGCCTCTTGCATGCATACAGAAAACCTGACTGTTTTTTTGTGTGTCAGGGCTTCGAGCTCAAGGAGATGCTCTACTACGACCGCAACACGCTCCCCGCGGAGCGAGAGCAGGAGCTGGGGTGCAGGCGGGAAGAGGACCTCGACACCATGCTGTCCAAGTGCGACGTGGTGATTGTGAACACCCCCTTGACGGACCAAACCCGGGGCCTGTTCAGCAAGGAGCGCATCGCCAAGATGAAGAAGGGGGCATACTTGGTGAACAACGCCCGCGGAGCCATCGCAGACACGATGGCCGTGAAGGAAGCGTGTGAATCAGGACAACTCGGTGGTACGAAAATCCTAACCCCTCTAATCCTCAGTTCTCCAAACCGTTTGGTTATCGGATTAGGTGTACGTTAACATTGCTTTCTCTAATCCATCGTGACCAGGCTACGGAGGTGATGTGTGGAACGAGCAGCCGGCTGGCAAGGATCACCCCTGGCGGTACATGCCCAACAATGCCATGACCCCGCACATCTCCGGCACCACCCTCGATGCGCAGGTGACCATCTCTTCCCGAAGGCTTTCCTCGTGTCAATGAAGTCGTTGGTTGCCTGCATTTCTTACCGAGTTTAGTTCCCTAAAGGACCATGAGGAATCTCTACTCCATTGATCGAAAACCTCCAAGATGAACTTTTGGAGAATGTATCCGTTGCAAACCTATATGAGATGATACGGTTGTGAATTTAATCGTATGGTTTGAAAGATAGTTGCAGTCAAAGTGAAAAATCCTTAAGTGGTTAACTTTACATTTTCAGGAATATGGGAGGGTTATTTAGTTTTTCTTTTGGGTTCTAGGTTAGATATGTTTACAGGATTTTTCAGAAACTTTTAGCACTCAAAGTATGGAAGACCATGGTGGTCATTCAAGTAGAGCAAGAACTAGTTTTAGCGGCCGTTGAAAATGAAAGAGAACTCCTGCTGTTAGCCACCTTTTTCCACTTTGAGCCCATTACAGATGTTTAAAGCTCATTGTATAACATATAAAAAGAAAGAGGTAAAAAATCATAGTATGTTTGCCTTAGTTTACAAATGATTTCATTGTCTGAGAGTTGCTGTGTTCCCATTATATCTGCAGAAACGATTCTCGGCAGGGACGAAGGACATGCTGGACCGGTGGTTCAATCACCAGGCGTTTCCTGAGCAGAACTACATTGTGCGGGAAGGCAAGCTTGCCAGCCAGTATTTGTAAATTATTGAGATAGAGGTTGAAATGACGAATGTTTCTCCGACCGTTGCGCATGAAATCCTGAATAAGCTCAGAGAGAATGTTTGATCTCTAGCCAATTCATGCTTTAGGAGGTCTGAGGACTGGAGCCTCATCTGGCCTGTAGTATGGCACATGTGTACGTGTTACAAATCGAAGGAATGCATCACTATTTCATTCAACATCTGCCATCTCTACATTCGCCTATACAACTATGGCTTCAAGAATCACGGTGTGATTCTTCTCTCTGTCCTGAAATTGCCCTTGCCAAGCACTTCCAATGCATGCAATCAAGGTTACCAAATATTCTTGGAAACCTTTGAGTGGTATCAATCTATAAAAATTTGTTTCTTCAAATCCTCTTGGGTGTATTGCCGAAGATATTGTGACTCAAACCAAACCCGTATAGCTAGAATCCGACTTCTTTCAGCTTCTTGAGCAATTGAGGCACCAATCCGGCAATACTCATCACAAGCATCGGTCGAATAAACCAAAAGCCAACATTCTACAAGCAACAGTCACTTTTGCTAAGAAGATAAATCCAATCTACCAAGTGCATTTCTTCTTTGATCAAAACTATGGATCAAAAGTTCAATCCACATCAACGAGACGAGGAGCATAGATAATTAGCATGAGGTTATGTCTATCTCCAGACAACCCAGAAAGAGTGGCTCTAGGCTCTTGCACTGAACACGACAAGATGAATCTTTCCATGAAATGTTCTCAGCACTCAAAAAATTCTTTACAATGTTGAAACTGTTACACTAGTTTGTGTATGCACGCCACCATATCCATTGGCAGCGAGAATCTGCTCATCTGAAGGAGATCACAACTCCTTGAACATGATCACTATACACGAAATGTCATCTTCGCAAAGGCGCTGCCGTGCTTCCAGTACAAGGTGATGAGCAGCTTTGACAGGATCATCGACATGGCCTTTCACTCTGTCCACAATTTCCTGGTTGTCGAACATTGAGAAGAGGCCATTGCTTCCTAACACAAGGAATTCACAAGACAAATCTATCATGAGATCAACAACATCAGGCTTAGCGCTCAGGTGCTCCTTTAGTCTTTTGTCACCGAAGGCCCGTGCCAATGCAAGCTGCCCATCCACCCGCCATTGATCACCTGCGAGAAGCGAAGCTAAAAGTAAGGCGAATGTGACTAGCTATTCCAAATACAAAGAAGAATATGAACACAACATGAGTTCCAAAAGAATCAGTAATGAGCTCCTTCTGCATACATTTTTTACAAAAAAACGGCTGGTTTGTGAAGACAAAAAATTACACGCAAGATTCCAAGATGCAAGAAGTGGAAAGGTAAGGAGAAAGAACCAAGATGCAAGAAGTGGACAGCTCGATTACCTGGAAGGTGCGTCACATAGCCGCCTCGAGCTTCGACATTAGCACGTTCCGTAGGTCGCCCTGGATCGTGATCCACTGAAATTTGCACCACTTTGCCATCCTTGCATACCACTGCGCGCGAATCACCTAAATTGGCCACAATCAAACGCTTGCCATTCTCGCACACCATGGCCGTCACGGCTGTGCTTCCGCCTTTCTCCGCGTCTGAGTCCAAAATGTGGCGATCTGTAAGCAGATATGCGTCGCGCGTGGCGCCTGCCGGATCCGACCAGACGCCACCCTCGTTCAATATATTCTGGAACAGGTTCATCTGCAAATGTTTCGCAACACCTTCGCCATTGTGCGAGTCGAAGACCCCGAAGAACGCGACCTACATTAGAGGTTGGCCAAATCTCAAAATCAAATCACCAAGCAGAAGCCTACGCTGAATGCACTGCAAATTCAATCAATTAAAGCAAAATTCAATCGTTTCCAAACGAATCAATTCGTTTACTGCCCAAGTAACCCGTTTGCTCATCTTGTCCACACTCTTCAAACATTTCCAGCATCGCACACAACTCAGTTTCACACATCAATGAAACTGTAAATACACACAAACATTTCGAACCTCCCGCACTATCGCTGCACAAACAAGGAACCAAAACCAGAAACGAAATTTTCAGGAGCTCACCTCCTCCCCATCAATACTCCGCACTTCAGCGACGTGCAAATCCTCCATAGACCGCCCGGCGAGTCCTTGCAAGAGACAGTACCCCCAGACCACCTGCGGCTGCAACTGCTGGCTCTGTCCGCCGCCAAGACTGGCCTCCCGCAGCGGCGTCGCAGCCGCCGTGCCATCGCCTCGGCTAACCGCCTGGTGCCCCGCGACACTCACCCTCACCTCGCCTGCCTCCAAATCCTCTGGCGTCTCCTCCTCCGCGCTCCCATCCGCCTTCCGCCGCCCCAGGATCGGCGTCTGCAAAAACTCGTCGAATGCCGAGTCCTCCATGTTCACAATCCTCTCTTCAAAACCCCGATCCTTCAACCTCAATCGACAATCCAACGTGATTTCTCTACAAAACCGAATCGATAATGAAAGTGAATGCAACAGTTCTTTATAAGTCGGAGACGACGATCTACTGATTAAGATACTGTTTAGTGACGTGGTTCATGATTAGTGGCTGATTAGTGGCTGATTAGGGGCTGATTAGTGACGTCATTCCGTGAGTTTGCCTCTGTTGGATGTGATTAGGGGACCGTTGCTTAGTAGGATAGTGTGACGTGGCAAGATTCAAGTCTGCTACCAAGTGTCAAGAAGAGTGACGGCCACCTTTTGGCGAATCTCTGCACACGTGGCTTTATGGATGAGATTCTTCAACGAACGTGCATCTTATTTTGTCCTAAGTGCCTATTGGTCTAAAAGTAGAAGTTACTTGCCTCGGAACTTCTATAATTGGGTGGTACGAGCTTCTTCGGAGAGGTGGACCCTCGTCTTAATGGCACCCTCTCATTTTTGTGGCCCTCTTGTTTTAGAACATCTCCACCGATGCTCAAACCCGATGGGCATTCAATGCATTTGCATTGAATAGTGGCAGGGCCCAGCCACCGGGCGGTTTGCCACCCTTTCTCCGCACACTCCGCTGATGTTTGAGCAGCGGACCCGGTGGCTGTAGCTTGGTGTCCACTGATTGGTTGCATTCGTTGCAAACATTCTATATTCTCGCATCTTGGGTGGTGCAGCCTATAGGATTCTTCTAGGCATACGGCTCAACTGCGAGCTGGTGGGGCTTCCTCTTGAGTTCTCACCCTACGTATCAAAAATAATTCCACACCACCGCAGTAGGGAGCGGGTAGGGGTGGGGATGCTCTTAGGGGGTTCATAGGGTTTTTTGTATGACTTTTGGATTATAATCGATCATTTTTTATCCAATTCTTTTGTAGAGAGTTCATTGAATGTATCAGCATCATATGATGATGATGAAACTTGCTTTATTGTGATAATCTTGTTTTATCGAAAGAAGAAAATGTTTGTGACATGGATCTCGATGTAGTGAATTTTTGAAACTTTAGATATTTTAAGCTCTAAATCTAAATTCGAGCCATTAAAATGGTATTTTTTGAATTTGAGTCCAACTAATGAATTAAAATTTATGAAGTCTAGTTTCCATCCCAATTATTAAATTTTGAAAGTAGATAAAATGAAATAATTATTGCAATTTCAAATTTGAACCTAGAACCATGGTGAAAAGATTTTTTGAATTTAGCTGAACATGGAAGTTTCATTTACACTACAAGTTTTGGCATTATATTGTACACCTTTGGTAAAAAATTTAGAATTATTTAGCACAATTTATATTTGATAAGAATTTTCTTCAGGTCTTCTTTAGAAAATTACAATAATTACATATTTTCACAAAAAAATCTATGAGTTTTGTGACATGAACAAGACATGTGATCTCATCTCCAAAAATTGAAATGTGAAAAATTCCAAATATATTTTAATGAGAAATTGGAGCACATAGTAAAATGGAAATTGAGGTTGATGCTAAGGTTGTAGGCATAGAGAGAATTACAAGTTTGCATGGTTAAATATTGCAAATAACCACACCACTCTAGCCCGGTAGAACGGAAACTTTTGAGGATTTGGACCGCAATACAATGGAGTTGTTTTAAAACATGTTGAAAGGGCACAACCGTTATGCAAGGTTTTACGAAAGTATTTATGAACAATTGGCTGAGCAACCAATAGTCAACTTTGAATTGCGTTTGTTGAGATTGCAATCACATGATCAACAAAGGTACAATATGTCCATAGCAGATAAGTTGTGCGCGATTATGATTGGTGATGGTCATGAAGGGACCAAATCAGAGAAGGATATTTTGTGAAGACGATAGGGAGCCATATAAACAGCTATCGGCTTTGCAATCTACATATATGGCACTGCATTACGTGCTTATCTATCGAGATGCGTGTGATATTTAATGCAAATGGAGCTTTGGAGGAGATTCTTAACACAAATCAAACAAGGAAGATGACTGTGACAGAATAAATTAAGGCAAAACTGGACATTATCACTTGCGAGAGTGACGTTGTACGTGAACGTCCCTTCTTGCTTTACAAGGCATCCGCATGAACAATGGACAATCCTTCAAAGGGGAACTGCAATAGGGCATCTCTAATTTGTCATTCCTTCAACAAGTACAAGATGCTTTCTTTGGACACTATTGATGGTGGGAAAAGGCACGACATCCTTTGAGACCTACATACTTTTAAAGGCGTTGAACATCCTACTTTGAAAGTTGCCTGCGTTGCACGTCAATTTTATGAAAACAACATAGAGTCAGAGAAACTCCTTGAGAATGCTACAGTGATGCACTCAAGTGCTCAACTTTGTTCATTCTTTGTAGCCGTCTTGACGCATGGACCGCCGGCACACCCACAACAACTACGGGAGAAGTTCCTTGAAAGTTTATCGGATGATTGCGGACATTGATTACAATGGGATGGAGGGGAGCAATCATTGCAGGAGCAGATTTACAGTCTTGCATTGAAATAGATTGCTCAATTGCTTGCAGAATCTGAGAAGCGGTTGGATGATTACGGTTTGCCGCAGCCTCCATTTTTCATAGAAGGATTGCGTGCAAATCACATTATTTTGGAACAACTCAACAACAATGCTGCAAAATTGAGGCAAGAGATTGAACAACAACTTTAAACCTTTAAAAATGAGCAGCAAAACATTTACAATAGAGTTGTGGCATCTAGCACGCTCAAGAGCTTTGACAAGATTTATTCTATCAAAGGATCAAGAGGTGCAAGAAACTCATTTTGAAGTCTATGTGTGCGCAAAATCAAGTTGCATTGGTAGTTGTTTTGTCCAAAATTGTTGCATTATTGCTACAGAAAGAAAAGACCACTCATACAAGGTTCAAAATTCCAATTTAGTTAGACACAACTTCTGTGTGCAAATTTAGCAAACAAAGCCACTTGGCAGAAATATCATGTTGTATAAAGGTGATTCTATAGGACAAGACGGCCATGGTCAACACACTTTCTTTTGAAGTTGTTGACCGTACCCTCCGTGACATTACCAAGTAGGATGTGCCCTTTGGAGGAATCAATTTTGTGATGTGTGGCGATTTCATACAGGTGTTGCGTGTTGTTCTGAAGGGCTCGTGGTCAGACATTGTGGCATCAATCAAGGAAGCTTGTTTGTGGAGCGATGCCGAAGTGTGTGCCTTGTGCCAAAATATGGGTGCTACTGCAATCTCTACGATGCTTGTGGACTTAAAAAACCAAACAATTGTGGATTAGCTATTGACACTTGCAGAAGGCAAGCTGGACATTGTTCAAGGAGATTATTTTCGTTGCCCACTCGATGTGCTATTGCCCGAACATGCGATGAAAAGTCTGATTGACGTTGTTTACCGACTCGCAGCGGAGAAAGTGATTTTTACAGGAGTTGCGCTATTCTTGCAGAACGCAACAAATAAGTGGCAAGAATCAATGCTGATGTGCTTGACATGGTGCCTAGGAAAGGTGATAGTTTTTAAAGCGCTAATTGAGTGGACAATGTACAGGGCGCCAATGAGATTCCATCCGAGTTTTTGAATTTGTTGGAAGTAAATCGATGGCTTCGGCATGAGCTTAAACTTAAAGTTTGTACATTGGTGATGCTTTAGTGTAACTTGGATCCATCAAACGAACTGTGTAGTGGCACTAGATTTATCGTCCGCCGCTATATGATCCGAATGATTGAGGCAGAAGTCCTCACAGGCGATCGTGTGGGCCACATGGCATTCATACCACAAATTCCTTTGATTACAAAAAACTTTGTACTTCCTTAATATCCTATACGCTGCAAACAATTTCAAATCCGCGTTGCATATGCCATGACGATCAACAAGTCATGAAGACAAAAGCTTCCAAGGTTGGCATCTACATGACTAAGGACGTTTATTCTCACAAACAATTATATGTTGCATTTTCACGTGCAATAGTAACTCTAGTAACTCTACTTTGTAGTGCATTATGGTTCTCTTTTGTTGGGATTTTGGTTTGTAGAGATTTTGTGATTTCTATGATTTACGTCAACTTTATGTCCCTTTCTTCAGGATTTTCCATACTTTCACACACTTCTCTGTTGGGGAAAACACATCAAAAATCTTGTGTACAATTTTTTTAAAATAAAATAATAATTAAAAAAATATATATATATATAATGTTATAAAGAAGATATTGGATTCAAAATTGTACTTGTATTAATTTCACTAGTGCAATGATGTGTGGTGCCACCACATATTATGAATTCAATTTTTAAAATAAATTCACAACCTTAAAATCAAGCATAGATAATAATATTATATTTTATTAAACTTCAAAAATGTTAATATCAATTATTCTATAATAACTAATACTATTATATATTTTTTAACAAATTTTTATGTTTTTTATATGATTTTAATGATAAATATGTAACATAAAGTATTATGTTTTTAAAAGTCGTGTATGAAATTATTGTGATTTTTTGAAGAGAAAGCGTAAAAATTTAGATCACATACAAAGTTACTATGCTTAAAAATCCTGAAATTTCACCAGATGTATACATAATAGTGCCAAAAATTGTGGTGGAAATGAAACTTCCGTTCTTGGCTAAAATTAGAGAATTGGTCAACCATGGTTATAGGTCTAGAGCTCAAATTGCAATAACTTATTCAATTTTATAAATTTTTAGAATCTTGAATTGGAGTGGGAACTAGACTTTAGAAACTTTGTTTCATGAGGTGAACCCAAATTCAAAAAAATATCATTCTAATGACTAAAATTCAGATTTGAGTCATTAACTCAAAGTTTCTCAAACTCACTAATGTAACATTGGGATCCTTGTGGCCAACATTTTCTTCTTTAGAAATAACACGATTTCCACAATGAGGCAAGTTTCATCATTGTCTAATGCTTACACATTCAATGAACTCTACAAAGAAAAACTAGATGAAAAATTGCAATTCTTCATTTAGAAGTATGCATTCAAAGTCATCTATAAAGCCACATTTTGGCTCTTTGGACATTCCAAGGATAAGGTGGATACCAAATGCCAATACAACAATTTATGATGGGAGGAGATGTACGAATTCAATTTCTACAACTGTCAACAACCTAGATTGGAGCGGAAATTTTGCTTTAGTGTGGTGCACATACACCAAAGGACACAAAGGTACACTTTCACACATCCCTCCTTCTATGATCAATAGATTTTTGGAACGGATGTTTGCCGCACATATAGCAACATTAACCCTTTAAGCCTTGGGATGGGTTGTTTTTGGTGCTTTGAGTGTTGTAACGTTATCCAAGATTGGCCATTGTTGTTGCGGCCTTCAAAATGCACTTTGAGCTCTATGAGAGCTTTCCAATACATCTCCGTGATCTCCACCTGATGTAAGCATTGGTGAACTGTAGTGATTTCCATGAAGTGGGGTCGCTATGAAATGTATCCACTCTGTAGATGATGTTGTGCATAACCTATTACGCTCGTAGATTTTCCAAGACCTTGTGGTCCACTTAGGCGTCAAAGGTATTTGACATTTGAGAGGAATAGCTATGTAGTGTATTTGGTTAGGTAGGAACGATGTCGTGCTCATTTGTTATTCTGAAGTGAAAAGAAAATACAACACCACATTTGGAAAGCTTTGGTTGATCATGTAAGATAGTTTGGAAGAAAACCTTGGACAAATAAGAACAAGTCTTGATCACCTCTGAACACATAAAGTCCATCCTCAAGGCTATAAAACAAAAACTATGTGGGTCAGCCCAAAGGGCACATTATTCTTTTAACGCCTACAAGGCCTTGGAAGGGTCTATGGAATACACCTCGTCCCTACTAACTTGCGGGTCCAATTAGACGCTAAAGGGTCAACTCCGGGAACTAAAACCTTCAATTATGTTCCGGAGATATCAAACTACACTAAAGATGGTATTTAGTGTAACCACACTAATGTTTTAACTTTTTGGTAATGCATTAACTTATTACTTTTACCAAGGGCAGAACTAGCAACAAAAGAAAGTGATTGTTGTTAACATAGTTGGTAAAAATATTCATCAAGAGTAAAAACTTATAGCACTTTTAAACAAATTAGTGTGGTTAACATTAAACATCGTCTTTAGTGTAGTATGGTTGGTTGTTGTAAAATCACCCTATGACATGACGTCCAAGGCAAATTGACCCCCTCGTTGGGAGTTACCCAAGGGGGCCACAAGGTGGTGGGGCCAAACCTGGCCCCTATTTTGTTTTTGAATGGGGCCCTAATTATAGCAAGGGAGGGTTTTCAAGGGTAAATGATAGCCGTCGACCCCAAATTTGTCCCAAAAAATCCAAAAAAAGCCTCTAGACCCCCTAAAATAAGAGGGCCAAAAAAATGACCCCATGCAATTAAGTCGGGGCCCACCTCGAGTAACTCCCAACGAAGGGGTCAATTCGCCCTGGGCATGACAACATGACGTACTTCTGCTCTTCATTTTAGGACAGAAACGAAACTTCAGGTGTACAGTACCCTCACACAAGTATATGTACTTTTTGCTTTTGTACGTTTCCACACTACACTTCTGCCAACTTTGGCACCGTCATGAGGGCTAAAAATTTGTCAATTTACAATGAAATTTTTGGCACAAGATCACTTCTATGTTGAAAACATGTGTGCCAAATTTTCAAGGCCAGAAGATTTATACAAAAAAAGATATCCAAGATTTACCAACATGGGGTAGCTTTAAGAAAAGTTTCACAGCTGCCAACTTTGTCACCCTTCCAAGGATTGAAAGAATTTTTTTTGCCCATGAAATTTTTAGCATGAGATGACCTCTATGTTGATTACATGTGTGAAAAATTTCAAGAACAAAAGATCCACACAATTAAAACTACATCAAAAGCTAGCAACATGTGTAGTTGTGAGAAACATTTCACTCCTAGCCGACTTTGACACACTCCCAAGGATTGGATTTTTTGGTATTTTCCCATGAAATTTTTGACATGAAACTATCTCTATGTTGATCACATGTGTGCCAAATTTGAAGGCCAATATATCTACATATTAAAAGATTTTTGAAATCTACCAACATGTATAGTTGTGAGAAACATTTCACTGCTCCCAACTTTGACACCCTCTTAAGGATTCAATTTTTTTATTTTTTTCCCATGATATTCTAGACATAAGACCATATCTATGTTGGTTATACATGGGCTTAATTTCAAGTCCAAAAGACCCACAAAAGAAAAGAAATCTAAATCTACCAACATGTGTAGTTGTTAGAAACAATCAGCGAAACCATTTCACTATTGTCAACTTTGGCACCCTCCCTAGGTCGGAAAAATTGTTAATTGACCATGGAATTTTGGGCACAAGATCACCTTCATGTTGATAACATGTGTGCCAAAATTCAAGGCCAGGAGATGAATACAAAAAACCATCTTCAAAATCTACCAAAATATGTAGCTACGAGAAACAATTTTGAATATCCTTTTTTCTATTAATCATGTGGCCTTGAAATCTGGCACACATGTTGTCAACATAAAGGTGGTCTCATGCTAAAAATTCCATGGGCAAAAAAAAAATTCTTTCAATCCTTGGGAGGGTGTCAAAGTTGGTTTGCTGTGAATGGCTCACAACTACACATCTTGGTAGATTTTGAATATCTTTTTTTGTATTCATCTTTTGGCCTTGAAATCTGGCACACATGTTGTCAACATAAAGGTGATCTTGTGCCAAAAATTTCATGGTAAATTGACAATTTTTCAGCCCTCAGGAGGGTGCCAAAGTTGGCAGCAGTATACTGTAGAAACGTACAAAATAAAAAAAAGTACGTATACTTGTGTGAGGGTACTGTACATGGTATATCTTTTCCTTGGTTTTAAAATAGAACATGTACTTCCAACCTACATTTCTGCCCTGAAATGAAGCAAAATTGTACACAACACGGCTTCATGTCATGTGGTGGTTTCACAGCAACCAAACATGAAGCTAGCAACAAAAAAAATCACCAAAACCAAGGCCCAAACTCTGCAGTTCCGGTTCCTCTCTGTCACCCACACGCCGCTTCATGGCTTCCGTTTCACTTGCATGGCGCCGTCGCCTGGTTCCATGGCACGTTCTCGCCTCACGCCCTCATTCTCATCACCAAATTCAATGTAAATGTCGAGCTCGAAAGCTTTCCCGTTGCGATCACAATCTGTATTCAGTCGGTGACTGTCGATACAACGAATTTCTCTTCTGTTTCTACTGAGGATTGGCGAGCTAGCAAGGATGGCAGCCAGTGGTGACATAGTGGATCTGATCAAGCACGACCACGAGGAGCTGGAGGAGGCGTACGCCAAGTACAAGGCGGCTCACGGAGGCGGCGACGAGGAGGAGGCGGGGAAGTGGTTCCACGAGTTCGTGTGGGAGATCTCGCGCCATTCGGTGTCGGAGGAGATGGTGCTGTACCCGCTGCTCGACTGTCTCCCATCCCCTCGTGGCAAGGACCTCGCCGACCAGTCGCGCCAGGAGCACCAGCACAGCAAAGAGATGCTGGAGAAGCTGATGGCCATCAAAGACGCCCCGGCGGAGTTCGAGAAGACCATGGACGCCATGATGGCCGACCTCAGGCAGCACATCCAGAAGGAGGAGGCGGAGGATCTGGCGCTGGTGAAGAGCCACCTGAGCGACCGCGATCGCGAGGCGGCGGGGGCCAAGTTCCAGCTCGGGAAGAAGCTTTGGGCCCACGCGCCCCCACGCCGACGTGCCCAACAACAAGATCGCGCTGGAGTCCGCCCTGGGGCTGTTGCTCAAGCCCGTCGACAAGCTCAAGGACGCCTTCACCTCATTCCCCAAGCCCACTTGAAACTAAGCTCTCCAATCTTCAGTACATGTGCACAACCTCTTGCAACTAGATGTAATCAGTATCAGTATAAAAGAGCATGCAACTGTTGCAAATGGCGACTCGAGTTTTTCCCCGACCTGGATGTAAGAGTTTGGAAGCAAAGTTGTTTTTAAAAAACACAATTGTCCCCTGATGCATCGTATTGTGCTCCATTTCGAGGGTTGTTTTTGAGCAGTGAGAATTTGTTCATATCTTGCCCTCAGAGAACTAAATTTCGGTAGTTTGCAGCTTGTGGAAGTTTGTGTTCTGAGCCCAGAATTAGGGAGAGTAATGGGATTGAATTAGCATGCTTGAATTGTTTAATATGCTACCATCGGTGTTCGTTTGATGAGTGAAGTCGCCACAAATGTCAAAAAGTCGTATGCATCATTTCCTGAACTTGCTTGATATTATGAGTTTTGGAGACCTAAGTCCCAGGTGCATTCTTTTGCATCTGTGTGCCAAAATAATCTTGATCATAGACATGTTCAAGAGCGTACTTTATAAACTGGAACTTGGATCCGCCACATGACTCTTCCTGAACTGGATAAAAAAGAAACAAAATTGCACCGCAAAAAGACAATCATGTCGACAAGAAAGAAACAGATTGTACCGCAAAGTGGATACATCCAATGATACCTGCAACTAGAGTTCACACTTTCGTCATTCCAACCATTTACTTTACCATCCATTATACGTGCCTAGCACACGCTCCCAGTGACAGGGACTGCCCTAACATCCTAAAACCAGGAAAAACAGGAAAAACCCTGCCATCAGTAGGCACATATCGTTACAACTGTAGCAGTCATGGTGGCACCATGTAAAGATCAGCTCAACTGTTGTCGACGACATCACTTGTTAGAACTGTGGCGAGTGCATGCCATGCACATGCGCAGCAGCCACTTGGCCCTTCCACAAACTCTGGTCCCATGCTGACTGAATGCATGCCGGCTCATCATCGATCGGCTCATATACAAATAATTCGCATGAATGATCCACTTAATAAGACCAGGCAACCCATCTGATCCGTCTCGCGCATGTGCAGGGATAGACTCCAAAAGTTACGGCACAGATTCATTCAGCAAGTGGCCGAGTTGTAGAATCATGGCTGCGACATCGAGGAAAATGCTTCTGCAAGGTCGTGTGTTGAGCTCAAGAATTCTCGTGGGAGCGTCTCAGAAGCCTAGTAATCCTCGCGCTTCGTGGCAGCTGCAATCACTGGAATCAGATCGGCACGTCTCGACTTCCTTGGTAAGAAGTTGGTGTTTGCAGGATGCTGTTGCTGTTGCTGCTGCATGCTGGTGCTCTTCTCATAACCTAAGAGAATTCCTGTCGATTTCAGAAGAGATCTCCGCCAAAGTGCCTGGGAGTTTTATTAGGGATTAACGATGGTTGGTCGAATTTGGTTTTCGCCACAGAGTTTCTAACCTTTTGTTTTGCTGAACGTGGGTTTGTTTGTGTTTGCAGAGATACTTGAGCGGGCTCTCGAGCAGGCCTCTACCACAAGCGTGGGATTTCTCTACCAATGTAAGAATAGTATCTTGTTGTGTTTTTCATCACAGAAGGGACTGTGGTTTTAGGGTTTGTACTGATGGTTTTTGCACAGGGGAAGAGGGAGAGACTGTACTGCATCAGAGGGATGTCCGCGGAGGCGAGCACGAAATCGGACATCATCGCGAGGATCAAGCACGACCACGAGGAGCTGGAGGAGTACTACACGAACTACAAGAAGGCGCACCAGCGCGGAGACGAGGAGGAGGCCCACAGGTGGTTCAACCAGTTCGTGTGGGAGATTTCGCGCCACGCGGTCTCGGAGGAGCTTGTTCTCTACCCCTTGATAGAATCGAAAGGCCAGCGCGGCAGCGAGCTCGCCAACCAGTCGCGCACGGATCACCAGCAGACCAAAGACATCCTGGAGGAGCTCCAGAGGACAACGGACCCGGACCTGTTCGAGGAGCGGATGGACAAGATGATGGCGGAACTGCGGGAGCACATCCAGAAGGAGGAGAGCGAGGATTTGGAGTATCTGAAGGAGCATGTGTCGCAGGACGGTCGGGAAACTGCGGGGACGATGTTTAGTTTGGGGAAGACGATGGCGCCTACCCGACCTCACGCTAGTGTGCCCAACAAATCTGCCGCCATTGAAGCTGCGTTGGGGTTGCTCCTCACGCCCATGGACAAGCTCCGCGACATCTTCACCCCGTTTCCCAACAAGAGCTGATCAAACTGATTCCCACGAATTGTACAGGTCTCTTTTGAAAACAATAATCACGTTCACGGTAAACCCTTCCAACGTGCCGCTTCTTTGTGTCATTCTGTCTGTTCTGTGTCCATCTTTGCGTTTCACATACACGGAATTGTGCGGTGTCACTATTTCCTGACATGATTTCACTCTTGCCAATCAATGTGGTCACTGTGAAGCTTGCAGAGATCAGCCCTTTCTTTTGAGTCATTCCTGTCTGTTTTGTGTTTGTTCACTGTGTTGAGCTGAGTTGTGAAGCTGTGCAATCATGTGGTGGTTTAACGGTGTTACTGTTTTCATACGTGATTTCACTAGCTTCTATGTTTTGCGTCTGATCTTTTCACAAACATTTGTTTGGCGTGCCTCCATCTTGCACACCAACTTGATGTGAAAATCTGAAACTTGGCGTCCCGCCATCCATTGACGTGCCAAAACGACCTGCGTTTGGAGGTTCATCTTTGCTGCTTCACTGGATCTGGAGGTTGGCGTGTGCGGCGCGCATGCTCGTACCACGAGGGTAAGAAACTCCCAGCATCTCCGAGATATCCACTATGCGGAGGAATAAGCATACTTGATACAATTCGCAAATCCTTGCATTCAACATCAATCATCTCTTTGCAAGCTTATTCCTTGGAAGGCCGCCTGACATACAGACATCATGGCTTTGGAAGGAATATTCTACATTCCGAATGTTCGCGGAGTGAATGGTCAGGAGAACTTGTGTGCTTGAATTTGGAGGCCCGACATACTTGCGGGTTGACATTCGCATTTTAAATTGCTGCAGATGTGGGGTCACAGAGACGCTAATACACGATGATTGAAGCGTCACAGGCAAGTGGGTGAATCTTTTCAGGCACGTCGTTGAAAACTTAAAGCGTCACTGGCAAGCAGAGAAGCATATGAGGAAAACCCGGGATATCCAAGAGGTTTGCGGATTGCGTTGTTTTGGTGCATGAAAATGCCAAATGCTTGAAATGGTGCATGAAGTGACCCAAAACCGATAACTCAAAATCTGAAAACACCAATCATTATCGGCATTGGGTCATGATGTGTGCAATTTTGGGTTGCTCCACCTCAATTGAGATCTCTCATTGGTGGCATTGCCTCGAAAGTCAAACAAGGCCGATCGGTATTGAGTACCCCTCCATGAGTTGGTTATCCATAGCATGTCTTCTCTCTTTTACTCACTCTCACTTATTGGCATTGGGTGAAGGAGGGCACCAAATCTCACCTACTCTAGAGTTTGATTATGGGCTCCGATGGTTTTTGGGCTTTTAAATTATGTATCAATTCCAAATCTTTGTGATTAAATTTGAAAAAATATTTGTTGAGTTCATTCTACATAAATGTTTTTGACATACAATGTCATTTGAGTCCCAAACTGGCTTAAGTGATTGGAATTGGGTGCCTCTACCTTACCATTCACAGAACAACTTAGGGCCGCTTTACACTATGGTAGAGATGGTCACCGGTCAAGAATTCGAGGGAAATTCTAAAAGTCTGCACCTTTCACTGAATACAATGTGGATTCATTATTGACGTGGATCACCTACACTTGTTTACATTAAGCACATACGTCAAGTTCTGAAAGGGCATTCGTTTCCAAGTAGGTGTGTGCCAGTCAACGATTGCGTGTAAATTTCTAACTAGAGTAGAATCTTTGCGATACAATAGTGGACCCTTGTTGTCTCCAATGGGCGAGCAGTGATCCCCATATGTATTTAATAGACGATCCTTGAACGTATCTAAGGTAGTCATGTCTAAAACCAACAATATTCCATGATTGACAGCTAGTTTTTCCACTAGAAACCACCAATAATTGCACATGTAACCAACTTCCTAATTTAGCGCCAATAGCAAAAGGCATGGATAGCAGAAGTTGGTTTCAAAGCTCATGGTATTAGGGATAAATGAAAAGAAGGGTGAAATTGCCAAGTATTATTGGCGGTTTTGCATCATGGCATGAATGGGCATGGTCTGCTGTCAAAATTAGTGAATGTGTCAAAGTGCATGGAAGATAGAGGGAACTAGGATTTTCCGAATTTAGTTTTAGGGTGAGTATTACCCAGTTTCCACTTCTTTTGTTGGTGGTTTTAGGCCATTTGTGGAAGGGTCATGGCCCCTACCTAGTGACACTGGCCCAACTTTCTTCACATGTGCCTTTGAAAATTCAAAACTAATTTATATTACATTGGAAAAATATGAAACCACTTGGGTTGAAACTGTAATTTTATTGGCTATCACTGAAAAATAAATTTATTATTATCTGGGCTCTCCATATATGCAAAGTGCTTAACTTGACAATTATGGGGGGTTTACCTTACTAGACGATCCTTGGGCGATCTCCAAACATATTCCTGGTCGGAGCATAGGCAATCTTGTATTTGCCAATAATGCTAGCCATGTACCTGCCTTGTAACTCCTTGGAAATGCCACCTGTAGATCTCCACATAGCCTCATCAGTTTTTTTTTTTGACACAAGTAAAGAGAGCCTTTACTGCAAAGGGGCGGGGGAGAAAAACAGGAGGCCCAGGCAGACCCCGCCAAGTGCCTCATCAGGTTTCAACAAACTACGAAGTGGCTTTACCTAACTTCACCCATGTTGGTTTATTACAAGAGATGATTGGCAGGAAGGTGAGACTCTGGTCTGGTGGAGGTTTGTTTGATATAAAATTTGTCAATTCATGCTTTATTTGTTTGTGAACTTAATATGATTTAGAAGAGTAATCCAAAAGGTCAATAAGAAGGTTTACACCACATATTGTTGTGGAAAACAATTAAAAAGCAAAAAATATGAATAATATTTGGAAAAAATAAATCTTTGGTACCTTGCCCTAAATGTGTGAAAATGTTTGACTTGGGTTAGAATGTTTTTCTACACAAAAGACAATAATTTTTTTTGGCAATATCAAAGACAGTGATATTCTTTACATGTAAAAAGAACGTAATTTCAATAGAAACTTCTTGAAAAATGTTGGAGTTGCCTTGTGTCCCTAGTTTTACACCTAGAATGATATACCCTTTTTTTGAAAGGTCCGGTGTGAAAAATGTAAATTACTATCCAAGAGCTTTTCACTCAAAATCCAAGAATTGTTTACTTAATGTCCAACGTTGTTTATTCAATGTCCAATCATTTTTTATTTAATGTCCAACCGTTGTTTACTTGTTTGCTTAATGTCCAATTGTTGTTTACTTAAAAGTTAATGTCCACCAATTCTTTACTTAATATCCAACATCTATTTATTTAATGTCCAAATTTGAATTTAGATTTGTATTATAATTTGAATCCAAATATTATATTCAAATTGAATTTAGATTTTCTATTTTCAACTAAAATAAATACCATTAAACGTGGCTCCAGATGTCTTGGAAGTAAAAAAATTATCAAAGATCAATGCTATTTTTGTTTTGAAGGCCATATTATATCAGTATGTATTTATTTATTTTTCTATCTTGGCATTATTTTGGATAAACATGCAATGGTCTACAATAGTGATATTAGAGTAAGAGTTATAAACTATGCAAATTCATTTTCCCAAAATAATGCAACGTTACAAAGTTCTAATTCTAAAGACATTCTAGTAGAATTTGGCTAATATTGTTGTTCATTTTTATAATGTGGTTTTAAATTTAATCTATATTGTCTATATAATCACATTAGATACTTTATCTCAAGTAATTTATCCCAAGACTTCTGGTCAGGGTTATGTTGGTGAATTTTAGTTCATCAGTTTTAGCCTTGTTCAAAAGTCTCAACAAGCCGGTGCAATTTTGGGTCATGCATGGCATAGCTTCTATCTTTTATTTGTTCTTTATAAGGGCCACTTTACACCTAGAGGCCGGGCCAATCCATCTCCAAGCAGATTGCACAAATTTTCAGCCCTTATTGGACTGAGAACCGACCTCAAGTAGTCATTATAATAAGATTATAACTAGGAACAATTCTCCCATATGTATAGCCCTTGGGGCCAAGAAGTTGGGTCAACTCAATAAATCTAGAGAGTTTCAACCCTTCTCTCTCTTTGTACTTACATTTTTATAGAAAAACATATAAAATTATATTTTATATAAAAAATATGTTTTAATGAAATCTGACATTGGCCCTTAGACCAAGAATTGGCCCTTCATTTTTGGTGCATCCAATTCAGCAAGCTCAAGCCATGCTCACGCCATGTTAGATCATGTTTTTCTGGAATAAAAAACTCTAACTACGAAATTGGCTTCTTGGTGTAAAGCGTTTGGGGCCAATCTCAGCCTTCCGGCTGATCGTAAGTGAGGCTTTCACACCTCCTACACAACAAATTGGTTGGCCCTAAGTGGGAAGCACAAAATTCCAACCCATGACAAATACCACATACTCTACAACGCAGTTGGAGGCTCCGGTGACATCTGAACTTTTAGATTATGTATGAATTTGACACCTTCGAGATTAAATTTGAAAAATCACCCATTGAGCTTCATTCCTAATTCTTCATCTGCATAGCTCCTACGTGATCTCAGACCCCACCTCAACTCAAAAGTACGATTTCAAGTTGTCCTACCTTTTCAATTTGTAATGTTAGAAGCCCTCTTCAAGGGATCTCAATATTTTGGTTGCTCCCGCCATTTTGGAGAGGTGGGCCCTTGTCTAAATGACATCCTCTCCCATTTCCTGATCCTCTCATTTAAGGGGTTCTAGAGGCTTTTAAAAGAAATTTTGAGCAAATTTGGGCCTAGTGGCTCCAAAATACTCTCGAAGGCCCCCATCTACTCTAAATAGGTACCCCATCCCAATGGCTCGAGCAACCAATTCATTGAGATCCCTATTTATTCTTATTTTTTATTCAAGTAGAACTCCGCTGCCATCATTAAGAAGAAGCCTATTTGTTGTGTGCTAATTCCGAGTGGGGTCGCATTAATGCACCAAATAATTAGCCAAAAAGTTACAACGAATCCCGGATTAGTTTAGTACTATCACAGGCTTTTTTCCGGGCTTTTCAGACGAGATACGTCGCCAGACTTTTTCTGGCTACTGGATTTCCTACCTTTTCATGTGCTTCATTAGTGTCATCTGGGCTCATGTGGTAGAGTGTGTTGTGTTGCTTTTCGCAGTTTGGTAAACTCAAAGACGGCCCATCCCTGATCACCATCCATATTCGCGGAGGCATTAGTACTATATTTGCTTCGGTCGTCGCCTTATTAGGGCTTTGACCATCAATCAAGGCACCACTGCCTCGCAATCACTTGCAGACAGACTGTGAGCTCGATTCCAGTCAAGTACTTAGTATATCGCCCCCTCAACCTCGTCTGCAAAGTCTTGTCTTTTGAGAGTGAGTTCTCCGAACATGAAGAGTGGCGAGGCCATGGGTTCCCGGGATCATGTTGTTGACGGTGTTACAGAGCCGGACCTGGACGCAGAAGCAAGTGACGATGGTGTGAAGAAGTTGTCAAGGTATCCCACCTTGTATGTGCACTAGGTTGTGTAAGGTGTAACCACAAAGCTAGCTTGCTGAAACCTTTAGACTAACTAGGTTCTAGATGAATTACCTTGTCGATTCTGAAGCGGTTTGGTTGTGGTTTGTCTAGGTTCTTGGTAGCAGTCAGATCTGTTTGAAGTGAGAAAGTTTTCCTCCTCTTTCAGGAATTGGTGAGTTTGTGTTGTTTGTTTGATAGCTGATGTTTTTTGCTTGGGGGTGGTTTCAGTTTGAGGGGAGGGCGGGGGGATGGAGGTGGTGGGCAAGTGGGTGGGTTCACCTTCGATACCAACCTGACTTCGATGCACACTTATTTAGGAGGTAACAGTTCCAGGCACAGTGTGACTAGTCTTGTGATGCTCATGTGTCGTATACTTGGCATTTCTAGAGACAAGCGCGGGAGGTGTTGTGTGATAAATAGGGATTGTGGCATATTCTATGTTGGCTATTACTGGCAACCCGGGGCTAATATAAACTGTGCGCGTATAAGAGACACGATTTCGAAATCATCGAGTCCTTCCGTTTTGGGAGTGCGTTGTGTCTATCTGCTGGCTTACGTGTCCTAGTTTTTTAATGATTTAATTCGTTTTACAGTGCGAAATGATGGCGTCGAAGTAGGACTCATATCTTGAAGTGTTTATTTGTGGTACAGAAGTTGATGATGTGACCAGTACTCGCTCATTTGTCAATGGTGGTGCATTCCTGACTCTGCCGTTGTTCTACTTAGAGGGTAAGTTTCAAAAATCTGATACTGCACTTACTATGGATGAATGATTAATACGACAACAGCATTTCCAGCTCAGGTCGGAAATTTTTCATGTCTACCTATTCTGTGATATTTGATAGGTAGTTGCTGATTTGAATGATCAAATATACTAGGATTTCTCTACAGTAGATCACTGTCAGTTTCATACAGCTCGTTTTGAATGATCAAATCTACCGTTCTTCTCTCTGCAGTAGGGCATTGGAATTTGTCAGCTGCCACAGTTCAGTTTTGGTAGCTTCTTAGTATTATGCTCAGAGACCTATGATATCTTTGGCACAATGAATCATAATGTCGCCGGAATGCAGGGATTGTACTGTTCCCCGAGGATACGCTGCCCCTCCGAGTGCTTCAGCCCAGATTCAAGGCTGCAGTGGACAGAGCGATGCGTAGTGACGAGGCTTTGAATACAATCGGTGTGGTACATGTACGAGCAAGAGATGGCCATGTCCATGTTGCATCTGTGGGCACCACTGCCGAAGTAAGTGCTAGCTCGGGTTGCGTTGCATGGTGTCTTCTGCCTGATGATATCTCTTCCTGTCTCTAACAATGTTACTGATTCTATATGATGATTTTTTATGCAGATTCGTCAACTACGCTATCTCTCTGATGGTTCAATAAATGTGGTCACGAAGGGCCGCCAGCGGTTCCAGATCTGCAAAGCGTGGACTGAAGATGATGGAGCAGTATGTGGCTTCTCCACTTCATGTCTTGTTCCATGGGCATAGTTTGATGTTTCCACCCTAAGAGCATGGTTTTTTTTTTGGTCAATGACTAATCAATCTAAGCTTGAACTTGTGTGCAGCTGTTTGCTCAAGTTCAAATCATTGAGGACGAAGCTCCGTTGCACATTCCCAGAGACGCATTCAGCAACTTGGCCACAGTGCCTGCCTTTCACAGCGGCAAAGTTCCAAGAGCAGCTCCCAAGTCGCCGTTTCCGTATGAGCACAGTGACGACGAGGCAGGTCACCAAGCGGATGACGACTTCGATGACTCCGAATCAGATTCTGGACCTGAAGAAGAGAGATTGCTCCGAAGGTCAGTTCTCTGTCCAATGTTCATATCTCCTGCTAAATCCATAGTCAGAGTGAACGTTCAACCATTTTTTCCTTTGGTGGTTTTTTCTGCATCCAACTTCTACGAGAATTGGTTGATTGAAACTTGCCTTTCTTTTGATAGGCTGACACGAATTGCCACCGAGAGTACTGAGCTTCTTCGAGCTCTAGAAAGGGGAGTTGGAGACGATGAAAGCAGCGAGGAGGAAGAGGACGACACAGCTGAAGATGCTCAAGCAAGGAGGGACATGCAAATGGACTGTGCTACCCAAAGTAATATTGAGCAACCTGTGTACCCTGGAGAGCCTTCCGAGGTGTCGAATGGGCATGTGACAAACGTGAGGAGGCCTCGGGAAGGTGGCCATGGCGGTTGTTGCAAAGCCTGGGCCACAGATGCAAGGAAATGGAGCTCCAGGGCCCAACGGTCCGCTTGGCCTCACTGGGTCTACCGCCAGTTTGATGCTTATGACTTGGCTAGGAGAGCTGCAGGTAAGCCTTTTTTTCTGTCATTTTATTAACCTCTCCTTTCACTCTCAAAGACAGCTAGAATTACTCTGACTTGAGTTTAGTGATCACCAATCTCTTCTATTTAGAGTGAGAAACTAGCAGTACAACAAAATTAAAAGAACGGACATCCTATTTCAACTTTGGGAGACATCACAAATAAACCTACTTGTACCCGAAACTTGTGCATTTTCTACCGTTATTTTCCACTGCCATTCGGGGTCTCTCTTTGGTTGCTTATCACCATTGCAAATACTTGGCAGACATGTTGAGGCAGATGGCGGAGCTGCCGCGCATGGAAGCCATGGTGCGCACACCGTCGTTGCTGTCGTATTACATAGCTAGCAACATGCCGCTTCAGGACGCTACCCGGCAGGAGCTGCTGGAAGTCGACAGCACCGTGTACCGTCTCAGACGAGAAATCGAGTTATTGGAGTCCATGGACCAGCTTCGCTGCAAACAGTGCTTGGTAAGACGAATACTAGTACAGATCTGGTTCCATATCCGCGGTTCACCTTCGGACTAGTACCTAAGTAGTGGAAAATTCTGTGCTGTCAGGATATCAAAGCAAGACGGAGTGACATGCTGGTGATGTCCACAGAGGGCCCTATCAGTGCCTTCGTTAATGCTCATGGCTATGTCCACGAGACTCTTACCTTGCAACGCGCTACTAGACTTGTCTTGAACGGGCAACCGCAGACTGCCAACAGCTGGTTCCCTGGGTAAGTCATCGTCTTTCAATCTGCCTGTCTTTCGAATTCTGTGTTCTATTTTATCACTGATCATGCTGTCTTTGATGCTTCATCTTCATATGCTTCATCTTCCACTTCGTGTTGTTTAGGAAGTTGAGAATGGTGTAAACTATGCACTGAAAGACATACTTTTGGGATGTTTTTCTAGCTATAATGCTTCTGATTCATTTAGATTTGCTTTTGCAGGTATGCTTGGGTTTTAGCTGAGTGCTCTGCGTGCACTGAGCACATGGGCTGGCGCTTCACAGCTGTGGCTGAAGAAACCAGACCGAAGGCTTTCTGGGGTATTCGGAGGTCGCAACTGGCGGATAATAGTTCCTAGCTCATAATTTTGTAATCATCTTAAAAGGATTTTACAGTGCATAGATTAATATGTAGTATGCATTCTGGTGCTCTGGTTAAGAGGTAAATTAGATAGAATCTATGGTCTGAAGTTGATCACTTTTGGAAAAGAGTAAGGCTGCTTGTAGTTAATTGACTGTACATATGACAGTGGACCAGAGCAATACTATTAACGTTTTGCAAATTTTCCTTCCATCTGCGGAAGTGTATCTACCTAAGATTTGGATGCTTTGTTCATCTCTGGCACAAGCGTCACTGCGTATTCTGCAAGTTTTATTTGCCAAAAACATCGATTCTGATTCCTAGCCCTTCAAACTATCTTCCTCGTTTTCAGCACCAAAGATGCCATGAGTTTTGGCCTCTTCAGTTTCAAAATAATAAAGGTAAGCTTAAAAATTGTCTACATATCTATGGTAATCTCGGAAGGGAAAGCCAGCTAAGATTCAGATTCTCTCTTCCTTCGCTCTCGACGAAGCTAGAAATAGCTTCATTTGAGTTTAGAAATCACCTATAATTGAATTCGTATTGGATTAGCATTCCAGTGAACACACCACTAGATCCTTTCATATCTGATAGTTATCCGTAATAAGCAATGAAGAATGTATACCATCAATCCTCAGGGTATTTAACCCCTAAATGGAAAAGTTCCGAGGAGGGCTTTTGCAAATGTTAGGCATGTTTATATGCTTGCAATTTATATTTACAACTCTTGAAATTTTGTCGAAAGAAGAAAATGATTCTGATTTTGATTAGCATTGGACATATGGAAAAAAAGTTATGCCATCTTTAAGAAAAACTTCTCGAGTGCAGGGACATTGGGCAGCTCTAAAAACTTTTGCTAGAACACTTTTTTGAATGTGAGATCTTCCATGCTAGCAAGTAATAATATCTCCTTTCAAATTGTCAAAAAACATTTATTGTCTTCAGTGAATAAAAACATATTATCCCAAGTCAAACATTTATACATATAAGAGTTTTTTTGAAAGTAAAGGATCTTTCACTCCAAATTGTAGGATCTTGTATTAGTAACTAGGACCACACAGACATGGTGACTTGGCTTAGGAAAGGTGTTGAGGAACCACTAGTCAATTTTTTTGGAACTTTGGGGTACTACCAAGGAACTTTAGCTTGAATAGGGTAGGGCCTAAGAGCATTGATTGCCATGCATCTCATTGGTGCAAAAAAAAAAAGTATGAGATTTTTGGAAGTCTATTCTCATGCATAAAAGAATTTTGTCTTGTCTGGCACCATATTCCTACTAGCTTATCCGTTCGGGGAGCACTTTCAGGAAAACTCTATTGTCACACATTTTTTGATGAGGTACCAAAAAAACCTCTTCTTTTCTATATAAATCTAAGAGATCTTCATGCTTTTTACTTGTTATTTTTTCCACTACAAGATGTGGTGTAAACCTTCTTAATAACCATTTGGACTATCAATCTAAAACATATCAAGTTCACAAAAAAAATAATACACAAATTGGCAATCTTGAACCTCCATTCCTTGCACAATTTTTTTAATATGCTACACCCCTTTTCTACCTCTAAAAGTTGGTGTTCAAAGAACTTATATCATGCTTGACATGATGGTAATGAATTTAGGCCTTTTGTAGTGCAAAAATTTGACACCAAGTGAAGCCAAGGTTTGTTGATTCACTCAACGTAGGGAAAAAAATGATTTGTTTTTTCAACTTCAAACACTATAATCTTTAAATCTGTGTAGTCAAATTTAAAGAAAAATTGTGAGTATGTTCTCCAATAAGTCTTAATTGAGATTCTATGGACAAAGCTAGAAATATATTTTTTTGTTTTCTTCCTTACTCATTGTACTAGAATCAACGGCCTTGAAGTTTTTTTGGTGTGAAATTGTCAAAGAAATTTAGGGGGTTAATTCAAACTCTTTTCCTAGAACACGCACATAGAGGACAATGAAAAAAACCATTGCCTTTAGAGCATCTATATCGTTGCCCAAGCAACAAGTGGTTGGGTCTGTGGGCGGGTCTCGCGGAAGTTTTAATGCTGCTGCGGCACTCGGCAAATGGTACAAACCAAGCCAGACCCCTCAAGAACTCTACATGCCACAACCAAAAATCAATTCATGTTGTGCTCTATCAATCTCTAATCTATACTGTAGCTTTGTTCCTTTAACCCATGGAGGTTGAGGTGGCGGCCAGAGTATGCTAAGCAAGAAGTTTAGGAGGGCGATGCACGGAGGTCGGTGGCCAAGTTTGATGTCGTCGTGGCTGCTGCCATGCTGGTTGTTGTGGTTCCCCCGGGGAAGAAGGCCAATGGTCTGTCTGACTCCGATGAGAGACGACCAATTGGCTTGGCCATGCCCTCAATATAGCTGCTTTTAGAAATTACAAAAGTTCTAATCGGATTATTTGTAAGGTACTAAAATATGAACTAAGTTTTTGTATTAGTTTTGAAAGGAAAAAGGCATTGCCAAACTTTGTGGCATGATGTCTCTTGAACAATAGTATGATTGATTTAATTACTTGTATTTGATATTGTTAAATGTTAATAAAGGTATGTTTGATGGTGGATAAGGTAAAAACATCTAAAAGAAACCTTGGCCTATTTTAGATTTCTCAACCTCTAAAATTACACCATGAATGGTCATATATATATATATCCAAATTTTACCAATAAATTCTAAAGGACCAATTGTCATTGAATGACTTTTTTAAAGTATAGGCAGGTCCATATAATGTCATTTTAGAATGAAAATTTTGAAACTTTCTTTGAAAGTGATGGAGTCTCATAGTAATTGAAATATAGCTCACACAATGAGAGATGATTCATGAGCCTCATGAAGAGGAATATATACACGTGAATGGATAGACTGTTACTAACTATGAACAGTAATCGGCATCTCGACTCTGGTTGGATACTTAAATACTACGTTCTATCATGATGTTATCTAGTGGATGTACATATATACGAGGGTTACTTTCATTCGTTCAACATCCCCCCTGAACCCTAAGTGTATCGTTCAGAGATAGTTGCTTCAGTCTTCTGTCTGTAGTGCACTGTAGAGCCATGTTGAAACAGAATCAACTTGAGCTTGAGGATGCCACATCTAGTGGCTGGGGAGTTACGTTGGTGGTGCTCATCTTCTTTTGGTTGATGTCTTTGCTGTTGCGACGGGTTGTACAGTACGTTGCATGGTGCTTGCGAGGAGGGCTGGGTGGTGAAAGGCAGGTTGTCCGGCGAGAGGAGAGGGAGAGTACTGGACTTGGACTTTCAGTATGACAAGATGGTGGAGGGCAGGTTGTTATTTGAGAAGCGGGGAAGAGTGTTGTGTCCTCAGTTTCTGTATATCAGGGCCATTGTCATAGTTGTGGTTTTGGAGTGCGGATGGAAGAAGTTGGAGAGCGGCAGGAAGGCTTGCATGTTGCTGCACCAGTAATGCCCTCGTTCGCACCTGTGCAATTTGGTTTGAAACCGAAGTTCTATGCTGTCCGAGTTGGCCATCATCCCGGGAAATATCAGAGTTGGGACGAGTGTAGGGCACATGTTAATTGTTTCAGTGGTAATGATCATAAAAGTTTCAAAACCCTAGTTGAGGCTCAGAGATATATGTTGAGTGGTATGTCTATGTAGGGTTTGAGTTTGAGGCAGCAGTTAGGTTGAGCAGTAGTTGGCATTCTTCGAACTTTACCCTTGCGAGAGCTTTTGTCATAATGTCTGTTGGTTGTTCCTTTGTTGATATGTAGAGTACGTCAATCTGTTGCTTCTTCACCATATCTCTAATGTAATGGAGGTGGATCTCGAAGTGTTTCCTTTTGGAGTGATAAATTGGGTTCTTTGAGATCTTGATAGCACTCTGGTTATAATAATAAAGCTTGATTAGTTCTTGTTTGTTGAAACCTAATTCTCTGAATAACCCTTGTATCCACACAATTTCTTTTGCAGCTTCTACTAGGGCTCTATATTCTGATTCTGTAGAAGAGAGAGCTATGCATGTCTGTTTCTTGCTCGACCATATTATGGAAGTTGATCCGGCTGTGAAGACGAAGGCTCCAGTTGATTTTTGCTCATCAACATCACCGCCCCAATCGGCGTCACTAAAACCAGAGATATCCAGGTTAGCCCCCCTCCTGTAGTATAAGCCGAGAGAGCCAGTACCTTTCAAATATCGTAAAATAGTTTTGACAGCATTGTAATGAGCCTGTTGTGGTTTTTGCATGTAGCGGGACACCAGGTTTACAACATAGGCTATGTTGGGCCTGGTATGGGTAAGAATTATAAGTTTGCCGACTATGCGTCGGTATAGATCTGCATCTATGAAAAGAGTGTTAGTTTCCTGTTGCAACTTTAGTCCGGGTTGTAGTGGAGTACGGCACAAGTTGCAGTTAGCCATTCCAAATTTGGTGATGATGCTGCGAACATAGTCTGTTTGGTGCAGTAGCAGTCCGCGAGAGAGAGGGGAGAACTGTAGCCCTAAGTACCTGCAGACTACGCCGAGGTATGTCATCTTGTACCGATGCATTAGTGTCTGTTTGATAGAGTAAATCCGAGCTGTATGGTTGCCGGTAACAATAAGATCATCAACGTATAAAATGACGATGATAAGCATGCCATTGATACGACCATAGTATAGATTTCCATCAAAAAATGAGCGTTTGAGTAATAAGGTGCTTAGAAAGGCATCGATCTCAGTAAACCACTGGTTGGGCGATTGCTTGAGGCCATAAAGAACTCTTTTTAATTAGCAAACCGAGTGCTCTTGTCCTCGGATAACAAAGCCAGGAGGTTGTGCCATATATACCTTATGACGTAGCTTGCTGTTCAGAAATGTAGTGTGGAAGTCGAGATGATGCATATCCCATCCATGAGCAGCTGCGAGAGCGATGACAACTTTGATGGTGTTGTACTTCGCAACTGGCGCAAATATCTCATCGTAATCAATTCCTTCGTGCTGGTCGAAACCGCGGGCGACAAGCCGGGCTTTGTAGCGATCTGGTTCACCCGAGATTCCAGACTTGACTTTATAGATCCATTTGCACGATACTGCGCGTGCACCAGGTGGAAGTGTTACTAATTCCCAGCCTGGTATGATTCCGGTGGATACTATCCATTTCGTCTTTCATGGCTTGCTGCCACAAAGGATGATAGGCCACATCCTCGTAGACGAGACCTGGTGTCTTGGATTCTAAAGCTCCAATGAAGTCATAGTGATCTATGAGTTTCTGACTGGGTTTTTTGATACGCGTAGACTTTCTAATCAAGGAAATGGTTGGTGAACTAGTGAGTATCTGGTATGGAGATAAAGTAGATACAGTTGGGTCGGATGATTGAGACGTCGAGGGCGAGCAGAAAGAGGTCGCCGCGGAAGTGTGCGCGGAGCTGTCATGAGGTGGTTGCGAGCGTGACGGGGATGACGTCAAGGCTGTTGGAGAAGTCGATGATGTTGGGAGATGCACAGGGACGGTTGCATGGTGATGAATCGGCAGTGGTGGAGTAATGGTTTCAGGTAAGTTGTAGATAGTTACTGTCTACGACTCATATACAGTAATGTCCCTAGAAATCGTGATGGTCTTGGTCACAGGGTTGAAGCAACGAAAACCTTTGGTGTGCTCATCAGCTCCAACAAGAATAGCTGAAAAGACTTTGGGTGCCATCTTGTCCCGTTTGTGTTTGGGTATATGCACATAAATTTTCGTCCCAAAAGTTCGTAGCTTGGAGATGTCTTGACGTCGGCCAATATACGTCTGTTCCGGGGTAGTGTGGATAGAGTGTTTGTTTGCTCTCCTGTTCAACAGGTAGCATGCATACTGAATAGCCTCAGCCCATAGCTGTCCTGGAAGTGAGTAGTGGTATACGAGGCAGCGAGCAGTCTCGACGAGAGAGCGGTTCTTCCTCTCTGCTATTCCATTGCTCTGCGGAGTGAAGGATTGGGAATATTTCCGGTGAATGCCTTCTGTGTCACAGAAAGATGTGAAAGCGGTGGAGGTGTATTCGCCGCCATTATCACTGCGAAGAGTAAGTATCTTGTGACCTGTATAATTCTCCTACCTAGCTTTGAATTTTCGAAATTCATAGAAAGCCTGATCCTTTGTTTTCATGAATGCTACCCACGTTTTCCGAGTGTAATCATCAATGAAAGTGATGAAATACCTAGCTCCTCAATAAGAAGGTTTTCTAAAAGGACCACAGACGTCACTTGTTAAACGGAGAACCACGATTAGAGGACCAAGGTAGTATTATTTTTCTTTTTGAAGTCGGTTGAGTTTTTGGGCTCTCCAGTGGATGAACCTGGCCAGGCGGATGATTTCCGTCCTAGACAGTGTTTCATCCACTGGGCTGGCCGGATGGAACCTGGCCAGACGGATGATTTCCGTCCTGACCAGTTTCATCCGCCAGTTGGATGAACCTGGGCAGCTGGATGACTTCCATCCAGCCCAGTGTTCATCCGCCGGATGACTTCCATTAGGGTTTGGTGCACATGGAGGGGGAGCTTGGAGCTCTCTCTCTCTCTCACTCACACACACTTGCAACTTAGAGCTAGAGCTTAGAGAAATTAGGGTTTGAGGTTTTTGTAGAGTTTTTGAGGTTACTTTGAGTTGGAGAGACTTTGCCATGTACAAACTATGAACTAGCCAATAAAATCCAACGTGATTTGAGGTTTTATGAGGAGTTTTGAGCAAATCAGGGTTTCTTAGGGTTTCTTAGGGTTTCTTAGGGTTTCTTAGGGTTTCTAGGGTTTCTAGGATTTATGTGAAAGTGAGTTTGTAGGTCAATCTCCCTTTAACATCACTGTGTACTAATTCCAACGGTCTTGTGGTTTGGGAGAGACTTTGCGGAAACTTCTTTCTGGCTTGTTTCCCGTGTTGGCAGGTTTTGCATACGTGGTTTATCCTGGACAGTTTCGGGAGCCCATCTATGGATTTATGCAACGACATCTGATACAGCGTTTCGAAGTTCAAGTGACCAAGACGGTAATGCCAGAGTAAAGCTTTCTGACGCTCACGTTTGTTTTCTAAGCTGCATGCTTCTAACGAGCAGGTTTAGTGGTTGGCTAGTTTATAAAGTCCCTTCCTCTTATGCGTGATCCTTTCAGAATAACTATTCTGGTGATCATATCACGTATGAGGCAGGTGTTTTTCAGGAACTCGACTGAATAACCATCATCTGAGAAACAACCTACAGAAAGGAGATTGCGTCGAATACCAGGTACGTACAAAACATTTCTGATCGTCTTTATTGTCCCATTAGCAAGTTTAACCAGGGCTTTGCCTTGCCCAACCACACTATACGATTGACCTCTAGCGGTCAACATGGGTGTTGAGGTTTCTAATGGTGTGAAGTATGTGATTGCCCTTCTGTCCCTAGTGACGTGCTGAGTGGCACCGAAATCTAGTATCTATACTTGATGTTTTGACTGGTACTGTTCTAGAGAATTTGCTTCCAATTCAAGAAGTTGAGCTTCTAATACCTCACCAATTGAGCCACTTGAGTAGGAGTCAGGATCTTGCTTGGTGAGAATCTCCTCTTCAACTGAGTTTGCATGTTGAGGTTTGGTGTTGCATTTCTTCAACTTCTACATTCGTACATCGAGTGTTTTGATCTGAGAGACAATCTTGGCGACCTCACAATCTCGTTCCCAGTGGCCGATTTGTCCACACAGGTTGCAGCGATCTTCAGAGGTGTCGCGCGGACGCCGTGTATGCTGTTGTTTGTGTTTGAAATCTGAGTTGCCACGTTCCTTGGACTGTTGTGCAGGTTTCTTGTCTTCGCGATGATCTGTTCGCCGGTGCTTGGTTGTTGAGCGAGAGGGCTTCTGACCACGTTTGAGGAATAGTGCTTCACTTTCTCCTTCATTTTCTGCGTCCAATTTAATCTGCATTTCCTCATCAAGTAATTTGCTCTCTAGTTCATCAAAAATAGGAAGTGAGTCTTTACCAGTTTGAGTCCGTATAAAATACTGATGTTCTTTTGGTATTAACAGGACAATGAGGTCTGGAGGAATCGAGACTTCCATGGTGTCGAGTTGGTCCACCGTCTCCTTCAGGGACTTCATGTATGCCTCCATGGATACTGCCTCCTTTTTTTTGGCGGATACAAGCTAAAGCAGGAGCATAAGTCTCCTAGAACCTGATCGTGGGTTGAACTTGTTCCTCAGATGTTCCGAGCACAAGTATGGATCGGTGAATCGACATACTGTTGTGACGAGAGAGTCCTTCACTGACTCTATGATGGCTTGTATGGCAACCGCGCGCGCTTCAGTCTCCTCGGCAGTGATGATGTTGGAAGACGGCGCCGAATTGGTGCAGTAGCAGAACAATCTGTAGCGGGTAAGTATGTTTGTCATTCTACATGACCATACTTGATAGTTGGTTGAGCCTTCTAACCTACTACTCCCAGGTAGAGAAACTTCTACCCCCTTGCTAAGTACTGTTCTGAGGAGAGTTCTATCCACTTCAATGGTTGTGGTTCCTGTGGTACCTACATAGCCACTTTGTCTGATAGATGATCCAGCTCCTGAAGAGTTGGCATCGTTGTCTGCCATCTAGACACTACTCCTGATCTAAGTCAATGTGTTTTCACAAGGCATAGAGAACTAGGAGCTCTGATACCATATTGAAATATAGCTCACACAATGAGAGATGATTCATGAGCCTCATGAAGAGGAATATATATACGTGAGTGGATAGACTCTTACTAACTATGAATTGTAATCGGCATCTCAACTCTGGTTGGATACTTAAATACTACGTTCTATCTTGATGTCATCTAGTGGATGTACATATATACAAGGGTTACTTTCATTCGTTCAACAATAGTTTCATAACAATACTATTGATTTTCATCTAAATATCAAGAATAAGAGTTTTGATGTTGTAAGTACTTTATTTACTTTGGTAGGCAACTTGCACAACATAGTGAGACTATTCTATTACCTATGAGAGTTTTTGTACAAAAAATAATATCACATTCTTTAGTAATTTTGAAAAATATAATTTTTCCTTGAAAAAAAACTTCTTTCAAAATAGAACCAAAGTTTTCATGCCTTGTTGCAAATTTTTTTTTGGCACATACAAGTATGAGATCTTGTGCTTCCGTATACTATTTTTCTTTCTTCAAAAAGAAGTGTGAACCTTTCCTTTACCATGAGGATTTGAATTTTAAAATCCTTAATTCATAGAACAATAAAGTCAATATTATCCAATTAACCTCTTTCACTTGGAAGACTTCAAAATATTCCGAAAAGAATTGGTTTGGAATAATTAAATAGAAACGAGAGAAAGAAAAAGCTTGAAGGCCACAAGCAAACTGGTAAAGAGCCTAGACACAACAAGAGCTACAAGCAAAGGCTAGAGCAATGACAACTAGCAAGGGAAGAAAAAACAACAACCCAACAAAGAGCAAGGAAGTAAAACAAGAAAATTCCAAGCAAGACTACAACAAGAGAGAACACAGACAACTTCAAGAAGAAAAAGCGTCAATTAGGCACACCTTAGAATGATTGGAAGAGAGGTGTCCCATGAGGGGAAGAACCTCCCACATGTCAACATGAACTTGATGACCAATTGACATGTTGAAGATGATAAATGCCTTGAGAGGGAAGAGTGGCATGAGAAGAGCAAGATAAAGGAACTAAAGCTTAAACGAGGTCTTGGTTAGCCAAAGAAGATCTCCACCCTTGAGTATTACCAACCCAAAAATTGGCCTAATTGTAAAGATGAGAAGCAAATTGCAATGAATTGGAAAGAAGGATCGCCTCCCCTTCCTTCAAGATTGAGTCAAATTCAGCCTCCAAGTCTCAAATGATGGCAACAAAGAAATCCTTAGCGTGATATCTTTGCAACAACCATACGTTCTTCAAAATCTAATCGGTTGAGTGCAAAGGGAATGGAAACTACCGACTGAGGCTGTGAAGAAGATTCACTCATAAGATAAAGGATATGAGCACTGTTAGAATCTTCCATTGGCAGGGTTGGTTGTGAAAGACCTGATCAAAAGGATCTGTATTTGTTAGCAAGATCACAAGGAAGAAATTCCTTGTGTGGAAGAGTGAACCAACAAGGGATGGCCTCACAACGACATACAATCCCTCCAATACTCCATGAATTTTGGAAGGCTTTTTCCTTTTGTTGTTTTGCAGACATATATTTCCCTTGTTGTATTTGGTCAGGTCTTTCCAAGCATCCATCCCAGCTAGAATGGTCATTTGTTAGGCCTAAAAAAGGACGTCATCCACTTGGAAGTCTTGATTCCTTGAATCAAGGGCACACTTCTGGCACTATAACTGCCAGATGATGCAATGGCATAAGACCTCCTATGGGGCGAACATTGCAAATTAAAGGGACTTGGTGAGTAAGGATAGGAGGTTGCACTCCAATAATCATAGGACCGACATTGATATTTGAATTGTTCAATCCAAAGAGAGCTTCCTACCGTGAACAAGTTTTCAACTTTAATCCCACCAACCTTCTAATTAAACAAAGCTTCTCCCACACACCTGAGGTTGTTGGCCAAAGAAAGAAAGTAAGTTCAAGCGTTTCTTGCGCACCAAGCATGGACAAATTGCAAGCTCCGTTGTCGCTTAGAATGCCCTTCTCTTTTGGCCAATTTGCTAAGGAAAGCCCTTTGTGGCAAGTCAACCATAACATAGTAGAGACTGTTTTAGGAATCCATACATCCCAAAGATCCTGATCAATCTTTTTCACCTATTGGCAGTTCAAACCTTTGTTTTGCAACAGAAGTGTGAATTTAGGTGTACCTCCTTGACACACATTAAGGATCATATATCCTAGTTTTGTGGAATAAGAGAAGAAGCTTCCACCCTTGAGGTCACCAACTTTGTTCCAATGCCATTGCTGAAGATCTAAGTCAAGATATTTGATCTAACTATGGCAAATCGCATATAGCCGTCAACTTGGAGGTGGTTTCTCCTTAGATTGAAGGTGCTAAAACTAATATCAGGACTCCTTAAGATAACTTTTTTCCTTGTATGATTAAGTTAACTTTTTTCCTTCTGGAGTCTTTTTTCCTTGTATGATTGTACCTCAGAGTGTCTTGAATTTGTCTCTTCTGGAAGGGAGCTAAATTGAGACTCGAGAAGAGACAAATTGAAGACACTTTGAGGTACAATCATAACTACAAAAATAACTCCCTTGTTGTCCACATTGGTGATATAAAAGAATTTTTTTGAGAAAATAGCTTACGGGGCGCCAAGGACCTACCACTCTTTTGCCTTGACCTTAAAAGCTAACGTAGACATCCACAGGATTGACAAAATTATTTCAGCATGCAGTGAAGAAATATTCCTAGACCTAGTCAAGGTTTGAATTTCCTTTGGGGTAATCAATCGATTTTGAGGTCCATTCCATAGATGTTTGACTTTAATGACTCTTTTATCCAACCATCTCCTCATGATGGTAGGTTTCTCTTCTTTCCACATATTTGAAAGAAGGATTTCGGTGTAAGGATTAAAGAAGATGCTTTGATGAGCAATTTTTCAGCATTTCCTAGCTAGACTTTTGAAATTCTAGGGCGCACCTCGACTTCTAGAAGGTCCAAATAACTTTCCATAAAGGACTACCTTGATCACATGTGATTTTAGCCGTCATCAACCACTCATTCATAGGTGTCCATTTCCCATGAGATTTAGCTCAAAGTTCATTAACCTTGTATTGGAGAAGAACCTTCCATGGTTGAGGTCCAAGTTCTAAGCCCCTTGTAATCATCATAGCAAGAAGAGTAGAGGCTTGAGTGTAAGGGTCAAAAACTTTGATACCACCTTGAATAGCCAGTAAGACAATAGGATCCCACTATACAAAGGCCCATGCTTTCATATTGGGGTCACCAATCCAAATAAAATTCTTACAAGGGAGCGAGCCTTCTCAAAAATTCCTCTCGCCACACCCTTCGAGGTGGCAATGTACCTAATTGATGCCAAAACTTCGTGGTTTGAATTCAAGATTCTTGCGGCCATTGACAATGGTTTGTGGTACCATTGAGCAAGCTTCCCTCTCACATGGTCGAGAACCTTATCGTTTTTCTTGGCTTGAGACATATCATAACCGATGAGAAAGCCAAGGTTGAGGGTTGTACCTCGAGTGGGAGCCAAAGAAGTCCTCTCTCCTCTCCAAAATTCCAAGAGCGCCGCATTTCAAAATCCCAGGTTGTATTATTTTTGTTCATATTTACCTTTAAACGACTCTCTTCACAGAAAAGGTCAAGGACTCCAAATGCTTTCTAAAGATTCTCTTTTGTGCATTTAAGGTGAAAGACAAAATCATCTATAAAGAACGCCTCTTACAATAGCAAGTTGTGAAAGGAAATCATGCCTTCAATGGAGTGTTTTGGGTTTGCTATCATATGACCAAGGACATCATGTACAAACATATACAAATATAGGGCCATTGGGCATCCATGTCTTACGAGTCCTCTTTTCATTTCAAATTTATCTCTGGGCTAGTAGTTGACAAGCACCAAATATTCAGCACCTTGAAAAAAGACTTGCGTCCATTCAATCAACTAATAAGAAAAATCTATTTTCTACATATTAGATCCTATAAGAAACTTTGAATTTATTTTGTCATGAGCTTTTTTGACGTCTATCAAAACTAAGACAATCTCTTGTTTTTTTTCCTTCGCATAGGCCATTGCATTGTACGCCAAAAAGAAGTTATCAAGAATAAAACAACCTTTACAAAACCAATTCGGGATGTTTAAATCCAATTCGGAAGTTTAATTCGAAACCTGTTGACCATAACTTTGGCCACAACTTTGTAAGTTGAAGAAAGTACCGAAATAGGACGATAATTGGATATTTGCAACTTAGAGCCTCCCTTTGGCACCAAAGATTGTAACCTTGTCTTAAGTTGAAGGTGAAGTTGCAGATTCTCTAACACTTCCCTCCATTTGTTCTTTTACCAAGGACCCTAATTCATCCCAACAAGTCTTATACATCTCAGAGAGAATCCCATCGATCTCGGATGCCTTGAAACTAATGAGCATTTTTATTGCATCTTAAATTCTTCCTTACTAAAAGGTCTAATGAAACTTTTGTTTTGAGATTGCGTGACCACCATTGGAACGCTTCTCAGGCACCTCTCTTGTGCACGTATGTTCAAATTTGTACTGGTATCAACATTGTACAAGGTCATATGATAACTTTGTACATAAGGAGCAATGTCCTCTTGCATATGCAAGGATCGTCTACCATCCATAGGTTCCTTAATCCCTGAATGAAAAAAGTCCCGAGGTGGGCTTTTGCAAATCTCGGGCACATTTCCCTGGTTGCAATTTATATTTGCAATTCTTGAAACTTTGTACAAAGGTGCAAGAAGACAAGAGGTATGTGAAAGTATAATTTTTATTCTCATCGGGCTTACAGAAAAAAAAAGTTATGCCATCCTAAAGAGAGTTGTCGAGTGCGGGTACATTGGGCAACTCCAAAAACATTTGTTAGGACATTCTACTAAATTTGAGATTTTCAATACTAGCAAGTAATATTATTCCCTTTCATATTGTCAAAAAAAAGTTCTTGTTTGTAGTGAAAGAATGCATTTTATCTTAAGTCAAAGATTTTCATACATTGCCACACATTCTCCAGCAAGGTACCAAAAAATCTTCTTCTTTTCCACATAAAACTTTGAGATCTTCATATACTTCACTTTTTATTTTTTCTATTATAAGATGTGGTGTAAACCATATTGACCGCTCAGATTATTCTAAAACATGTATTGTTCCCAATAAATAAAAACATGAATTGGCACTATTTGAACCTCCACTCTTTGCACAATTTTTGGGAATATGCTATATCCCTTTTCTACCTTTTTTAAAATGGTGTACAAGGAGTAAATATCATGATCAACATGATGATATAAAATTTAGACCTTGTGCAATGCAAAACTTTGACACCAGGTGAAGTCAAAGTCTGCAAATTTATTCAATGCAGGGATGAAAGTGAATCATTTTTTCTATTTCAAACACTATAATTTTTTAATCCGTGCAATTGAAGTTGATAAAAATTTGTGAGTTCGTTATTTATTAAGTGTTATATTATATCCTACCGTTAAAACTAGAAATATAACTTTTTGTTTCCTTCCTTACTCATTGCATTAGAATTAACAATTTTGAGGTGTTTTTGGTGTGAAATTGTCAAGGAATGTTAGGGGTTAATCTTTGTCTTTGGCTTCATAGAATTGTGGTATTTGAAGAATTCTTTGGTGCAACAATCACCAACTCTTGACCACATAGCAGTTTGCATCATTTTCCATTCTAACTTTTCCATACGGACCTCTTCTAGTTTCAATTGGGCATTGTTTAATTGTTTCCATGTATTGATATTATTCCAATCCTCCTTGTTGCAATTTTGCGTCACAAACATCTTAGAATTGTTTTTGGTAAGTTTTTCGCCAAGTTTATTGTTGATTTTTGGTGATGGAAATATTTTCTTTCAACATAGCTTGAAGCCCTTGAGTTAGCTGGCCAGCTTTACTTCCATCCTACATTGAGTAGATTCCTACCTCCCATGTTTGAATCAACTTCATACGTTGGTGTTCACAATATAAAAGTGCCTTGTTAAGGTGTATAGGGTTAGCATATAAGACTTCAACATATGCTTCACTCCTTTGGTACATCTAAAATTTGGAACCATTATGGTTTGTTTAGCCTTCAAACACTATTATCTTCCAATCTTATCCATGAGATGAAAACAATTGGATTTTTTTCATTTCTTGTTTTAATTAAATTTTTGATATGACAATAACTTTACATTAAAATAAGGAAGATGAAAAGCACCTTCACTTGGTTCCCTCCCTCATAATAAACCCCCTCTCTACTAAGGTTGGACAACCCAAAATCGATTGGCGACCCATATCAATCCTTTCTACACTGACTCAAAATATTGAGTCAATGTTTCACTTAGTTACATTAGATCTACAGTGCCATGAGAACAAATGAACAAATTGAAAAACTTTGTATACAAAAGTTGTAAAGCATAAAGTAATAAACAACATCTAAGTGAAAAAACACAAATTAAATCGGTAGATTCCAAGATATGGAATTTGGAAATTGGATATATACATGGACTCGGTTTTTTGAGCACTTTTTAGAATACACTCAAAAATTCGTCCAACTTCCTTTTGATTTCAAAACAGCTGCGATTCGAGCAGGCATGCTAGCATACAACTCCTACACTCATCTACACTGATAGAAGCATAAACCTCTTCAATACGAGTCCACAATTCATGGAGATTCCTTGGAGCAGTGGGATAGTAATTCAATCTCCGTTTCACAGAAGCCCACACATGTTCAATGGGATTCAGGTCGGGAGACTGAGCAAGCCACTTCATAACATCATATGGTTGCTCCCAAAACCATTCTTGAACAATCTTAGCCGTGTGCACAGGAGCATTGTCTTGTTGAAAAATAACTTCATTGAGATCAAAGTCAAAATCTACCAATGTAGTGTATAATTCCTCCTGTAATAGTTCAAGATAATTTGTAGCATTTATCCTCCCATCTATCTTGTGCACATTACCTACTCCTCTTGAAGTTAAACAACTCCAAAACATGACTGAACCTCCTCCATGTTTTACAATTTGTTTGACAGCATGACTTGGAAGGTTCTTTTTATCACGAATCCAACACCAAGTCCTTCCATCGGAATTAAAACGATTGACTCTTGTCTCATCACTAAAAACGACCCTTTCCCAATCATTATCTGTCCTATACTTGTGTATTTTAGCAAAAACTAGTCTATCTTTCACATTCTTGGCAAACAAAGCTGGCTTGGAAACCTTCTCTATTGCCCCTAAACCTGCATCTCTCAAAGCATTTCTCACTGTTTCAACACAAACATCCACTCCCGTTTTAGTTTTGAGTGCTCTCGTTGCTTGAACTGCATTCTCCAACCTACCTACAGTCATTGAGCGTACAACAAATCTCTTCTCATAACTTTTTTAAGCCTTTGGGCGCCCTCCTATTGACATGTCAATGTTCTCAAAGCATTTCTTTCTAATTCTATTCACCGTAGACTGCGACAATCCCACAGCTTGTGCTACTTTTCTACTGCTGAAATTCTTCTCCAAAAGCGCAACTACATTCAACTCTTTTTCATTTGAAATGAACCTCATTGTGCCTCACAACTTCTCTAGACACACTAGAAACCTTCTACGCCCTCAGATGAACACCAACTACAAAAAATTTCACTCAAAACTGATCAAAATTGACAAAGTTTCACTCATCACAAGTTGCTTCAAAAGTGCTAAAAAAAACTGAGTCTATAAATGCCGCCTCTCTTCCTAATCTCTCTCTCAAATTCGACCACCTGTAATGAGATTAGGATTATGTGGCATGAATCTACAGAAAAATATCTTCAAACCATTAGAGTTTCTAAAATTAGACAACCTCTAGAATACCAGATGTTGCTCTCTAGAGTTGACAAAGTGAATCATTGACTCGATATTTTGAGTCAGTGTATATCCTTCCTAGATTCGAGGGAGGAAATGTAGTCGATCATTATATCATATATAAATTCAGTAGTCAATGCAAAAATTAGGTAAAGACAAGCTACATTTTCTCCCTAGAATCTAGGGAGGGTATAGAAGGGATTGATATGGATCGCAGGTCGGTTTTGGATTGTCGTACCTTTACCCTTAAAGGACCGAGTATTCCTGTGGGGGACAAATATTTCAACTTTGACTTGCAATTATCTTTCAATTTGTATGGTCAAAATTCACAAATGTTTTACCACATCATCTCATGTAAGTTGAAAAGAAGATCGTTCAGTTGCATTCTCTACAAGTTCAGGCAATTTTCAATGAATGAAGTAGAGATTTCTCTAAAATGCCTTGGTACTTCAAGGGTTAGTACACTAAATTTTATGTTTATTGTGGTGGTACTTCATGATTTGAAAGCACTATAACTTTTTACTTTGATGAAGATTTTTACTAAAGGTACAACTATCTATACTACTTAATCCTTTAAAGCCTAAGTGGACTATGAGAGTCTAGGAGAATCTAGAAGGATAATAGATTAGGTTGATGATCATGTACACAAAGGGTACATTTTAACACAGCCTCTCTTCACAGACATCATTATAGTTTGCTAATGCCTGCATGGATTGGAGATTGGAGAGATCCATTGGAAAGCTAACGAGGACCTCAAAATGCGTTCAGAGGACTTTAAAGACAATGACCAATTGTGGAAAGAGTAAGAAGAAAAAAACACCAAAATCGACCCTACCAGAGCCTCGTAGGCGTTAAAGGGTCAAAAGAGGGTCGATCATTGTCATCTAGAGTAAAAACTTCTAGCAACTATAGATCATATAGTGTACCTACACTAAACATAAGATTAAGAATAGTGCTTGCTTAAAAGTTATTGTTGAATGTACTTCGTTACCGCTCTCAGTGGCCACAACCAACGTCACTACAAGCAACCCTATCGCTCCTCACTCTAAAAGTGTCGCCCTTCACTCACGTACAATGTGGCAAAGGATGTTTTTTCTTGTTTTTTGTGACCCGACTGACTCACCAACTTCTAAAATACTTGAAATAGTAAGTGGGGCGACATGGTTGCTAGCACAATGGGCTTTCTTTACAAAAGCATATGATACAACAACAAATTCATTATAATAGGCGGCATGGGTCCAGAACAAATAATTGCTCTCTACAACAACCACTTGGTATTACACCAACATCCATCAAACCAAATTGTCACCCTGGATGACATCCATTCAAAATAAAGCATGTCAGAACTAGATGAGTGATGTCATCCTTTATTAGAACCTTTCGTCCAATATTCCCATGTAACAACCTTCACCCACCCTTTCCATTATAACAACTGCTCAATATAGCAACCTCTATGTACAACAGGCAGAACCAACAGGGCTGTTGAAAAGGGAGCTAACTATAATAACATGTGCCAAGTTTGAAGGTTGAACCCATGATGCCCATGCCATGATAAGTACAGGACACCAGGGCTTTCTTTTTGGTTTCAACAGAGTGGCGGCACAATTTTTTGGAGACCACACATTTGGCAATACAAAGTTTCCATCCTATCGCCATAAATAGATTTGTACATCCTTTTTGGCGATTGGACGGAGTCCCTACTGTTCACTAGTAGCAATATGGCGATATGGAAACGGCCATCAATGAAATGTTTGCGATATGAAATAATAATTTTCCCACTTTTGGGGGAATATTCTTTTTAAGGAATAAAATCGCCGTTTGGCTCAGCGAAAAAAAAAAAAAAAAACTTTTGCCAGGTGAACAACAATTCATGGCGCAGGCCTGTCAACTGTCAGATTTCAGTACCACATGAACAACTGACTTCACAGACTGACTCCTCCTCACAGCTAAGCTGCCCTCGCACACACTCACACCATCGCACCCTCTTCAGCTCACAATCCTTGCAGTGATCCTCCGACGCCATAGCCACTCCCACTTCTCCCACTTCCACACCCACATGGTTATAGTATAGAGGAGAAGAGGAGGGATGGCGGTGTCAAGGAGAGCTCAGCTTCTGTGTGTTGCCATATTGGGGTTGCTGCTGTCTGTGGGTTGTGTGCAGGGGGTGATGGAGCTGAGCTCAGCGGAGCAGGTGATGATGGGGTACGACCCGCGCCGCAGCTTGGCGGGCTCGCCGTACTACATCTCCTACGGCTCGCTCAACGCCAACCGCGCGCCGTGCCCGTCGGGCCAGGGCCGGAGCTACTACACGCAGTCGTGCCAGCCCAGCGGGGGAGCTGCGCAGCCGTATGAACGCAGTTGCAGCCAGATCACCCGCTGCGCCAGAGGTTGATGGCATGCTGCGGCTGCTTCATAGGCAGGACATGCGTTTCTTATGACGCAGGGTTTGGGGTCATCAGCGATAAGGTGCAGCGGGGAATGCATTTTTACTCATTTATACAGAGTCGCCTTTTTCTGCACTGTAGTTTAGTTTGGGTTTTTTTTAAACTGAAAGCTGCAGCTTGTGACTTCAGTCTCGTTGCAAACACTCTTGTTTCACTTTAATATAACTATGGTGGTTTAGGAAGGCTACCTTTTCTAAGCATGAAATCTAGTTTGAGCCTTTAGCTCCCATTTTCGCAAGCGTAAAACTGCCAAAATGATGACACTATTCTCCATTTTCCTGCTGTCTCCTTGCGCTCGATATTTCTTGTTTGATTTGGTGTTTCAGTTCGATACATGCCTCGTCTTTTCATCCTACCCCTACTGAAATGTAAACAGATTGTTGTAATTGTACTGTTGGAGTCTGAAAATGATTGTCCAGGGACAGAGTTTATCTCTTGCAATGTCATGTTGTCAAGAGGGATGCTGTTTCGGTGATTCAGAACGGCCACGGTTTGATTAGTACATGCACTAATTTGTAAGCTTCATCTCCAGGTTGTTAAAATTTCCCGAGTCCTGGTAGTATGCTTGTTCATATGTGTTGTTGATGGACTGTGTCAAATTCTTTGCGTCCCTTTGAATAAAGATAATTTCAGTTTCTCTCCCTAACACTTTTCAGGAAGATCTTGCGTTAGCTCTGCTTCTGTAACGACGTGTTTTCAGACCAATGTAGCGATGCTGATTGTTCACCAACTCTGATCTGAATGCAGTAGCGGAAATCCTTAAACATCTTGTTGAATCACCGCGGGATTTGCTCGTTGTACTCAATCAACTACAACACGAGTGACGGATATTAAGGCAAACAGTGCCAGGCTGCTTCTTCACACTGAAATGTGGTTATCAGGCTCAATCAAGTACCAGAGCACGTACCACCCAGAATATATTGGAGAATTGAAGATGAATGCAGTACATAGATGCTCATCAAACATCAGAGACGTTGCGTGCACCAAGAGGCAAGTACATAAGCAGAATGGAGACCTGAAGAGCCTCTCTTCTGGCGAGCGCCTCATTAACTCTCAGATGCTCATAACCAACAACTCATGAAGCTTGTTACAAAGAGCTACATCACAACACCGTACGCAGTGCAGGGTGAATGCGTGTTATGTATTCAAACAAGAGCATTGAAAGCTTCTGTGCAGATGTGATAGGTATCATAAAAACACTCATCACAGGCTCATTTACAAGAGAAGCTAAAAACTGACGATTTGTCAAGTGGCCTTTCAGAACCTATACTGACAAAGTCTGGAATCTTCAGGCATATATTGGCAGTTATCCGAAGCTGCAGTCTACACCTTGAGAAAAAATGATTTAAGCATAGTAGTTGAGACTGGCCTTCTTTTTAGCTTGTACTTGAATAATACCATCGTTGAAGTCCTCATGAGTCACCTGTAGTATGCCATGAATAGTCAGTAGAATTTACTAGGCACAGGCGACATTGGATTCAAACACGCTAATAACAGTTCCTTGCCCACACAAGAAGCGGACAACTTGAATATATAACAGACAAAAGGAAATAATCTATAAGCATAACCAACAAATACGGAAGAGTTCCTTAAATATCTTACTTCAGTGGCATCACGACGAAGTGCCAACATTCCAGCCTCAACACATACAGCCTTCAATTGAGCTCCATTAAAATCATCTGTTGATCGGGCCAACTCTTCAAAGTTGACGTCAGGCCGCACATTCATCTTCCTCGAATGGATCTGCAGTGGGAAATTGAAAGGAAGATTAAGAAGAAGGTCCCCTGATGAGCCTCTAATATATTATATACCTTAACAAACGTAGGGTGGCAAAAAAAAGTCAGGACATGGTCATTGTATTTGACTGTGTGCCAGTGCCTAAAGTGTGAAGGGAGTCATCCAAACCTGCAAAATACGTGCTCGTGCCTCTTCTGTTGGATGAGGAAACTCAATTTTCCTGTCTAGACGTCCAGAACGCATCAACGCAGGGTCCAGGATATCTGCTCTGTTTGTGGCAGCTATCACCTGTTCATAGGCCATATGATTCAGATAATGTATACAAATTCCCCAAAAGCATACGAAGATATACTTGCAGCTAAATCATCATGAGCAACAACTCATCCGGAAAAAATTACAAACTAGAGATAACCTGAACATTTGGACGGAAAGAAAAGCATCATAGAGAAATGCAAAATGCTAAAAAGCTTTTTGTGACGTACCTTAATGCGCTCATCGCTGCTAAAACCATCCAATTGATTGAGCAACTCCAACATGGTTCGCTGTACTTCACGATCTCCACTCACTTCGCTATTAACGATTAAACCACAAATAATATTGTCAGTACGTCAGTAATTAAACCAGTGGTCAGAAACGATTTCTACAAAAAAATAAAAAAATTGAGAAAGATTTAATCCGAAGGGAGCATTACAAACCTGTCAAAACGCTTTGTACCAATAGCATCCACCTCATCGATGAAAATGATACAAGGAGCTTTCTCCTTTGCTAGCTGGAACGCGTCCCTCACAAGTTTCGCACCATCTCCAATGAACATCTAGAACCAAAACATAAAAGAAACGTTGTCATTAAAATGGCCAACCCAGCAATGAGAAAATCCTCCAAGTCATGTGCTGAAAATAAAAAGATCCAGACTGGACCAAAACTCATATGAAGATCCATGAATCAGAGCAGGCTATAACCTGGACGAGCTGAGGCCCAGCAAGCTTTAAGTAAGTAGCATTGGTTTGAGCTGCGCATGCCCTTGCCATTAGGGTCTTGCCAGTACCAGGAGGGCCATACAACAAAACTCCTTTCGGTGGTCGAACACCTAAGCTGTCGAACCGTTCTTTATGAGTCATCGGAAGCACAATCGCTTCCATCAACTCTTGAATCTGTCGTGCAAGAATAGTAGTCAGAGCCTTGAAATGATGAAGAGATGGAAAATATTAAGCATCTCACGTAATTTCTGGGATGATCAGAAATGATACCGATATCCTGAACCAAGCAAGCATTTCAAGCTTATGACAAACTCACCTGCTTATCCAGACCTCCAATATCGGAGTACACCTCAGTAGGTTTTTCATCAACCTCCATGGCCTTCACACGTGAGTCATATTCCGAAGGCAGTGTATCCAGAATCAAATAGCTGTCCTTATTAACTCCAACCAAATCACCGGGCTTCAAACTGTCGGGATCTACCAGGCCAACTACAGGCAAAAAGATCGTCTGCACACACACACACACCAAAAATGGCATCAGGTTAACAATAACATGAAATGAATCAATCGGTACTCAACCATATCACAGATATATCAATACAAGAAAATAAAACACTCACTTGACGTGTGGATGTCTTCAGGACAACACATTTTCCCTTCCTCTGAGAATCCAGATCAACATTAGCCCCATCCTCCTCAGCCTCGTCTTCGGGGTTTACATCCAAAATCTGCGCAGCACCAAAACCACCATCAACGGAAACTCTCCATGCTTAATCCATATAAGACAAACCCTAAAGCTCACGAGTAATTATCTATCACGATGTATTTTCAACCAACTCTCCAACAACATAAAGTCGCCATCCAAGACATCTCGAAATAAATAATCACAGTAGATGAAAAAAGAACAATAGAAACCCCAGAAACCCTAAACCAAGCCCGAATTTCATCAACCACTACGGCTAATAACTCCAATTAACACAATCCGAAGCCCAGCAACTCCGTCTACTGCTTCTCCCTCGATTGATAATCGAAGAACACAACGCACTCACCTCCACCACGTTTCCGACAAGGTACGGCAGCTGCTTATTGAGCTTGATCTTCTCCTGATTCTCCTTAATCTTCTCCTTCATCGCATCGTGCTCGAGCGTCAACCTCTGCGTCTCGTCCTGCACGAGAACCAAACCCCAAACCGAACATGAGAAACGCAACCAGAAACGACCGCACCGACCCAAGGGAAACCCCAGCAGTTACCTTCAAGACGCGAATCTCGTTCTCGAGCAGGCGGCTCCGGCGCTGGATATCCTCCGGGCCCATCCCGGCGAGCTCGTCCATGCCATCGTCGCCGAAGATGTCCGCCTCGTTCATGCTGAGCGCCATCTGCTATGCCTGTCCTACTGCTCACCGACCTTGTTTTCTGATGTGGGTTTGCGCTCGATCGTCGCTCTCCGTTCCGCAACAACACACGGAAAAATGCAATCGACTCGAGGAAGCGTAGAGTGAACACCAACTTAGGGTTTCCTGTCTCGCTCTCTCTTGCTCAGGGTCTCATTCAGGAACGAGCGAGCTCCTCGGCGTTCATCCTTTGCTTTTCGTTTTATCATCCACTAGCATCCCTGGATCGGATGATTTTCATCGTCTGATTCGGACTCAGCCCAGAATCAATTTCTGCAAATTAGTGTAAATGTTACAACCTGCACTTTGAAGTAGTTAGGGGCCGCTTTAAACTACAGTAGAGAAGTTCACCCGTCAAGAATTCAAGGGAAATGGAGCAATATGATTAAAGTAAACTTTGTTCTTCTCTGGATTGGGTTTACCCTACGACCAAGACTTGACCAGTGGAGAGCTTCAAGCATGGATGAAAAAATGACATGGCCGCCTATGAAGCAGAACTTTTTAGAAGAGTTCGTCTCCGATGGATTAGTTTCTTCTCAGGCCTCGACCCCACGGACAAGAAACTGGCCACCGGAGAAGAGCAACTTTCATTAAAATATTATTTTTTCAGCCATAGATGTTTCAGGGTACTTTTGAAGGCTACAACTTGAGCGTCTTATATCTTCCTCATGCAAGGTCCATTTTCAACGATTTTTGTTGGGGTAATTGCGCAGTTTTGTGTAGTTTTTGTGGTTTTAAATTTTCAAACCAATTTGATACGTTTTGGGTGACTGACTTGCATTTTAGTTCAAGGAGGTTCTGGCATAGATGGTTTAGGGTAGCTTTTTGAAGGTTGCAACTTCGGCGTCTTGTTTCTTCCTCATGCAAGGTCCATTTTTAACCCCTAAATTTCCAAGAGTCCCCTCGGGGGACTCTAGAAGGTTCAAGCAGGTTCTCATGGTGTCATTATATAACAGGTTTTCTTTAATATTTTTAATGTAGATGGACATTACTAAAAGCTTTGTGTAAGTCAAGGTTTTTCCTAAATCCGACATTTAATGACAAAGTTATAGGGTTTTGAAGTTCAAATGAGGAGAGTAGGCATGTCGGACATCTCCAAAACTTTTGCTAGGACACTCTATTGAATGTGAGATTTTCAATACTAGCAAGTGATATTTTTTCCTTTCATATTGTCAAAAAATATTTCTTGTCTTTAGTGAAAAAAAAGCATATATATCCAAGTCAAACATTTTCATACATTATCGCACATTGTCGGGCAAGGTACCAAAAAAACTTCTTCTTTTTCACATAAAACTTTGAGATCATCATATTTTTTACTTTTTATTTTTTCCACAGCATTATGTGGTGTAAACCTTCTTGTTGACCATTTGGATTCTCATTCTAACACATACTAAGCTCACCAAAAAATATAACGCAAATTGACGATTTTTAAACCTCCACTCCTTGCACAATTTTTTTGAATATGCTACACCCTTTTTGTACCTCTTAAACTTAGAGTACAAGGAACTAATATCATGTTTAACATGATGGAAATGAATTTAGACCTTGTGTAGTGCAAAAATTTGACACCACGTGAAGTCAAAGCCTGCTAATCCATGAAACATAGGGAAGAAAATGGACCCCTTTCTCCACTTTAAACACTATAATATTACAATATGTGAGGTCAAACTTTATGAAATTTTTAAGTAAGTTACTTGATAAGTCTTAATTTAGATTCTATGATTAAAAATAGAAGCTCAAGTTTTTTGTTTTGTCCTCACTCATTGCACTAAAACAAGCAATTTCAAAGTGTTTTTGGTGTGAATTGTCAAAGAAATTTAGGGGTTAATGATTTTTGTTGCAAAAATTGCGCATTTTTGTCTAGTTTTGTGGTTTAAATTTCAAACCAATTCAATACGTTCTAAGTGACAAACTTGCTTTCAAGTACAAGTAGGTTCAGCCTTAGATTGATTTCTTGCAACTTTTTTTACCATTGAGGTTCCTGCATTTTGATTCTTGTTGTGCTTTCGAGGTTAAATGTCATTTTCTATAGTCTATATAAATTTTTCATTGGATTTCACTTCATTTCTTTCCATAAACGAATGTATTGCCATTGAATTCAAATTGTTTTTGAATTGTCAGTAACATAATTGTGAAGCTTGTGTTTCAGGAAGAAGTTCAATATATGTTACTTTTTCTCTTTGACGATGGCTAGTTCTCACAACTTCCGTTGACTTGCAGCAAAGAAGAAGAATATGTGGGTAGTGAGAATTTTTTTAGTCCTCCAACTCAAAGTGATAGAGCCTTCAAGTCCTACATTCAATATCCTTCTTCAGGCAATAGTGCCTTGATTGGAGAAAGTGAACCATATGAGAACAATTTGGATGTTGGAGGGAAGGAAGTAGAGGAATATGAAGATTTTCAAATTGTTAAACCGACAAACAAGGAAAGAAGTGGATCTATATAGAAGAAGACTTTAGCCAAGAAGAGAGCCAAAAAAGTAAAGGTTTTTTGACATTTTTTTATATGATTATAAGTAGTATTGAATTTTTGGAAATTATTTTAGTGCATGTAATTTTGTATTGATTTGCCAATGCCCATTTTTATGACTACAACTTCCATGATGTCATAATGTTTTAGCATAAGATACTTCTATCATATTTAAGCTACTAAAATAAACTTAAATCAATCATGTGTTTAACTTTGAACTCTTTACTATCCTAAGTTTCATTATTTACTTATGTCATTGTTGTCTGCAATTTTTTTAAGTCATTTGTAAGGGTTTAGGCATTGTTTTTGAGCATTTCAATATGCATTAACGTATAAAAACAATTATTTTTCTAACAACATGCTACTTTTTTTGTAGGTATGGATACATGGATTTGACTTCATTGTGGATTATATATTGAATTGATTTGAATATTACCACATCAACTAGACAAGTAGATGCATCTTTTCCAACAAGTTTTACTTGATTTGGGCGTTGGATGCAAAAATTACAGATTTTAAAAGTTGAATGCAATCCAAAAATGTACATAATATGTTCATGGGGACAATTTGGGATTGTGGTTCCTTTTGACTAGCCTAAACTTTCTTGGTGGTGAAGTTGGCCGGCACAAACGTTTGCTACAATTCCTAGATTTTCTCGCACTCTTGAAGCATGCCGGAAGAAGTTTCAGACCATTTTCAAGTCTTACAAAGAGGACAAGCTTGCTCAATGCTCATGATGCTAAACTAATATAAAAGAGAGGAAAATTGGAGAGGTAGAACAAGAACACATGTGCTATTTAGTGGAAAAGAGTAGTTCTTCATACAAAGAATATGTGATTTCTCTTCTCCATCCTTGACTATGATTTCCATAAAAGAACAAGAATTAAAGTCCATTTACTGAAGTGAGTCCCAAAATTACATAATACATTGAATTGATCTAAAAATTTACCACATAAACTAGACAAGTAGATGCATCTTTTTCAACAAGTTTTACTTGATTTGGGCGTTGGATGCAAAAATTACAGATTTTAAAAGTTGAATGCAGCCCAAAAATGTACATATTAATATGCCCATGGGGACCATTAGGGATTGTGGTTCCTATTGACTAGCCTAAACTTTCTTGGTGGTGAAGTTGGTCGGTAGACTTCACCGTATGGTGTTTACACTGCAAAGCGGTCAAGACTTCTTCATGCATTATTTTATTGTCTTTTTATCTTGCCCAACATCCATTGCTTGCCTCAAATAACCATGTCTTGGGCGAAACCTCTTGACTGACCGGTGGAGCTCTCCACCATAGTGTAAAGCGGCCCTACATAAGGGTCTATTTGCACTTGGAGGTTCATACATCCATGCAAACTCCCTATATCTAAAAGAACCAGATAAAATGAAATGATTTCACACTAGAGAACATAAAATAGTTCCATATATTGACAAATAGTCAAGGTTTACAACAATAGAAAATGGTGTTTATGCATACCTAGAACCGTCTTTGCATACCTACAATTGTCTTTGCATCTAAAGCCGACCAGAGGCTTAGGTTTTATTGTCAAATTTATGTGAAATGATGGTTTTTAATATTTTGAACGGGTATGAATCAGATGTAGCCATAACATTATAGAACCTATGCTAGGAGGCTTTTGGATTTTGGAATCATTGTCCAATCACTACACCGTTCTCTGGATATAGTATGGACCAAAGTAGTTCAAGATTCTACACTCATTGGAAATTTACATGTAATAGTTGAATGACACACACTTGCTTGGAAATGAATGCCCAATCAAAAGGTGTCATACATGTGTTTGATCGAAACTAACGTAGGTGATCCACATCAATAATGAATCCACACTACATTCAGTGAACCGTGTAGTGGTTAATTCCTTTTCTAATAGGACATGCTCATTCCTTCAGTGACACGCATCTATTTCTTCATTTTATCCCTTAACGGTCTGTTGGAGACCTTACATACGGTCATGTATTTTATTCTTTGAATACAATAAATGTATTATGAGCAAGGCATACACCTTTAACCCCTAATTGCCCAACCATGCGTTTTCTGCTTGATGAAAATTTTCACATCCAAATATCTCATCCTTTGAGCATTTTTGGGAGCATGATTTTTTTAAGGTAGTTTTTTGGAGAAGTTAGCTTTCATTTGGTGAAAATAAATCAACAAAAGAGCATTTTGTGATTTATCCATGATTGAAACTGTCTGGTACTCTTCCATTTCGGCCTAAAATTTTTGGTGACTTGAGTTCATTCTGGGTTGCCCAAGCCTGATGAACGTATGATGGCCTAGATGAAAGGCAACAATTTTCCATCATTTTCCCTCATTCAGTTTTTTCATGCGCAGTCTCTCATCACCTTGTCTCCTACCGGGCAGTGCCTTCCACTTGAAGCCTCCTACACCCCCTCACATTGCAAGACTTACATTTTCTTGAAAATGTTGAATTATTTTTGCGTGCAAAGTGTATCAAATTCCCACACACACAAAGACCATAGTGTGAATTTTCCAGAATTTTTGAGCAAAAAATATTACACGAATTCATTGAAAAAACGTGGAAAAGTACAACTGCCTGTGCTTTTTTACACCCAAAATTTCTTCATCAAATGCTGAAATCTTGATGCTGGAGGTTTGAAATTGCGTCAAAAAAATCTCAGTCATATTACACAACCTTACTCAGAAGATCTTACGGTTGGAAAGTCAAAACAATTGAAATTTCTCTCAATACTCGAGATTAGAAGAATCAGTCAAATTTGCAAAAAAACAGCCATGCAAAATGGCCAGGACGCTTAGAGGTTAAATTGAAGATTCTTCACCAAACATCTTCCATTGGAGGTCATTACAATACACAAACCTTTTCATTGATTGAACAAAGATCGCAAAGAATCATTGAAGTTTGAGCCAAAAGTGCCACAATTAATTATCACAAGGGCCACCTGAAGGGCTCTTTATATTCCACAAATTTGGCGAGCGGGAGGCATGATTTGAAGAGCCCTCAAATAATAGAGTTTTGATAAAGAAATCATTGAGGCGGGTTGACCGTTGCATGGCTTCAAACTTTGAGGTTGAGGCCCGAATGAAGGGTGGATTGAGGATGCTCTAACTTGCCTCTTATAACTTGTAAACAGTCAATTATTTGTTGGAGCATGTGTATGTGATGGTTGGTTTGTGTATCAAACACATATGTTAGTCATGTGCTTGAAGGCATAGTCACTATTGCATGCAAGCAAGACATTCACTAATTAAACTTGCCACCGCACACCTCCGACACCGTGCAACATTTTGACCTGAGTTTATTCAAGCATTTCAAGAGTGCATTTAACGCATATATATGTGTATTTTTTTAATTTATTACTTTTTTTTTTTGGAAGTATTGTTTGGCGGTGCCTATAGAAAGGAAGAAAACCTTGCACAATGGATGAGCTTAGCTTTGCAAAAGGCTTGACCTCCCAAAACATTCAAAATGGCTTGGCAGTGATGGACATTTAATGGCTAACAATTTTTAAAGCTATGAACAACAAAATGAGATCTTTGAAGGTTTTTTTTGACAACCAACAACACTACCGACCATATTAAAGATTCAAAACAAGGTTGCAATATTCAAATTTTCATAAGCAAAGCGCTATAATTGGATGCTAGAAGGAAATATTAACAATTATAGCACATGCAAAATGGACGGTGCAAAGCAATTTTGCAGAAATGAGCTCTCGTGAGGCAACAAACCAATGTCTATTTTAAAATGCTTGACTTTGTCATAGATCACCATCATAGGCACTCAAATACAATGGAATTGCTTTTTAACTACTCCAAGTGGATAATCTTTACCACTAACAAATGATTAACATTAATGGAAGCAAATAAGCAAAGAAGAAGGCTATTGAGTTCATTTTACAAACGATTCCAAGCCAAACTCCTTTGCTCATCATTTTGGAAATTTCCACCAATGCTCTACATCAAATACCAATAATTAGTCATCAAGCGCAAGATAGAGAGAATGAGAGAGGAGTAGCTCTGAAATTCCTGGTGAGAAGGGATTTGGGTGTTAGGCACATTTTGCAAGCATTGAGGCAACAAGAGGTGTTGGACCTTGGTGCATGTCCCTATCATGCTTGCATAGTAGTGGCTGAAGTGGGTACAAGACTTAGTCTTGGATAGGGACTTGGAGATTTAGATCTGTAAACATGAAAGTTTGTATTTGCTGGTGGCATGATTATTAGCTTGTGCTTGAAGTATTCTATAGCGGGGCTTTGTGCGTGAAGTATTTTGTAGGATTTCTTCTTAGAACCCTCACTGTTGGAACAATGTGGCTACAAAAAACCCAAAATGACACAAGAATTAACCAACACCTCTCCCAAAAACTTTTACAAAAACTTTTATCAGTAGATATCAGCGACTTAAAACGAATTACACTACCAAACGGAACACACATCATGAACCACAATGACTTCCAAACATTTCATGCTACACCGTCCAACTAGAAAAGAACGCCCTTAATATTGGCCAACAATTGTTCTACTACCCCCCATGCTCTAAAACATGTGTCTCACCGAGCCCCATACATCCAAACCCTTACACACTCAAAGACACATATATCACCACCAACAACAACATCCAACCCAAAAATAACTCCCTGCCAACTCATCCTACCCAATACTTTGCATCCACTCCATCCTCCCCTCCAATACATGTCCTCAAAAACCCATCCACATACCCCATAAATCTTGTATTGACCATAAACTTATAAAACATATTGACTCAAACAAATTTACAAAGAATGATACCAAATATTTATGTCAATGGCAATACAATAACAATATCTACAACAAATGGTTACCCCAACACAACCTCTTCCCATGGCATGACGACACCACCTCAAACCATAACTCCACACAATTAACACAATACTATCAAAACACCCAAAACAAATTCCACCTATAAATCATTCAAGCACACCACCTCAAGTGCAATTTTATGACTCAAGATCCATTACCCCACCCATAATCATTCCCCTCCTCAATATACACACAACCAAATGCAACTCCGAAAAAGACATTCTCACATCAAACAATACAATCAAAATTAATGAAGACCACACAAATATATACAAAGACAACGGGAGGCATCTAATTTCTTCATGAAATAGTGATTCCAGGTGGAAGCACCAATATGTTGGATAGAGAGGAGCGCGCTTTGGGAATACACAAAATATCTGGCTGCAACTTGGAATAGTCTGCTACGGAGTTCTGTCAAATCTTGCAGTCTTTAGTTTTCAGTCTTCAGTCATCAAACTTCTCCCCTTTGGCCTATCCTATGGTGGCTCTAAAGGTCAAGGGTAAGTGTAGGTGATTAAAAACCACGGTCTGGGAAGGATAAAACGAGACGGCCAAACCACAAGCTGATCGTCTGAAAGATTGGCTCTTAAACTTTAAATCCACGGTGACCAGCAATCGTGCCTCACCGGTGCGAACAACATAAAAGATCAATCATATAGGTGATCAATCCCACTTCGCCGCCACAAAGATTAAAAAAATGGGGCTAAAGAGTGAATAATTACACAACTCGCAACAGTATTTATGATGCAAAAATGAAAATAACAAGCCTTCAAAACCGGCTAAGAAGACATCAAGCCTCCAAAACTCGCTGAGAATAACAAAGCCACAAGCCACAACACACAAATCTTTAATTTTCAATCTTCATATCTTCAAATCTTCAAGTCTTCAAGAATTGGAAAGAAACCCAACTTCACACTCATCCTAACTACATTCTACACGAAATAAGAAGGCAACATACCTTCTTTTGCTTCTCAACTCATAACATTTGCAATTTTTTCTAAACTAAGAAGTTCATAGCTTTCTGAAAAACCAACAAAATTTTCTATAATTTTTTTAAACTCACTTCCAACCAATTCTCCAAGAAACACTGATAGCTCTACAAAATCACGGGTTTCAAAAGATAAAGATATCTGACCTACCTCTAATCAAGAACCCATAACTTTTGCTATACAACTCCAATTAATTTCAATGATACTTTTTTGAAAATCTAAAAAATAATTCTATGATTCCTGAAAATTCAAAGAGAGAAGCAAAAACCAAAAACTTTGGTGGTTGCCTGAATCTCTGCTCTTCTTTGTTGGGTGGCAACAGATCCTACTCTACTCACACGCTTGTAATTTTTGTTCTCAACTTTAAACGAAACAAAAGAGATTTTTGTAGAAGCGCATCATAAAGAGGAAAGAACCTTCAAAATTTCATTCCAAAATATATCTTACAACAACAGTTATGATCGATCAAACTCACGGCTTTCTACACCCAGACACGCTTCACTCCAAAAAATACACTAACTTCTTTCCCACTCAAAAATTCGATTAGGAGGGAGGGAGAAGATGTCTACCTACCCTTTAGACTCCTAAGGCAGGTGGGATCAACCCATGTGCACCTCACATGGGCCTCAAAACATCCGTTGGCCCAAGAAAAACACCTAAAGATAGGTTCCTATTTATCTTTTAAGGCCAACGAACCTTTAGAGTTCTAACTAGGAGGTAAACTACCTTCTAACTTTGGATATATTGAACCGGTTCAACACATCGAGTTTGAAGAACACCAAAGCACAAGCGTCTTTTTGAATATTACTATGCCAACGCCGCTCAACACAAGGCTATTTCAGCAGACAAGAAGATCTAGCTTCATCTTGTCAGTGGAATGACAATGGTGTGAAAACCGCCGGATGATATGGTTGAATTGGCAACTGAGACAAAGAAAGCTTTAATTTTGCCTTCGGTTTAGATTCTAAATCTTGTGACTCTATAAAAACCCTCCATTTTGACATTTTAGAGTTCAAACTTCAAATCCATACACAAACTATAAGAACTTAAAGGAATATTTGATTTTATGAAAATTATTTATGACTTTCGCCTTTTAAACAATTCCATCAGCAACAAACGTCACCTTGAAGCTACTGGAAGCATCACCAATAAGATTCGTCCTCCTAATCTAAGATCTTCCCAAAATATATATAAATAAATGTTTTACACACTGTAGATATTTTCATCAAGACAACGTCCTCCAAGGAAGAATGGTCCTTTCAGAGTTAAGAGCATCCGCAGCAAAGGCCTGCCAAACGAGCATATGGCCAACTAACCGGATGAATATGCAAAGAAGCTCCGCAACGGCACTCGGCGCATGCAATGAGCGGATGGCGTTGGGCCCGGCAGAATACAGTCATATCACGGCCAAAATAGAAATCCTGCCGTATGTTGTCTAGGTGTATACTAGTGCGTTGGTTCCTTCCGCAGTTCAAGGGAGGCTCAAGTGGCAAACAACTTTGGCTAAGTGAGGGTTTGTGCACATCGGTTCCGTGACAACCGTGTGGATCTTCTCCGGGGAGAAAGGCCGGCAACTTATTTTAGTCACATCTTACACGGTGAACTTGGCTACGCCGGGCCACTTCACCGTGTGAGGCTGTGGATGCTCTAAGGATGACAGTATCCACGAGCGTGTGTCAGAGGCAATAATGCCACATTTTCCGCAAAATGTGTTCGGTGATTAGATCTGCACCTACAAGTTCTTTAGCCTGCCAAAAATCTAGTGTGAAGATGGAAGACTATACCTTGTGGACATAAACTGTGGACTATACCTTGTGGACATTAAACATGGATGGATATATTTGTTATATTGGCAGTTGTGAGTACCATTGGGCAAAAGAATGCAATTCAATCATTTTAAGTTTGTTGATACCATTTGTGTAAATTCTCAAGGGCATGTTATATTTATCATATGCACAGAGAAAAATCTACAAATTGGTTGAAGAGTGATAGCACAATTGGCGTGTCAAATGTGGCCAACTTGGTCGAGTGAAATGTACAGGTTTAAGTGAAAGGATACTCTTTATTGAGCCAGTGTTTAAAGACTGCTCACGCTCACTCAGTTCACAAAACTGAGATGACTTACGTTCTCTCGAACCTGGAGCGCAGGGGAGGAGCCAACACTGGAACAAAAGAACTAAAAAATTTGCCATAGGAATGCTGTACAAAGTTAAAAAGTATGACAACCTCACAAAATCATGCACCCACCACAGGTTTTCTCGTCACGGTGAACAACCACTGCATGGCCGTTGTGGCCTGGTTTGGTCGGCGACGCGGGCGGCATCCGAATGGGACTCATGACACTGGCCCCTTTGGACATCTCGCTAGGAACGGGAGGAAGCAGCACCTGCTCCACCACCGCCTTCTCAATCTCATCCGGTTCTTCGTCGGAGTTCCCTTTGGACTGCTGCTGCTGCTCAGGCAGCTTCGACTCCTTTCCCTTCTCTGCCGAGTCTCCAGTTTCTACCTTCTTAGAACTTCCCACTTGAATTTCGTTGGATGGAACTCTGGGGCTCTCGCACTTGGGAATCAAAGGAGACTCAGCTGGAGACGCGGGACGAGCTTGCACACGTGATTCCTCCTCAGGCTTCGGATGACGAACTTGCTCCACAGATTTTATGACCACCGGCTCCAAAGGTGCCGACTTCAATGCACTCAGCGCAATGCCTTCACAAAGATTCTGCTGTTCTTCTGTGTACAAAAGCCACCAAAATGATGCTTATCAGAAAAATGAATGGTTGACGTATAAAAGTACACAACCATAACGTCAGTGAAGGAGCTATGACTGTAGAAGTGGGAGGACAGAGTTAATTTCTATAATCAAAGGCTGTTTGGAAGTTACGATGACCAACCCTTGAAGGGTTGGTCACGATCCAACCACTCATGTCATGTCTGGCAATGTCTACGCATTGTGGTCTTAACGTGAGGTGAGAGAAGTTCCATGATACGTACGAATTTCCTTCAAAAATTTCTGGCATATTGGCGAAGGCTCGGAAGACATGATCTCATTGAACCGCATGGAGTATCGCCGCCGGGAAGACGAGGCATGAGCAGAATCCGAGAGCGGGGACTCGGGAACGACCTCCAGAGTGGTGATACTTTCGAACTCACCCGCCGCGTACTTCTTCTGACCGAACTTAAACGACGAAAAATGCTTGTCCATGCTGGCGAGAGTGGCGTTCTCCACAATCTGCTCCGTGCCGTCGCCGGCTTTCTCCAGCGTCTGAATGCTCTTGTTCGACTCCCACGTCGACTCCAAGACTTCCTTGTCCCCCGACTTATCACTCCGCAAGCTGCAGTTGCTCAACAGAGAGCTCATCCGCTTCAAGTTACTACTGCTCCCGGCTGAAAATTCCACTCGTCTGGCTTCAATGTGGGCAGATACCAGGAGATCCGCCACCAACCGAGCCTCCGGATCCAGATTCGTCTGTGCCTCGAAAAAATCCACGAAATAATCGAACGAGCTCTCACGAGATAAACTGATCTTCGACTGATCAGACTCACTGGACGTCATTGAAGCGCGCCGCTTCCGGGCGTTCACGCTGGCGCTGCGAATGTAGCCTGCGAGCTTCTCCAAACCGTAGTCGTAGACTGAAGCTGGAGGCTCCACATTTTCCACCTTCTCAGGCTGCTTCTGACTCGGTGCTGGTGTGGGAAACCCATACCTGCCGCTGCCGCTTGGCTCTTCCCAGATGTTATACTCGTGCGCAGAGCACGTGGTGTCGATGCTGCGGGTCAAGTCGATGCTCATTGCGGAGGTGGACAGGAACCTGCGGACGTTGCTCTTGGTGGAGGACGATCTGGAAAATTCCCGAGGAGACTGGTCATCGGAGTGCGACTCCGACCCATGTACTGCAGAAGACTCCGCGGAACTCTCTTTGTCGGAGTCGGACGCGGCCAGATCATCCACGTCGCTCTCAGGACTGAACGCGCGCGCCACTGCTCGCAAATCCTCCTCGTCGTCACTGTCGCTGTGGGAGACGTTCATGCAATCGCTGCGGTTCATCGGAGGCTTCTCGTCGCTGCACTCGGAGGCGCTCAGCCTCTTCACGCCCTCGGGACTGAACGCGCGCGCCACTGCTCGCAAATCCTCCTCGTCGTCACTGTCGCTGTGGAAGACATGGGAGCCGTCCATGCAAGCGCTGCGGTTCATCTGAGGCTTCTCGTCGCTGCACTCGGAGGCGCTCAGCCTCTTCACGCCCTCGGGACTGAACGCGCGCGCCACTGCTCGCAAATCCTCCTCGTCGTCACTGTCGCTGTGGGAGACGTGGGAGCCGTTCATACTAGCGCTGCGGTTCATCTGAGGCTTCTCGTCGCTGCACTCGGAGGCGCTCAGCCTCTTCACGCTATCGGGACTGAACGCGCGCGCCACAGCTCGCAAATCCTCCTCGTCGTCACTGTCGCTGTGGGAGACGTGGGAGCCGTTCATACTAGCGCTGCGGTTCATCTGAGGCTTCTCGTCGCTGCACTCGGAGGCGCTCATGCTCTTCACGCTCGATATGGCCGCGACCACGCCCCCGTCTTCCACGTTCCGTTTCGTGACGTCGAAGAAGTCGGGCGGCTTACCGAGCTGCCGGGGCCGCGATGAGATCGACTCACTGTTGTCAAGGTCCCACTTGTTGTAAGTAGAACCTTTCTTCTTCCCGGAGTCCACCTTCGGGCGGCGTTGAGGAGAAGTTTCCTCAGGTGACTTCAACGCCGCCTTCAACTTCCAGACAGTCGTATCCTTGCGCCTCCCTTCGTCTGAGTCCACATCAGATTTCGGAGATGATGAGGAGTCACGGTTAGTTGGTGACTTCCGGACAGTCGTTTCCTTGCGCCTCCCTTCGTCTGAATCCACATCAGATTTCGGAGATGATGATGAGTCACTATTAGCTGCTGAATCACTACAACCGGGTGCAGCATTCAAAGGCTCCAACTGTTGGAGAAACTCGGAGATAGGGGTCGAGTCGATAGGTTGCGGCGCCTCATGAGGACTCTCTTCCTTTTTATTCTGTTCGGGAGGAGGAATTGCCTCGTCGTCTGATTCGGACGACGTGCTAGAGTTTTCGTTCAAGCTCTCTTCACTAGATAAGCAGGGTTGGGTAATATTCTCAGGGGTTTCATTGTTCAGCACAAGGGCGCTGTGGAAGTTATTGAAGATTACACAGTCGTGCTGCTTGCACAAGCTGCGGTACCGGTCCGCCATGCCGCAGCACCAGTTCCCACCCATGTCCTCCATGTCTTCGATGTTGCCCAGGCCCTGGTAGATCTTCACGGGGCTCTTGTCCTCGACGTGGGAGACCATGGCGGTGGTGGACAGGTGCGGGATGGCCACCTCCATGGTGCTCGCCGACGCTGTGTCAATCAGTACACTCGCGGGCAACTCGACTACAGTTGCCTTGGCAACAACGTCCCCTTTCTGAACAACAAACCCCATCTGGATCCTCTTCACGGTGCCTGTTTCCTCCGCACTGCAGCCCTGAGGCTCCTCCATTCCGCAACCAAACCTGTTCCTAGCCGTGGCATCCCAAGAGCTTTTGTCGTCACAAGAGTCTTGGGTAGTAGTACTCACCGGCTGTGGAGCCATAAACTCCGGGTCAAGCAGCTTCCGGTGTTGGCTGAACGACGGTGTGAAGCTGTTCGTAATGAACGGCTTGAACCCGACCTTCGAACTCATGGAGCTCTGAGCCTGAGCTGTGTCCGCCTGCACAGCAAGCAACCGCATGACAAAGTAAGATTTTGTTACTACATTTGTATATATATACTAATAAGAAATAAAAGCATGGTGTTCAACAATAGGAAGCCATCAATTTGTGATGTACAGATGGAAGTTAGTTTAATTAACACTTCATGCACATGCTCAACCGATGAAGTTAGTTCAACACTCCATGGTTTAAAGCTCTGGATATGAAGAGATACCGTTGAACAAAAAGGATCGGGCATTGAAGAACCCCCCATGATGAACGAATAATCCTCAGAAGTAGACTTATCATGCTGAAACAGGACATTTCCACTCCCAAAATTACTTTGATCGTCTTTCTTCAGGGTGCGTCGTCCAATTCCCCCGCTAAACGCTGGGATTTTACTAACCAAATCCTCATCAGAACTTTTGGAACTTTGAGAAACTCCTTCGTCCTGGCTCCGACTAAGATCACTCGGCCCCCGGTCCGGGCTCTTGGAAGCGAACTCTTCGAAGGTGGAACCCGTGTGGCCGGGTCCATCGTAAGACCGACTGAGAGACCGCGCGTGGAGGGACCGTAAAGGGGAGCCGGTCCCGGATTGCTTGGCAGGCGTTTCTGCAAGAAACTCCGAATCAGACACAAAGCTTGCCTTGACAGGTATGCCCACGCTCTTCACCGACCGTGCAGAACCTGGCTGAGACGGCAAATCCTTGGAGCTAGGTGTAATCCGAGCACTCCCGTAGCCAGAGCTCAGCCCCCGCCCCTTGGAATTAACTGAAGGAGAGGTTGAAGACGCTCGTGTGAACTTCGGAGACGTGCCTCTAAGTGCTTTGGGAGTTTGTGACGTGGATTTCACCACAGGCGTTGTTGTCTTGGTACTGGTGGTCCATTTTGACTTGGGAGAAGGTGGCCTGATCCCAGAAGCTGATGCCGTGGTGCGAGGCGAGCTGGAAGCTCTGGGAATGGCAGACGGTGATGGCGCTGAGGCGCGAGGGGAGCTCCCGGCTCTGAGAATGGCAGATGGCGCTGAGGCGCGAGGTGAGCTCGCGGCTCTGGGAATGGAAGATGACGTTAAGGCGCGAGGAGAGCTCGCGGCTCTGGGAATGAGGCTCGACCCGGGCGCGCTTTTACGGACTGTGCTGTTGCTGGCGCTCCGGTCGAACCGGGGGATTCTAGAAGGACTTATCTTCGACGCCTGAGGTCCCTTGTAAGCTCTCGGGCTTGGATCAGACACTCTCGGGCTTGAATCAGACACTCTCGGGCTTGAATCAGACACTCTCGGGCTTGGACATGACACTCTCGGGCTTGGACCTGACAGCCTCGCAGGCTCCAATGTCGCACTCTGTTGTGTATACAAGAAAGTAGTATTTACACACTATCTGAAGATACAACCATATTGAATATGAGAGAAAAGCTGCAAGCAAGGAAATAAGATGGGCTTAAACTCACCCTTGTGGTCTTGATGGCAGTCAAGTTTCTACTTATAATCGGAAGAGATTGAGGAGACACTGATAGCTCTGGAGCAGGTACAAGCCTACAGAGACAAGTTGAACATGCACGCACTGAGTTGGAATACAAAAAGGGAGTGCTTAAACAAAAGCACCTTGACCACATCGTAAGGCCAGGAGTGTTGGTAGGATTCTCACCAGTCGTCGTCATTCTTATCGGTGTCAGAGTCTTTCTCCAAGAGTTGGTCCCCGGCAAGCGCGTTTGGATCTACATCAGCTGCGCAATGGTACAAAGGAGAGTTAGCTGAGCTGAATTTTCTCACTGCTATTAGTAGGAAGTGATCATATTGAGTCAGTGGAGACGAGAAAAGCTGGGAGATGATGGTACCAAGACAAGAGTCCAGGTCGTTGCTGTCTGGAAGGTCGTTGATGGACTCGAACAAGGCGAGATCTTCTTTGGACCTGCGAAAGCTTCGCCCTGGCTTCCCGCTGAACCGAAGGTCCGTCGGCTGTACTTCCTCCACCGCCATGATTGATCGCCTTTTGCTATCTCACTAAGCTCATCTTTGTTTCTACTCTTGGAAATGTTAATTAGTCAAGTGAGCAGCATTTTTTCTGGAGGCCAAAACCTATCTGTAAAACATAAAGTGACGACATGATGTTATTCAGCGCGTCGTAAAATTTAGCCCTAGTTGAAACAACGTGCAAGGATTTGGCAACTCACATTAAATCTTCCGCCATCCCGGTTGCTCATAATATAATGTGCTATGGTCAACTTCCCAACCTTCCTGCTCCTCTCTATATTTCAGTCTCCTCTCCTCAGAGCCTAAGATGGTGCCTTCGTCCCTGTGCCTTGTTCGACCCTCGTACAGCTGCCATTTGCGATCCATAGAAAAAGAGTCGAAACGCAGTCCTGCCTAAGAAGATGAAGATAAATCATGCTAATGAATACACTAATTCCGGAGTGCTTCAATGAGATAATCCTTAACAAAACATATCGACAAGATGCATGATCCCATTAAGTCACTGATTAGGTCGTGCCGCCCTGTCGCTTACCAAAAATCCCACCAGATCTCGTGCTTAATCACGTTCTTCGAGTCGTCTCCTCAGCATATTCTATTACCACATTCAGGATTAGGGTAAACCCCCCCAGATTTTCGCTTGATTAAGCACTGGCTCACAACCTGCAAATCGCCCAACAACGCACAGAGAAAAGGTATTCAATTGCACGTTCTTTCGAAACAAACATTAACCATGAGGGAGCAGATCGTGTACAAAGGCCTGGCTATGGCTCTGACCAATAATCCCAAAGTCCGTTGCTGCCCACGCAACCGAATCTCACACCTGTGACGTGCTCTTCTAACCTACTCAGGAATCACTCCATTGATTCATCTCTGACACCATCACTACATGCTCTAATTTCCGCGCAATGCCTGAAGCTGTTCTAAAGTCTCACACCGTGACAGCGATGACAGGGATGAAAAAAATGGTTAGGTGAAGAATAATAATGAAGGGCTGCAATGCGGACAACTGCCCTACACTAATGGCACCTCGCGGTAGACTCGGTGCTGTTTTGAACAGTCAGCCCAACAGGACTCGCACAATCCGAATCTGGCGGTCGAATGTACCTCTGGCGCTGCTACCGTTTCCCAACCCCATCCCACAACACTCGCACCAAACACCACAATCTCCACAGGTCCCTCACGACCACCACCATGACCTCACCCATTCTTGCGGCGAGAAAAAAAACGCGCCAAGAAACGTAACGCCAAAAGCACCCACATTGCCTCGGACCTCGCTCAGAGGAGCTCCTAGCCCGCGGATCCACTCATCTCTCTACCACGAAGGCGAAGATCACACCTTCCATCCACCCCAAATACCGCAAATCCTAACGCACCAGTCGCCGAGTCTCCCCGCAACCTGTGTTCAACACCCAAACTACTAGTCTCCCAACGCAGCACCACAATCACCCGAGCAAGAAACGACGCAGTACCTGCGCAACCCAGCCGCCCCGCATCTCTGAAGCTTGCGCTCCATCGCACCAGTCGATTCACACCAGTCCACCGATCGACATCAACCAAACCAGACGACGTTCAATGAAGACTGTACATCGACACCAGACGTTTGCATGCCGCAGCAAGGTGCGGGCGGGAAACGTACTAACGTTCAATGAAGACTGTACATCGACACCAAACCTCCGGTGTTATCGACCGACGACGATGTAGTTGGCGAGCGCAAATCGCACGACCGTCGGAAGCTGTAGCAAAGCTGATCGATCTCGCCCCGACGACGACGACGACGACTCACGCGGCTGCGGGGATGAACTCCGACGAGTGGATGATTATCGGGCTTCGTCCGCGGCGCTCCGCGAGATTAAAGGGGGGCTTTGGATGTTAATCAGTCCTGCTTTATGGACAGATGAGAATATATGTGGATGATACTCCGTTGGCTCGGCTGAGTCGGCTGAGTGTTCGTGTGGCAGTGATGTAGTTCGTTGGCTTAGCGGTCTGTGTGGCGGCTGACTACGTGGTGGTCAAGTTGAGGTGCTGGGAAGTTGGGGTGCACCTGCCTCCTGAGATTGGCTGGGTTTCTAATTGCAGCTCCCAAGGCTCCGTTTTCTTTATTGCGGTTCAGCTGAAAGGCTTGGACCGGGGTTGCTTTTGTGATTAACCCCTAAGGTACCAAGTGTCAAAAAAGGCTTTTTGAAAGTTCGGTTAGGTTCCTATGGTGTCAATTTCCAACATTCTTCTTTGAAATTTTTACTATAGAAAGATATTACCAAGACCTTAGAGGGAAAACAATTTTTTTCCTAAATTGGACATTTGATGAAAAAGTAATAGGGTTTTGAATTTTAAATGGGGAGGGTGGGCACCTCGGGCACCTCCAAAAACTTTTGATAGGACACTCTATTGAAAGTGAGATTTTGAGTACTCGCAAGTAATATTATTTCCCTTCATGTTGTCAAAAAAAAGTTCTTGTCTTTAGTGAAAAATAGCATACCAACCCAAGTCAAACATTTTCACACATTGTCACTCATTGTCGGGCAAGGTGCCAAAAAAACTTCTTCTTTTCTACATAAAACCTAGAGATCTTCATATTTTTCACTTTTTATTTTTCCACAACAATATGTAATGTAAACCTTCTTGTTAACCATTCGGATTATCAATCAAAAACATATTAAGTTCAAAAAAAATTAAAGTGTGAATTAACAAATTTCGAGCCTCCACTCCTTGCACACTTGTTTTGAATATGCTACACCCCATCTCTACCTCTAAAAATTGGTGTGTAAGGAGCTAACATCATGCTTAACAAGATGGTAATAGATTTAGACCTTGTGTAGTGAAATTTTTTGACACCAACTGAAGTCAAAGTTTGCTGATCCACTAAACGCAGGGAAGAAAATGAACCATTTGCTTGACTTCAAACACTATAATCTTTCAATCTGTGCGGTCAAAGTTTATGAAATTTTGAACATGTATTACTCAATAAGCCTTTATTGAGATCCTACGGTCAGAACTAAAAATCAAAGTTTTTGTTACCCTCTTTATTCATTGCACTAGAATCCATTCATTTTGAAGTGTTTTGGTGTAAAATGTCACGGTACCTTAGGGGTTAAGGTAAGCCCCCCTAAAACCGACAAGTTAAGGAATGAGCATATATGAAGAGGAGATAATTATACTATTAATTTTCAGTGATGCTGATAGAATTACAATTCCAACCCAAGTGATTTCATATTTTTCCGATGAAAACTGAATTAGTACTAAATTTTCAAATTGTGCAGCCATGTTTAGTGGGTGGCTAGCAGTAGGTACCCCCACAACCAACGACCAAAAGTAAGGGTCTTGACTAATAGCAAATCTCCATTAGGAGTTGAGTTGGTGGTAATGGGATGGAAGGGGGTTGGATATACCCCAATTTTATAGGTGTTGGCTATGGGTTTTGGTTGGTGATGGGGGGCTTACCTTAATCCCTGAAGGACCAAGGCGTTCCATAGGAATCTCTATTCCACTGATTAAGAGGTGCTATGATGAACTTTTTGAGAATGTAATTGTGAGATTTCTTCTAAATTTTTATAAGATGATGTGGTAATAATTTTGTGAATTTTGATCATATGGATCGAAAGCTTAGTTGCAATTTGTCCGTCAATTTAGGAGTTAGGTAACACTGAGATCCTGTTGTCATCACCATGGGGTGTTTGGTGAGCGTCTGAAGTTTGTGAATTGATGATGGAAATCGTCCATTTCCAAATTTTCGAAGCTTGGGACATGATATATTCACATGTTTTTATCCCTTCGTTTTCTATAAATGGAATGCAAATATGTGACGTGCTTCTTCCCCATAACTTAAGATAAGAGTCTTCAATTCTGCTTCCAGTCCGCCATGAAGTTAACCCGTAAAGGACCGGACCTTGAGCTTCACCAAAACCACCCCAAAATTACCACTTTGAAATGAGATATAATTAGACTTATTCAATCATTGTTTTACTATTTTCAACCATTGGATCTTCAAGCCAACTACTACGAGAAGACACCTTAAATTTTTTTGTGAACTTTGACCATACGGATTGAAAGATGTATGCGTTTGAAGAGTTCAAAATTGTTTTTTCCTATTGTGCCCGGAAAGGTTCAACGTACATTGACTCAAGATAATGGCATGTTTTTTCATTACACTTTGCATAAACTCAATGGATCTATGTTTCACCTTGAGTTAGGTCATTGCACACCAAAAATCACAAGAAATGCAGGTGTTTGCAGTAAGAAAAATGGACCTGCAACGACAAAGGCTATAGAAAGTGGCTCTTTACATAGGAAAGCAATTTTATATTTTGAATAGAGAAATAATTTCTAGATCTAATATCCAAACAATGAATAGAACTATCATGACTTAATCTAATTGTAGAAAAAATGATTCTTCAAAAATTGTGAAATCCTTAATTTCTATGCATTTTAAAGTGAAAGCAATGAAGGTAGCCAATAACTACCCACTTCCAAAAAGTGCAATTATCAACTCTATAGTAGCACTATTCATCTCTACAGTACCCTGCCAAACTACCAAAAGAGTTGAGCTTTTTATGTTTGAAGCACCATAACTTTTTTGTTGGAAGTCCAAAAATTTAAGAAAATGAAATTTTTGATTCATATATTGAGTTTCATTATTGAAAAATTAAAGCATTGTTTCAAGGAACTATTAGGTTACAAAATAACATTAACGATGTGTTGCAATGACCCTTAGAAGTTCCTTGACTATTTCACATGAGGATCACTTCACAATTGCAACCTCTAATTTAATGAGCGGAAAAGGAAAAGAAAATCTGTATTTTATTTTCAATTGTATGATCTTGACCTAGACTACTAAAATGACATGCTCTAAAAACTCCATAAACTAGGATCCCAAGAAGTGAAAGATCATAGTGATAGAGATGAAGAGCATCAACAAACTTGGACTTTACTTGGTGTCAAATTTTTGCAGTAAAGAAGAAGGATTGTACCACATCTTGTAGGAGGAAAAATTAAACCATATTAAATTAAAATATATATTTTAATGCAAAAAAAGAATTGAATTTGTTGCCTTGCCCAACAATGTATGAAAGTGTTTCATTGCTTGAAATAGATTCTTTTTTACAAAAAAAATCCCATGGTTAATAGAAGCTGCTTGTAACCAAGTGTGGCCCACGGAAGGGCGTCTTGAAAGGCTCCCAACACTGAAATAAGGTGATCATTGCAAGAGAAATGCCTTCTTTCAAAGGCACTTGAGGGGTATCACCTAGACAAATCTCATGAATATCCCAAATTTTTGGACATTATGTACCGTGAATTTATTATGTACGAAACTGAGCCACCTTGGCCTTGGTGTAGTGGTTTGAGTCATGGCACACCAGCGAGGTGGTTGTGAGTTCAAGTCCCCATACCGGCGTGGTGCCTACCACCATGGTCCACCCAACTATGGTAGGGGTCTTAAGATGTCAATGTATGGGTACGTAAAAAACCCTTGGGGGGAATGACATATCGGTTGTCCCTTAGGCACTTAGTGTAGAAAAGTGTTTATCCTCGAAAGAGGGGAGTAGTTCTATTACACTATCCTATGTCCCAAGTTATGGGCTGAAGGCCCGTTCGCACTTGCACTTGCGGTGGACTTGCGTTCCGCATTAGGGTAATTTGAGAAAACATTTTCTTATTCAAAAACACTGTAGACTCTTGTCTCACACCAACTCAAGTCACTATTGCATTTGGTTGCCGCACGCAAGCCAAGATGAGCCATTATTTTGCTTTAGTAAGTACTATTCAAGTGGCCGCAAGAACTATTCACTTTTGGATTTTAGTTCATTAATTTTTTGAATGATTTTTTACATTTACCCTTATGACGCAGATTCTTGCAGAACTTGCGGTGAACATGAGTTCTTCCGCCTAGTGCAAACGGGCCTTGAGTGAAGAGAATGAACAAACACTATATTCACGTCAGCCCCGAACGCGAACCGGAGTTTTTTAATATTTTTAATTGAAACGGACCAAAGCGTAGGGCCATACAGAATTAGAAAGAAAACGATGAGATTTTACTGAAACCAGCATGTTAGAATTAAACGAAAGTTACCTATGACGCACCAAGTAGCATCCACTTATTTAGACAAGTTCAGTCGCCGTTGGATACACGAACGTGGATAGCTTAAAATGTAGTCTATGCTAAATATTGCAGGCCTGAAAATACCCTCTATTCGCAAATCACCTAACACAAGCCACGTATTACCAGCCAAGTCACGTCAGGAAATGCTCTATTCACTTTTAAAAGAAACATCAATTTCAGACAAACAGAATCGAACCAGAAAAGTAAAACACGAGCACAAAATAGGAGAAGAAATCAATCAGGAAAAAAAATCTGAGGTGCAGAGAAGTCAAGGCAGTGTAAATTAAGTTTCGCTTATATTCAGAAACTTGAGAAAGGTTGAGATTCCGGGAAAAGGTCCAGATTCAAGAAAAAAACTGAGGAACAGTTGGATCTTGGAGATGAAGCGTGTTCGAGGACGGCTGCGGCACGCAGCTGTGCATATCGTCCTTACCAATCTCGCAATCAACTAATGTACACTAAAATGGCTATTTAGTGTGACACTACATTTAATGTTAAAACATCTCTTTACCACCCAACTCTAAATATATTTTTCTAGACATTTAGTGTTAACCCCTAAAGGACCAAGTGTCCAAAAAGGTCCATTTTGAAAGTTCGGTCAGGTTCCTATGGTGTCAATTTCCAACATTCTTCTTTGAAATTTTTACCATAGAAAGACATTACCAAGACCTTAGTGGGAAAACAATTTTTTCCTAAATTGGACATTTGATGAAAAAGTAATAGGGTTTTGAATTTTAAATGGGGAGGGCGGGCACCTCAGGCACCTCCAAAAACTTTTGATAGGACACTCTATTGAAAGTGAGATTTTGAGTACTTGCAAGTAATATTATTTCCCTTCATATTGTCAAAAAAAAATTCTTGTCTTTAGTGAAAAATAGCATACCAACCCAAGTCAAACATTTTCACACATTGTCACTCATTGTCGGGCAAGGTACCAAAAAAACTTCTTCTTTTCCACATAAAACCTAGAGATCTTCATATTTTTCACTTTTTATTTTTTCCACATCAATATGTAATGTAAACCTTCATATTAACCATACGGATTATCAATCAAAAACATATTAAGTTCAAAAAAAATTAAAGTGTGAATTAACAAATTTTGAGCCTCCACTCCTTGCACACTTGTTTTGAATATGCTACACCCGATCTCTACCTCTAAAAATTGGTGTGTAAGGAGCTAACATCATGCTTAACAAGATGGTAATAGATTTAGACCTTGTGTAGTGAAATTTTTGACACCAACTGAAGTCAAAGTCTGCTGATCCACTAAACGCAAGGAAGAAAATGAACCATTTGCTTGACTTCAAACACTATAATCTTTCAATCCGTGCGGTGAAAGTTTATGAAATTTTGTACATGTATTACTTGATAGGCCTTTATTGAGATCCTGCGATCAGAACTAAAAATCAAAGTTTTTGTTACTTTCTTTATTCATTGCACTAGAATCCATTAATTTTGAAGTGTTTTTGGTGTAAAACTGTCTTGGTACCTTAGGGGTTAAGGCTCATTAATTAACATCTACTTCCTAAGGTTTTAGTAATTACTCATTAATTAACTAGTTAATTTATTAAGGTTTTCCTAACTTTAGGAAGTAGATTTAATAATTAATATGTTAATTTAATATTAATTTAATATTAATTTATCTATTAATTTATTAATTTATTATGTTAATTAATTAATAATTAATTATGTTCACTTATTATGTTAATTAATTAGATTTAATATGTTAATTAATTAATATATTAATTCACTAATTTATTTATTAAGGTTTTCCTAACCTTAGGAAGTAGATTTAACTTCTACTAAAATTGTTATTTCTCAATTTCTTACAAATTGTTTTGTCTTTAGTAACACTAAATGTAGAGGTAGTAAAACTCCAAAGTTACAATTCTCTGCATTTAGAGTTAATGTTGACATTTAGTGTTGTAACATTATCGGCGTTGTTGACATATAGTGTTGAGGTTCGTAATTAGTGTCTCGAACACTAAATACCCATTTTAGTGTAGTGGTAAAGTGCTGTGCATCTTGACGTCTGTGGTGGTCCTAAAGCACCAGCGATTGGTCTGGATTCCCCTGCGAAGAGAGGTGCAAATTAGGGCAGTTTAGGGTTAGGATTGTTTAAACACGTCCACTAAGGTAGAGCCTTCTGCAGATCAGGTCAGCACTGGTAAGTTAGTGTCGATCGGATTACTTCGTGTGTCACCTGAGGCTGTGCAAACGTCATAGTACTGAAAGGCTGAGAATTAGGTAAGCGATAGTGGATCTCAATTCTAGGGTTCCAAAGCATCAACAATACGGACTGGAGTATTTGCAGGTCTCCAATCTCCGAGGCTGCATTAGGGCTAGCACTTGGGTGAGGGTCAAGGTCAGGAAACAACACGAAGGGAGGGACGGTTGCAAAAGAAGCGACAAGCGCCATGGCCGGGCTCACGACCTAGCAGCGCCCTCTGCACCCGCATCTATCATCACCACCTCCGATCAACTCAAGTTCGACTTCGAGCGTAGAGCCAGCACTCGGGGAGCATAGGAACACAACGCCTTACAGCTTCGCAGAGGCCCTCAAGGCACACACCGCTCATGCTCCTTTCAAGCCTTCAGCTTCGGAGGACCGGAGGAAGGCAGAAGCGTTCCTGAAACATGAACTTCCGGAACTGGAGGTTGTAGCAGCGCTGGCTCACTTGGACAGTCACGCTGCACTCAACCCATCCAAGGCATCCCCTGGCCAGTGTGAAGCATAAAACCGAGATAGTTAAAATAACTATGACTCAGCGAATTCGTCCCTAGGGAATTGAAAGTTATGTTTTGCCGTAATATTAGTGTCACTATTATATGTAAGTGTGGTCCGTAACCCTTACGAAGCCTTGATTTAACACCATAATCCGTTAATAATCCTCCAAGTCAAGTGCCATTAAGTCTTCCATAACATCCTCCACATCCAAGTGCAAGTACTCTGCTCTCCCTATGGCTTCCGTTGTCTCGTACTCACCAATGTTCCATTCCATTGCTTCTTCTATTGTTATCGGTTCAGCGGGAATTCCGTTCTTCTCCTCTTCCGTTCCGTATCTCATTAACCAGGTGTAATCTTCTTCTCGTAATCTCGCTCCTATCTCCGTTCTTTGGTTCGCTTTGATCCGTATGTAGATTTCGTGGTCGATTCTCTCCTTTTCCACTCGGTTTACAATCGTCACTCTTTCCTTATCGCTATTCAACCATCCATACTTCAAATTCAACCAACACCTGAATGCCTTGAATTTCTCCTCGTCCGTTAGTTCCAATCCTGGCATTACTTCATCTTCATAATCTGATTATGAATTATGTTCAATTCATAACACACTTTTATTCTGATCATTATTTGATCGCTCTATTATCTATCTCCTAAATTAACCCGCAATCGCGGTCCTCAGATTTATTTTCGTATCAATTCCTTATGATTTCCTTCTCTCAATTCACTCATTTCTCCTTCTCGGTGTCATTGATTTACTGTCAATTGACTTCATTCACAACGTAATCTTTCTCAATTCTTCAATATGCACAACTTCAATTACATTCCGGAAAACAATACAGCAATTTAAACAAAGAAATAGCACAACGCGTATCTCGGCACTACAACTGATCAACACAATTGGGCCTCGAGCCAGTTCCAAAAACTCCTACTTAAACACCCGCAACTCCCAACTGTCTACCCTTTCACCGCAACTGACACCCCTTCCGATCTCAAGTCCGTTGGAAACCCGGAACTTAAGCTTCTAAACCTGTAACTAACTAACTTTAACTACGAAAAAGGGTTAACTCAAAAAGAAGGACTATTCTACGTTCTACAGCCAGGTTCTCCCCGACTCCATGTTCCATAGTGGCTCAGGGTTTCTCCTATGCAAACAAGCGGCCTTGTTCACGCTCGACAAGGAGAAGGTTAAGAAGGAGATGGATCACTTCCAACGCAACACAGTGATCGCCTACTTCGTGGGGGGTAAGTCAAGATGGGATCCCGTACAAGCATGGCTAGCAGCGCTTTCAAAAGACGCCCAGGCGGAGTGCTATTCAACAGCTCCTAACCTTGGTAATGGTTTCTTTCAAATTGTCACTAAAGATGTATGCGCTACTCAACAGCTGTTCATGCTCAGCCCGCATAGATTCTCTAAGTGGGGGACGTGCATGCTGCAACCTTGGGTGGCCGGATTCGACTCTAGTACTCCCATCAAGGCTCAGATGCCGGTCTGGATCACAATCAAGGTTGTGCCGGATGAGATGAGGAGCAGTATGCACGAAATAGCCAGGTGCATAGGGAGAGTGGTAGGCAAGCACCGGGGCAATCGATATTCAACTGATCAAAAGTTCTGCGTCAACATCAACACGGCTAAGCCGTTTGTCATGAACATTAATGTTACGAATCCTATCTCTGGCAAAATGGTGCCATTGGCAGTCGATTACAATAATCTCCCAATTCGGTGTCGACATTGCTTATCTACGTCTCACCTGGTGAAAGACTGTAGATCGTTCCAGAACCAGCAACCGAGGCATCAACAGAGGCGGCAAGTCGTAGGGACGTCGCAGGCTCCTGGAGAGCGCAATGAAGTCAGAACCCAGCAAATGCGATAGGCCACGAGGGCCAAGGAGGGCCGAACCGACTAACAGGGGGACAAGGAATAGGGCGCCTCAGAGCAGGCCGCAACTCAAGCACAAGGAACGGGGGAACAGACTACTACGGAGAATCCCGAGCAACTGTTCACACAAGAACAGTTGCCGCCTCCTCCACCCTCGAGAGCAATACTAGTTCATTCCGCAGTAGCGGCATCGAGTCAAGCACCTGCAGCGGCATTTGTGACCGCGAGTCCAAAAGCTCGCAGTCAGGACCTCACCGCACCGTCCTCCAAGGACTGGGAAAGTGTGCAGGTGAAGGAATTGAGAAGAATCCTGGAAGTCCACATACAAGCTGCAGGCGTAGAGAAGGAGACAAGGAAGAAAGTGAGAAAACCGCAATCCAGACTAAGGCTAAGGCAGGCGACAACAACTGGAGCTAACGGCTCGTTGCTTCAGTCCCAGTACTCGAATGTGGCAGTCCCAGTGGAAGTATCCCAATCAAAGGATCAAGATACTGGTTCCTCAGGGGATGTAGGCGGTCAGGACCTTGCTCCAAGCCGAGCAAGTGCGGCAGTAGTCGCTCACACCATCGCTGGTTTTACATTGCCGGAGGGAGCCAGCGGCGGCCTACAGGCTCTCACAAGGAAGCACCCACCAGGGACGACTTCACAAGTGGAAAACAACACCCCGTTTACCAAGGTGGGGCAAACGTCAACCTGGCCTGCAGGCGAAGACTCGCGTTTAACAGGGCGAGACTCGGACGAGCTCAGCCTGGGGCTTGTTGACGCACAAACAACACAGGAGTTTTCAGAGGGTCCCAACAAGAAGAGCCGAGCGCCGGCCCCTGCTATCATCGAGTCGGTATATCGACAGTGGATTAGAGATCAAGGTTGGAATGACGAGCTGGAGTTAAGCCCAACTGGCAAATCCCGCTCGTCTTCTCGGCCATGTAGAGAACAACAGATCGACCTTCATCACGTCCTCCCGAACAAGTATGTAAGGTTCGAACCACTGGCTAGCATAACACCAGGTGTGTACTCCTCGCTCGCTCTCCTCCCACACCGCTTATGAAAGTAACAATTGTAACGCATAATGTTTGGGGGATGAATGAGTACAATAAAAGGGTTGCTATTAAGGACTACTACTCTCGTATCATGGGAAAGGTAGATATAATATGTATACAAGAAACTAAGCTGAGAGGTCACAAGTTTCAAGAGTTAGCCAGCTTGTTCTAGGCAGGAGCATGCTTCGTAGGTCAGGAAGCACATGTCGCATACAATAATGAAGATCGTGAAGATGGGGCCGGGAGCGGTGGGACTGGAATGTGGATAACTCCAAAGCTGGTGCATATGATCGGCAACCACGGCTACTCACTTGACGGCAGCGCGCAGTGGGTGACTTTCTCGGGGACTCCAGGGGGAGACATAGCTGTACTTAACATTTATTGCCCTCATACGCCAGCTGAGAGGTGTGCGTTGTGGAGCGAGCTGATTCAAACCCTTCCTCGCGGTTACGGCTGGATTCTTGCTGGAGATTGGAACTTCGTAGAAGACAAAGTAGACAAATCAAATCTCTGCGAATCCTATCGGTCAAGAGAAGAAAAACAACTGTTTGAAGAACTAAAGAACGTGCTCGACGTCGAAGATGTTTTTCCAAGTGGGAGTCGGCTTAGGTTCTCGTGGGATAGTAGGAGGCGCGACGGGCGGCGCGTGCTTGCAAGACTCGACCGCTTCTACACATTTTTGGGGGCGTGTCCACCCGCCTCGAAGGACTCCTACCATATCCGCGGCGACACAACGCTCTCCGACCACCTCCCGGTTTGGAGAGAGGTATAGCTAGAACCTCCACAACAGCGAGCCTCATCATTCGTTCTGAATGCCGCTTACCTTTACCACCCAGAAGTACAACACGGTATTAAGTAGATATGGCTGAGGCACTCAAACCTATCCTTCTTCGGGAAGCTCAAAATGATGGTCCGGTTCTACAAGAGGTTCTGCATTGTCAAGGCCTTAGAGAAGAAACATGAAGAAGAGCTGGCGAGGAAGCAGCTAGCTGCGGCCGACAGTGAGCTCCAAGCCGACCCTGGAAATCAGGTAGCACAGGCACAGTTAGATTCCACTACCGCGCGGATTCAAGCCTTTGAGAAAACAAAGGTAGAAGGAGCAAGACTGCGCAGTAAACTCAAGTGGATGACCGTCGGAGACAAGTGTACCCGTGAATTTTTCGTTGCCCACAAGAACAAATCTTCGGCCTCGCACATCACCAAACTACTGGGCAGTGATGGTCGGCTGGAAACTACTCGCAGGGGCCTCGAGTTGACTTGCCAAAAGTACTATCAGGTGCTTTACACGGCGCGCGAGTCATCGCCTATGGTTGACGAAGCGGAGCAGTTGACCATGTCATATCTCCAAGACAGGCTCGATGAGGGCATGAAAGCTGCCTTGTGCGCGACAGTCACTGCCGACGAGCTTAAGGCAACAGCAAATGACATGCGCGCTGGTAAATCCCCAGGCCCAGACGGAGTGGGAGTCGAATTTTACATCGCGTGCTGGGATCTCGTGGGAGAAGACTTCACTGCCATGATACAGGATAGTGTTAGAACAGGCAAACTACCTCCGGGAATGTCGCATGGCATGCTCGCTCTGCTGCTCAAAGGTGGGGAGCGCTGATCCTTGCCCAATTCGAGACCGATCTCCCTCCTGAACACGTCATATAAGATTTACGCGAAACTGCTTCAAAGATGCCTCCAGCCGATCCTGATGGACATCATCAGCCCTAAACAATCAGCCTTCCTTCCCTCGCGATACATCCTGGACAACCTACTGCTCACACACGAAACCATGGCATGGGCTAAACAATCGAACCAACCTCTTCTCTTCCTCAAGCTGGATTTCACCAAAGCTTACGATATGGTCGACTGGGAGGGCTTATTCAAGATCATGGGCGCATTTGGTTTTCCAGAAATGTTTATTTCAATGACTAGAATCCTCTTCAAGGATGTCACATCCGCAGTAAAGGTGAACGGTAATCTTGGCCCTGCGTTCAAAATTGAAAGAGGAGTCAGACAAGGCTTTCCACTCACTCCTTATCTGTTCATTATTGTCGCAGAGGTTCTAAACACGATGGTTAAAGCTGAAGCCCGAGATGGGCGAGTTGAAGGTATCAAGCTCCCGTGCGATGGTAGACAGCAGATCAAAGCTCAGTATGCCAACGATACCTCGTTTATCTTGCTTGGGAGAGAAGGTCTGCCCAAAAACCTGATTCAAACACTCAATAACTTTTGCGTGACAACTGGGTTGGTGATAAATTGGAACAAGTTATGCGGGTACTGGCAAGACTGGGGGAATGCAGGCAGACCGACTTGGACAGATCAGCTTGGCGTTACCTGGGCTGAAGCTGACGATGTGGAAGGGTGCTTGGATCTCCGTTCGGTATGTCGCTTACCACAAGTTCAGTGGATGATTTTCTCTATGATCGTATTTCAAAGAAACTTGTCTACTGGAGCTCCACGAAGCTCAATCCTACAGGGAGGAGTGTGATTGTAAATAGTGTCCTCTTATCCGCACCACTATACTTCCTGCCAATTTGGGGAGGAACGAAGAAACGCATCACGAGAGTTAAGGGACTCATCATGAACTTCCTGGCCTCGGACTCTACAAGGCGGTCTCGAATTCGTGTCAGCTGGATTCAGTGTTGCCAGTCTAAGGCACGCGGTGGGCTCAACCTCATCAACTTAGAGGACGCAGCGATGACACTCATGGCGAAATGGGTCATCAAGGTCTTGGAATCCGGGGTGTCCAACCTTCATGCCCATCTAAGATTCCGGTTGGCCTCATTTCAACCGTTTCCCAAAAGTCGGTGGGACGTTAGCCTTGAGTACTTCACACTCAACAAACATCAGGCCTAGAGAGGTTCTAATGTTTGGAATAGGGTGACGGCTGCTTGGAAACAGATCATGCCTACGCTGAAATACATTCCTCCGATGACGTTAGACGAATTCTTGGCGTGCAGTCTCTGTCTTTGCCCTAGTCTCCAGACCATTGGTCCGGGGTTTGCTCGAGCTCGGGCGCGGGAACTCCACAAACAAGGCATGAGGCGGTACCATGATATCTGGAATGGTAATCGCTTCTGCAGCTTCGACGAGCTGCAAGCTATCTACGGCCTTGATGGTTCGAAGAGGGGTGCCTGGGCGGCTCTCAGGCACCACCTATGGACATACTGGAGCCCGTTACTGAGAAGGTTCAATACTCGTGCGATCCTTGGAGAATGGATCGGCGTCTTTGCGGCAGTGGAAGCTGTGCTCCCGGCATTTATTCTCCAAGCAGGGGAGCATCTCCAACCGGAATTAGGGTGGCAACGCCTTGTTATCCCTGCCAGTTGGGACCTTTACATTGTCAAGCCGGCCACCCAGTCCCTTTATAGTATTGTCTGGGAAGAACGCAATAAATTCGCGACCAGGGTCCAAGTTGGTGCGCCTAGTTCGAGGACTCGACCTCTATCCATTTCAGATTTATCAGGCGTATCAGTGTGGTACCGATTACCAGAAGGACCAAGAAGTTTTCCTCCCTCCTTTTCTATGGCAGATGCGACCTTCTCGAATGGGACCCTGCACGATTCAAATGGGACGGAGAGGTTCCAATCATGGACTTCTCGGCTAGAATTGGCCGCATGCTTCTCCAGAGAAGCCATCAGGTGTCATCAGTGGTCGAGAATAAGTGGTGTGGTATTCTTCCTGCCTCCTTTAAACTCAAATGGCTTAATATCTGGGATACGGAGAGAGCGCGGAAAGAGGCCGGTCTCATGTGGTCCATCTGGCACAAGGCCGCGGCTGTCAATGTGTGGAGAGGTCGGACGCACCTGTCCGTCAACCCTAATTGCCAATTGTGCGCTCACGAGATTTCGGAGTCCATCCTGCACAGGTTTTGGGACTGCAACTCATCGCAAGTGATCTGGAAGTGGGGAGCCAAACTCTTGTCCAGCATGGTGCCGCGCCATCCTACGTGTCAGGACACGCATGAGCACATTGGTTGGTTAGGGGTGTGGAGAGGTGCTCAGTGGCGTAGACAGAAAGATGTGCCCGGGCGTAACATCTTCCTGCAATGCCGCACTATCCAGACTGTTCGCCCTTCTGCGATTCCCGTGCGCGCTATGCACAGTAACTCGGACAGTACGGAGCTCTCTCTGGACGTGAACACGAACCTGGACAACTCCAGTGATAGTTCTCAGCCTCCTCCTTTCAACCCTACATGGAAGCAAGGTATTTTTGGCCATCGAATCTCGAAACGCTTCTCTCCTGTTAGCAGGATTTGGCTCCTGTTGCGGGAGATCATTTTGTGGCAACTCTGGAGTAAAAGGAACGATATGGCGTTTAACGATACCAAGTGGACCAATGAGAAGTTGAGAGCTAAAGTCTGGCATGGGCTCCTTGACTACGGGCGAGTGGCTTGGTCTAAGGTCCAGGCAAGGAACTCGTCGGCTCCGAAGAAGAACTCGAAGTTCTCTAAGCGGTTCTAGAACCTCTGGTGCTGCAACGAGGTCCTGGCCTCGTGGGTCGACGGAAACCGCAGTGGAATCTTGTCCCTTGTTCGTTTAGTTGCCACTCTAGGTCTAACCCCACTAACTCGTGTGTTGATTCGGGCGCCTAACCTTCCTCGCCGGACCTGGCGGGGTCTGCCCGGATCCTTGTTTTCCCCCTCTTCCCTTTGCAGTAAAGGTTCTCTTTACTTGTGTCAAAAAAAAAAAAAAAAAAAAAAAAAAACTGAGGCTGCTTTACACCTAGAGGCTGGACCAATTCATCTCCAAGCCGATTGCACAAAATTTAAGTCCATTTTTGGGCTAGAGGCCGACCTCAAGTAGTTATTATAATAAGATTACTAGTAGTTGGGGCTTGCTTTGCAACGCATAAGTTCAACCATTTTAATGTAGTTTTTATATCACAAAATATTTTTTAAAAAAGGTAACAATAATCTCCATAAAATATAAATATATCTTTGAAACCTATGCATGAATTTTAATAATGTAATAGAATAGAATAGAAAAAAAAATTAGGTTTTAGATTTTTTGCATTTTAACATGGAATTTCAAAAATGTTATGAATGTCAAATTTGTAATAAAGAGTTTCAATTTTATTTTGGATAAGCACAAATTGCAACACACAAATGCAAATTTCACACACCCACAAACTCAACTTGCAATTACAATCTCAAATTCACACACCAACAAACTCAATTTGCAATTACAATCTCAAAACTTGCAATCTCACCTCAAAACTTGTAATTTCAATCTCCACAACTCGAATATGCAATTTTGCAACTCCAACTTTGTATGCCAACCTCCAAGATCACAACTCCAACTTTACAACTTTTTCACTCCAAGTTTACAACTCATAATTTACAATTCAATCTTTTTGTGTTTAACTCAAAAATATTTTGAACGTCAAATTTGTAATCAAGAGCACAAATTGCAACACACAAAAGCAAATTTGTCACATCCAAAAACTTAAGCTAAGTGCTTTGCAACGCATTAGTCCAACCATTTTAATGTAGTTTTTATATTACAAACTATATTTTAAAAAAGGTAACATGATTCAGTGCACGGTTGGCTGCGCAAATAATTGCGTGGTTGACTGCACCATTCCTATAGTTCACTGCAATTGATCGCTGCGTGGTTTGCTGCGCGGATTATGATTTTAGTAGTATGATAACCGGGGCCAATTCTCCCATATGTGAAGACCTTGGGGCCAAAAAGCCAGGCAGACTCGACAAAAGTAGAGAATTTCAGCCACTCTCTCTCTATTTTCATTGCCTTTTGTACAAGATGGATGAACGTAGACAAAAGGTCTTGGTGGCTCTTGTGTTCTTCATGGCCGTGCGACATGTTATGGTCGTTGTTGCAACTTTGCAAAAGCTTGCTTTGCATCAACATTATGCTGCCATGGCTATGATTTTTGTTGTGATGGTTGGAGAGAGTGGTGCTTCTAGGAGGACACGGAGCATTTGGATGTATGATCGAAGTTCTCTTTTTGCGGAGGATCAATTATTTGGATGCTACTCAGTTAAGTTATTCAAGCAACATTCAAGGTGCTAGTGACATCGCCGTTGTCTTGGGCGCTTGTGTTTCCGTGTTTCTTTTGCTAATCATTGCTTCTCTTTGAGAACAACGCCTCGGCTTCATAATTTGTGTCTCTGTTGAGCTTTAGCTACACCTTCTCGTCAAGGAGTCTCAATTCAATCTCAAGAAATGATGGTAGTTCGTCCCTCTTTGTCTGTGTCTTGCAAAATAGCTTGTATTCCCATGGCAAAGAGTTGAGAAGCAATATTGTACACAGATCTTGAGGGATCTCTACCTCCATATGCCTCTTAGAGAGACATGTCATACGCAAATATTGCAGCACACCATCATCTAGGATTGCAAGTGAGGTAGAAAAAGATGGAAAAAGAGTAGCAATACATGCAATAACAGACTCAGTGAGAGACTCCGTGGTACATGTAGTCTTTTAGGGATCTCCATACTCCATAGATAGGTAGATGAGAGATAGAAATCTCAATACCAAAAAGTAATAGACTTGACGGTATTGCAAACTACCAAGTGTAGGCATTTAGGTTGAATACTAATCACTAGATTGTGAAGGCCAAAACTCATAGCTCTGATACCATGTTGGATCTAGTGATCAAAAGGAGATAAATTGAAAGGGGAACAAGAGCTCATTTATACATCGCGGGTGTTGCAGCGCAATTGTAAGCTAGACCTAAACCTAACCCTAACCAATGATAGGATATAAGTCAACTAAGCTAGTATGAAATACCTATCACGTAGGGTTTAGGAACAAGTCACGAACCTTCTCTGCTCCCCAGTGCCAATGTGGATTTGATTTTAGAATTTTTCATACGGAACGTAATTGGTAATCTCAACGACAATACGAGAATTCTAAAAATTTAGAGTTCCAGCTTATGGTTTGGCCTATAGAAGTATATCTTTCATTATTACATACTTGTCACAAGTACATGAAATCGGACTAATATACTTCTACTGAGAGTTTGAGGAGGTAAAATACTTTGAAAATTTATACCATATAATGTTCATACATCCATACCATAATGTGTTCATACATTATGATTCAAGATTCTAAATCGGAAACTAAATTTGTTCTTTGTAGGTGGAAAACAAGCTATTTTTACACGAAGCCTAAATTAGGGATTAGTGATTGTTTTTGCTCCAAATTCTTATTCCAACTTCTTCAACATACAGAAATCTATCTTGATACACAAGTAGATTTCCAAAAAACTTTATTTTCCCATTATTTTCTTCAAAACCTAATTATTGGTACTCTAATTCAACATATATACCGCGCAATATACCTTGGTATATTATCAGTCTCTGCAGTATGCAATATACTCATCTCGGGAAAGGGTTGGGCTACTTATAGAATGACAGGTGTTATGACAACACAAAGTCCAAAATCCAGCATCTCGTCCAAGATATCTTTTGTTCACCTAACAATTTGATGGCCACAATTCCTTAAGATAATCTCAATGGGTGGTTTACATTCAAAAATGACTTTTACAAAGGGCTCTAAATCAAATATAGTACAAAGTATTTTTTTTTGCCCGAAAGTGAGTAACTTTAGTGGAATTCTACCCAATAACACGGTACATGAGGGTTTCTACACATCAAGACACACCATCAAAGAAGCCAGTGCTGTGAAGTGAAGACTTTGCACGGTCAACCATTGGAGGAACTTCAGGAAACAATCAAACAATGAGACAAATGGCTCACAAGTTCAAAACTGTGACCACGACTGGTGTAGTCTTCAAGAATTCTCGAAGTATTCTGATTTATCTCTCAAATTTCATTACAGGGATGCAACCAGCCCTTTTTTTTAGGCGAAAAACAGCCAGATGGCGAATTTTTAATCTAAAAATAGAATATTCCCGAAAAAGTGGGAAATTTGTGATTTCACATCACCAAAATTCCATCAATGGTCGTTGCTATGTCGCCATATTGCCACTAATGAACAACGGGGACTCCATCTTGTCGCCAAAAAGGATGTACAAATCTATGTTTAAAGAGATGAAATCTTCGAAATGAAAATTTATGGAGAAAATTTAGTTTCGTTTGGATTGAGGAGAAAGCCAGAAGTGCAACAGCTCCCTCGCCTCTGCAGCCACTGTGGCGATCCCACTAAAACGAAAAAAAAAGGGCTGGATGCAACCACATGGAAGTTGTGTCTCAGCGACCTGAAAAAACTGCCGACGAAGCAACGAACGACGTTTGCAAGGCGGCAGGCTCACCATTCGACGAGATTGTAGACAACGACGATGTAGGAGTGGTCCCTGACGACGATCCTCGACGACGAGCGCCCTGGGACATTGTAGACACGTTACGCAACTCTATTTCTGAGAACCCATGGCGGCTGTAGGGGTTCGCAGGCCTGGTGCTGGGCAAGGCAGGCGTCGACGTCTCCATCATCTCGGGTGACTGCAGCATCAGCTGTGACACCGTGCGCATGGAGGGCCGACCTTCGGGGTCGGGGTTGCAGCACAGCAACCCCAACCGCAGCAGATTCGTCACAATCGTCATGTCTTCAAAGGCAGAATCCGGAACGAAGACGGATTCATACTCAAATCCACCGCTGGACCTGGTATTCGCACCGGGTTCAAGCTGGCCATGAAAGTCGAGATTCGGGTCGGCCACTCGGAGGATGTTGCCTGCTTCGTGCGCGCGCCATACCCTGTCCACCAAGACACCGTCTCCTCGCTCAATGAACGCCATATCCAGCGGCCGCGCGCCGCATAGGACCTCCAGCATCAGGACACCGAAGCTGTACACATCGGACTCCCTGGTGGCTTTGCCCGTGTGCGGCATCTCGGGGGCCATGTACCCCAGAGTCCCGGCCATCATAGTCGTCTTCTCCATCTTGCGGTGGTCGACGAGGCGCGCGAGCCCGAAGTCGCCCAGGTACGCGTTCAGGTCGCCGTCCAGGAGGACGTTGCTGGACTTGATGTCGCGATGCAGCACGCACTGCGCGCACTCCTCGTGCAAGTAAGCGAGTGCAGCTGCGACTCCACTGAGAACAGAGTGCCGGATTGTGAGAGGTAGAGCCCCCAGATGTGAGACTGTCTTCCCGTTGCCCTTCTCGACGGCTTCATCAAAATAGAAGAGCCAGTCGTCAAGGCTGCCGTTGCACATGTAGTCGTAGACGAGGAACAGCTGCTCTTCCTCGTGGCACCATCCTCGCAGCTGCACCAGGTTCCGGTGGCGGATCTGACTGAGGCTGGCCGCCTCGGCTTGGAAGCTCTCCTCCCCGCGCGTGCACTGGTTTAGTATCCGTTTAACCGCCACGAGAGCGCCTGAAGGAAGCGTGCCCTTATACACGGCTCCGAAGCCACCACTCCCCAACAACTCACTCCTGTTGAAACTCTTCGTCGCCTTGCTGAGCTCTTTATAACTGAACATGCGAGGTACGAGGTTTTGGTCGACGAGGTCAAACTTGGCTCGTCTCTTGTAAGATGTTCTCCTCCGGCAGCGCAAGACCAAGAAGCACACAAGCAGCAGCGCTGCAACGGCACCTGCAGAGACACCAGCAATGACACCAACATTGAAGCTTACAGATGAGGAAGGAGGGGGAGCTAGCTCCGGCATCCCAGAGCTTGTGAAGCTCCACGACTGAATCTCGTGAACCTCCGTCCGCTTCCCGGTGCTTGCACTGAAGCCAACGTACATGTACTCGTCCAGAAGGGCTCGCAAGGAGAGGGACGCATTCAGCAATGGCCTCGGGGGCTTTGCGACATTGTCGTACAGTGAGCCATTCGCAAAGAACACCTCCAGGCTCAGCGAGGGACTGTCGTAGTCAATCCAAGCAGTAAAGTAGCCTCCGTTGCACAGGTATGAGCAGTCCCGCACCCGGCCCCCGCACAGGTTGTACGAAACTGTAGAATTCAGGCTGTTGTTGTCCACACCGATGTGGCTGTCGCTTGGGTCGCCAAAATCCGCGTTTAGGAAAGTGTCAAACTCCACGGCAAACATTCGATTGGAGCTGTGGCCGTTGTCCTCCGCTTGGATGAGGCATAGCGACGATCCGCCGTCCAGTCCCGACAATACCTGGGAGTCTTTCCAGACAAACGTGAACGCCAGCCCGTCCGCATGCGCATAAGTCTTTGTACCCGGGAGATAGTAATTGTTTGGGCCGGAGATCTTGAAAGTGAAGGCTGTGCGGAAAGACGCAACTGCTCCAGACGCAGCGTCCGTCATCCTCACTAGGTCTTTATACAACAGCCTCCCACAGCTTGCGCTCTGCAGCGCCACCGACCTCACATTCAGCAAAAACGAAGAGTTCTCCGGATAATATTGAGCATCCTCCTTCAGCAGAAACCGCTCCGGCGTACCAAAGCCCGAGGCCGCGTAGCTGAAGTTGGTGTTCTGAGCGTCCACATGACGGACGAGGAAACTCCCACCACCGATCAAGCCACACACAAATATCACAAGACTCAGACGAGCAACCACAAGGTGATGACCCATCGTCCTCGACCAGAGCTGGCCACCAAATGATCACATAGTTTCTGGACACAATCTTTCACAAAGCTTGTCTCCCAAAATCGACATGATGTAGCTCAACTAGTCTTACATACAGGTACGTGATTCCCACAGCACAACAAGAACCCTACGTTTTTGCTGCTGTCATGCAGCCATCACAAGTCCGGAATGGTAGCTAGCGCTTGGAATATGTCGGGAGAATTGGATGAAAAACGACCATTTCCAGCGATAATCATCCTCACAATGTCATCTGAACAACCACTTTTTGGCGGCTCCGGCGTTTAACCCCTAAAGGACCAATGTCCCCTCGGGGGACATTTTGAGTTTGGATAAGGTACCACGTTCTCAATTCTAGGCATTATTTTCTGAGATTTTGTATTGAATGGACGACTTTTGATTAGCTTTGCGTAGACACAAATTTCGTAGAATTCCGACTTACGGTTCAAAAGGTACAATTTATTTTCACTTACATATACAAATAGTGCAGCAGTTTAGTGTGACATATCACAAATACTGTCACCAAACTTTAATAACTTCTAATTCAATAGAAAGTCGAGTTTTTGTCCATTTAAAAGAAAGAAAATGTCCTCTTGGAAAGGAAATTGAGATCTTTGCATCTACCGTACGAATTTGTGAATTTCAAATATCTGAGAAAGATATGATATATGCAAAATATAAAGTGTATTGTTGATTCTCGGCACATAGTTGCATTGCAGGATTTTTTAGGACATCTTCTACACTTCTTTTACTTCTAAATTTGGTACACATGTGCCTAACATGATCCTTTTCAAGTGAACACAATAAATTCACGGCCCGTAGTGCAAAAAGTTGCCATAGAAGGTGGTCGAAGTTTGTTGAAGGTGTATAGTATGACCTGAAAAAGAGATTATGTCGCACTTCAAAGGCTAATATCTTTCAATCCGTGCAGTCAAACTTATCAAAAAATTTACCACACACTCTCATACAAGTCTAGTATAAGATCCTACGGTTAAATTTTCAAAAAAATGATTTTGTATCATTTTTTGTTGAATGTGCTGAAAATGGCAGTTTTGGAGTATTTTTGAGGAAAAATTGCCTTGGTCCTTTAGGGATTAAGGGTTTTCCTTAAACGTCGGAGTAGCCAAATAGTGGTTGCTCGGATGACATATTGAGGATGATTATTGCTGTAAATGGTCATTTTTCATCCAATTCTTTTGGCAGGGAGTTCATTGAATGTGTAAGTATTAGATGCTGATGAAACTTGCCTCATTGAGGTAACCATGTTATATCTAAAGAAGAAAAAGTTTGTGACCTGGATCTCATCGTAGTGTATTTTAGAAACTTCTTGATCTAGCTCTAAATCTGAATTTGAGTCATTCAAATGATTTTTTTGATTTTGAGTCCAGCTATTGAAATGAGATTTATGAAGTCTAGTTTTCATTCCAATTTGAAATTTTGAAAAAATACTTAAAATTGGATAAGTAAAGAACTTTGGGCCTATATCCAATTTTCTAGTTTTAGCTAAGCACGGAAGTTTCATTTAGACCACAAGTTTTGTCCTTTAAATGTACACCCTTGGTAAAATCTTCAAATTTCTTTAGCAACTTTGAATTTGATATGAATTTTCTTCACTTTTCCTTCAAAATAATCACAATAAATTCAAATTTTCCCAAAAAAACTTAAGATTTTTGCGACATGAACAAAACATGTGATCAAATCTTTGGAAAATGAAATGAAATTTTTTTCACTTATATTTGTTGAAAAATCAGAGCACATAGTAGAATGGAAATTGAGGTTGGGAACATCCTATCATGTAGGGAACAAGTTGTGAACATTGGGAACATGTGCATCAGAGATTAGGGTTCTTCTTACATTGGCAACATATTTTTGGTACATACATTTTAGCAACCTTTAGACATCTATTATTGTGCATTTTAATAAAACCTCGATAATACAACATTAAGGTTCATAATTTCATATTAACGATTATGTGACCTTGGTATTGCGACACTTTTTTGGTTTCCCAAACTTGTCATATTAAACGTTGGAAACAATGTATTTGCGAAATGCGGACGTGATTCTTCTCTAACTCTCTTCCCAAGAAGCCTGAAAAGAGGACTTCTTAGAGTCCGCTTTTTGCAAATACGTTGTTAGGCTGTACAGACTTTGAACACGGACCCTCGGTCCATTTTTCTTCCTTTCAATTCTTGTGTACAGTCAATAGACCAATGCACACTGGAATGCTTGCTGGATTCGATTTGACAGGATATCCCCCACGCTCGGACTTACCGCGTGAGGTCACAAGGTGGTGGGCCCAAATCCGGCCCGTATTTTATTTTTGGATGGGGCCCTATTTATAGCAAGGGAGCTATCATTCGAGTAAACAAAGCCCGTAGGCCCCAAATTTGTCAAAAAAAAATCCAAAAAAAGCCTCTAGACCTCCAAAATAAGAGGGCCAGAAAAATGACCCCATGCAATTAAGATGGGGGCTCACCTAGGATAAGTCCGAGCGTGGGGGATATCCTGTCCGGGCCCGCTCGATTGGCATGAGCCGATTTGACATGACATCCCCCACGCTCAGACTTACTGGGTGGGGGACAAGGTGGTGGGGCCAAAACCTGGCCCCCTATTTTGTTTTTGAATGACGCCCTAAAATTAGCCATTGGGGCTCCCCGGATGCTAAATTGGGACCATAGGCCCCAATTTTGTAAAAAAAAAGCCAAAAAAAGCCTCTGACCCCCCCAAAATGGGAGGGCCAGAAAAATGAGCCCATGCAATTAAGATGGGGGCCCAAATCGGGTAAGTCCTGTCCGCGCCGGCATGAGCACTGAATGCAACGACTTTTGATGTAAAATGGTAGGTCAGTTCTGTATGATTGATTCTACCTTTATGGCCATCTGGGTGGGCCCCTTTTACATGATACACTATTAGTGAGCTTCCTACCACTAAAATGTATGTTTATATTACAGTACAGTAGCTATGATGGAGGTGGCGTGTGAACCAACAGAGATATGATTAAATTTCTAAGGTACCGACAGTTTTACACCAAAAACACTTCAAAATTGTTGGATTTTAGTGTAATGAACAAAGAAGGAAACAAAAACTTTGATTTCTAGTTTTGACTATAGGATCTCAACTAAGACTTATTAAGTAATCATACTACTAAAATCATAATCCGCGCAATGAACCACGCAACGATCAACCACGCAATTAACCATGCAGTGACCTATAGGAATGGTGCAGTCAACCGCACAATTGATTGCGCAACCAACCGCACAGTTAATTGCGCAGCCAACCGTGCATTGAATCATGTTACCTTTTTTTAAATATAGTTTGTAAAATAAAAACTACATTAAAATGGTTGGACTAATGCGTTGCAAAGCATTAGCTTGAGTTCTTGGGTGTGACAAATTTGCATTTGTGTGATGCAATTTGTGGTTTTGATTACAAATTTGACGTTCAAAATATTTTTGAGTTAAGAACTAAAAGATTGAATTGTAAATTATAAGTTGTAAACTTGGAGTGAAAAAGTTGTGAAGTAGTGATCTTGGAGGTTGGCATACAAAGTTGAAGTTGCAAAATTGCATATTTGAGTTGTGGAGATTGAAATCACAAGTTTTGAGGTGAGATTGCAAGTTTTGAGATTGTAATTGCAAATTGAGTTTGTGGGTGTGTGAAATTGAGATTGTAATTGCAAGTTGAGTTTGTGGGTGTGTGAAATTTGCATTTGTGTGTTGCAATTTATTATTTGTGCTTATCCAAAATAAATTTGAAACTCTTGATTACAAATTTGACGTCCAAAAATATTTTTGAAATTCCATGTTAAAATGCAAAAAATCTAAAACCTAATTAGTTTTTTTCTATTCTATTCTATTACATTATTAAAATTCATGCATAGGTTTCAAAGACATATTTATATTTTATGTAGATTGTTGTTACCTTTCTTTTTTATATTTTGTGATATAAAAACTACATTTAAATGGTTGAACTGATGCGTTGCAAAGCAAGCGCCAATTGCTAGTTATTGTAATAAGATTATAACCGGGGCCAATTCTCCCATATGTAAAGACCTTGGGGCCAAGAAGCCGGGCAGACTCAACAAAAGTAGAGAATTTCAGCCACTCTCTCTCTCTTTTCATTGCCTTTTGTACAAGATGGATGAACGTAGACAAAAGGTCTTGGTGGCTCTTGTGTTTTTTATGGCCGTGCGACATGTTATGGCTGTTGTTGCAACTTTGCAAAAGCTTGCTTTGCAGCAACATTATGCTGCCATGGCTATGATTTTTGTTGTGATGGTTAGAGAGAGTGGTGCTTCTAGGAAGACACGGAGCATTTGGATGTATGATCAAAGTTCTCTTTTTGCGGACAATCAGTTATTTGGATGCTACTCAGTTAAGTTATTGAAGCAACATACAAGGTTATTTCCCAAAACTTTTGATTATTTGTGTGGTATTTTATCTCCGTCATTAAGTCGAGAGGATACAAAGTACAGAGCATGCATGCCTCTTAGAAACCGGGTTGCTCTTTCTTTGAACAAATTGAGCAGTGGTAATTCATTGCGTGGTTGTGCGAAACTTATGGGATTCATGAAAGTACTACATCTACAATTGTTAGAGAGTTTTGTGCAGCCATTCAGAAGCATTTAAAACCACTAGTGATTGAAAAACAATCCGCAACTACTTTAAAGAGAGTTGCAGTTAAGTTTGAAGAACTTAGGGGATTATCTTATGTGATAGGAGCGGTTGATGGAAGTTACATACCTATCATTACTCCTCCTATAGACCGTACTTTATATTATTGTAGGAAAGGTTTTTATTCAGCTCTACTTCAAAGTGTAGTGGATAGCAAATGTAGGTTTTGGGATTACGATTTTGGATGGGCTGGACGTTGCCATAATTGGACTTTGTTTCAAAACTCAGATATTGGAAAGAAAGTTATGAAAGGTGAGCTATTACCTTATAAACTTATGGGTGACGCCGCATATCCAATGAGACCATGGTTCTATTCTCCTGGGGAATTTTAAGCGACGACGAGATGAAAGTTCCAAAAATTTAGATTTTAGGGATTTATTACTGTGGATTATCAGAGGTTGGATGGATTTTTTTAGTAATTAGAGGTTTTATAACCATGGGATTTGTTTAAAGTGAGTGGGGCATTTTGACATTAAATCTATTGTAATGAAATTTTGAGAAAAAAAGAGCAAACAAAACGGTAGGAGGATTTGATTTTATTTGATTTTGTTTTTTATTGTTGTTGATGTTCTTCATCTCCATTCATCTTCTTTTTCTTCTTCTTTGTTTTTTTTCTTCATTCTTTTTTCTTTTTCTTTTTCTCTTTCCATTATTTTCTTATCATTTTCTTTTAAATTGATTCTCTTCTTCTTCTTCTTTTCCATTTTTTCTCTTCTTCATTTTCTTTTTTTCTTCTTTTATATTTTCTTTTTCTTTTTTTATTTTTAATAATTTTTTTACCTTTTTTTCTTCTTCTATTTTTTCTTGTTAATTTTTTTTCTTCTCCTTCTTTGTCTATATTTTTATTGTTTTTTATTTTCAATTATTTAAAAACATGTTTTTTGCAATGAGAAACCTCAAGCTTTAATACTGGTTAGTGATAACCAGTACAACTTCCATCCATATCATTTCTCTAGATAAGTCACCGTTTCCCACTAATACAAAATGACTTTGATATATACAATCCTTGCTAAACTAGAAATTCAAATTTGAGTGAAATATCTTTGCTAATCATTTACACACATCTAATTGTCTAACTAAGGCTAAATTCTCATAAATTCTACCATTTTATTTACTTCATTCTATTTAATACATTAGTCACTATTTATGGCTCACAAATAAAACTATGAATAGTAGTAGGCCATAAACAAAATAGATAATATATAAAATAAATATATAGAAACACATGTAATGATTGTAAGCCAAATTGCACATAAAAAATATGCATGTTGGACTCACAAGTCAATGACACTGAAAATACAAATACTAGTAAAATCACGGGCTACAAGTGAAGACCCTTCCTAACTACTATATCCCTCACTAACATCCCCTTCCGAAGCCTCAACATCCATAAATTGTTCCACACTGGAATGGAATGCGCGGCGGGGAGGAGAAGGAGCTGGAGAAGGAGTGTGTGCATATGCAATAGCCATATCCTCGGCATAGCTTGGAAGCTTGAAAGCCTCTGGAAGGCTCGAACGAAAAGCTCTGCATAACATACAATTAGTGATCCGCTAACAAGTAGAGTATATGGATTACAAATATTTTAGAATGGATAAATAAAAAAAAACTTACGCATAGGCAAATCGATTGCGTTTTGGCTTCTTTGATGGGCGCTCTTCTAAAAGAGACTGGCTAGTCTTCCTGAGAGCCTTCCTGGCAACCGCCGGAGGAGGAGAAGGCTTAGCAACCAAAGGCTGTACGATTGTAGTGAAGATATCCAGATCATCTTCAAATGCAACAATGTGCCTACCAGTGGCTTGGCAGGCACGAATAGAGGCACTTGCAAGAATTAAAAAACATATAAATAATCATATGATAATGGTTAACAAGAAATCAAATTGCAAAACTAAATAAAGAGTTCATGAAAGGTACCAGTGGAGGCCTTCCAGTCCAACACGATGTCACCAGGTTTTGTGAAGGACTCAATCAAGACTTGCATGAAAATGGGATCTTTTTCCCGTGCACCACGCTAGGGCAAACTCCCTAGCATGAGCTGGTTCTTGACGGTGGTGAGATTGAATAAAGTGTCAGTCTGCTCAACTTCAAGACCCACATCTAAAAGCTCGCGATTCTCTATGATAGAGAACTGTGATTGAATGGGTTCATCACGGACAAAGAGCTGGATCCAAAAGCGATGCGACTGCAATAGATCCAATCCATTAAAAATCACAAATGATAAAAAAAATTCCAAAAGAGACAATGGAATTGGAAAATATATCGTACCGTGGTCGAGGGGAACTTTGGAGATGCCAAGGCAATATCATTAATTCCCCACCAATCTTTACAAAGGTGGAAGCTATACTGCTCCGCAACTTCTTCAACTTCGGAGCAGAGTGCACGATCATCGCAGTGGAAAAGAAGAATGGCGGCGTCATCATGCAAATATGCATAACTAAACTCAAAAATGGACTCTACATACCGTTCAGGTCGTGAATTCCATTGTGGAATTGTTGAAGGGGGCGTTGAAATGCCAGACACTGGCAAATTCTCTGGAATGTCGGCGATGATGAGATCCAGACCGATGTTCTTACAATTTGGAGAAGACACATGACGTGTTCGACCAGAACCAACCTGCATGAAACAATGAGAAATGAGATGAAATGATGAATAATCTGATGAATAGTCTAAGGAACCAAAATAGGTAATAAATATGAAAAAATACCTGGGTAATAAATTGATGAAGCTTCTCCCATAGTTGATCAGGGCCTGCTGGCCTTCCAAGAGTCTCCATTACTGCAAAAAGGGACGCATTTTCCAACATCACCTCCAAAGGATGTATCTGTGCAACAGAGGTGGAATCAGAGGGCAGCTGGCGGACTTTCCGTTGCCCAATGAGCTCCTCCGTGGCCTGTGCAACACTTGAAGTGGTAGAGAACTGAGATGAAGAGTGTGGTAACATACCATGTTGGTCACTTGTTGGGGCAGTGATATTGCTAGGTAATACTGAGAATGTAAGAAGACTAGAGGCCGCAGCAGTAGTGGCATCTCCTACCTCCTTCACTTGTGCAACCTTGTCTACCGCCTCCTTCTGGGCTTTGGTCAAAGGTTTCTTCTTCTGAGAAGAACCGTCGCCACGAACATGAATTGGTTGAATGGAGTCTTCCTCAAGAAGGTCGACAACTTCGGTAGCTCCAATAGGAGACACAGAAGCAGCATCAAGGCTATTCCTAATGTGTACCTCATCGTCCGGAGTATAGTTTGGTGAACAATCAAGGTACCAACACCCAGCTTGAAGGTGATTGGTTGCGTACCTCTTTTGCTGCACTGGAGTATACATGCAAAGGTCGGAGGAAAGCTTGATCCAAGCTTCAATATAGGGTGGGAGAGATTGAGATGGAATGGCATGTTTAGTAATGAGCTCCCGCATCATATATTTGCCAAAAGAAAAATATTTAGTTAGCTCAAAAAATTCAATGTAGTAAAAGAAGACAATTATAAATATATAAGTTAAGGTTCAAAAAATACCGATATAACACCCGTCTCTCTGCTAATTGAGCTCGAGGATGATCATCAAATATGGATCCCTTCATAAAAGGAGGGGTAGCATTTGGGTGGAGAAAAGTTTGGAACGCTTTGTCCCAAAGCAAAATTCTCCAAGACTCCACAAAATTTGAGGGCTTTTTGATGCCTCCAGATGCACTCCAATCAATATTACCCAATTCATCACCAGAAATCTCATTGAACTGCTTGACAACACGGTCTTCGATGTGCAATGGAGATATATAATCAAGGAGTTGAATTAAATGAAGTTACAGAAGTAGAAGAATGAATGCAAGGAAATCATATTACCTGAGCCCAAAATGTGGCTTTGTTGAGCCAAGTATCAAGGTCTGCCTCCTTAGGAAGGAAGCGGTAGGCGGCTCACCGCATAGTTCCTGAATTCCACCACCGAAGCCATTTGGCTTTGAATTCTGGCTCCACCACAAATGTTGCAATCTTTTGAAGCTTCTCAATTGTCATCTCCGACTTGGAATTTGTACTATATTACAAATTGATCTGTTGCCCATAAAAAATAAATATGATATATGAGAATAAATAAAATATGACAAGTCATGAAAGATAGTATATGTAAATGACATGAAAGTAGAAATAGAGATGTAATGCTCTAACCTGATTGAAGAAATCCTCCCCATTTCTAGGATTCGCCATAGTCAAGTACTTCAGAAAGTCCTTCTACTTAATGACTTTAATGGCTTTTTCTGAAGCAGCCTGCATGACCCCCCACACGGCCTCCGCAGTCATACCTTCTCTTGAGTACGATCATTGTACTCACGGACAGCCTCATCAGAAGCACGGGATATGTCAGCCTAGGGAGAGAATTTCTATTATCAACAACGAAGTATTTTTTCAAATTGAGTGAAATAATCTTGAAATCTCAAATGTGATAAAAGAAAACGCACCCGATACAAAAAGGAGATGAAGACATCAACCGTGAGAGGGAACCACCTCGGCCTACTCTTTTTGATTTTTCCACAAGTTTTGTACTCAGTGGGAGTCAGCAAGTCACGAAAGTCCTCCAATGAAAGTGCTCCAAAATATTGCATTCGTGTCAATCGAGCAGGGAGACTAGTCTTGACATGATCATTTTGAGTGGACCTAATTTGAGAGTGGTTAAAGAAATAAATGAAATAATGGAATTTGTATGAATAGAAATTTCAAAGACATACTAGTTAACGTCGTTCATTGCATTCAAAAGAGGTCCAATGCGGCCTCGGGGGTCCAAGACAATGTAGATGACTGAGAAATGCGAGCAAGCCTCCTTAGAGTGATCGTTGTTGATTTTGCGCCACCAAGCGGAGAATCTGTGATTGCCATCCCAAACATAGAACATCTTACCTCTCAAATGAGCGTATAAAGGTGAAGACTCAAGCTGGGCGTCAAACCGGTCATTTGCATCATGCCAATGATGACCCCAAGAAGTCCGATGCTCGTCTCCAACGTCAGTAGTGGTCTCCTAATCGTTGTAGATGGACACGTATAGAGCACGATCTGCATCATCATATCCATCACAATCTTCAAAAAGAATCTCCAAGCGTCGGACATCCACCCCTCTTGAACTGGTCTAACTTGTGGCAAAGGTAAGAGCCTGCATAATGGGATTCGTAACCCTGAATCCAAAGATCGCATGCTATTTAAAACGGAGTGATAGTCTCGCTTCTCCAACTTGCGCCGCAATCGCTCTCCTTCTTTAGCATCGTGGCAATTTGGTGGACACTTCACCATTGTGCAGTCGTCGGAGTCGGCAACTGAATCCGCCGAATCAGAGACCTGTATCCAAATATTAAAGAATTCACTAAATCATAGCAATACTAGATAATGCCAAAGCTTTCAAGAAAACAAATCAAGGTAACACACATATCATTAAAGTAGAGTGGTCTCAATACATATCAAAATAGTCAGGGTTAACACATGCGGCACATTAGGCATGAAATAGGATATCCATATTCAAATTGGGTCTATAAACTCAAGACTCAATTATTTGATTTGGACAACGGCAAATTCCTCCACAGTAGAAACAAACGAGAGTCACAATCATAAGCACATTTGATGAATTACCATATATTAAACATGTCCATCACATAAAACATGCTAAACCTAGGAATGATTGCGGTCAAGAATACCCTAGGATGACTGTCGAGGAGGCTTTGGTACAAAAGCCTCATCGTTATATGTGCCATTACCTACAAGAGATTTTTTTTCTTCTTATTACAATCTATGGAAGGTAGTTACTAAAGATTGTATCCCATGCCTACATGTGAATCTCGTTCCTCTCTCATTTTAAAGACAATATGAACTATATATGTAAATATTTCCATAGTTGCAAAATCCATAGTAATATCGCGTTTAGAGATTGCCAATTAGTTGAATTATTTTTATTCTAAAGCACAAAGATGAAAATATTATGTTATCAAGTTATCAAAATATTCTGACATGTCACCGACCCATTTCAAACTCTGAGCATAAATAGCATAGCACAACACCAACACCCAGAAAAATTACCATATCATAAACCATATCAGACCTTAAATTGTTTATAAAATTCATTTATGAATAAGGCAAATAACTCATGGAGAGAAATCTAAAAACTTAAGCTACGGTTAAACAATTTGTTTTTCTAAGGAGCATCTTAAACTGATCTCCAAATATTATCAAGCGATTTTAAATTGAAGTTAAATGCTAATTAATTATAGTTGTTGTAATACACTCATGCAAATATAATATTTTTAAAAACATGTTGGACACAGCTGGACAAGTTGAAAGCAACAAAATTACAAATAACCGTGGCAAAGTCAATCATGGCATCCGCATTGAATTCAACATATCATGAGAATGACGGTTCATCAAATATAAATTGCCAATCGTCTTAAAACCCAGCTACGTAATCTAAACCACTTCAAGTGGACAATTGAAGAAGTGTAGAACATGATTTATGAACCGATATATAAATCCTAAATAAAATCTTCGAAGCAAAAGCTTTCTTCATGCGGCATCCAAAGACAAATAACACAAAAATTATAGCTAAGCACAAACAGAACGGAGGAAATGGACTTAATTTAACTTGATATATCAACTTGATACATATTTCATAGAAGAAATGATAGGTTGCCTAATGAGGCTTCGGCGCCGAAGCCTCATCAGGCAACTCGTGATCTCTTGAGCACAGGATAATTTCCATGAAAAATCCAATTTAATTGACATAATTTCAAATCGAACAGGAGCACAAAGAGCATAGAGAGCAACAACACTTAGCAACTCCATGATACAGAACCTTACCTTCATATTAACATAATCAAAGTATGGACAAAGTGCACAATTCATAAGAGAATATTAAGGCTTACCTCGGTCGCCAAGCAAGGGTTTGGGGCAGAAGGCTCCAACAGCTCTCCGTCCTTAGTCATCCCGGCTCCCACCTGTGACCAACATAGGACAAGAGAATCTGGATTTAGCTAGAACGATCCCGAAAGGTTTTCAAAACAATTCGCATCGAGCGCACCAAGCGCATATACAGGAGAGATACATATCCAAGACCGTAATCAACTGGAAGACTTACATGGTTCGGTGCCGAACTCTCTCCGAGAGGGGCCTCCATCGTTCTTCTGTCAACTTCCTATCACCAGCCAGAGTCCCACATAACACAATTATCAAAATTGAACTAATTGACCAAACCCAAGCGTCAAATTTGAGCACCGATGTCTGATGCACTGCACTGATGCTGCTAGTCGCGAACTGGATTGATGCACTCATGCAGTAATTCACTGATGCAATGATGCAATGCACTGATGCACTGATTCATTGCAAGTCGCGAACTGGGAGAGCGCCTAGGCTGCTGGAAAGTTTAGCACTCAAGATTCTGTCAGATGAGCTGAAAAGAACAGCTTCACATGGTGATTGTGCCCCACTTACTTTCTACACCCTCTTTTCCTGCTCTGTGCTAACTTTCGGAGATAGATAGTAGCTTCTCGCAACTATATGCACGAGCGAGAATGGGATCATCCGTGGTCGCTCTAGCCAAGTTTTGGAGGCCATGGTGTGTCTAGACAAGCATGTTCCGGTAGCTTCTACTTCCAGGAAGGGATTTGTGTCTTGACAAACTTTCAATGATTCGAGATTCGTTGACGCTTTGCTGGGTGCCTGGCTATTCTGTTTGTGCGAAGCCTGTCACTGATCTGCAGCGTAGGATGAGTTGGTCTCTTCTAGCTTGGCCTTACGACCTTCACGGAAGAAGTCGGCACTGTTGGTGAGATCGTCTTAAGGGATTTGTACTTTCTACATGCGAGTCCCGGCCCTGGGTGTCCCGCAGCGGAGTGTCCTGCTGCAATTCCGGCACTGGCTCGCTGCAAGTCTCGCTGCAAGTCTCAGGCACTGTATCCAGGTGCGAGTCTCGCTGCAAGTCTAGGTGCGAGTCTCGCTGCAAGTCTAGGTGCGAGTCTGGATGCAAGTCCAGGTGCAAGTCTCACTGCAAGTCCCGGCATTGTGTGCCGCGGCGAAGAGTCCCGCTGCGTGTCTCGCCATTGGCTGTCCCGATGAAAAGTGTCCCACGGTGCCTCAAATTCGGCGCTAGGAGGTCGAGGTCCTGTTGCCAGGATGTCGGCGGAGATACTGCGTTCTGCGCATCAAGAAGGCTTCGGCGCTGAAGCCTCCTCCACTCGAAGCTCAATCATCCTCCGACTAGCTCACAAATATGCTAATTAATTTAAGCTGTTGGAACCTGCCACTTCGAGACCTAACGACGCACTTCGAGACCTAACGACACACTTCGAGACCTAACGAGACCCATAATCGATCTAGCATTCGCACCGGGACACAACTAGAGTATGCAAACAAATACAAGTTTCAACTACAACGAATCCAGCACACACACGACGATCACCACATACACGACGAATCCAACATCAAATCCAACAAACTTCTCTGTGACGAATCCTACAAACTTCTCACCAAGACTGAACTGGCGAATCCATTTCTGCCGGCACTCCGTCAGAGTTGGGATCTGTAACGAATACAATTCCAAAGGAAGACCTCCAGATCTAAAATAGGTGAAGGTACTGGCACATGAACATCGTGCACAGAATAATCATCATCTACACTACACAGGAACATCGTTGCGAAGAAATCTAGACAACAGAGACATTTTAGATTTCAAATCTACAAATTACTTAATTCAACACATGAGAGACATGTATTAGTGGAAATGTACACTGGAAATGTACACTTGAAGTTGTTGATATTGGCATCAAAACCTGATCAAAATGTGACCCACATGTTGAGGGTATTATACTCTTATTTGTTCTCTAATACTAATATATACTAAATGAAGTTTTACATCCAACAAAATGCCAAAGTTGGTAAATATTTGACCAGTCTGGTTGAGATGAGTTGGATGAATGATAGTGGAAGTAATTTACAATCAAATACTTTCATGATGATAGAAATTTTTGACTTTCAAAAATACTTTTTGGTCCAACCACTATGTACTCCAAGAGTAAATTGGTCAATTTGCCAATGTTTAGACAAGGCCCAACGGTTGCCCAAATGAAGCTTCGGCCCCGAAGCCTACCGAGCTCATTATCTTCCAATTCCTTGCCACCATTCCATGAGCATTCCTAATCATTAATATTTGACCTGAGAAGACTTAGCATGCATTTTAAACTCACTTTCTTAAACACACATGAAAAGTCCAAAAAGTTCCAAGCAAAGCAAGTCAGACCTTACCTTTCTCTTCTTTGGTTCTTCATTGGAGGCATCAAACTCATTGCTTTGATTGTTCAATAATCCATCATGCTCCTCAGATTGACTTGAAGGCGCTTCACTTGTATCTAACTCTAAAAGTGGCTGCTCTCCTTCCATCTTGTTTGCCTCCACCTCGCCTCCTCGTTTCATCCCTTGTCTCCGCCCCTCCGAGTCACCGCTTCCAGGATTACCGCTCCGAACACCACCACTCCGCACAAGGTCTGATGGCAGGCTTCCTTGCACTTCGATAACAGTTCTTAAACTGCCCTTGGTTCTGCAATTCTCAGTGTCAAATGATAGCACGCGTGCAGTGTCCCCCACATCACAGTCTACCCTCGGAGCAACTCTCTTGCTCATCCTATACCTCTTTAGTTGCTTCGTACTAGAGAAGCGCAAACCACGCCTCCTACGTTTCTTCTTCTGTGTAGTTGCCAAACTTAACAACTCCTCTCTCTCCTCTGGCATCTGGATCTGCAACTCTCAAATGACATCAAAATTCTCACCTTTGAGTATTCCTGCAAGTTGAAGGAAGAAAGGATGGCTATGCTGATTCTAGTCGATAGTGTTTGTCAAGCACAAATCTAGGGATACCTATCTTGAATCCAAATAATCGAGAGGGTAAGATAGAAGTCCAAAAATTTACATTGAGGTAAGTTAATCATGCCACATCTACTCACATGAATTGTGGCGACATGAGATGAAATGTGGTGTCAGCTCTCATGCTTTGTGGCTAAATCCGCAGTCAAGTACCCATGTGTAACGTGCCTAAATCCCTCATTTGCTTCATCTTTGCCCCTCCTTCCTTGGCTCTATTTCAAATCCAAAACATCTTACATTCACCCTCCCATTCTATTATTATTGATTGCCCACCTTTCTTTCAGGTAGACAACTTATTTACAGAATTTTATGTAACAGAGAGGATTGCCATTCCTCGACTTTTAGAACAACTATAATTCGATAGTTCAAATATTATCGTATCACCTACATCTCCATTATTTTGGTGACCTTTAGTCATTACTTAATTACATGCATTGTCATGCCACTTTTTGTTTGTCTGGTTCTTTTCTAATTTTATTGGATCGTGTAGTTGTGATTCTAGTCTATTAAATGCTTGAGCCAGTGATTCATGTATATTTCAAAAACTACTTCGCCGAGCATTGTTCGAGTATTACAATGTAATGCGTTATCGGCTGCCCAATAGGGGCAATATTTATCCTATGCTAAAGATCTCTTTATTCTTTGATCTAAAAATCAACACCATTTTATTTATCTTGGCATTCTGTTGTCTTCTTCAATACTATACAATTTTTTTTGTTATTCTTGAATTCCGCCTTCTTCCATATGCTACATGTATTTATTTGCACCGCTGTTTGCTTTTGTTAAATGCATTTTTATTACAATGAATAATTATGTTCAACTTACTCCACCTTTTACAGCGTTGACTTGAATGTACCCTGCTTAGCATTCATGGCGTTTATAATGACGCCAATTGGTTTTCAAGCACCATAATTTGCCTCTTCTTTGTCAAGTACTAGATTGCACAATTCTCCTTCTGATAATGGCCTTCATTCATGCAAATGGGCACGGAATCCCTGTCTCATTTCCTATTGGCGATGAAGGATTTTGTATCGTTACAGCTTCTCGATTGAGTCTTAGGTTTCAGTTCTAGGAGGAGACCATTCACATCAATCAAGAGATTTTTGACAATGCCTCCGGTGAGCTCACACATACTATCGGTCAACTCTCCTATATGAATGATGGTGTAAAGTTCTGGCGCCTTACGCCAGGGAGGTTTAGACTTTATGGTCTCTCTAACTCTCTCCTTAATGGGCCTACTGAATTTCTCACGCCTAGGCAGTCATCTATTTCCACGCACAACACACCTCTTGTTCGGTCAGTAAAGATTGAGCCTGGGCTTGAACCTATCCATCTTCTTAGTGATGACTCCGATATGACTCTCCAGCTCCCGTACCTCCTCATCCTCGTCCTGTTGACCAACCTGTCTCTTCTCCACTCTCTCAACCCTCTCAATCATTTCGGGGTTCTATTGGCATACCTCCACTTCCTCAACGCGCCTCAAATTCGTTGAGTGTCGTTGATTGTCTTAAGACGTTATCAGCTAGGAAAGGGTCGAAGTCTGTAGTTACCAAGATTGATTACAACCGTATCAGAGTAGAGAAGGTCGAATTCATGCCACCTACTTTTGATGGAGACGTTGTGTTTGAACTTCCCCCTATTGGTGCCTCAACAACGCACTCTCAAGCTCGACTCCTCTGTGGGATGGACAAACGACACGACGGGCATGCGTGGGCACGAACCATCACATCCGATATTAAGAATGACATGGGGCTGACATTGAGATCATCATTATGTTTGGGGCATCTCAAATGTTTTAATGTCAACTGTGATTATGTGACACGAGTTCACCGAACCTCAGCGGCAAATGAAGTTGAATGGGATGGGTTCAGCTCTATCACCTTTGACGCAGGATCTGAGCATCCCAAAGGTTCGTCCGTCGTTTGTAAGGTGTGTAAAGTTCCTCCCTCTTGCTTAGCCATCTGTCCTACAAAAATCTATTATGTTCTTACTAAAGATCATATGACTCGTGCTTGTATCCACCTTGGTTCACATGCACATCCTGTGAAGATTGAAGTTGATAGGGAATTTGCAGATAGGGCAGATAGTATTCTAGAAGAGCAAGTAGAGAGGACACCTTCAGCCACCAATTCTGCCATTATAATAGAGGCAAACAAGGATTTAGTCGGAGAGTTATTGCTTCACTCTGACGATGCACCTCAAACTACTCTCACATTCAAGGAACTTATACCAGTGCTTAATACTTGCAAGCACATGACTTCGCCAAGCATTCGCAACAAGGTCACCACCTTTCGGTACTTGCATCAATTTGGAGTTATGGATAGTATCACTAAGCTACGAGGATCTAGCAAGTGGGCGTTTCCTGGCCAAGGATCGGACTCCGATAAAGTCTTCGTTTTCAAAATGTCTGAAGTTGGCCCCGGGAGTGGAGTAGATCTTGTCAAGCAGATGCAGTCTGGAGGGGACTTGGAGAACGCATGGATCATGTATGACCACGTCAAGCGTGTCAAAGGATGGACTACCATGGCTTGCCATGTTTATGATGCTCAATACTGTCGAGTCATGACTATTGCCGTCTGTGATATGTAGTCACAAGATGCTACTGCCCAAATACTATTTTGGAAGAATCTCAACATCATCATGGCTAGGCATGGCAATTCAAACCCGAATTTTAAAGGCTTTATGGCGGATAGTGCACAAGCAAATTGGAATGCTATTTGCATCATCTACGGTACTGGAGATGCATCAGTGCCTATGGAGAGTCAAGAGAGGACATGTCTCTTCTATTGGACCCAATCTTTGGAGAAACACACAAAAGCAAGTATTCGGCCGGATCTCCAAGCACAACATCGCCAGATGTGCAAGCAATACAAGGATGCAAAAACCATTGACGAGGCGGAGGCTAGATACCATGCCATCCGATCTTGGTGGTTGTCTTCTGGAGCAACAACAAATGAGGAGATCGTCCATCTAGATCTTTGGTTAGCCTTTTGGCATTTTCGCTACCGCCAATGGGGCGGGTTCATGCGATTGGTATATTTTGACCCATCATTTTTATGATATCCACGTCAATCTTGAACTTGTCAAATTTTAATCGATGGTTCTTAATCCATTCTTTTGTTTTACTCTAATATTTTGTATAATGCGTGATTTTTTACAACCTCTCTCCGAACCTGAGTTGGCTGAAATGCCTTCTTGCAATCTTGCGGAGACCGTACATAACAAGTGGTTACAATAGTCTAGGAATTGTGGCAATGATCTCTATGTTGCAACTGTGGATGATTATGTTCGAGCCTTCATGCAAGTGGTCGCCTACTTCCAATATTTGAATGGTGATCGACCAGGCACCGGTCCTAACAAGGAGGAACTCCTTTTACGAGTGGCTCAGCGTACAACTCAACAATCAGGTAATCCTAAAGCACTCCATGCTGCAATGGCCAAACTACCTGGAGCTTCCAATATTTGTACTCGGGAACCACATCTTGAAGTTGAGGAGGTATTTGGTTCTTTGAAACGGAAGTTAGATCTTCCTCCCGGTTGCGACGGCGACTCCCACAGACCCGACAAGGTCAACTTCTCTCGGCCTCGTGTTCAAACTAGGTGCGGATCATCAACTTCCCGAGATGATGCATCACCAAGAGCTAGAGTTCAAGAAGAGACAGATGAAGATCAACAAAATGCACGCGAAGATGTGGAGACAACTATTGTTGCACCTTCAAAAGTGCATGTGACTTCCGTCCAAGAAACTGCATGCGATGTGACTGAGTGGCACATTGCAAGATTACCTAAGACCTCATCGAAAGCATGTTTTGCCCAACAGGCAATTACGAAGAAAAAGTGTGTTGCAAAGATTGTCCAAGATGGTAAAAACGTGGCGGCTCCAATATACACTGGAATGATGGACAATTACCAAAGGAACCAGATGGAGCGTATACAGTTCTTCTTCTACAACGATGATATTGAAAGATGCGTGAAGGGTACAAAGCGCAAGTGGGTGGTGTCAAGACCAGCTGTGCCAGAGACTTGGCTAGTGAAGATGGGCACTAATCTAACTATCTCTGAGATTCTTGCTTTGGAGAATGCAGGATTTCATCTTCATCCACGTGCAGTAATATCGCCACGGAGATTATTCAAAGGTCAGCAAATTCCAGTCAATTTGTCCGGATATATTTCTCCGGAATTTCCTGATGATCATCCCAAGCGGAGATTTGAAAAAAACATTTGTAGGAATGCAAAAGCACCATCATCGAAACAAGCCAATGTTTGTGCATCAGCCCTATTGGTCACAGGCCGTCTTTGCCGGTTGACCATGATACCTATTCCAGCTCTTGGCTGCGTTGTTACATTTGATTCCGGAACTCCTCCAAAAATTGAACAGTACTCTATCACTGTTGGACAGTTCCCCACTTGTTCATGTCCATTTTTTCAAGAGATGATGAGGAAATCTCTAGGTAAGCGAGGTCAGTGGACAAATTGTAAGCACTTGTATTACATTTTTATTGTGATATGTGGATTAGACTCCGAAACTAATGTGTTTATACATGCTCCAAGTCTCAGCTTTAACGAGATCAAGCATATTCTTGAGAGTGGTCTACTTAGGCATCATATTCCTTAAGGTTTCTTATGCCGTTCAGCATCCTTGTACTGCAATCAATATTCAATGTGCAGTAAAAATGTAGTGAGACTAAAAGGGCCACTACAAAGTTTATCTCTTTAGTGGTGTAATGTCTTGATTGTACAAATTCCTATTTTGTTTTCTGGCAATTATGTTCATCTATTACTGATTATGTATCATGATTCATGTAGTTCAAGTTTTTTGACCCTAAATCTATTTTAATGGACGTATATTATTTTTTATTATGTAAAACTTTACACGGTAATAGGGCTATTTATTTACTAAATATAAATAGAAATGGAAATTTTATAATAAAACTATAATAAAATAATCATTTTTCCTACAATGAGTATATTTTTTCTGCTCTCTGCTCACCGCTCACTGCTCTAGGCTCACAAAATAGCGTCGCTCCTATTCTCCTTTCAAAGGTGAAAAAGAAGGATTATCTAGAGCAAAGGCCCATTGGAATTTCATTCAGTCTTCTACAAGAATGGCTATAGAAAGAGCCTTTGGTATACTGAAAGGGAGGGGGAGGATATTATTCAAGAGGACTGATATGCCTCTTTGACATGTACCAAATATGGTAACCACTTGCATTTGCCTTCACAACTTGTGTATAATACATAAAGACAAGTTTGATGATGAATGGGCAAAAGAAGGAGAGAGAATTATGCACATGAAAAGTACAAACCAACTAGGACATTTGGAGAGTACGGATATTTATATGGCAGCTACACAAGCTGCAAAGGAGGTGAGAAGATACTTGAAAATGGACGATGTTGAATCAGAAAGACTGCAAATTGAAGACATTGAAGAGACCATGGTGAATGACATTGAAGTTATAGACGAAGATGAAGATCCAAGTACGGAGGTAGTTGAAACAAGAAAGGTCTAGGAAGCTAGGATAAAAAACATGCTCGTGCAAGCTACGCAAGTGCATGAATTACTAGCTCAGTCTTTTTGGGAAGCACATTTAAGAATGGAAGGAAAAATTCTCTTCCCTCATGACCTTCATGCATCTGATTCGGCGGAAGAGTACATCTAAAGCTTATCTATAAGCCTATCCATCTGTAGTTCTACATTTTCTAGTAAAACATTGGATTTCTCAAAATTCTTTACCATGCTCGAACTGTTTTCCGCCATTTGCATAAACACTCCGTAACATTGTTCTTGAAAATTCTTCTTGTCCACCTTAGTTGTTGGAGTTTGAGACGGAGTCGGAGTTGGAGTGTCACTTGAACTTGGATGCTTTTCAATATCCGTGGTGCTATCTCCAACACTAGCTGAATCATTAGCGGACGCTGTCACATGCTTCTTTACGGTACCAGTCTGATGCCACCATTGATCAAAGGAGTCGTAGAACTTACATGCGTGGATATTTGACCCTGAAATTCCATTTGCCACCTTGTCTTTTTTGTATAACTTATACAAGCTGTTGAATTTCTACTTGCAAACCTCGGTTGTTTGATTTAGGCCAGGAATCATTGCAATCAAACGAGCATGTAACTTCAACCAAGTATCCACACTTGCACATCAGTTACGTAAGTTAAAAACATCGAAGAAAAGGTGATTTGGGCTTGTTTAGGCCTCGAAACAATGAATTGATCAAAAATTATAGCAATGGTTTTTTGTATAAAAAGACGTTCTTAGTTGTCATGGACATGAAGAGGGAAGGAAGGTTGACTTGGAGACCATCAAAAGCAATCCTCCTCGCGGGTGCGAGGTGGAGGGATCAAACCCTAGCACCAACGTTTCTTCCTCACCGGCATGGATAGGCCACGGTTCGGTGGAGGGGAAGCAGGGGCACCTGGCACCGCCTAAGGCCAAGTCCTTTAAAAGGCCAAATCTAAAATCTGATATTTTATTGGTTTTTTTGTTCAAAAAATCACACACGCAAAAATCATACCTTGTTTCTTTGCGTTCTTCAGAAATTCGGACTACATCTCGCCACGCAATGAAATCATAGTCTCCACATTGGCATCCTTCCAATTCTTTGAGCTGAAGTCTTCATCTTCTTCCTTCTCTTTCTTCACAATTTTCTTGTGAGGCTTCTTCACAGCTGCCGCTCCTTTCTTCTTTGGTGTCAGCGGAGCTACAATCTCTAAGGTAGTGGTTGATATTTCTGTGCAGTTCCAATTGTTGCACCCTACATTCCGGGGCTGTGTGTCAGAAACCAACCAGCCTGGCTTCAGAAAGTGTCCAAGTTTGTTCTAATTCCGCCCATGCTTGGGAAAATTGAGAACTTCTGATTGGTTCGAATTGGTGCACAAGTGCTCTATTTTCAGAATCCAACCTCTCATGAACACCATGACTCTATGAGCGGTTATTGGCCACTCTAAGCCTTCATTCTTAAAACTTCATAGAAAAATGTAGAAATGCTCAAAAAATGTTTTTTTTGGGGATGCCTTTGCAATAGCTTTGCAAAGCATCCAAAAATCATAAATTTTTTCTTTCACAAGTCTAAATATGCAAACTTGAAATTCGGGCAGGAATATCAACCACTACCTTACATCCTCCTCCTCCTCAATCTCTTGAGCGGCATTTCTCTTTACATGAGGTGCAAACATACCCATAATCAACGGTGGTGGTGCAGGAATAGGAGTTCTAGGAGGCGGTTGAAAAAAATCAGGGATTTCTACACTACCTCTATGTTTTTCTAAAGAACTAGGAAAGGGCTGAAAAGCATGAGCTTCGACACTTTCATACCTTTGCATCAACTTGTATCCACTCATCTCCAAAGATCCCTCCATCCTATTCTTGAAAATGGCAGCAACAATTCGACAACCCACAAAAAAACTTGGAGTCCAAGGCACAAAAACAAAAGAGAGAGACGAAGAGAAGAGCGGAGGGGATGAAGAGAAGACGAGGCCAAAAGAGCCGTTCAGATTTCTCTAAAATCCAACGGATCTGATTTGTTGAAAAATATTGTATTTTATTAATTTTTTTTTTTTATTGAAATCTGACAATGTCCCCTCAGCCAAGAATTGGCCTTCCATTCTTGGTGCACCCAATTCACAAAGCTCGGGCCATGCTCGGACCATGTCAGATCATGGTTTTTTAGAATAAAAAATTTTGACAACCAAGTTGGCCCGGCCTCTAGGTGTACAGGGCTTCGGGCCAATTTCAGCCTTTCGGCCAATCCGAAGTGAGGATTTCACGCCTCTTACACAACGAATTGGCCCGGCCTCTAGGTGTAAAGCGGCCCTAACAGAGCATTCAGAAAATTGATAAGCCGTTCAAGTGGGTTCTCTTGTGTAATGTACGCAAAAGTCGGTTTTGGACACTCCTTGTTGAAGTATTTATTTTGTCATGTTCACATTGGACACAATGGGTATCACATAGATATGACGTGGGTATCACCTTAGATAAATCCTTTGAACACAATGTGAACACAATGGGTATGACATAGATATTACATACGTATCACCTTAGATAAATCCCTTGAATTTTCCAAAATTTTTGGACAGTCTCCATTGTGTACAAAACCAACCAACACGTACCAGAATCAATAGATACGTCATCTGGGTCCCTCAATAGAATCTAAGTTTGAATTCTAGAACGCCGTTGGATTTCGGAAATAGTCACGGATTTGGGATTTCACATCCCGAATGTGATTTGGGATTTCACATTCCATGATTCAATAACGCTCCACGTTTCTTTGAAACCCAAAGGCCAACAACACGTTCACAACGAACATTGAGGGCCTTACCACACGGGAGGGGGAGGAAGTTTCACAACTTCCTCCAACATGGCACTAGTGGCACCAAAAATATTCTTTTCCTCTTTACATTGTGGACTTCCAGGCACTAGTAGTTCTCAGGGCCAAACCACATGAGAGGAAAGGCAGTGAGTTGGATGACTCACATTGGTTCAAATTAGCAAGTGGTTGCCACATGAGAGGAAGTAGAGGGAGTGGCAAGAATGACATGGAGCAACTTTGTAGCTTTGGAATTTGCATTGGATGTTGCTTTGGAATCTACGTGGCAATGACTTGGCACAATAATTGCCGTTGCAAACTACCAGGCATTAGTGCCTGGAAGTCCACAGGCACTAGTGCCATGTTGGAAGAAAAGAATATTTTTCGTGCCACTAGTGCCATGTTGGAGGAAGTTGTGAAACTTCCTCGCCTTCCTGTGTGGTAAGGCCCTCAAATGCAGTGATTGTGCCAAGTCATTGCCGTGTAGATTCCCAAGCAACATCCAATGCAAATTCCAAAGCTACAAAAATGCTCCATGTCATTCTTGCCACTCCCACTACTTCCTCTCATGTGGCAACCACTTGCTAATTTGAACCAATGTAAGTCATCCAACTCCCCGGTCACTACAGTCAATCCGGGTTCGCGGTGTCAGGGCTAAAACCGGGCCCTGACACCGCGAAGACCGGCCCTTCTCCCCAAGCGCCTTTTCGCCTCCTTCCCACGATAACTGCCACTCTCGCCTTCAATTATTTCGCGTTGCCCGTCTCTCTTTTCGGCACTTCTCGCCGAAAGCCCCTTCGCCCTCGCCTTCTTCGGATCACCAAAGTCCCCTTATCGGCCCGACACGTGTGCTCCAGAATGACCCGCCCTTCTCGGCGGCTTCAAACTGCCATCCACACCGTTTCGTACAGCGCCGTCTTTGGCACGATCATTGTGCCGTGTAGAATCCTTTCGGAAGGGGAGTGATTGTCTGCGCCTGAATTGAGTTCCTCGATCACAATCTTTCCATACAGGACATGTCGAATGGAGATTCTAGCGAGACGGCGCCACCAACCGTTGCCGATAACGGGGCAGCAGAGAGGAATTGGAGGCGTCAAGGGAGAAAGAAAGAAGCTGGCGTGCAAGAGAAGGGGCTGGAGGACCTTGATGCCGCGTTTAGGGTTTGGCCCGCATGCAGACTACCTGAAGACACACGGTCACAAGGTTCTTCGGATGCGCGATTGGAAGAGTAACGCAATCCAAGCTTATCGCTGATATTCCCTCAGATTGTAGGTCCAGGCTAATCGGTTTAGGCGGCGTAGGCAATAATCATCATCGCCATCACCATCACCATCAACGTGAAACCCTAATCCAGGCATGCCAAAGTTTTGTGTGGCGGCACCATTTCCAGCACTTTCAAACTGTGTTTTTTGCTCTCTAGCGACATATCCAGGATCTTCAAGCTCTGCGTCAGCGATCGTTGCTTCAAAACTCCAGGATTTTCAAGGCTCTGCGTCAATGATCGCCGACTGAACTTTTCGGTAAGTTCCCTGCCTTTCTTGCTTTTTATTTAATTCCATTTCGGTAAGTTCTCTGTCATTCTTACCTTCTATTTTTTTTCGGTGATGCATACGGGCCGTCCTTCTTCCATTCCGTTTCAAATGTGGGGCGTTGGAAAGTAAGCTGTGTGAAGGTGTAGGAAATTTTGCAAAGCGTCAGGGTTTAGGGTTTAAGAATTTTAGGGTTCCCAATAATCGTTTCTTGCGATAAGGTTTCATGTTTGGCAATGTCCTCCCTCGCAGGACCGTAAAAATGCCGAAGCGGCCGGTGTGTTTCTCCAAGCCACTGTTTGATGAGATCCCGGTGGAGAACAAGAAAGGGATTCCGCCCACCTACAACAAGGAAACGGGGAGGATCGAGCAGCTATTCGTCATTGAGAACGACCACATTTGGCGCGATAGCTGGGAGGTGATGGAGGCGAGGGACCTTATCCTGGAGCTGCATGGACCGGACTCGCCCATCGTACCGCCTGGACAAATCGGCCCCAAGCAGATACTATGCATTCATTGCAACACGACGCACCAGAAGCACAGGTTCAACCTCCACCGGAACCATGCATTGTGCGAAGGGAAGGGGAAGGAGACCGTAAAGATGCCGTTGTATCCCAATTTGGGCGTCAGGGATGTGGCGAACTTTGTGGCACGACTTCGGGATTGCCAGTCGGCGGAAGATGCAATTCAGGTATTCGGCACCATAGAGCCGATAGCCACGAAGAGGAGGCCTCGGAAGGGTGCCGATAATGAGGAGGAACCGAATAGTCGACGTCAAATTAAGCGCGGGAAGAAGCTGTCACAAGAGGACCCTCCGCAAAAGCGTACCGCGGCGGCTTCTCGGAATAGACCTCCGCCCCCGAAAGCTATGTCGAGTGACGATACTTCTTCCTCGGCAGAGTCAGGAGGAGATCACAACACGATCATGAGGCCGATAACGCACGGACTCTGACTGTGCACGGCGAGAAGGGCGGTCTTCTGTCCGGGGATGATGCCTCTAGGAATTCCGGTGCCGAGAATCCGATGTCGAAAGTCCGGAAGTCCGCACTCGCGCCGGCGCCCAAGAGGGATTCCTCCATCGTCCTCCAGAAGGCGGAGCTTGCGAAGCAGAATGTACCGAAGAAGGCGGCACAAGCTGAAGAGGCCACGAAGAAGGCGAGATTTGAAGAGTCCTCGAAGAAGGCATTCCGGTCCCCAGCAACGGCGAAAAGGCTTATGGGAATGTCTGTGGAAGAGACCGCGATGGCGAGAAGGCATCGATCCCCACCGGTGCAACAGCGGTTCAGAGAGACGAGTAATGCCGAGAGACCCTCCGACTCTGACGAAGGAACGCCGATATCCTCACACGAATCCCCCCAATCCTCGGCCCAGAAGGAACAGCGACCGCCGCTGACATTGGCCAGTATACTTCGGTTAGGCTCTAATGATGGTGCAAATCCCGATAAGCGCTGTCCTGATGTAAATATTTTCAGTGTATAAAATATTTACTTGTTTACCTTTTTGGAAAGATCTTTGATTAGAAGGACGAAACTTATTGGTGACGCTTCCAGTAGCTTCAAGGTGACGCTTATTGCTCATGGAATTGTTTAAAAGGCGAAAGCCGTAAACAATATTCACCAATTCGAAGTATTCCTTTACGTTCTTAGAGTTTGTGTTTGGATTTGAAGTTCGAACTAATATGTCGAACTGGAGGGTTTTTATGGAGTCACAAGATCTAGAGTCTGAACCGGAGGTAGATTTACAACTTTCCTTGTCTCAGTTGCCAATTCAACCATCCCAGCCGGCGGTTTCTTCACCATTGCCATTTCACCCGCAAGATGAAGCTGGATCTTCTCGTCCGCTAAAGCAGCCTCGTGTTGAGCAGCGTTGGCATGGTAATCTCCAAAAGGACGCGCGTGTTTTAGTAATCTTACTTCAAACTGGATGTGTTGAACCGGGCACCCGTGAAGTGACATTTGAAGGCAGTTTCGAGGGCCTGAACGAAGACCATTATTTCAGTATACCTAGGCCAATCGAGCTAAGCACTGGCCACCATCGTTGGTTAGAAGGGCCAGTGAATCCTTTGACAAAGACTCAACGTGCAGATTACATTGCAAGTACTATCAAGCGCATCCTCAAGTTCTTGCAGATGGAGTAGCACTGTTCTTTGACTTTAGTTTTTACCTCTACCTGTTTTTGATTGAAGCTTTGTACTAAATTTTTGTGTTTTGTGTTTCATTTGAATGTTAGAAGTTAAAAGATGGTAGATAGAGGGTAGTTTACCTCCTAGTTAGAACTCTAAAGGTTTGTTGACCTTTAAAGATAAGTAGATACTTATCTTTTGAGTTTTCCTAGAGCCAATGGGTGTTTTGAGGCCCATGTGATATGCACATGGGCTGATCTTATCCACCTTAGGGGTCTAGAGGGTAGGTAGGCATCTTCTCTCTCCCTCCTAGTCGGGTTTTGGGGGAAAAAGGAGTTGGTGTGCTTTGAGAGAAAGTGTGTGTGTGTGTGTAGAGAGCCGAGAGTTTGATGGGCGAGAACTCTGGTTGTAAACAAATTTTTTGAATGAAATTTTGAGGGTTTCTTCCTCTTTGAGATGCGCTTCCAGAGAGATTATTTTCGCTTGATTTGGAGTTGTGGGCAAAAAGTTACAAGCGTGTGAGTGGAGGAGGGTCTGCTGCCACCCAACGAAGAGGAGCAGAGATTCGGGCGGCCACCAAAGTTTGTAGTTTTTGCGTCTTTCTTTGAAAATTTCAGGAGTTATAGAACTTTTGTTTAGCTTTCCATAAACTTATCATTCAAATTGATTAGAGTTGAATTGCAAAAGTTATGAAGGTTTGAAATTGTGAAGACCCGAGGCCATCCATTGAGAGGGCAGAGGTTTCAACAAGCCATAACTTTTGGACAGTAGTTTAGAATGGTTTGAGATTTGGAAGGTGTGTGCACCATTGTTATAGCTCTCCAAAAAGCTATTACAATTAAGATTTGGAGTTTTGAAGAAGAAGTTATGAGCGATTGAATTTCTAGAAGAGCGGAACTTTGAACTCACATAACTTTCGGACAGTAGTTTAGAATGATTTGAAATTTGGAGGAGTGTTAGTTATTTGTGTTAGCTTTTCAGAAAGTTATTAAACTTAGTAGTAGGAGTTTTGAGTCATCTGTGGCACTTGTTCGAAGGTTACAGCCTTGATGGAAATTTTTCCATTGTGTTTTTGAACACTTCTTTTGAGTTTCTTAGTGTTTTTGAACACTTGAAGACTTGAAGACTTGAAGATTAGAAGATAAGAAGACATGAAGATTCATGTGTTGTGGCTTGTGGCTTGTTATTCCTAGCCGGATTTGGAGGCTCGTTGTCTTTTTTTTGTTATTCCCAGCCGGATTTGGAAGCTAGTTCTTTTCAATTCTGCTTCGTAAATTTTGTTGCGGCGAAGTGGGGTTGATCACCCACACGGTCGTATTTATGTTGTTCCCACCGGTGAGGCGCGATTGCTGGTCACCGTGGGTTTGAATTTTAGGAGCCAATCTTTCGGACGGTTTCAGCTTGTGGTCTGGCCGTCCCGTTTTACCCGTCCGAGGCCGTGGGTTCTTATCACCTTACCTTTACCCTAAACCCGTTTAGAGCCACCACAGGATAGGCCAACGGGGAGCTGTTTGAAGAGTCGAAGAGATGAAGATATGAAGATTTGAAGAATTGAAGACACGACTGGACTCTCCTGCCATCTATTCCGGTTGCAGCCAGATTCCCCGTGAATTCTCAAAGCGCTCCCCTCTCTACACGACAGCGCCTCATTCTCCCGGCGAAAGGTAGCAGGGAGCAAGCTTTGGAGTCGGAGAGGGCCGAGATGATACGGTAGGTGCAGGAGGACGTTGCGCGCCTTTTCCATTTGAAATTGGTGCCCACCCCCGAAAGTAAGGTACCGATAACGCCGCTGTATCTACTCCTCAAGCATGGTCTGCTCAACAGTATCACGATGGGCAGTTTACATTTCGAAGATGAGCTGTTGAAGTACGTCTTGTCCTTGGTGGAGTATGGAGGCAGCCAGGGGAGGTTCCACCAGGCTCTCGGTGCCTGCATTTCCGAAGGGGTCGGCTTCGACGATAACCCTATTTCGCTTCAACACTTGTCAACCCTTTGCAATCTGGCAAAGAATCCGGATTACAGTACAACGAAAGAGGTCTAGACAGAGGCATCGAGAGGAACGTGGGCATACATGACGCATATGTTGGAGTGCGCCCAGTTAGAAGCGGCTTTGCAGGCCAAAAACGACAAACAAAAGCGGTGCAGGGAGAAGTTAGTCACGATGGAGATGAGTAGATTTGATGCCGAAAGGGCGGTGGAGACAGAGGCTATTCGATGGGACTTCAACAATCTCTTCGGGTATTGCGCGATGAACAAGATTCTTCGACCATTGCTGCCCCCACTGCCATGGACGCACAACATTGACGAGGCTCAAGATGTCGTGCACCGTCTAATTTCTATCAGAATCGACATTGCCCCGTCTCCGGCTCCAGCTATGCTATTGAAGTGTTACTTCGTTTGCAACGGGTTCTCGCGGGTGTAAGTTTTTCCTTCTCGCCACAAACTTGTCCCTTATCGTCTCATCGTCCCTTATCGTCTCTTATCGTCCCTTATCGTCCCTTATCGTCTCTTATTGTCTCTTATCGTCCTTTATTGGTTTATTTGACTCCATTGTTTTCAGGGGCCGGAATATGTGCAACCCTAGGGTAATCCCCGAGCCTGCCAGCATTGAATTGTACGTGGACGCTCCAGTGGAAAATTGGGATGGGCCGTCTCAAATGTACGAAGTATTGAGTCCCTTCCTCTTCGGAAGGGACGCATCCGATATGCACCTTCCGTTCTCGGCGGCGTTCTCGCGGCTCCGCGATAATAAGAACGGCGGGCGAGATTCTGTGTTGTGCTTCATCGAAATGGTCCATGCTCGCACTGTCGTGGACACGACAAGGAGTCATCCAGAGGATTTCGTTCGACAGTGGTGTGCTACCGATAAGGGTACCTACGAACACTGGAATACCCTGGACGAGAACTGCTTGGCAAGGGAGGATCTGGTCTTCATGTATGCCGGCTACGTTCCACGTAAGATTTATCCGATAACCCCGTCATTCATCTAACTGTTTTCTTCCTCATTCTTGGTATCTCCGTTATTTCCCTGTGACTAACGATAAGGCTTTTGCAGGCACTGTAGATCCTACCGGGGCACGCGAAAGGGATCTTGCAGAGGCAAATTGCAAGAATGCTCTGTCGCGTCTGGTAAAAAGAGAGTGGGATCGGCGAGAAGGGCATCCAGTGACTTTACATGACGAAATTCGGCGGGAGACGTCTACCCGAACAACGGACCTCAAGGGTGCAGCCACCCTCCTTCACATGGACGAAGGAACCTCGAATGAATTCCGCGTCCAGAATCGGTTCCCGGGGAGTAACGACGACGAAGGATTTCCCGACAAGTGTATGGACGAAGTTACAGAGGAAACACAAGAGGGGCCTAGCGACGAAATACGTCAGGGAGGTGTTCCCGATAGCGTCTAGGAAGAGCCCGCTTCTACAACGGTGAAGTCACCGGGCCGTCCCGCCGATAACCCATCTCTCATGGAGTTTTCGTGGACACAAGCAATGAATGACCCTATCCTCGGCTTTCCGGAGTCTTCACAGTCGCTGATGGGGCTATCTCAATTCGACACCCCTCTTTAGCATGTTGTGTTTACGGGTACGGGGGAGACGGAACCCGGCATTAAACCCCACCGTCTATCGTTCCCTCTGTCGAGTCAAGATAATGAAAACCTGGACTCTACTGACAGTCCCCCGGTGGTTCCTGAGGCGCCTTACGTGACACCCTTGGAAAGTCATCCAATCCCAGAGAAGGCTTCCTCTCCGGACTCCGATTACGCTTCTCCGCCAGGGCCCGATAACCCTGCTCCTCCGCCAGAGCCCGAGAACCCACCAGAGCCCGAGAACCCTGCTAGCCCGCCAGAGCCCCAGAACCATGCCAGTCCGCCAGAACCCGTTGAGCCTGCTTCAGCGTCAGATCCTGATAGCCCTGTTCTGGTATCTGAGCCCGATAAGCCTGCTCCTTCGGCAGAGCTCGATATGTCTTCTCCTCCGCTAGGAGCCGTTCAGAGCCCGATAACCCTTTTCCAAAGGAGATGGACCCCGAGGAGATCAGACTGGCATTGCGATTTATCAAGGAAGCACAGGAATCGCAGTTGACCAGTATCTGGGTTTATCCTGGACTCGAAGAGCGTGTTCAGAACGGTTTCAGGGGAGAACCAAAGGCGGCGTATACGTGCATGTTGGAGAAGAATCGCGGAGTATGTACTTCAGACGGTGTTTCCTGGGACAAAGAGCCCTTGCTCTGCTACGAAGCCGAGGAGCATGACGCATCCACGATAGAGAAGAACCTCGTAATTATTGTGGAGGTCCTAAAACGAAGGTAAGTGTTGTCGTTTATGTTATCGTGTTCTCCAACACCTGTTGTTCATCGGCACCTGTTGTCTAACATCCCCTTTCTTTTGAATTGCAAGCCTCATTTTATTCACCCGAAGGACCTCACTGGAGGTATGAGGTTTTTTGGTCCAGACCTTCGGCAAGCCGTGGATGTCTCGCTTGCACTACAGGACTGGCATTGCGTGATAAAGGACAAGCGGGAAATGGAAGGCACATTTCTAGATTTCCTCCTTATGCATGTCGTCTACAGGGCGAAGGAGCATGTTCGAATCCAGTATCATCACACGCACAACTGGTTATCGGCGACCTTGCAGTGCTATCTGGCGGATGAAGGGAAGGGTTGGGATGACATCGTGAGCTTTCTCAGCCGCTCGTTCCTTAGCACCACCAAGACGCCGAATACCCTTATTGTCCTTTACCACAATAAGGGTCACTGGAGCGTATTCGTCGTGGAGCAAAGGCGAACGTATTACCTGGACCCAGCGAAAGGCATGCACAAGGGTCGGGAACAACTTCATCTTCCTTGTGCACATGGGATGGGCAACAGCGAAGGGCGTGAGGATCGGATCTCGGAGTTGGACTGAATGGCAGAGTCGATCGCCGATAAGGTTGCCTCTGCCTAGTCAGAAAGAAAGCTGGGAGTGTGGTTTCATGGCAGGCTTGGGCTTCTGGTAGTACCTTATCGCACGTGGTGGGCGCAAAGAGGCGGAGGAGAAGACCGTGACGGAGACCAAATATCTGGACTGGGACGGGAAGAAGGCGTACCGATGGTTCATGCAAGCGCTGCATACGGAGATTGTCGCACCGCTTCCGTTCCACGATGCTCTTAATCTATGTGGTCAGGATATGGTGGAGTTTGGAAGCGGAAGTCCGGACATAGTTTTCGTGGAAGCCGGTACAGAGACGGCGAAGAAGAAGGAAGTTCCAGTTCTTGGTATTTTGGAGACAGTGGGGGATCGTGATCTTCAGGGCTTCAACGTGCTCACAAACCCACCAGTGACTCGAGGAAGGCGGAAGAAGTCAACCGCGCCGAAAAGCCCAAAAAAACCGAGAAAACCGAAGGACACCACCAAGACGAAGAAGTAGGCGATAAGGGGGGTGTTGTACACAACCGATAGACTCCAGGAATTTGTACAGATTAATAGGATGCCGATGTTGTACATTTCATTCATTGTAAATGACAATTTTTTCGATAGCGTACATAAACGGATTTTGGGACCCCCTTGCAGAGGCTTGTAAGCGGAACTTAAAATCCAGTCTTTGCCGATTATATTGAATGTTGAGTTTTAACTTTCAAACTAAAGAAATATCACTTCAGTGGAAATTTCAGCCGATGCATGGAACTTAATCTAAGAGCATCTTATCGGCAGTATTCTACCGATAAGATTACTAATGGTTATCGGTGCAGGTTTGCAGCTGAAATCCTCTGCCCTTTATATTCATCCACATCGGTGCCGATAACCTAAGTCGTTTCTTGAGTTAGTCTTTCGCTAGCTGGAATGGACCTCACCCGAAAACCTCTGGAATCCAGAAAGTCATGCAACCTTCGGAGCCTCATTCCAAGACCGTCTTCATTTGTGGGGAGCGGTGCAGCTATATCCTGGAGTGGATGAAGCATTCCGGCTTCGATTTCAGCCTCCAACCTTGAGAGGGTGGCGTCGGTGTTGCACAAAGCTGCATCCAAGTGTCTTGCTAGCAACGGTTGGCGATAAGCCTTCTCGAGTAGCTTCAGGACAAGCTGATGCATACAATCAAAGTCGCATACCCATGTCTCGCCTAATTCTCGAAGGTTGGAAGTCACTGGGGTTACATCTCCGGCTTCGGTATCGGAGGGAACATCATTATCGGGGAAGCCCTCGGTATTTGGGTGTCGACCATTGTCTTGGCGGAGAAGATTCGTCATTCCTCCTTGGATTGTGCCGCGAAGGGAGCCCAAATATCTAGCAATTTTTCCCTCCGCTAGGTCGGGTCTTATCATTTTCAGGACCTTAACCTGGTGCTTGCAGATGTTACCTTTTTGGGAATGAACACATTGGCCGACGGCCCATTCGGTGCATGGATTGTATACCGCATACGTAATGTGTCTCCTATTCGAGGATTTAACGTATGCAGGACCTCCCGACCACTCGGGCAAGGTGACCACATTATCGGGAATTGTATTTGCTTGGTTGATTGCATTGACCATGATCTGCCGCTGCCTCTTGTTCTTTATAAAACCGTTTAGCTTACACCAGTAACTGTAATCATACTTCTCGATGACATTTCCAGTGAGCTCATAAATATGCCAGTCCATCCTTCGGCCGATAAGCTTCCTTTTGGATTGTCGGAGCACTGCTTTCATGTTAGAATGGTATGATTCCATCGCTGCAGTGGTGTCCTGGCGAGCATGGGGGATTTTCCGGTCTCCCACAACCCACATTTTGATTTTCGGGAGCCATTCCTTGTCGAAGTACTTCCAGTATGCATCAGCGTTTGACAAGAGAGCCTTAGCTTCGCCGTAAACGTGCCGCACCCACTCTACCAAATTCCACACCTTATCGCCGGGAGCTCTCGCCGAAGGGTCTTGGAAGTCACTAGGTGTCTCTGATACGTACATAAGTGAGCCCACAATTCGCAAAGCTCCGGCCCTCGTCTCCATGTCTTTCAACTTAGCACATGCATTCTTCTGCCACGCTCGACGAACATGCCAGAGACATAGAAATAGATGCGAGTGCGGCCAAACCTCCCTGCGATAACCCGACAAGCCAATAAGTACAACTCGCTGAAGCCCGTCACCCGATAACGTAAGAATGCTAAATTGCTTACCAAAGAGAGTTGATCTCATTATCGGCGCCGTCAAGTACAAAGGCAGTGGGTCTCCAGTCCGGCCTTATCTGCACCAACTTCTGCTTCAGAGCGCGCATCCAAGGGACGATATCTGCTTGTTTGGATTTCGTAGTGATCACGAAAGCCACTGGAACACCGTTTCTCCACTCGTCGAATACCATCATGGTGAAGAGCAGATACTGGACACGCAAGCAAGGAATTAAGCGGTATGGGAGTGAGTGCTCCTAATTTTTATACGGACCCTACATGGAGCACGGTAAAGGTATGTGTACCTTTTTATTGTTCGTTGCGAATGTCCCGTCTATAACAATAATGTTATCGTGACTGTATTTCAGCATCATGTGCGTCTGAAATGGGGTTTGAATCCCAATTACGAAGGTTACGTTATCAGCATTCAGCACTCCGTCGACCGTGCTGCCCGGGTCTTAGTAGTAAAAAACCATACCTCGGTTTTCTCGGACCGACATTCTCACACTCTCAACGTCGTTGTCGTGTTTCTTGTATAGTTCTTGCGCACGGACTCCGCATATGTTGCGGATGTCCTCCATGCTAAGGAAACAATCCCGAGAAGGCGTAAGAGTGCCCTCATCCCGTGCCTTCAGTACCAACTTCTGGTGCTTCTGTATTATAGCTGCCATCGGAACTTGCTCTTCAAATTGCCTCTAAACCCAAAGCCTTACTTTCTCCGATATGTACTTCCGAAAGCGGAGCTTTCCCCTCTGCACATTATCCTTATCGTGGACGATGAGGCCCTGTGTGTCGACATGTTCCGAGCAAAAGTACCCTATCTCGGCGATATATGGTAGAAAATAGTACCTCTTTACGTAGAATCGACATTGGCAGCCCACTTTCATAGAGCCCCCCTCCTTCGCATCTGTGGCACGAGGGCCTTTCTGGCCAGCACCGGACGTAAGTTGTTTCCCTTTGTGATTGTATTTCGATGGCGTTGGTGTCATTTCGGGCGTGATAGCTTGGATCTTGTCCCTGTTGTCTTCGGGACCGTATTGACAACGCCATCTGCTTATCGGTTTTGACCATCAGAGATACGTGCGGTACTGAAGAGATGTAACGGCACAACCGATAAGTAGATCTACCGTGCATATCGTGATATCAGAGGTCGTGATTCACTTACCGTTGGTACTCGATGTGGCAGTTCCACCGATAGTGCGTCTTCTCGCCGACGTTTGTGGGATCGTTCTTGTCGCGGACGAAGGTAGTCTCTACATCCTTTCGGCCAGACTGCTCACCCTCTACGAAATCCGAGACCCTATCCCAGGGAATGTAGGCGATAAGCTTGGACTGCTTCCTCTTCGATGATTGCGGATCCTTTACGAACCTCGTATCATTCTCGGCCTCCATGTTCCACCTAAGATATTTCCACGTCAAAATCTCTAGAGGAGGGTTCTGTAATGAATCGCGCATCCGAAGTACCTTGTGACCATGTTTCTTCAGGTAGTCTGCATGCGGGCCTTCCCGGAACGCGGCATCAAGGTCCTCCACCCCCTTCTCATGCACGCCAGCCGGTTTCTTTCTCCTTTGACGCCTCTATTTCCTCCTTGCTGCCCCGCTTTCGGCAACGGTTGGTGCCGCCGTCTCGCCAGAATTCCCATTCGGCCTGTCTTGGATGGGGAGATTGAGATCGAGGAACTCCATTCACGCGGAGACAAGCACTCCCCTTCCGGCAAGGTGCTACACGGCACAATAGATCGTGCGAAAGACGGCGCAGTACGAAACGATGTGGATGACACTTCACGCCGGCAGCCGCCGAGAAGGGCGGGTCATTCTGGAGTACACGTGGCGGGGCGAGAAGGGGATTTCGGTGATCTGGAGAAGGCGGGGGCGAAGGGGCTTTCGGCGAGAAGTGCCGAAAAGAGAGACGGGCATCGCGAAATAATTGAGGGCGAGAGTGGCAGTTATCGTGGGAAGGAGGCGAAAAGGCGCTTGGGGAGAAGGGCCGGTCTTCGCGGTGTCAGGGCCCGGTTTTAGCCCTGACACCGTGAACCCGGATTGACTGTAGTGACCGGGCATCCAACTCACTGCCTTTCCTCTCGTGTGGTTTGGCCCTCAATCGAGTTCTTCAAATTTATTGAGTCCTCAAAAACACATAAACCCTAAACCTACAGACCCGGAGACCCCATAAACCCTAAACCCTAATTCTGCATGACCGACCACAGTCGATCTATTTGTGAAGTTGTTTTTCGCAATTCGGAATCATGGGGTCTCGGTTGTTGAACAGAGTAGCCAACCCGTCTCGCTGGAACCGGTCGCTTGTCGCTGGGTTGCAATGCTCACCAGAATTCGGTGCCAGGCCCTTCACCTCAAGTTCACCAGGTTCGGTTTCTGAATGAATGTGTGTACGTGATCGCATGTGAAGAATAGAGCGTATGTTCAGGAGTTTTCACTCTTCAGGGTTTTGTGAACTGTGGGTTTTCTTCAGGTTGCTTGTGTTTGGCATCGACATCTAGCTTTGCAATGTCTGATTGTGTGGAGGAATTTTGGAGGGACTGATGAGCAATTGGGAGCTAGCCTTTGCAATGTCTGGTTGTGTGAAGGGTTATTGATTAGCTATGATTTTGGATGCTATTCGGGTTTGGATTGATGGTGATCTTGATGTCAGGGATTGAGAGGAGCTCGCCTGATCTGGTTACGAGCCAGTCGCATCTTGGGAGGTTTTGGACCTGCTTAATATCAGGTAATTTACCAAGCAACGTGGTGTTCTTGATGTTGATGCTGATGCGCAGAGGGATGAAGAGATGTGCATGGAGCCTGCACATGAATTGATATCTTTGGATTGCACGCAGGAGTTCTTTCATGGGGCGGCGTGCACGCCTCTCTGGCGGAGGAGTTAAGTGCACGGCCATCGACTGCAGATAGTGTGCAGCAAGAAGTTGAGCTCGTTGAAAACAGTTTGCAGGCTTCAGAGTCTCAAACGTCCAACTCTCATACTGCAAGATGGCGGATTTACACCGACATGGGCCGTGACCTTTTTTCCCAGGTCAGAACCATCATGGATTTGTTTCTGATCAATACCTTTGGAATTGTAGGAGATCAATGAGTTATGCTGATAATGATACATCGAGATCTTACTCCTTGTTGAACTTATATTTGTTCCATGGAGATGTGGCTTAGATTTAGTTTGCTTGTTTGTGTTTCAGGGTCGTCTTGATGAGGCAGAGAAGTATTTTGTGCGGGCTCTGGAAGAAGCCAAGCAAGGCTTTGGAGATCGAGATCCCCATGTTGCATCCAGCTGTAATAATCTGGTATGGCATCTTGTCAGGAATGAGCATCTTGCTTGCTGCACCTAAGTGAATTGATTGCTTTTACATTTGCAACAATGTTGGATAAGACTGTTTGTGGAAGTTAGGTTGCATGTCTCTAGAATGAGCATTTTAACTGTTGAAATTGACATCTTAGAAACCTGCCTGGTTTCTTTATAAGCCCATTTGGTTCTTTAAGGGTCAATTATCGCTTTGGTTGCAATCTCCTGACCATGACGGAAGTGCTGATAATCAGGCTGAGCTATACCGGATGAAGAGGGAGTATGCCAAGGCAGAGCCTCTCTTTTTAGAGTCTGTGCAGAGGCTTGAGCAAGCATTGGGACCTATGCATGAAAGGTGAATCCTCTATTTCACTTTCGTTCGTGCTCCTATGATAGTTAGAGTGATTATTTCCTGTTTGCAGGCGTTGTCTTATTGGGAAAGAGCTGCTCATTGTAGTTACTCCTCATGTGGTTAGTATGAATTGATAAAAGATTGGTTTTACAGTGTGGGCTTTGCGTTGCACAATCTTGCTGGTACCTACTTGCAGCAGCACAATTATGAGCAAGCTCGTGTTTGCTACGAGGTCAGTTGAACAGTTTTACGTGAATGTGTTGGATTGAAGGTTGTAATCCAGATCTGCTCGTTCACATGGAAGAATCAGTCTGTGAAGCCGGAAATTTATCGTTGGGCGGAAAATATCTTTACCTAGCTGATGTCATTTGGAGGTTTTGCTTTAGTAGGATTCTAGGACTTGATTATGACTTGATTAGAGGTTCATCGTCTACTTCATTATGCACCTGCTCTAGATAAGTTCGCCAAGCGTTTTAGACAGTGGACCCGTCGTTCTTTACTTGACAGTGGTGGCGGTTGGGTTTTTGGAACATGATGCGATAAACATTAACAACTTCAGCGCTCATTGAAGGTAGTATTCGTTTCACCCTTTAACCTCTTTGCTATCAATATTACTTCGTGTATTCTTCTGCAGAGTGCGTCGGTGATGGTTAAATGACTGTTGACAATGATGTGCTTTCATTTCCTTTGTACTTTACTCGACTTGAAGATAGTCATTGTTCTTAAGATGTACACAAAGGTTGGTTCTATTTTGTCTTTGTTTACCATTTATACATAACCCATCTGTTCATGAAGTGGGGGTAATTGATGATGTGGTTGTCATCAGATTAAGGAGAGGAAGCTCGGCCCAAGTCATCCAGAGTACTCCAATACGATGTTTCACCTGGCAGAGGTTCCTATTACTAATCTTCTGACCCCTATGTTTCAGCTATTCTTTTCTGTCTTTTCATCTTTCTTGATCGAAGTCTCTAGTTTTCTGGGCGGTTTGTGCGTTTATTTACGACAGCATTCATATGTGTGAAACTAAATTCCTTTCTTTGACATTTGTCAATGTGTATAGAAACTAGTTCTGATTGTTCGAATACTCTGCTATGTTAGAGTTTCGTACTTTTCACAATTATAAGAAGGTACTATTTTTGAACAAATGAAGAAACGTTGGATATCATGTTTATGATACAGTACATATCTGCAAATGACTGCTGCAGGTACTTCGGCTACAGGGCAAGTTAGAGGATGCAGAGCATCTCATTCTTGATTCACTTCGAATATTAGAGGTCCGTCTGCACTCTACGATCTGCATCAGATTTGTGTCTGATATGGCTAAGAGCATTGAAGAGGTCTTTCATTGCATGTAATATTATTCTAGTTGCTTTTACGTCTCATATTCATGAACAGTGGGTTAAATACAGGAGGGTGGAGTTGGTCACTCGCAACAAGCCGTGCGGCGCATGAGCCGCCTTGCAGAAGTGCGTGATCTTGCCTATAGTGTAGAGGTCTATTTTACTGTGGTTATGACTAGAACGCTAGATTGGTGATCTTGGTGCATTGTTGACATACATTGTTTGGTGTTGAAGCTGCATCGATGTTTGTGATTAAGGTCCTTTTCGAGTTGGCAGAAGACTTTAATGTGGTCTTTTGTAACTTTATCTGTCATGACAAATATATGGCGATGAAATGGGTTGTAAAAATGAAGTTTTCTTGGTACTGGAAGATCATGTAAATAACAGTGTGATCGATAAAAGACTGAGCGGTTGGCATATGCAGATCTTGGTGCACACTGGCAAATTACGAGAGGCAGAGAACATCCAGCGGAAGATTCTGCACATCCTAGAAATGTTGCAGGTATTTGTTTGAAGCCACCACCTGTCGTTCTATCTTTTGATCTCGTTTATTGCTAAGTTCTCTGAGATATTTTAGACCCTGCAAGTTTGCCAATTTCTACTCGGGTGTAGCTTGCATATAGGGCTTATCAAAGTTCTGTTGTAACAGGGGCCTGAAAGTCTAAGCACAATCACTGCAGCGGATAATCTGGCCACAACTTTGCAAGCCGTGCGGAAGCTGGATGAAGCGGAAGAGCTTTTTCTAAGGTGGGTCCACATTTCTTGCTAGATAAAACTTACTTCACGTCCATGCTTCACACTCACACTCAAACATATAGCACTACATGATAGTAATACTATATTGAAAAAATACTTCTGGCTATGCTTATGAGTTTATGACGCAAGTGTGAAATGGTTCTGACTCTGATGTTTAGGTGTCTTCAAGTTCGACAGAAGGCGTTGCCATCGATGCACATCCAGGTATTGATAATTAACCCACACGGACTTTACCTGACTTTAAGACTCTTATGTATTATGATGGTATGTTCTTCTGGCTACCTCTTCATATTTAGAGTTCTTTCTGTTCGTTGTTGGTTTTTGTTCTTTCCTTATGCAGTTTTAATTGGATTCATTTCCTTACGTTCTAGTTCTGCTCATGTTTTGTGTTGGAACAGATAGGATCGACATTATTCAAGTTAGGGGTGATCACAACTCAGCAGGCCGATGAAATGGTGGCAGAAAAAAGTAGCGACATTGAAGATGTTCGGACGGCTTATGAGAGAGCCGAAGACATGCTTCGTCAAGCAATTAGGTCATCTCTCTTTAGTCTCTCTGCCAACACCTCTCTTGAAGGGCCTTATTGGTTTTGTCCTCTCTGATTAACAGCATCATTATTATTTGAGGCAGAATTGCAGAGCAACGATGGGAAGAAGCACTGGGTGGAGTTGCAGCTGCAGACCAAGCGGCAACAGCAATCTTGGGCAATGAGGCCAGTTTAGGCGCTAGAGCTCTGAACACACTTATTCCACCACTTCTGGCTCTTGTAAGCTTCGGTAGATCGCTTATTGCCTATCACAAGTGTTCAGTATTCGAGCGCTACACTGCTTGTGCTTTTAAAAATTGGTGTCGGTATACAAGACTTGGGGCAAAAAGATGTTTTCTAAGGTTGCCAATGAATCTATTAACCATATGTGCGCTTCAGTTTTTTCTTAAAATTAGCATCATCGTGCAAGTGCTGCGATCCTTATTGAGCAGGATGAAGACACTCTAAGACGGAGAATGCTCTAATGCTTCGTTTAATTCTCAAAGGGTTGTTATTTACGAATAGCTTGTGTGGTTGTTTCAGGTACGAGCACTGAATGCGCTTAGCGTTGTGATCATGCATCAAGCTGATTTGGCTGACTCACCTGTGGTACGATTCTGTTTCCTTTAATGTCATTTCAGATTAGAAGACTTTATGTGTGCACAGCCGTCAAAGTGTTCAATTCCCAAATTCAGGATCTCCTTTGCAAGCTCGCAAGCTGTTTTGCTCTATTTGTATATTCTCTGTCTACGTTTTCAGCATGTTTTCCTCGTCACTCATTATGCCTATTGCACTAGAGTGTGGTAATGAAGTCAGTAAGTTGTTTTTGATATGAAGGCCGCGAAGGAAGCGACCCAAGAGGCAGAACGTGTCCTACGCCACTGTTTGACATTACTGGACAAGGTATATCATGACTGTTTCTGATTGCTATCGTGTTTTTACTAAGCTATTCTATTATGGAACTTCTGTTGGCTGCTGAGACCTGTTTTTCCGAGTTTATATGGTCTAAACCTGATGTTTTCTCTTGTACTGAGAACTTTTTATTGGATTAGTCGCAACGTTCTTCGGTGTCTAAGTGCACACTGTTCTTTCTTACTCTCCGAAATAAGCTTGGACATACATCTCAATAACAAGTTCGACTGACAATGTTTTTCACTGCAGCCACCTGGAGTAGCACAGGAACTCGTCGAAATTCCTGAGCTGCAGAGGGAACATGTATCATGCCTGCACCATCTCGCGGCACTGCTTGTGAGGAATAAAGACAAGGGCTCAAATGAAAATAGCAAGATCGCAGAAGAACGGGCAGAAAGGCTTCTTAGTAGAGCAGAGAGTATTGAGGCTTCCGTTGCAAGCAGAAGGAGATCGAGTCTTTCCAAGTGAGAGCAACAAATGCCCAGTTCTCACTTTCCAAGTAGCGATGAACTCCAGACTGGTGATGCATGACATCACTGTTATAGGGTATATGTATCCAGGTCTTGGAACCACATGTTCAATTCTTTTAATATTCTTTCCTCTATTTGGTCTTCAGAAACCTCTTTCCTCTGGCTTTCCCATGTTTCTGGCAGGTTCGGCAATGACCAGCAGTCACCAATGAAAATGAAGGTAAACCTCAATGATGCCGGACAGCCTTTTTGTACGTGTACCATCGAGCAACTACAACGTAGCAGACGAAGTTGAGAACACCCAGAGCTGCCAACTTCCAGTAATACTTGTCGATGCGGCACCGGTTCAGGTTATTTACAATCTATCCCTTGTGCCCTGTTACAGTGACCACAACTTGTAATATTGCAGTGCACATGAAGTGGGCAACTCCAGTGCTGCTTGTGTACAGAGCTGTGCCGATGGTCTGCATGTCATCGGAGGCTTGGTCGTAGAAGAACTCGATTTGCCCGACGATGACGAACACCTCGGCGACTCCGAGTATCATATACTGTGGGAGCAGCCAGAAGGCGCTCATGGGGGTGATTACTGCAGGTTTATCTTCAAGGCCATGATCTGTGAGCTCTCAAGCGCTCCCTTTCTACGACTGCAGCAACCATCATGGCAATGGTGGTGAGGAGGAGGCCGGCCTCAATGCGCTGCAGCATGGAGATAACGAGGAGATTTGCTTGATGTGGACCATGAACATCAACGAGAAGAACCAGATGGGCATGACGCGCACCAACAGCTTCACTTCCTCGACTTGCGTGACGCCGCAGAGCCGCCATGGGCTTACTCTCAAGAATGGATCAGCCTCTGTGAAATCTCTAACTGCAGCTTTGTCCAATAACCTGCATTAGAAAACTGGTTTTATTCACAGGTGCGACCTTCCTCCCCTTGCAATAGAAAGGGAGTCTCATTTGCATAGCATGTCTGCTCTTCGTCTTTAAAACTGTTTTATTCACAGGTGTGGCTTTCCTTTCTTACAATACTGATGATAGAAATGAAACCTCCTATCTGCTCTTCGTCAGATGGCACGCACTATTCTCACGTTGTGACTCGATATATTGTAATAGGAGAGAGCGGGCAGAGGGATACGGACCTCAATGAATTGGTGTGAAGGACGTTTCTCTTGCCCTGCACCTCGACGTCATGAAGCTTGCCAGGATCGGCAGGAACGTCTTCTTTCGCGTTGCGAATCGCAGCTGTGAACACCTGTTCAACTTGCGTCAAGGAGCTGCCAGTAGGTAGTTGGTGGCGGTACTTGGGTAACCCGGAGAACAAGAGGAGAAACGCGACGCTAAGGCCGAAGGCAGGAACTACGTAGCCCCATCCCCACGCCACCGTTTCTTGCACATAGACCAGCACTGCACACGAAGAAAAATAACATGTTATCCTTGCCACAGATTCAGAGGGAGCCACGACTTGACCCACGTACCAGACAGAGCAACAACGCCCCCTCCAGCTAAAGCGATCCCCCAGTAATTGTAGAAGGAGCGCTTCATCTGCTTCTCCTTCTCGTCATCTTCGTTGAATTAAAAACTACGATAGACACGGCGCCGAAGGGCGACAGACACGGTGTCACGCCACCGATTCCAATTGCCACCACATATAGGGCCAGGTAGAAGACCGTCTCTTGCGTTGGCGTTGCAGGTGCACAGTTCAATTCATGGACATAGAGATTGACAGAAGAATCAGTCCCTGATATTTCACGTTGGTGATACCATTGAATCTAGAGTTGCGGATTGTCACAGGGTTTGAAGACCATACCAGAAGATATACGACAATTGACGCCACGATCATCCAGAACCGGCCTAGTGTTGTGTAGTGTAAGTGGTCATCCAGAACCGGCCTTGGTAGTGTGGCAATTGTCCAGAACCGGCACCAATAAGTTGTTGCGACATTGAACTCTAAGTTATAAACAAGTTCTGTAAGCGGAGATGGATGTGACCTATCATCTTCCTCTACATAGTAGAACTGTTCATGGCTGATTTAGGTCTCGCCAGATCTGTGACGGAATTCTTCCGCACTTCGAAGACACTCTCCGAACCTCATGTCAAAAGCCACATTTTGAAAGTAGAACTTTACCACACATTTTGTGGGATTTTGCAGTGATGCGAGCAACAATCAGTCATTCTAACAGTTTAGCTCTTCACAGATCGAAGTTCGACTATTAAACCCTTATCTCCATGTGCACATCAGAACATTCTTCCTAATAACCATACGCCGTTTACGTCGTCTGAATTCCATGCACAGATTTTCAGATGTAACGATGCAAGGAGTTGTAGGTAATGCATACATCTTTATATTAAATGATTGAGTACCATGTGCAACATGCTCCTGTATAGCAATGTGAACAATATGCTCCTTTATCCTAAGTGCATTCGCAGTGCCATCAACAATACAACCGTCACTCAACCTTGGCTGCCGAAGGCACTTGTGGGCCGTCTGCAACCTTGACTGCCGAAGGTACTTGTGAACCATCCACAACCTTGGTTGCCAAAGGCACTTGTGAGCCGTTCGTGACCTTGACTGCCGAAGGCACTGATGAGCCGTTCGTGACCTTGGCTGCCGAAGGCACTGATGAGCCATTCGTGACCTTGACTGCCGAAGGCACTGATGAGCCGTTCGTGACCTTGGCTGCCGAAGGCACTTGTGAGCCGTTCGTGACTGGGTGGCAGGCCTTGGGCTCAGGCTGGCAGGCCGTGCGCTCCGAGGGCACTGGAGAGGGCTGATCACAAATTCATCCACGAATATGTTAGATGCAATTCAATCCATGACAAAGCACTTGTTAATGAAGTTTATGAAGATTCTGGTCATACCTGAACACTCCAAATCTGACTGGCATACTCCGCAATAGTCCGGTCGCTGCTGAAAACGCCCATCATGGAGGTGCTCACCTGAAGCCATACCCATTTTATGTTAAAAAGGAAGAAAGTACGTCCCATAATCAAGGACGGTTTTGATGCTCGTGATTGATCATCAGGTTTTTTTAAACCTACTGATCATCCTAAACCCTTCATAAAGTTCAAACCTTTGCCTTTACGTCCCTAGGTATGGAAACAACCTGTCTCATTGCCAGGGGTTGCTTGCACATTATCTAGTTTATGATATTCACCATAGACAACACACATCATGAGACAGATTGCATCTTAATTTCCACAATTACAGAGAGCTTACGATGCACCGCCGCGTCCATTCGGCCTCGTTCACGAATTCCTTATCCACCGCGGCCTGCAAATATCCAAGTTCAGTTTATGAGCATTATTTAAGACCACATGACAACATGACGTGTTGAGAGAACGGTAATCTACCTGAGCATCCAGATACGAGGGCCAGTCGTGGATGAGCAAGTAGAAGTCCCTTCCCTCTCGCAAAGAATACAAGATAGGCTCGAAATCCTGGTATGGTCCAAACTCGCCAGCTTCGATACAATGGAAGACCTGCCAATCAAAGGCCACAAAAGAATCAACAAACCAGCCGTTCTTATCACAATTCAATGCCCTTCTATTTATTATAATACTACTATTTGTTCACTCTGATTGAATATGGAAGAGCTGAGTAGTCTCTCAACAAGAATCCTTACTAAATATGGAAAACCATGGTCTTTAAGACCCAAGTTAGAAATAGTTTAGCCACCTTCGAAAAAGGAAGTAGGAGAGATCTGTTTTCCTCCTGGAACCGATCTTTAGAGCTATTTACGGCTGATTTTAATTATTCAAAATGGGAGAAAAGGTCAAAATTGTACTAGTATCTTTGCCTCACTTCACAAAGAATTCAAAGATGTTTTTTTCGTTTTTACACAAGATCTGGTACCTGGAGAAGCCGGTCGTCAACGTGTCCTTCGCCTTTGTGCTTCAAGCCATGACGGAGTCCAGCGACCTCTTCAGCACTGGCTCCAAACACGAACATGTTCTCACGTCCAATGGCGTTGGCGATCTCAATGTTGGCACCGTCCATGGTACCGATGATGAGGCCCCCATTCATCACAAACTTCATGTTGGACGTGCCACTCGCTTCCATTCCCGCTGTTGAGATGTGCTGGGATATGTCACTGGCAGGGACGATCACCTACAGGGATGCCACAAAAAGCTCGTCATAAGATGGAAGATTCGAAAAACTCACGTAGTGGATGCCTTCCTGGTTCCAAGCTCTCACCTCAGCAAGAGAAACGCTGTAGTTAGCGATGAACACCACTTTCAATAGGTCCTTGACATCCGGGTCATTGTTCACCTTCGCACCAACTCTGTACACAGAGTTTGGAAAACATGTCAAATACTCAAATTCTGGACAAAATGGAGCTGAAACTTAATCAAAATATTGATTTTCGATTTGATGAATGTTGATATTTGTGACTTACGCGTTAATTAGCTGGATGATCCTCTTTGCCAAGTAATAACCGGGGGCGGCCTTTCCGGCAAAAATGGCCACACGAGGAACGAACTTGGCTCGGTCAGCTGGAGAGGCTCTCTGAGATTCACAACATGATTTATTAGTGAATCATTAGCATCAAAATAATCTGTAAAAAAGGAAGAGCAGTGAAACCTCTGCAGCTCTGTTCACGCTAGCGTGAGCTCAAAGTACCTTGATGCATTGGTAGCGATGGATGAGACTCAAGATGTTCAGGAGTTGGCGCTTGTACTCGTGAATGCGCTTGATTTGCACATCAAAGAGAGCGTTTTCACTGACCTGGAACAAGAGAAATCCTTCCTCAATAAACAGTACTTGGGTTATATTGAAACCTCATTTTGTGGTCAATGTAACTTAGCGGATCAAGAGCAGGTAACTTTCCATCCTGGTCCATTTTAAAGGGCATAGAAGTGTTTTCTTACCTCTATACCACAACGGCTCTTGATAAGCGCAGCGAGCTTTGCTTTGTTGGCCTGCTTCGCTGCTCGGAATTGGTTCTGGAGGCATGGCTCACCTGCCTTGTCTTTCATCCCCTGATGCAGAATAAAGAAGTCAGAAATACAACATTTCAAAAATCAAGTTTGAATCTTATGCCATTAACTTGTTCAAAATTAGAGAGAAGAATTGTTTATTTAATAGCCCTTTCATATGGAATCTTGAAGCAGTAACTGGCAGTGGTTAAATTTCTATCTTTTTGCAATAACTGGTTTGTACCGGAAGAAAAAAATAGAAAAAAAAAAGGAAAGTCGGTAATGAAGACCAACCGCTAGTAAATCCAGCTCCAGCACCCACGCATCGGTGTTAACAGCTTTCGTAATGACCTGCAAAGGAGGTAGGTTATCAGATGATTTCAAATTGGCAAGATGTGTACGTGGGGCGATGAAAGTGGGGAGTGAAATCACCTTGCTGAGAGCAGGATTAGCTTGCAGGATCCACCGTCTCGGTGTCACACCGTTGGTCTTGTTCTGGAATTTCCCAGGTGAAAGCTCCACAAACTCTGGGAACAAGGAAGTCTTCACCAAGCCTGAGTGAATCTCAGCAACGCCGTTGATGGCATGGGATCCAACGGTAGCCAGGATGGCCATGCACACCATCTTGGGGTTCCCCTCTTCAATGATGCTCATCTTTTGCAGCCGGGCAGTGTCACCACCCCACCTCTTCTCAACAACCTGAAGGCCAGGCGCAAAACAATTACAGACCACTCTCGGATGCCCTTCACAATCGAAGTAGAGTTCAACAAAGAGGTTACCTGTAAGTGGCGAAAATTTATTTGATAGATAATCTCTAGATGGCGAGGTAGCAGCCTCTGCATCAGCGGGACCGACCACTTCTCTAGAGCCTCCGGAAGTATGGTGTGGTTTGTGTAACCAAAGACACGCGTTGTGATGTCCCAAGCCGCAGTCCAGCCAATTTTCTGTGACCATGACAGAAATGCATTCAGTTCAATGACACAGCTGGATATTATGAGAATCAATTAGTGTTGAATGCTCATGTACTAACCTCTTCGTCGCATAAGAGGCGCATCAACTCAGGGATAGCGATAGTGGGATGTGTGTCGTTGAGCTGCACCGCAACTTTGCTGTCGAACTGCAAAAGGGCGCCTCCGGAAGCCTTATAACGCTTCATGATATCCTGCACAACCACAACAAATCCAACCAAGTTGTTACACCACAAAGTTCATATGTCAACACCAACATTGTGACAAGGCATGCAGAACAGAATTCTATCATTGCTTTATTGAAAAGGAAGAACTGTTAGTTCCCATAATCAAAGGCTACTATGAAATTATGATGCCCTTCTTTCTAAAACCCTTGATTGATAAGCAATGTGAAAGTAGCCCTCATTAAGGAAATAACCGAGACAGGGCTACTTCTCATCACCAGGGCTGCTAGCACATTACCTGGTCCAAATAGACATCATACCAACAAGTTCATATGTCAACAACCAGCTAGACAATGTTGCGAAAAGGTATGCAGAACAATATTCTCCCATAACGTTATTGGAAGGTTATTCCCCATAATCAAAGGCTGCTTCGAAGCTATGATGTTCTTTGCAAGACCATTGACAGATGACATTATGTCCAGCAATGAGCAAGCAACCCCTGACTATGAAAATAAGTTACCTGGAGAGTGGCGGAAACAAAGAAATACTGTTGCTTGAGACGCAGCTCTTTGCCCTCATCGTGATTATCGTTGGGGTACAAGACAGAGGTGATGGCCTCGGCCCTGTCTCTGGCCTCCACCGCCCGGATGTGGTGCCCATCGTTGAATAGACCCAGGTTAATCTCCTCCAAAGGACGCCTGCAGGCATGCACCATCCACGATCAATGGGACCCCCCTTTAGAGAATACAAGGATCAAACAAGGCACGAGGAGAGTGCATACGCGCTCCACAGACGCATCGTGTTGGTGTTGGTGGTGCCATAGCCGGGGATGGGGGTGTCGTACGCCACCGCCAGCACAATCTCTCCACCTTCCCACTTCCACAGCTCCCTGTCACCTTCATGGTACGTGCTCACATCTCCGTAGAACCGAATTGGGTACACAACGTCCAGACGCTCCACCTCCCAAGGGTTGCCCTTGGCCAGCCAGTAATCCGGGCGCTCCACTTGCTTGTTGTCGGCGATGAGCTGCTCGAAGATACCATACCGGTACCTGATTCCGTATCTGCAGAGAATTTGACGTCATGCCAGCTGATATCAAGAGACCCTGCAAGAAAGCCCGATCAGTGTGTTTGGGGAAGGCATACCCGATGGAGGGGATGTTGAGTGTGGCCATAGAATCGAGGAAACACGACGCCAAGCGCCCCAGGCCTCCGTTCCCTAGACCGGCATCTCTTTCCTCCTCCACCTGGAAACCACAACATAGAGACGTCGTCAAAAGGTTAGAGCCCAGAGAACCGGCTGTGAGTTTCAAGTTTCAAGTACAAGACGCATTTTGGATCATCTAAATTACTGTAGCTGTGACACTACCCTACAGGGACCATCCAGCATCAATAATGTGTAACCAAACTTACTGACATCTCAATCATAAGCCATAGATGACCCTATCTAACTCAATAGATTCAGCAAGTAGGCACGAACCGTTTCTTCAAGGTGGTAACCCAAACTCTTCAAGGCTTCAAAGTATTCACCCTGCACAACAAGAGGAGAATTTTCCGAGTAAGTGGATATGGGACGCACACCAACAAACTTAGGATGACTTGATCAAGCATGTGACACATGAAAAATGCCCTTGGTTTGAATGAAGTACCTTTAGCTTCAGGTTCAGGATTGCGTTCAGCAAGGATCGTCCCACCAAGTACTCCAGGGACAGGTAGTATATCCTCTTTGCATTCTGGAACAAACGATTGATTGTGAGACACCATACAAAAGTATTCAAACTTCGCACATAAAAGGTGCCAAATACATACCGTCTTGGTGTAATGCTCCTCTGTCTTGAGCCAGCGCTCCACCAAGCGGTCACGGACGCTCTGAGCCGTCGCCTCGTACATCACGGACGCATTGAACGTCGATCGGGGATGCGCGTAGGTGATATGGACATGGTGCGCCAGCTCCCTCTCCAGCTGCACCACCGCCGCCGCATTCTTCACCTTCTCCATCCGTGAACCTCCAGCTTCCCCTGCAGCTGATCCATTCCCAATCTCCAGCTCCTCGTGCAGCTGCTCCGCCGCCTCGAGCTCTCCGTCCAGCAGCTCCCCAGGCGCTTCCTTTTTCTTCCTAGACACCTCCAATCGAACACTCCCAGCGTCCAGAACCACCATCTTGAACGCAGCTCAAACCCACACAAATGAACAAGTCTCACCACCAAGCACAATCCTGTACAAGTTTCTGCACGTGCAAACAGCCAACAACGTAAAGCACACACATTGTCACACAATCCCTCTACCCAAAGTAGAATCAAAAACGAAAAGTAGAACTCCTTCACACAAACTAGAGAGATCTGTGAACGTCAGACGTTTGAATCTATGCTGTACACTGCCGAGATCAGACAGCAAGGACCACCTTTCAAGCACACCGGAAACAACAAACCTACCCCCGACAAATGGAAGCCTCGGCACCGATCGCTAGACTGTGCAAAACAGTTCAAGCGGAAATCAGCCCCGCACTTTACAGATCACCCACTTTACAGATATTTCCCACTCCACAATCAAAGACCGACTATCAAAAGCAATCAGAAGTAACGCAAAGCTGCCAACAAATGCAGGTCCAGACTCACATGCACAGGAGCGATGTGCAACCAACACCAACCACGGACTTGCGAAGAATGAGAGATGCGTGAGAGCCTGATCAAAGACGGGAGCTGCGCAAGTGTCGCAGATCCGCATTTGCATTTATCTCCTCCGCGTACACGTGATGATGGACTTGCTCTGTGGAAGGGCCCACACTCACGGCTCCACATTCATCCGGACGGAGTAGCCAACTCGAGCACGACATGAGGCTACAGTACATCCATATTGATCCTCATTTTAATTCTCTTGCTATGTTTTGACTAGCTTACCCCTAAAACCTGCCTCTCTATCAACCCTTGAACGTCACAAGGTGCCGCTGGTGCCCACACTATTCTGCGCGTATAATGTTGTATTTGAACACGATAAGGTTGAGATTTTGAAATGACCTCCAAATGAAAGATGTCAGTTGAAGAATTTTCAATCTGAAGGTGTAAGTCTTGCTAAACTTTAGTATTTTTTTTGTATTCTACAGAGTAGGATACATCCTTGTATGTACGGTTTGGGGCTGATGTTCAAGGGTAAACCCTTGAGCGTCGGTCGGGAACCGTGTATACATGCACGTATTTTACTTTGTAGGATACATGAAATGTATTGAAGTTTAGCAAGAATTACACCTTTGGATTGTAGGTTCTTCAACTAACATCTTTCATTTGGAGGTCATTTCAATATCTCAACCTTATCGTGTTCAAATACAACATTATACGTGTAGAATATTGTGGCCACCAGCGGCACCTTGTGACGTTTAAGGGTTGACCCAGAAAGGACCCAGTGTTCGTTCTCGGGACAAAATTGTTCACTTTGACTGCAGTTAGCTTTCAATGCGTACGGTGAAAACTCATAAAAAGTTTACTTCATCGTCTCATGTAAGTTTTAGAAGAAGATCCCACGGGTGCATTCTTAGAACGTTCATCTTGGCATTTTTTAATCCATGGAGTAGAGATTCTTCTAAAATGCCCTGGTCCTTTGGGGATTAACCTCTAAACCCTAATACTTGGTGGCCTATTGATTCTACAAGACCGAATGTCTCAAAACAAGCTTTTTTAACCCCTAAGGTACCAAGGCAGTTTTACACCAAAAACACTTCAAAATTAATGGATTCTAGTGCAATGAATAAAGAAGGAAACAAAAACTTTTATTTTTAGTTCTGACCGTAGGATCTCAATAAAGGCTTATTAAGTAATACATGTACAAAATTTCATAAACTTTGACCGCACGGATTGAAAGATTATAGTGTTTGAAGTCAAGCAAATGGTTCATTTTCTTCCCTGCGTTTAGTGGATCAGCAGACTTTGACTTCACTTGGTGTCAACAAATTTCACTACACAAGGTCTAAATCTATTACCATCTTGTTAAGCATGATGTTAGCTCCTTACACACCAATTTTTAGAGGTAGAGACAGGGTGTAGCATATTCAAAACAAGTGTGCAAGGAGTGGAGGCTTGAAATTTGTTTATTCACACTTTAATTTTTTTTGAACTTAATATGTTTTTGATTGATAATCCGAATGGTTAATATGAAGGTTTACATTACATATTGTTGTGGAAAAAATAAAAAGTGAAAAATATGAAGATCTCTAGGTTTTATGTGGAAAAGAAGAAGTTTTTTTGGTACCTTGCCCGACAATGAGTGACAATGTGTGAAAATGTTTGACTTGGGTTGCTATGCTATTTTTCACCAAAGACAAGAACTTTTTTTTGACAACATGAAGGGAAATAATATTACTTGCGAGTACTGAAAATCTCACTTTCAATAGAGTGTCCTATCAAAAGTTTTTGGAGGTGCCCGAGGTGCCCGCCCTCCCCATTTGAAATTAAAAACCCTATAACTTTTTCATCAAATGTCCAATTTAGGAAAAAAAAAAATTTCCACTAAGGTCTTGGTAATGCCCTTCTATGGTAAGAATTTCATGGATGAATGTTTGAAATTGACAGCATAGGAACCTGACCGAATTTTCAAAAAGCCCGTTTTGGACACTTGGTCCTTTAGGGGTTAAGAACCCGGGTAGGCTTGTGAGGTGTAAGTTTCCAATAATTCTCTTTAAGACTCTTGTTGTTGTTGATGGGCAGTTCTAAGAGATTTGTGGGAGTATTAATTTTTCTAAATCGGACATTTGATGAAAAAGTTGTGCTACTCAAAATAGATTTTGTGGGACAGGGGGTAGTTCGGGTAAGTTACTGGAAAAAATTATAACAACCAACATCTCTTCCTTTTAGATTGGAGATGTGTTGTGGGATATGGGGAGTTGTGTGGCCATGGCACAGCGTCAGATGATGATATTGTCGGGGTTGGGGACTGGTTTGATGTTTTAGTTGGACAGTGGTTTTTGGAGAATGATGGGGATGTGAGTCAATTAGGTGTTCTTGATTTTGGAACGGAACACATGAAACACAGTGGATTAGAACACATTCAAGAATACGTAATTCGAGTTTTAAGTTGAAAAATGGATTTTGGAGAATAATTGGGATGCCACTCAATCAAGTATCATATTCTTGATTCTGTTAAGGAACACAATTAATCACATTGGGATGCGTGTCAATCAGTTATTCTTCATTTTGGAATAGGACACATTTGAGTCAATCACATTTTCAGATTTTAGAATTGACTTAGAGCATCCGCAGCAGAGGCCCGCCCAACGATCATTTGAGCATGTAAAAGGGTGAGTATGCAATGAACGGCACTCGGCGCTGGTGAGTGGATGGTGCCGGGCCCGGTAGAAACCACTCATATCACGGTCAAATTGAAAATCGTGCCTTGCACTGTCTAGGTGTATTCTAGTATGTTAGTTTCCATCGGAGATCAAGGGAGGTTGAGGTGGCAGGTAGCTTCTGATTAAGTGAGGGTTTGTGTACATGGGTGTCGTTAGTACGGTGTGGATCTTGTCCGGGGAGAAAGGCCGGCAACTTATTTTAGCCACGTCTCACACGGTGACCATGGCTACGCCAGGCCAGTTCATCGTGTGAGGCTGCGGATGCTCTTACTCAAACTCGAGTTAATCAGGGTGTCATTTGTGGAATGCTCATGGAAAAGTGACCCTCTTGTTGCCTCTTAAGCGGATGCACAGAGATGGATAGGGAGTCATCCCCTCCCGTTCTCCTATTGACCAGACTTTAGGGTTTGAAGTTTATAAATCAAAGTTTAGGGTTTAGGGTTCAAGGCTAGAGGCCTAGGATTTATTCATGAATTTTAGGGTTTAGGGTTTGAATAAGCTATGAATTTTATATGAATTTCCTTCGCATTTTCTTTATAGAATCACAATAAATTCAAATTTTCACCTTTTAAAATTCATATAAAATTCATAGGAAATTTTATATAATTTTAGGGTTTAGGGAATATGAATTTATTATGGGTTTAGGGCATAAAATTTTAGGGTTTGAATAAGCTATGAATTTTATATGAATTTTATATGAATTTAAAATTCAACTTTTAAAAGTTCTGAAATTTTCACCGAACATGTACATTACAATGCCTAATAAGGTGGTGTAAATGAAACTTTCATGTTTAACTAATTTTAGGATATTATCCAATTTTATGTATTTCGTATCGGAATGGAAACCAAACTTCATAAGCTAAATTTCATTTGTTGGACTTAAATACAAAAAATATCATTTTTATATATTGAATTAAGATTTGGAGCTAAAGCTAGAGGTTTTAAAAATTCACTACATTGAGATCCATGCCACAAACATTTTCTTCTTTAGATAAAACATGATTACCTCATTGATGCAAGTTTCATCATCATCTAATGCTTATACATTCAATGAACACTCCAAAAAAAGAATTGGATGGAAAGGAATCATTTATATGAATTATCATCCTCAAAATGTCATCCAAGAAGCCTTTTTTTGGGTGTTCCTTCCATTAAGGATTAACTTCTAAAGGACCAAGGCATTTGAGAGGGAAAAACTAGTCTAATATTGCCACTACCATAAAGAGCCATGAAAATCACATTTTCGAGTAAAACTTTGCACTTTTAGCCATAAGATCTTGAAATAGACCTTTACATGAACATACCATAGTTTTTTCCCGTTGCAATCCACTGCAGAAATTTGAAGATAATAGCATTTGAAGTGCAAGGAAAAAAATTCCTCGATGCCCAACAATGTGTGTAAATGTTTGACTTGGGTTAGTATGCTATTTTTCATTAAAGACAAGATTTTTTTTTTCTAGTATGAAAGGAAATAATATCACTTGCTAGAATTGAAAATCTCACATTCAATAGAGTGTCCTAGCAAAGGTTTTTGGAGGTGCCCAACGTGCCCGCTCTCCCCGTTTGAAATTGAAAAACCCATAACTTTTTCATTAAATGTCGGATGTAGAAAAAAATTTGTTCTCCGACAGAGGTTTTAGTAATACCCTTCTACAGTAAAAATTTAAAAGTGGAATGTTATAAAGTGACACCATAGGAACTTGACCGAACCTTCAAATTGCCATTTCTCGACACTTGGTCCTTTAGGGTTGAGGGAATGGGGAGGGGATGAACCCATCCATGTTCATCCAAGCCCTTGGGAGGGCAACGAGGGGCCATTCACCCTCGCCCTCATTTGTCAAGTGTATTATACCCTACGCCATGGTCGGTTTTGTACATAATTAATTCAAAATGGAGAATTGTCCAAATTTATGGAAAATTTAAGATTTCTTGTTGTAGTGATTACCCATGTAATGTCAAGGTGCTACCCTATAATGCATAGGTGATACCCATGTAATACTTAGGTGATACCCATTGTGTCCGAATCACTGTCAAAGAAAAATATTTCTTTGTACAGTATGTCCTACTTATGATTGAAATGGAGGCTTCGAATGTGATGGACTGATATGAGTAATTTCTGGTATGATTGTGTAGAGGGTAGGCACTGATTGCTGGTGGGCAGGCTATGGTTGAATAAGAAAAGTGGGTGCTTTCTGAGCCGTTTGGGCCCAATTCCCAAGATATTTGGTCCTGGGGATCTCATGTGCTCCAAATGCTGAGTGTCCATTGTTTTAGGGCCCCTTTAGACTATGGTGGAGAATTTCACGGGTTAAGAATTCTAGGGAAATGGAGCAATATGATTGGAGTAAAATTTGTCCTTCACTAGATTGGGTTTACACTACAGCCGAGACTTGTGTGGTGAAGAACTTCAAGCACATGTGAAGTAATGACATGGCTGCCCAATGTCGTAGCACTTTTTATAAGAGTTCATCTTCGAAGATTTAGTTTCTTGTCCGGCCTAAACCCCCCGAACAAGAAACGAAACCACCCGAGAAGAGCAACTCCCATTGGTTGCTTTAAATAACCATGTCTTGGCCAAAACTTCTTGACCAACCGGTGCACTTCTCCACTGTAGTCTAAAGCGGCCTTTAGTCATAGAGGAGTGTTGACCGCATTCACAAGGGTATCCCCATTTTTTAAAGTAATTTTTGGGGGGCACAAATCAAATCGAGATTTTTATTTATTTATTTGTTTATTTTTCTCCGCACCCATAAGGTATCCCACTGCAACTTCCCGAAGGAGGCCATGCTAGTAATTATGAATTCAATACATAAGTATATATAATATAGCTTCTTTAAGTTAATATATTTAAAAAAAATTAATGTATCGTTCTGGGAAAATCATTGTCCACTTGAACGATGGTGATGAATTAAACTGGAGGGCGATTGCTTCACTAGGTCTGCACGAGGCACGATGTTGAAGAGTAAGTGAAACATGTGATACATGTCCTCCACAATAAATACCAAACATGTACAAATGAAAGAATAAAGAATAGTCTCTATGACCAGGTCTAGACATATTGTATTAGACTGGAGTTGCTGGCAAAAACCTGTGTGAACACCTTCTCAAGAGAATGAGTCAAGCATACCAAAGCCCAGAATTAAATAAATGACATGAATAAGGCATGTATCAAAGGCAAACCCAATTTTGTTGTATAAAATAAATTTATCCAATAAAAATCCAAATGCAAAACTTCCTATAGATTTCCCTTTGTAAATTGTCAAATTGCAATGAATCCACCCTCTACTTCCTCGTGATTTGTGATGCTTACAGTAGTTGAAGTTGACAATTATTGCATTGATCATTCACATTTTTAACCTTGTTTGTATTCATCTTAAGCCTAAACATACTGAGTAAGGAAGAAAGAGAGAGTGGGCTGCCCGAGGAGATTGTCTGCCCGAGGAGACTGTCTGCCCGAGGAGAATGTCTGCCCGAGGAGAATGTCTGCCCGAGGAGATTGTCTGCCCGAGGAGACTGTCTGCCCCTGCAGACAGTTCCAGGAAGTTTTTTAATCGGAACTGCATAAAGGTCTTTGGAGCATATATTTTAAATGAAAATAAAAAATATATTATTAACTACAGCGCCAAATTGCTTACACCTCAAACCATAAGGGGATGATAGAGTTTTCTTGGAAGTATACAGGATAGTCATCCAAAAATGTCATAGTGTATCATGTGATTGAGTTAACCCCTAAATTTCCAAGAGTCCCCTCAGGTGACTCTTGAAGGTTCGGGCAGGTTCCTATGGTGTCAATTTATAACATTATTTTTTGAATTTTTTTATGTAGACGGACATTACTAAAAGTTTTGTGTGAGTCCAATTTTTTCCTAAATCTAACATTTAATGAAAAAGTTATAGGGTTTTGAAGTTCAAATGGGGAGAGCGGGCACATCATGCAACTCCAAAAACTTTGAATGTGAGATTTTCAATGCAAGCAACTCATATTATTTTCATTCATATGGTCAAAAAAAATCTCTTGTCTTTAGTGAAGAAAAATAAATAAAAATCCAAGTCAAACATTTTCACACATTAGAGTTATTTGTAAAGGGAACTGGTCTTTTGTCCTCCTTTTTTCATGGAAATGAAAATCTAACCTGTATTTGAGTGTAGCCGCAAAGTAATCCTGTGAAATAAATTCAGGATTTGAGGGTTTTATGGAGGTGTTAGTTATGGCACAAATGGCACAAATCTCCCAAAAACAAACAAGAACAGCGATGAACGTCATGACACTCTAGCATACATCCTACAATCCTAGAATTGTGCATGACTTGAAGGGTCCGAGTTTGCTTAAAATAAAAGCCAGGCTCAAACTGGAGTTTGGGAATTATGGGGCTCAAAAACTAATTTATTTAGTGTTCTATTCAAGGTCTAAATTAAAACCCTTGGCTTTTCCATTTAACAGGTCAGAAACTAAGGATTTGGGGCACTTTGCGGATAACTCTATTATTGCACATTGTCAGGCAAGGTATCAAAAAAACTTCTTTTCCACATAAAACTTAAGAGATCTTCATAATTTGTACATTTTATTTTTTCCGCAACATTATGTGGTGTAAACCTTCTTATTGACCATTTTGATTCTCATTTTAAAACATATTAAGTTCACAAAAAAATATAACGCAAATTAATAATTTTCAACCTAAACTCTTTGCACAATTTTTTTGATATGTTACACCCTTTCTCTGCCTTTAAAAATTGGTGTACAATGAACTAATATCATGCTTAACATGATGGAAAATAATTTAACCTTGTGTGGTGCAAAAATTTGACACCAAGTAAAGTCAAATTTTGTTGATCCACTAAACACAGGGAAGAAAGTGGACCCTTTTATCTATTTCAAACACTACAATCTTACAATCCTTGCGGTCAAACTTTATGATATTTAATATGTAAGTCATTTAATTCCTAAAGGACCAAGTGTAGGATCTCAAAACTAGAAATGAAAGTTTTTGTTTCTTTCTTTATTCATTGCACTAGAATCCAACAACATTGAAGTGGTTTTAGTGTGAAATTGTCACAGTACCTTGGAGGTTAATGAGTCTTGATTGAGATCCTACGGTCAAATATAGAAGTAATTTTTTTTTTATTGTTTCTACCTTATTCATTGCACTAAAACAAGCAGTTTTGAAGTGTTTTTGGTGCGAAATTTTCAAAGAAATTTAGGGGTTATTGAATTGAGAAGGCTAGGGTACAACAAAGACAGGGCAAACTATGTGGGTTGGTTCAATTTTAAAAGCTATTATGTGGAATGTAGGGATTGTTGGGCGACTAAGGCTATTGTTTTGGATGATTGAGGCTATCAAAAAATTATGACCGTCTACTAAGGTAGAGGCACCCAATTTGCAATCACTTAACCCCTAAAGGACCGGAGTCTCCTTCGGGGGGATTTCTGATTTTCGGCAGGTTCGTAAAATTCGAAAAAAAATCCTTTTTCTCTGAAATTTATATTCTAGATTGCCTCTGATAAGAGCTTCGTGGAGATATTTTTATTTTATTTTTTGGATTTGTGGTTTGAAAGTTAGTACCACTTAAAGCCAAAAGTAGGGACACTAGGCATCTCCAAAAATTTTGACAAAAGTTTCTATTGACATTGAGATTTTTCACACATATAAAGAATGTTTCCTTTTTAAGAAATTTTCAAAAAAAATCTTGTCTTTAGTGTAAAAAGGCATTTTATTCCAAGTCAAACATTTTCACACTTGGTCGGGCAACGGGGGAAAAAAACTTCATCTTTTCTACATAATACCTAGAGATCTTCATATTTTTCACTTTTTATTTTTTCAACAACAATATGTGGTGGAAACCTTCTTATTGACCGTTTGGATTATCATTTGAATACATACGTAGTTCACAGAAACATATAACGTGAAATGGCAATTTTTGAACCTCCGCTCCTTGCACACTTGTTTTGAATATGCTACACCCCTTTTTTACCTCTAAAAATTGGTGTGTTGGGAAATTTCATCATGCTTAAGACAATGGTAAAAGATTTAGACCTTGTACAATGCAAAAATTTGATACAAAGTGAAGTCAAAGTCTGCCGATCTACTCAATGCAGGGAAGAAAATGAACCATTGTTTTGACTTTAAACACTAAAATCTATCAATCTGTGTGGTGGATTGCAACCAAAACTTTTAGGCATGTTTATAATGAAGTATATTTAAAGATCTTACGGTTGGAAACTCAAAATTCACTTTAAAATGTGATTTTCATGTCTCTTTTTGGAAGTGGCAGTTTTGGACTGGTTTTAGAGCGAAAGTGGTTGTGGTCCTTTAGGGGTTAAGCCAGTTGAGGACTCAAATGACATTGTATGTCAAAAACATTTATGTAGAAAGATGCGGAATTAGGAATGAAACTCAACAAATATTTTTTCAAATTTAATCTCAAAGATTTGCAATTGGTATAGAATTTAAAAGCCCAAAAACCACCAGAGTCCGTAATCAAATTGTAGGGTAGGTGAGATTTGGTGCCCTCCTTTGACCAATGCCAACAAGTGAGAGTGAGTAAAAGAGAGAAGACATGCCATGGATAACCAACTCATGGAGACCAATGCCAATCGGCCTTGTCCGACTTTTGAGGCAAGGCCACCAATGAGAGCTCAATTGCGGTGGAGCAACCCAAAATTGCAGACTTCATGACCCAATGCCGATAATGGCTGGAGTTTTCAGATTTCGAGTTATCGGTTTTAAGTCGCTTCATGTAGCATTTCATGCATTTACCATTTTCATGCATCATCCCATGCATACTCTACTAATCGAAATGGGGTGGCTGATCGGAATTGGGTGCTTCTACCTTATCGGTACTACATGTGACTGCAGACACTCCCATCACTATTCAAGAGAAAATTTGACGGAGCAGTTCCATGCCAAGCTATTCCAACATATTTTGAGAACATATCCTATAAAATCTCACACTGCAAATATTTATGTTTTTAATCTCACCTTACTTTGTTGCAGACCATCTCTTGGAATTGTGCCTCTGTGGTTCTAGTTGGTCCCTAGTTTTTGGTTACTTGTTACTTGTTACATGGTGTCTACCCTCAAAAAGGGGGAGTAGTTCCATACTACTAGACCTATATCCGGTGGAGATGGATTTAATGGTGAAACAAATCGACACTTTATTCAGGCCGCCCTCCTTTGGAGACCAAAGTTCTTCTTCTTCTTTGTCAGGTCATTGCACATTAAAAACACAAGCAATGGAGGTGTTTGGGATAAGAAAAAAAATAGATTTAGTGCACATGTTCATAACCTTTGCTATGTAGCATACCAACGTGTAGAGTACCGCTAAAACGCAACTTGCCTTCTAAACTTGTATGAAATGATGTGGTGTGAATTTCTAAATTTTTACCGTGCAAGTTGAGAGATATTTACAATCAAAGTGAAAAATTGTTTGCTTAGGGGTTACTTGGTCCTTTAGGAATTATCCCTTTTGCGTCCAATGCATGATTCTGCAAAACCAAGAAATGTGCTGATTTTCTTTTTCTTTAAGCTAATTTTGATGAAATCCTAAATTTTAGGAAAAATTTGCACAACATCGAATCAACCAATTTTTTATTAGCAAATTTTCGCCATGTCCTTATCGTAAATCCACGTTGGCGAATTTGGAGCTAGTAAAATGATCATTTTTTTTGAGTATGTCGCCTTGAACTCACTGGCTGGGGCATCATGGCCGCATGTCCCGCTCAGCCTCCCCCAGTCACCTCGCCGTCTCCACTCACCCAGCCCGTCTCTCCATCGCCACCCCACTCCCCCATTAGATCCCATGCATGCCACCCTATTTCTCCGTGAATAGTTCTCGCCAAATTCATTTCTCTCCCTCCTGCTTTGGTGTTCGCCAGCGCGCTCTTGCTATTTCGGATTCTGTAGCCATTCTCCCCCGTCGCGCCGATGTGCACTCGCCATGTCGACGCTTCTTCGTTTAGCATTTTAGTGCCAGGATTTTGCATTCTGGGAGTGTGGCAGGCTTTGTGATTTCGGCATGGTGGGTTTTCAGAATTCTTCAATCGGCTGCTAGCGCACACATAGAAAGGTTTAAGTCCCCTCCCGAACCTCTCGATTTCCACATCCCTTGTTTGCGTGAACTGTTTGACTGTGGTGCTTGTTTGCACTGGGATTGCATTTGTGCAATTTTCGTTGTTGTAATGGCGCCCAAGCAGTCAATACTAACTAAGTTTCTGTATGGTGGCAGTGGTGAGGAAGTGGACTCGCTGGGGGTGGAAATTGGAGAGCTGCGGTTTGGCACCACGCAGGTGGTGGAGAGCGGTGGTAGCGCAGCGCCGCCCAATGCTGATAGTGAATCCGTTCCGCCTTTTCTGTGTGTAGGTGCAGCTTCGGAGGGCGATATGGTGGCAGCTCCCGCATCGGAAATGCCTCTACATGCGAGCTCAGAGGTGGAAGAGCTCGACCTTGTTGTAGGGACTACCGCTCATGAAATGGCCCGAGCTCGCCGGCGTGGGTACGAGAGGAACCGACATTGGCAGGATACTTGGGCGGCGCGTTTGCCTTGGGGAGAGTCTGTGGTGTCTCCCAATGGGAAAATTCGGCAGGTTCGATGCAAAACCTCTTCGGAGGTTGAGGGGCGTGACAAGCTCTTGGTCCCAAAAATTGATTCCTTGTGGAAGCATGCTGGTCGCCGGAAGGCCCTCGCAAGCCATGGGAATCTCTGAGCAGGTCAGTTTCATTTTCTCTTTGGAAATGCTCACGCTAAAAATGAAAAGATTTATCTTGTTCATCATGGTAGGACTGGGAGTACTGTTGTGCAACAAGTACAAGCCGGTGCAGTGAAAGAGAGGCGTCGAAAATTAGTCCAGTTTAGGGCTGTCTTTTTTCTGCTTCAATAGGGACGTCCTATGTCCGATTTCTGTGACTTACATGAGCTTTTCGAAGTCCTTTGCGTCCCTGATCTCCCGAAAAAACACTGGTCTGTTGGGTTGGGATGGGATATGGCTGATCATATTACAATGACCCTCGCTGCTCATACTAAAAAGGTGATATCCAGCGCTCAATTCATCTCCATGTCCGCTGACGAGGTCACTACAGTCGACCATCAGTTCTGGTTGTCTATTCATTGCTATGTCTGTGTTCAGTTTAAAAGAGTCTCCATACTGCTGTCCTTGAGTCGATTAGAGAAGGGGAATGGGGCCGCGGCTGTTGGGAGTGCAATACATGAGCAGGTTGCTTTTGACACTGGCTTGGACAATGTGGCTTTGGCTGGTCGAATTGTATGCTTTGGGGCGGATGGGGATAGTGTATTCCAGGGATGCCGAAATGGTGTCACTGTAAGCATGAGAAATCATGCTGCTCCATTTATGTTCGGTGTGCACTGCATGGCACATCGCACAAACCTGGCTGTAGAGCCACTCTCTAATCTTCCCATTATAGCCAAATTAGAGAACCTCTGCCAGGTCATGTTCTCTTACTTCAGCAAGAGTCCTAAACGGCATTTGGAGTTCCAAAAACTCGTCGAAATAGTAGAAACAGAGGGCCTTCGGATGCTCCGAAACGTCAAGACACGTTGGATTTCGTTGCTTTCTCCTTTGCGCAGAGTCATGGCGGAATACAAGACACTGCTAGTCAAGATGTGCGAGGACGCTGCAGTGAAGGAGCCGGAAATGACTGTGAAGCAAATGGCTACTCGGGAATGTGCTCGAAGGAATTACAATTCCCTTTGTGATGTCGAGACCTTGCTGGCCATGCCCTGCATTCTGCCAATGCTGGAATCTATTGATTCCCTAATGAAGTTTGCTCAATCCAATAATGTGTTTGTTGCTGATTATGTTGCTGCAGTCCGGATTTGCCAAGCTGAACTGTACATGATGTACAGTGACGATGCCACGGCTTGGCAACAACAACATTTCGGTATGTTTTTTGATATTGTCAACAATAATTCCTACGCTATAGCACAGGAGTGGGTTACTGACCTGAACACTGGAGATGCGCAGTTGTCATATAGAATTGGTGACCATACGTATCCTGCTCACTCGATCTGTGCCATCAGCGGGAAGAAGTTGCCGGTGTCTCAACCGGATTTGGAGCGTATCATTAGCTCAGTCAAGGGGCAATGCCAAGATGCCGCTGAGTTGTTGCGGCTGGAACTGAACACCCGGTTTCCTGAGGTAGAACTCATGAATGCTTTGGGAATAGTATTCCCACAGTACTGGCTACAACCTAACGCTGATGATTTGTTCCCCTTGCACCTGAAAACCTTGAAAGCGCAGTACAATGTGTGCCGTGAGGTGAACTTCGGCGCCACTACAAAACCTGAGATGAAGCAGATTGATCCCATCGTTGATGGGCGAAATCTTAGCTTGCAGTCCAGTCTCTTTAAGCTCACAATGAAGTCACATGCCAAGGCTGCCATGCAAGAACTGCACGATTAAAATCCTATGACGAAGCTCTGGTCTCGCGTTGGCAAGAATGCTTTAATGCTCAATCGGCTTTCAGAGTATATAAAGGTGGCAGAAATCGCCATTACAGCTGTGCTGGGCAGTGTGGAAGATGAGAGGACTTTCTCCACGTTAAGTTTCGTGAAATCGAAACTCAGGAACCGCTTCGGTGGGCACCTGGACTCATGTGTCAAGCTGTATTCACAACAATTCTTTACCTAGCAGACGTTCCCTTTCCATGCTACGATGAGCAGCTGGCGAGATGAATCTATGCGAAGGGGTGCGGATCAATAAGTGCTATGTTTCCACTATATCGGCGAGTATTTGATTTTAGATTAAATACATTACTAACTTGGGTAGGAGGGTGGGACTGCTACCTGCACCGGGCAGGGCCGATCTTGGCTGGGGTTCAACTCTCCTTAGCAGAAAATAAAACTGTGATGTTTTTTTGCTTGTGTGTAATGTTTGTTGCTTGTGTGTGATACGTGTGATATTTTGTTTAAGCTTGTGTCTAGTTTTTATGATGTTTGTCGCCGTTTGTACCACCGAGGACTCCCAAGCCTCGCCATATTTGCTCCTCTTCCACTGTCCATATCGCCATTAGCATAGTAGAATTCTGAAGTTTGTCGCCACAGTGAACTATATAAATAGTTCCTAGGTCACTGTAGAATCAGTCATCGGTGACGAGGGGTGAGATGTGAAAAGTAGCCACTTTTACAGAGTGGTGAAAAAAAAACGCCACATCGGCTACTCTGTGGACCTTAAGGTCGCGTGTCGCACACCCTTCGTAAATTCTTAAAAAATTGGCTTCATCCAATGGTTGATGGAATAGATTATAGTGTTTAGAATTACTATATTTTGGGAGTGAAATTTGTGGATTTTGGAGGGTATATTGCTTATCCATTAATAGGTTCCTACAAAAATATTTGTACTCTAAATGAAAGGCGTTCAGATGTGCATTGTTTTGATAGCTTTGCAATGACATTTCACATGCCAAGTAAACATTTAGACATGATTACACATGATTTTTTACCTTTCATCTACTTCATTGTTTACAAAAATGCTTCAAACTTATACAAATTAAAACATAAGTTTTTGTATGCGATGTGAGAACAATCACAAAATAATGAAGAGTCTCTTAAAAACAAATTTCAACCAAATTATAAGACCAAATTTTGCATGTGTATGAAATACGACATAGTATGCGGCATAGTATTCATTGTATTTTAGTGTATTTGATGGATTTCGAGATATATTCCTAGCTTCTCCATGAGTTCCATAGCTCCAAATTGTGATACGATTTTTGCAGTGGTACACGTAATGTGTTGGCTAATCAGAACTTCAAATTTCACAACTTATCGCTCTTGGATTTAACGCAAATTGAGATTTTAACACATTCAGATTCCTTATTTGGATCTTGTGGGCTCCGAAGGGTCAAAGTCCCGAACTTTTTCTTCCTTGTACACGGCATGAATGTCGAAGAATATCCAAACGTTACACAAATTTGTCAAAAAGATTGGCTCAAACTCTGCGTCAGATATCACATATGGGGGCACTCGGTTAAGGAATTGGAAGAAGAGTCTCGGGCATTCATGGCATGTCTCTATGTAAATTTTGTTGAAGCTTAAAGAATCCATCACCTGCAAAAGTCTGCATGACCAGTTCTGAATTATGCTGCAAGATAGAATATAAGGTTTTGACCTAGCCCCCTCATGCAATGCTCGTGAGGGGTTTTGTTTTTTTTATTGGGATCTGGGAATTACCAGTGCACCAGCGTGGGGCACATAATGACAAGTTCTGTCCAATTGCGCTACGTGCATGAATGGATGGACCAGTTTCCTATGACAAGCCCAGACAGCTTATGCGGCGTTGCTTTTGGTCTCTTCCGGTGCCATTTTAGGGTACCACCTTTCGGAAGCCTCTAAAGCAGACGCACATAACGACCATATGGGGCTACATCTCTCAGATATGGTCCCTAAAAGTCCGGGTTAGGCATTCCCGATGAGTTCCCATGTTGTTTCCCACCGTGTTCCCAAGCGTTCTTCATGTTCCCATAGAGTTCCCAATGCGTTTACACCTGGGAACCAATTTACATATTAATTTTTTTAATCCAAGTTTACCTTTTGTATGGTGGGGCCCACCACAAATCATTGGGGGTTCGTCCGCACACATGTGCATCTGCTTCTAGACTGCCGGTGGTGTCTGGACTCGAGCAATTAGAGCTTCAACTACAACTTCTTCTTTAAAGTTAGTGTGGTTAACACTAAATACCACAGCGAGTACACTAAAGATGATATTTAGTGTTAACCGCACTAATTTTGTTTGAAAGTGCTATAAGTTTTTACTCTTGATGAATATTTTTTCCAACTATGTTAACAATGATCATTCTCTTTAGATAGTATTGATAGTTGTGCCCTGGTAGAAATCTTCTTCGAAAATAAAATGTTGTTGCATTACCAAAAACATTAGTGTGGTTCCACTAAATATCATCTTCAGTGTAGCCACGCCGACCTTTCAGAGACACCTCTAGAATGATGCAAATGGGCACCACGTGACACTCATACTTGTCAACTGGAATCACAATGTCAACAGTGGCCCATCGTCACACCATAGAACTTCACACCATAGATGGTGAAAGGAAAAACAATGTTTTACCTCCTCTTTAACCCCTAAGGACCAAGTGTCCCTTATGTGGACAATTTTTTCACTTTGACTACAATTATCATCAATCCGTACAGTCAGAAATTCACAATTTCTTTACCACATCATCTCATGTAAGCGTACAAGAAGATCCTACGGTTACATTCACAAAAGGTTCATCTTGGCAACTTTTAATCAATGATGATAGAGATTCCTCCAAAATGTCTTGGTCCTTAAGGGCTCAACCTCTAAAGGACAATTTGTACCACCTTCACCGTACAAATTGACTTTGGGCACGTTCCTAAATATCTAATTTTGAAGATAAATTTTTGAAAATTTTATTGGGGATAAGAAAATGGGTTATCTTTGAAGGGATTTTTTTGTTTTGTTTTTAAAGGCTTCTAGAAAAAAAAAATGGTGCTTCAAACATTGGAGCTCAAGTCTGGGGCAATTCGACATGGTAATGTAGAGTTGAGTAGTAGTACTGTAGCGCTGAATAACACAATTTTTTGAGGTAGGTAGCAGTGAACGAAAGTTCTTGGGAGCCCTCATTGATTTTACATAAAAATGTACATGAATCAAGAATTTCATTTATCTTAAATAATAACTCCACTCTAATAGGAAAAAGGCGTGATAATGTCAACTATTGTTTGGATTTTAGATTCAACATATAAATAAAAAATAATATTGCTTCGTTGAGGAAATGATCGCATTCTATACCCCTAGTCATTGCAAGATCTTTTCCCATATCCTCAACTCCTACTTTACTTGTGATTTTTGGCGTGCAATGACCTAACAGAAGGTAGGATACAAAGTTCCATATAATTTATGCAATATGTAGTGGAGAACTATGCTATTATTAGGCGTTGACCTTGTTTGTAGAAGGAAAAAAAACTTTACCGCACACTTCAAATGCATGCATTACTAAGTTTGGAGCTCTATTTGACATTCATATTAACAGTAATCATTATAGATTTTTTATGAAAAAAATTGAACTCATTTTTTTGAATCCCTAAATGATAAAAGTCCCGAGGTGGGCTTTTGCAAATCTTGAGCACTTTCCAATGGTTACGATTTATATTTACAATTCTCAAACTTTTGTACACTACAAAGATGCAAAGAGACAAGAGGTGCATGTGAATATAATTTCTATTTTCATTGGACCTCTAATTTTTTTTTTTAAAAAGAAATACTTTTTGAGTGTAGGCACATTGAGCAACTTCAATTTTTTTTGCTAGGACACTCTTTCAAATGTGAGATTTTCAATACTAACAAGTAATATTAATTTGTTTCATGTTGCCAAAAAAATTCTTGTCTGTAGTGGAAAATAGCATTTTAACCCAAGTCAAATATTTTCACAAGTCACTCATTGTCACACATTGGCACACATTGTCACACATTGTCGGGATACCTCGGTACCTTGGTCCAAGTGTGAAACCCCCCTAAGCAATGTTATGACCGGCTACATTTCCTCCATGAAATTTAGCAAAGGTATAGAAAGGAGCGGTATTGGGTCGCCTGTTGATTTTGGGTTCTTACCTTAGTTGCAATGAGAAGCGGGAAAATAAAATTATAAAAATGAAATAAGGAAATAATGTTTAAAAGGAAATCAACAAACAAATTGCAATGACGTACACATTACCAACAAAAAGTAATTGCAAATTACAAGTACAAATCATGAATGTCAAAATAGACGTGCATAATAACAAAAGATATATAGAAAACAAGTCAAATTGAACACAAAGAAAACACCAAGAACAAGTACCTCAAAGTAAAATTGTCAAGAAAACACGAGCAGCACAGATACCGTACCCAAGGGTTGGATTCCGGTGGAAAATATTTCTAAAACTACACCAAACACTGAATGTAGTGTGGATTCATAATTGGTGTGGATCAACTACACTAATTTTCATCAAGCACATGTATGTCAAAATTTGATCGGCTATTCGTTTTCAAGCAAGTGCGTGTTACTGGTCGATTGGATGTAAATTTCCAATTAGTGTAGAAAATCGAACTACAATGGTCCACACTATATGCAGTGTTTGGTGTAGCTGCCAAAAAAATTGGAAATTTCTGTTAAAAAACATCAATATTTAACACAGTAAAAAAAACTGATTATGAAGAATTTTCTATTCCAGAACTTTACTAAAGTTCTATTTCCAGAAGTAAATAATTATTTGGCACTATAGTGCCAATTTTGATCCTCAAATACGGTAACTGAGACACAAAACGCACACAAAACAACGACAAATCCATATTCTTCACACAAGAAAGTGACTACCAACAGTAGGCAACATGAGTGATCAACGTCTAGTTGTAAACAATATTATGTATACCGCACTATGCCGTGGTTGCTTTTGTACATAATTAATTCAAAACAGAGAGTTGTCCAATATTATGGAGAATAATTTTTTTTTGTCTCGGTGATTACCCATGTGATATCAAGGTGCTAACCATATAATGTATAGGTGATACCCATGTAATATTTAGGTGACACCCATTGAGTCCGAATCACTGCCTCAAAGAAAAATAATTCTTTCGACAAAGAGGTGTTGAAAGTGGTAGAGATCAACATCAAGGTAAACATCAAGGTATAAACACAAGTGTATATACAACACGGCAAACATGAGTTTATCACCTCACACACCACACGAACATCGACTTGTTGATAGAGCCCAGACGCGACGAGTGCGTGAACTTTGTACCAACCAGCGCTGGTTGCAACTTGTCCGCTGTGCATCTCACTAGTCGCCAATGGGAAGTTATTTGCAGGAAGGACAAAGTGCAGAGGTTCTAATCTCAAGCTGTACACCTGCTGTGGAGTGTTACAGTACATGGAGCACATATGTTAAGTTGGAGACAGGAGGATAAAATGGTGTAAGTTCAACCAAAAATTTGTAGGTGGGACGCATTTTCCATTCCTGGCGTTGTTGAGCAACGTTTTTGTCAGATGCATAAGTAAATACAAAATTTGGGGATAAATTCTGCACAGTCGGCTACAACTCTAGCACTATGCCGGCAATATGCGACTGGTGGACAGAGAGATTAGCACGGTAGAGTGACACACACGCACACACATAGTCCCAGATATTAGTAGATAGCCTAGACTCGATACTAAGCAACCGCTTTTCGTGCTAAAACCCCGCCCTACACTGTTGCATTATTTGCCATTTTCTGCCTCGCTTTCCACTGCTTGCCGTTATCTCTTTGCTCAAGTGATCACAGTTGGCTCTGAGCGGCCTGTGAACTCCTCCATCTTTGATAGCTTCAATGCTACCTCCACCTTCATCGTCAAACCAGATTGTCATTTTCAGTGCCACACTTAATTTCTATTCAAATGATAATAACAACAACGTCCGAAAAGAATCTAGAAACGCGAAAAGCACTTACAAGAGGTGCCAAAGCTTCAGCAGAGGGCTTGAATGTCTTCGTCGGATCCGACTCATACTGCTCAATGTAGAGGCGAATAGTGGCTCCAACTGAACCAGTTCCAGAGAGACGGAAGATCTGCACATGGGCATCATGTGATATTGAGACGACCAGAGCACAACGGAACGAGTTCCATACATATTTTCCTTTCAGTGTGGTAATATTACACACAAAAACACGTACCAGTCGAGAACCATCCTTGAAGAGGTAACGAATACCCTGGTGGCTGGACACGGAATGGTCAACTGGGTCCTTGTACTCGAACTCATCAGCTTCTTTGACCTCGGCAACATCAGGCCTAATCTCCTTGATCATGCTGTGGAGGAAGAAGAAAAATCTATGAGGGACAGTGTGAAGACGGTACAACCCATTCCTCTAAATAAAACATATTATCTGGCGTGGCTGAAGAGTAATGACAGAACTTACTCATTCACATCATCCAGTTTCGATTGAAGATCAACCAGATGAGCCATCAGCTTCTTGGCCGCGTCGGAATCCACATTCTGCTCGTAATCAAGGGTGTTGTTCAGTAAGAATTTGGATATTGATTCATGACCAGATGCGTTCTATGACAGAAAAAGCATTACCTCGTAGTCGTAACGTGTGTAATAATGGCGACCATATGTGTTCCAGTGCTCAGTGACAATCTCTTCGACGGTCACAAGCTTGTCGCCACCAGCCAACTTGTTCCTGTGGGCCAAGATGGAGAGCCAAGCCAAAACAGCCCAAATTCCATCCTTCTCTCTAATGTGGTCGGAACCTGCAGAACGAGGCAATATTATTCAACACCGATGTCCCTCTCTTAGAGCAAACCAGCAATGCACAATGAATCTTTCAATGGTATCCTGTGCGATCAAACGTGCGCTTAAAGTACAGGAAGTTAACGACAATTTCCGGACCAAGAGATACAATAAAAACCCATAAAGACATAATAGCTCTGCGGAGATATTACCTGTGCCGAAACTCTCTTCACCGCAGACAGAGCACATGCCAGCATCCATGAGGTTACCGAAAAACTTCCATCCTGTTGGTACCTGTGAAAGAGTGCAACTTTATACTCAGCCTTACTGATACATGTAAGCATGTGGAATCAAAGGTAATAGCTACGAGTACCTAATCCGATTACTGCAGCATGACTTTGAAAAAGGTAATCAGGGAAGGTCACCAACCTCGAAGAACTTAAGGTTCAACTTTTGGGCCACAACATCCAGAGCAGCCGACGTAGGCATGCTCCTGCAAGATAATCAAGTTCACGGGTCAGTCGCCAACACGAGGACCCATTCAACTTCTCAACAGAAGATGGAACAGAAGATCAGCCAACAGACAGAATGCCTACCTGGCAACTCCCTTAAGACCACCGCTGAAATACGGAATGGCCCCAACAGCGTTGGCTGCGATGATGGCCACAGAATCTGATGGAGTCACGAAGAACCTGCACTCAAAAGAATATTATAGATCTTAGTTAATATCATCCAGAAGCCATGAAAGACGGGTGAGAAGTCGCATTAAGAAGCGTATGTAGAACTGCAATTTCTACCTCTTGCCTAGAATCATGTTCCTGTCAGCATCACCATCAGCGGCGGCTCCAAATTCTGGGACCTCGTTGGTGGGGGGTTTCTTGCCCAGTCCCATAACTTGCACAAGTTCCTTGGCATAGGTCAAGTTGGGGTCGGGGTGGCCTCCACCAAAGTCTTCCTGTATCATGAAGTAGCTCAAAGTTTAGGAACAAAGAACAGAATATTGAAAAGAGATAAGTTCAAAGAACCACGTGAAATTATGACCCAAAAAAAGAGAATCGGCATCGTGTACATAATGCTCTAGTTCATACGTTTTGATAGGACATACTTAAGAATCATATTGAGAAGATTATAATCTACACTGCAGAGTATTCAGGGAGCCATTTCAAAAATACCTTAGGAACGCAGTTCAACAAGGAGTGTTCCTGTGCTCCCAACTCCTCCAAAAAGATCCTCGTGGCGTACACGCCAGCAACACCATGAAGTGCATCATAGCTGACCACAAACAAAAACAAGTCCTGTCACAGGTCTATCATGGAGACCATGGTCTAAAGAAAATAGCAACCTGGCCACGATGAAACGCGAAAAATTGAAGTGAACACTTCACGTTCAGGTATTCAGAACGTACCAGAAAGTAAACTCGGGGTTCGTCAGCAACTCTTTGATTGCCGTGAAGTCAAAAATAGTCCTGCAAACAAGATGAACCGCCGTTCAACACAGACTAATCTGGAAGGCTATAACCAAACCTGATGAGCTGACAAGGCATCTCTCTAGGTAGAGAACATGATGCTCACTTCATCAACTTCACATAATCCTCAGTTGAATCGAACACTTCCACCTCGAAGACGCCATCAGGTCCCTCAAAGCTAGTCACACCAATCTTGGAGACATCAACCTGATGACAAGAAATCGAGAGTAAAATTTCACAACCTTGTGTAAAACGATGTCAAAGATTTACGAAAACACATGTGCTTACATCTGGGATGCCGTCGGCAATGTAGTAAGATGAAATACTCTTGGTGTTGTTGTAGATCTTGTCAGTCAATCCTTCAGGAGCCGGACCTCCATTCTCACAGTTGTACTTAATTCCAAAGTCCTGTACATACAAATGAATACTTGCTTAAAAACACGATCATAAGACTGAGCTATCAAAAGAATCCGAAACATCAAATATGATTACCTCATCGGGACCACCAGGGTTGTGGCTAGCAGTCAGAATGAAGGCACCGTACGCCTTCTCACCCTGTAATCACCTCAACATGTAAATAAACATATTTGTGCGCTCATCTGATCTACCAGATATATTTCAGAACTAGATCCATGGCATACAGACACAAAAATATGATGCATATTCCTTACCGCGCTGTTAACCCTTTCTCGGATGATTGCAGACACAGCAGGAGTGGAGAGAAGGGTATTCTGGCCAACCCAAACCCTCTTCACGCCATTCGCAGCTGCGATCTTGATGGTGATCTGCGCCAACAAACAACCGATGATTACTCACCGTTGCCACTAAAAAAGGCGAATCTTCCTAAATTCACACAGTGCTATTTCCACAAAGCCGACCTGAATTGCTTCTGTCGACCAGTAACGCCCATCGCCAGACACAACAATGTTGGAACCTGCACAAACTCGGATTGCAATTGCTCACGATCATCAACAACCACTCATAAATTCCGCTCAGAAACACAATAATTCACAGAAAATTCAGCACGACCCTAAAAGGTCAAATGTTATCGGTAAATCAATCGGAAACTAGCACTGGATTGATCACAAAGACGCATATTCCAAGCTTTAACGAGGGCAACACCTTTCACTTTCTCAGAAGGCAGGGCATTGAAGGTGGACTGCACGAAGTTGGCAAGATAGTGGTCCTGCTTAAACACCGTCACCTGAAAAACGCCAGACTCAAGCGATCTCAGATAGGAACAAGATCAATCAATAAATAAACACACGGATCCACAATGTGATCTGTTACCCAGAAAAACAAAAAAAAAAAGCCTCCGCAAACGGAAAGCCACTCCCAAACCCCCAAAAAAATGGAACAATCTGCAGGGCGCCTGCAAAACAAGAACAAAACACAAACCCACCTTCTTCCGCAACCCAGAGGTTCCGGGCTTCTGGCCATCGATCGGCTTCGTCTCCCTCTCCACAACCTTAAAGAGCACCATCTTTCAAGAGCCTCTGCACACAGAAGCCAGAAACCAAACCCACGCCCTCAGAAAACTACAATGCCAGAAAAGCACCCTCAGATCTGGCCAAAACTCACACCTTAGGCGATCCAACAAGCCCCAGACGACGAGAAAAAAAACAGGGATGAGAGAACACGCAAGGAGGAGGTGCTTACCTTGGTGCTTGCAAAAGGTGAGGATAGCGCCTGAGTGAGTGGAGATGGGCGAGTGAGCGAGTGACTCAAGGCATGTCGATCGATGGGACGATCATATAGAAAAGGTGGAGGTCGAGCGCCGCGACGCGTGCTGGTGGGGTCGCGGTGCAGAGGTCCACAAATCCAGGCCGCGGCTGCTCCGCTAATCCCACTTCACTTGCATCCCATTCCTAGCTCTGCTCCTTTTCTCCGCAAATCAGCAAAGACCAAAAACACGGATCCCACTAAAGGAAAAAAATTCTAATGGAAAAAAAATCTTGGCTGATGCCTGGCATATTCTCCCATTAAGGTAAGCCCCCCTAAAGCCGACAAGTTAAGGAATGTGCATATATGGAGAGAGGAGATCATTATAATATTGTTTTTCTGTGATAGCCAATAGAATTACGATTCCAACCCAAGTGGTTTCATATTTTTTCGATGAAAAATGAATTAGTTATGAATTTTCAAACTGTGTAGCCATGTTTAGTGGGTGGCTAGTAGTAGGTACCCCCCATAACCGACGACCAAAAGTAAGGGTCTTGACTAATAGCAAACCTCCATTTGGAGCATAGGTGGTGGTAATGGGATGGAAGAGGGTTGGATATACCCCAATTTTATAGGGGTTGGCTATGGGTTTTTGTTGGTTATGGGGGGGCTTAATTTAGTGACTTCCTTGTGTTCATGTTTGGGTGGTTGATTATGTACCATGTTTCATTTATATTTATGTTTTTTTTAGGTAGTACTAATTAACCCTTTAAGGCGTATTACTTTCTGTGGGCTTGGAGGATCTGCAAGCGTAGTAGATTATGGGGAACATCATCTACACAACAGATACATTTCATTACGACCCAGTTTGTCAATGCCTACACTGATTTTGGTGGTGCTGATCCTGGTGGACTCTCATCTTACTATTTTAGTACTCTCATCTTACTATTTAAGGAATTATTTTACTCTAATGAACCAAGGAACTAAACTATTTTACTCAAATGAACCTAGGAACTATGGTGAAATAATGAGATGGGAAAGAGAGAGATGAGATGAGTGACATGATTGAGGGATGGCATGTGTGGCAATCAGTGGCAGTGCGTGCCTTCATTGTTCAATGAGTTGAGAGCTGCCCTGTTTCTTGAGTTTGATGGCAGCCATCAGCTGGAGTTTCACTGTCTGTTTTCTAGTTGTGGTTAATGTTAGCTTGGAAGTCACGCGCGGCTGGGAGCAGTACAAACTTAACTGAACTGAACTTCAACTCTGTGATTTCAGTCTAAAAGTCACCATCTTTACTTGGATCGGGCATATGCTGGATCCTCAACATTGTTACAAATATGCAATTTGACAGCAATGAAGCCACTTACAGTACAAGTGCAGATCCATTTCTGGACCCATCATGGATGGTGAGCCCCAAAAATGTGTATGGGGTTTGATTGGAGACTAGTCGTAACAGAAGAGTGTTTTGGGACTGAGGAGATATGTTGGCATTGAAGATAAGACCAGCTGCTTCTCCCCACAATAGTCTGTCTACTTTACACTGCACACTGGGATGCAAACTGTACCTTGCAGCAGGCTGTGGTGCCGGTGATGCATTTTTTTTGGGTAAGGTAAGCCCTCCATAACCAACAAAATCCTACAGTCAACGTATAAAATTGGGGTATATCCAGCCCTCTTTCATCCCATTACCACCAACTCAGGCCCTCTTTACACTAGAGGCGAGAAGCCGTGGAGAAAACCTCACAAGGGTCATGGCTCATCATTGGGAAGCCAACCTTTGAACTTGACGGCCTTTGGATATAGTGTAAAGTGAGAAGGGGCCACAAAATAAAGTGCTGATTTCAGTTCCAAATGGAGGTTTGATATTAGTCAAGACCCTTACTTTTGGTCGTTGGTTATGGGGGGTACCTACCGCTAACCACCCATTAAACATGGCTGCACAGTTTGAAAACTCATAACTAATTCAGTTTTCATCGAAAAAATATGAAATCACTTGGGTTGGAATTGTAATTCTATTGGCTATCACTGAAAAATAATAGTATACTTATCTCCTCTCCCCATATATGCACATTCCTTAACTTGTCGGTTTTAGGGGGCTTACCTTAGTCTCCAAATCACATACACTGACTACAGTACATTGCTACATGCACGGCTCATTGACTCCCCTTCTGTTTCTAGTAATCTGCACCCTAATCCCATTATTTCTGGAAATGTAACAGTAGCAGTGTCTAAGTAGGTGATTTAGTCACAAGTTAACCCCTCCATGACCAAGGCATTTTGGAGGAATCTCTAAGGTAGCGGTTGATATTTCCGTGCAGTTCCAATTGTCGCACCCTACATTCCAGGGCTGTGTGTCAGAAACCAACCAGCCTGGCTTCAGAAAGTGTCCAAGCTTGTTCTAATTCCGCCCGTGCTTGGGAAAATTGAGAACTTCTGATTGGTTCGAATTGGTGCACAAGTGCTCTATTTTCAGAATCCAACCTCTCATGAACACCATGACTCTATGAGCGGTTATTGGCCACTCTAGGCCTTCGTTCTTAAAAATTCATAGAAAATTGTAGAAATGCTCAAAAAATGTTTTTTTTTTGGGGATGCCTTTGCAATAGCTTTGCGAAGCATCCAAAAATGATAAATTTTTTCTTTCACAAGTCTAAATATGCAAACTTGAAATTCGCACGGTAATATCAATCTCTACCTTAGTTCATTAACCTCTAAAGGCCCAAGTGTACCTATGGGGTACAATTTTTTTCACTTTGACTATAATTATTTTTCAATCCATATAGTTAAAATTCACAAAATTTAAACCACATCATCTCATACAAGTTTAGAAGAAGATCCTACGGTTACATTCTCAAAAGATTCATCTTGGCAAGTTATAATCAATGGAGTAGAGATCATTCTCAGACGCTTTGGGCCTTTAGGGATTAAGTAAAACTTTCCAGATGAACTTTTGAAGCTTTTGAGAATGTAATTGTTGGATCATCTTCAAATCTTAAATGAGATGATGTCGTAAAATTCTTGTGAATTTTGACCATACGAATTGAAAAGTAGTTGTTGTCAAAGTGATAAATTTTGTACCCCGCAGGTACACTTGGTCCTTTAGGGGTTAATCATGATACTAGTTCCTTTTACACCAATTTTTAGAGTTAGAGAAGGTGTGTGACATATTCAAAACAATTGTCCAAGGAGTAGAAGTTCAAAATTTGCCAATTCACATTATTTTGTTTGTGAAATTAGTATCTTTAAGAATTATAATCTAAATAGTCAATAAGAAGGTGTACACCACATATTGATATGGAAAAATAAAAATATAAAAAAATGAGAATGTCTAAGTTTTATGTAGAAAAGAAGAAGTTTTTCTCGTACGTTGCTTGACAATGTGTGACAATGTGTGAAAATGTTTGACTTGGGTTAATATGTTGTTTTTCATTAGATCCAAGATTTTTCTTATAGTAGTAATAAGAATTTTTATTAGTTTCTAGTATTAAAAATCTATAGGATGCTTTGGCAAAAATCCTTAGAATTGCCCGACGTGCCCTTGTTCCAAAACAATTTTCTTAAAATGGTACAACTTTTTCATTAAATGTTGGATTTAAGAAGAAAAAATACTCACACATAAGCTTTTAGTATTGTCCATCTGCAATAAAAATTCAAAAGAAGAATGTTATAATTTGCTACTATAGGAACTTGTGTAAAGCTTCAAAAGTATTTCGGAAGGACTCTTGGGAATTTAGGGATTAATAGAGCTACTTGTAAAGTGAGGCAATGATACCATGAGTTTTGACCTCTTTCCCTTGGCATTGCATGCTCAATCTCTGAAAACTTGAGACTATGTTTCACCATAACCACCCCAATACTACCTCTCTTAGATGAGTCGTTGCAAGACTAATTGAAACAATTTTTACCATTTCCAACCATATGATCATTAAGTTAGATACTACAAGAAGACACTTCAAAAATTTGTAAACTTTGACCACATGGATAGTAAGATACAAGCATTTGAATAATGCAAAATGATTTTTGTTTCCCCAAATCAGAAAGGGTGAGCTATTGTTGACTCAAGATAATGACATATTCTTCCACTATACATCGCATAAAACGTCATGGATCTATGTTTTACCATGTGTTCGGTCATTGTACACTAAAAATCACAACTAATGAAGGTGTTTAGGATAAAAAAAGTGGACTTGCAATGATTAGGTGTATAGAAATTAGTTTTACCTTAAGGCTCCGTTTTCAACAATTTTTGGCTTAGATGGGTTCAACTCGGTCTTATGAACTAGATTAGACCCTCCAAGACCGGTTTCAGGTCAAGGTACGACCTTGACAGCAGCTGGCAGCAGACAGACTTCTTTTCTTGACACCTGAATTTATATTCCCATTATCTCCTTGGTTATAACTTCGTTTTTGATGTTTTCTTTTTCTATCCTTACTATTTTTTTGTGCTTAACACAATGACAACATTCAATTAATCAAACAAATTAAATTCGGACTTACAACCATGCGACCAGCAGTGCAACACTCAATACATACATTCACTTAAGTCATGCACCATATGATTCATGCATACATCAAGCACATTCACAACTAGGGGTCTCACTCACGCATACAGCACGCATACTTATCAGTTGAATTTAACTCCTTGTATTGACTTAAACCAACTTGGGTTTGAAACCCTAATTCTCTTGTAATTTGGGCAGCGCTTCCACGCGATCGTTGTAGATAGTAAAATTAGGATTTCTTCTTATTACATGCACAAAAGGGTAGTGAACAAGTTTGAGAGAGGAAAGAAGGTCCCTGATCCCGCTTAATTCACCCTCTGCCCTTTGATGGTGACTTCGTGATCGTGCTTGTCTTCTCTCCTTGGTGCTCTTCACTCTGCAGCTTGTATCTTCGTTGTTACAACTTCGATTTGCACGCTCTTGAGCTTGTTGAAAAGCCAACGCTCTGATCTAACTACTCCTAAAGTCTCAGTTTGATTGGACCAAAACTCCACGACTCAGAAGGGAAAGTCCGAAGCCGTGCGAGATCCGCCGCCGACCCTCCAACTGGTCGTCCTCGCTCCGTAGCTTGTATCTTCGTCGTCACAGCTTCGATTTGCACGCTCTTGAGCTTGTTGAAAAGCCAACGCTCTAATCAAACTATCGTCTGATTTTCGTAACAATTGAATCAAAATCCAGTCCACATGAGGGGGAAATCTGGAACCCTACCTCTTCTCTCTCTTTCCACACACCTCTCTCGGTTTCCTAGCTCACCCCCTCGAATGAGCGACCTCCTAGGGGGTAATTCCAAGGCTTCTTGTTCCCTTCTTCGTTCCCCAAGGTCGTTCCCTTCGTCGTTCACAACCGCCACTTTTAGATGGGCACATTAATGGTCACACTTAACAAATAGTAACTAAAAAGCTAACAAATCACTAGCCACCCTTGCATCACAAGGGGGGCGCATTCACTAACATAAGAATGCCTTTACTAATAATTTAACATCCTGCCACACGATGTGTGCATGATCAACAATAAGTGAGCTATCTAACTAATTCAAGAATGCTAAATCTACCTACTCCACCTAACTTGAATTCCCCTTGCATGGGGTTATGCCTAATTTAATTAGTGATTGGTGGGGGTTTTACCCAAGTCATTTCGACCCTTTTTGACTATTTTTTATGGGCTTTTAAAGCCTCATCATTTTTTCTTCCTCCTCACCATCATTCCTCCATCTTCTCCTATTTTTTCAGTGGTTAAATTACCGTGGCTTCTTCACGGTTTCCAAATTGGTAGGAGGTAAATTCCTCTCCATCCCTTCTCCTTCTAACTCGTCTATTGTTTTTAAAAAAAATTTAAAATTTTCAACCATTTATTATTATTTTTTTCTTTCTATTTATTTTTTGATTAACCACATAAAAATCTTAGTTGCCCTAATGTGGCTCCCACTCTAAGAATTAGTGGATGGGAAAGGCCAATTGGCCATTTTGGTCAAAAATTATGAGCTAATCCAATTGGATAACCCACTTCTACTTCTTTCTAACCACAATGCGTACGTTGTGTGACTCATTCGTCACCGTGAGCCGTTTTTGCGGCTCACATGCACTATTCATGTTCTATAGTAATTCTATTTGTCACGGACACGGGAACACTCGACAAGCAATTGGAAACTAGAAGGGTTCATCATGAATAGAACAAGACAAGTACACCAACAACACCAAGAGAGATGAGCTAGAGCTCCACAAGATACATTGTCAAGATTGAAGAACTCTTCAAACCTCGTTTCCTATATATATCCTAGTCTAAAATATAAGTAAATCAGAAGGTTCTAGAGACTATGTCCCTAGTATTTCTCCCTTCTATAGCAACAAGTTCCAAGAGGAGCTCATGCCCTCTTAAGATTTATGATTCTAATATCTTTAGAAACAATGATTGCACACCAAGGAGAATTTTATCATAGCGTAGTGTCGTAGTACGCGTTGGCAAGTATTCACATCTTAACACAAAGATACCCTTAAGGTAATCGTTCCCATAGAGAGTCACCGAGAACTACAACGACTAACAACAAACCATGATCTGTACAATGTCAACTATACAATATATACATCAAAAGAAAGGAGAGGAAGGTTTAGATTACAAGGGTGGGCGTTAATTACACAAACCTCCCCACCCAAGTACGTTACATGGCCCGGATCGTACATGGCCCGGATTACACATGGCCCGGATTACACATGGCCCGGATCGTGCATGGCCCGGATCGTACATGGCCCGGATTACACATGGCCCGGATTACAGATGGCCCGGATTACACATGGCCCGGATTGTGCATGGCCCGGATCGTACATGGCCCGGATTGTACATGGCCCGGATTGTACATGGCCCGGATTATACATGGACTTTATAACTATATACATTATAGACATCCGGATACTTGCGTATCCGGAGAGTGTTTTACCACCATGAACGACGGTTCACGGACTCAAACAAGTTCTAGTAAACGTTACTTCTTTCTCACAGCTTCTCCAATCACTCCTACTCACTAACTTGGGATGGTTGTGGTGTCACTGGGTTCCCCCCGTAAGAGGGGATAAGGTTTGGGCCTTAAGGACTAACACTTACTCTTGTGGCACATACGTGGTGTACCCACCCTTTGAGCTGTTAGTCCTTCCTTCACCTCAGAATCAGCTAAAGGAATAGTACGTCGTGGGATCGCCTAGCTATTAGCCCCGGGTACCCGATTCCCACTCCTTTTCTTCAGGGAACAAAGTCCTCCTCCTATTACTCCGATGGTCACCTCGCAAAGGGGTTAGTTGGATCTCCTTTCTTCTCTCAAGATAATCCGAGCTGTTAGAGTCGGTCTGGACTTGCTGCCCTTAGGTCAAACCAGTCTACTCCGTCCTCAACACGAAGGGTTGATGGTGTGTAGTGCTCCTATGGATCAACCTATCCGACCAAAGGTTGATGCGTCTGGGATCTAGAGTATACCTTCACAATCGATGACATACTGCCGCCGACCGGTCACACAAGACATATCAAGACTCCTTCCACACCCGTCACTCCCCCCTCGTCCTCCCCTAACCACTTCTAATCTCACCTGTTATTCCCCTCCACCACGACTAATCTACTTGAGGGAACAAGGAAACAATCACAAGGGGTTAGAGTTAGAGTCACGCCCAACTAACCATCTAATCATCTCACCTGTTATTCCCCTCCACCACGACTAATCTACTTGAGGGAACAAGGAAACAATAACTCGACGGTTAGTATGGACTTGAGGAGTGGACTACTTGAGATGGTACTCACAGTCATATAGAATCCGAGCTCTCCAACCGTCGAAGGTTTTTTTTTGAGAGCGTAGGTTTAGAATTGAACTGAAAGCAAGTACACACATCAAGCAGTCCAGAGGGAGGCCACGAGACTCCCCTCTTATGCTGCGAAGGACTCACACAAGAGTCCAAACTCAAACGATACCTTCTAACTAAAAACGGTGACCATAACTACTCTTGGCGGCGGTGCTGCCACTACACACGACGTGCACCGTCAGAGATCACTTATTACACAAAACCCAAGGCAAAACCAAGTCAAAACCAAAGTCAACCGGGGGCCAAATCCCGGACTGAACAGTGACCTACAAACCAAGATCCTGGCCTACTTCCGGGCCAGATCCTCGAGTCTCTTCCGCTCCTCCCTCCTCTTGCGCTTCTTGGAACTCCGGCTTGAAGTCGGGGTGGGCGCGGCTGCTGCAAGTGCCACCAATGGCGCAAACACGTCGGTGGAGGGCATGGGTTGGCCAATCGTTGCCCTCAACAAGGTGTCCCTCGAAGGCAAGGAGGAATCCGGGCCATCCGGGGTGATTGACACGGTAGTCATGCCCGGATGTGGCCCGATTCGTGTCGGAGGGGCCGATGCTTGACTCGGGGTGCCCATGATGATATCCTGGCCGGATATCTGTCCTGGAGTGTACAAGTAAGAAGAACTCTCACTTGCGGTCTTCCCAATGTGAAGCCCACTCTGCAAAGGGGTCACCATCGGCGTAGTGCGCGGGGAACCACCGAGTGGCAGCTGGTGAGGGTGTACGGGAAGGGGTGGCTCCATCACAACCCCTGGGCGTTCCTTCCAACCGCTCTGCATCGGTGCGTGGACCTCGGAAGGGAATGGTCCTGCCGGGACCCTCGAACTCACGAGTGGAGGGGGCAGATCCGGGCTGTCAAGGTCCACCACCTCCTTCCGTGGGCCGTGATCGCCGAGGTGACGCTCCTCCGGGTTGGTCTCCGAACCCGAGTCTTCATCCTTGCCGGAACTGTTAGAGTCTTCCACAAATTTGGGAAGAATGTGAGTGAGATTACTCACCAATAACCGCATGTTGGCATAAGCCGCCTCAACCTTCACGGTTTGCTCCATCACGAAGGCAATCACCCGCTTGCTGGAAATGTGGTCATCCCTCTCCAATCGAGCATCGAACATCTTGGCTTTGAGTACCACATCTGCGGGAAAACGTAATGCTTCGTCCACTTGCTGTAACGCTGACGCCGAGGCATTGGCTTGGAGAAGAGCCGCCTTGCAACCTTTCTCTGCCTCCAACGCTCGACTCCTTACCTTCGTCACCTCGAGCGTTAGTCGGTTAACCTTCTGCTCCATGAGGCGAAGATCGCCAGCTCCTCCGACCTTCTCCTTGATCGCAGCGATCAATCCTTCACGTGGAGGGTTACCCACCAAGCTGCTCGCTTGTCCCAAGGTTCTATCCGCGTCTTCCACATATAAGCGGATGGCCTCGAGTAGCTCGGAGGCTGGATAAGATTTGCCTCCAAGTTGTGCCGGCCCGGTGGCTGCGGCGCGGATGGCTGCACGAGTGCGGGTGGAGGGGGCTCCTCCCTGTCTTGGTCTCTGGCGCTTGAGAGGTGGTACAACCTCTTCTCCTGACTGGGATGAGCTGCTTCCTCCCTCGGACCCCGGTTCGGGTTCTGACTCCATCCCTTTGAACTTCTTCATCATTAGTTGCGTCCCATACGCCATATCCTCCTCCGGGATCGTCTCCTTGAAATGGTGATACATGTGGATCAGAAACGGGCAGAGGGGTGCACGCTTGACATTGTGAATGCTCTTGGCCAATCAAATCACCACATTCTTCCTAATGATGGCCCAATTCACCACCCTCTCACCAAGGTAGGAACCATACACGGTGTTAGCGAGAGTAACCGTCACTCGGGTCGGTTTCTCGGGGTGTAAGATTGGTACAAGGAATGCGAAGACCCGTCGGGCGCGAGGGTCCGTGCAATCTTGTACCGCATAACCGTTTTTGGCATCCTTGTTACCGAATCTCCCCTTGGCATACTCCTCCTTCTTCGTACTTGTCCACCCCGCCCCTTGTCGTGGAAAGTTGTACACCTCTTGCCACTTCCCCATGGTCCATCTATTCGGGCAAGCCCGGATGCTATCTCCATCAGGTTCTGGCAAGGGATCTTGCCGCATCTCCTGCACCGTGGATTTCATCCAAAAGCTCCAACAAAAATCCATTAGGGAAAGACAGCCCATGCGAAAGAGATCCTCCTTGAGCTCGGTGAGCTCCAGAGAATCCTTGGGAATGACCGGGCAAATCTCCTTCTTTCCTGAGGGTACCAGATTAGAGGCCATTCGATGTTGAGGGTTTTGAGGCGTGTAATACGGGTTGGATCTTGCTCTTTACGTCCTACTGTTGATGCTCTCGTCACACCGTAGGTGCCCTTGAACAAGGCTGACCCGGAGCCTTACTTGCCAACAGGGCTCCTCTTACTCAAGGCTGGCCCGGAGCCTTCACTCATCACAGGGCTCCGCTTAATTAACAAGAGTTCGCTCACACAAGGGCTGGCCCGGAGCCTTCACTCATCACAGGGCTCGCTCACACAAGAGTTCGCTCACACAAGGGCTGGCCCGGAGCCTTCACTCACAACAAGAGCTCGCTCACACAACAAGAACTCGCTCACACAAGGGCTGGCCCGGAGCCTTCACTCATCACAGGGCTCCGCTTAATTAACAAGAGTTCGCTCACACAAGGGCTGGCCCGGAGCCTTCACTCACAACAAGAGCTCGCTCACACAACAAGAACTCGCTCACACAAGGGCTGGCCCGGAGCCTTCACTCATCACAGGGCTCGCTCACACAAGAGTTCGCTCACACAAGGGCTGGCCCGGAGCCTTCACTCACAACAAGAGCTCGCTCACACAACAAGAACTCGCTCACATAAGGGCTGGCCCGGAGCCTTCACTCATCACAGGGCTCGCTCACACAAGAGTTCGCTCACACAAGGGCTGGCCCGGAGCCTTCACTCACAACAAGAGCTCGCTCACACAACAAGAACTCGCTCTTACAAGGGCTGGCCCGGAGCCTTCACTCATCACAGGGCTCGCTCACACAAGAGTTCGCTCACACAAGAGTTCGCTCACACAAGGGCTGGCCCGGAGCCTTCACTCATCACAGGGCTCGCTCACACAAGGGCTGGCCCGGAGCCTGGCTTACCGACTGGGGTGATGATCGTCCTTGTGCTCTCCCTGCTCGTGCTACTCCCTGGCCCGGAGCCTTCACTCCCTGGCCCGGAGCCGACTGGGGTGATGATCGTCCTCTTGCTCTCCCTGCTCCTGGCCGACTGGTGTGGTGGTCGTCCTCGTGCTCTCCGTGTTCGTGGCCGACTACTCCTTGGTTTGATTCTTCCTCATCTGGGCTGACTTTTATGCCCGGTGGCCGTGTCTTGGGAACCTCCTGGGTCTCTTCCTGTCCTGCTTCTTCCCACCTTCCGGGCCAGATTGGGTGGTGTCCATCATCCGGGCCAGATTCGGTGGTGTCCATCATCCGGGCCAGATTCGGTGGTGTCCATCATCTGGGCCAGATTCGGTGGTGTCCATCATCCGGGCGAGATTTGTGTGGGTTGGCCCGAGGGACTGTTTTTAGGCTAGAGTCTAAGTCATAGCTTTAGGTCTCTTCTTGCTACTATTAAGGCTTTTATAAATGCCCCGTATTCCTCCTATCCTAATTTTATTTAAAGATTAATCCCGGGTAGGATTAACCTTCTAGCCTAGCTACGTTATCTAATTTTAATACTTATATGTACCTAACTAAAAAAAACAATTTTTTTTTGGTACGACATCACCCCCTTCTCACATGGGAGCGTCCTCGCGAGCAGACGAGTCCCCGTCTTCCTCTTCTTCCGTTCCTCTGTTTTTGCGGTATAATTTAATACGGGAACCGTTGGTCTTAGTCTCCAAGAAGTTCCCTTGTAGATCTTTCAGCTGCAAGGATCCATTGGAAAACACCTCGTGTACTTTAAAGGGTCCCATCCATTGGCGGTGTAATTTACCTGGAAAATCTTGGTGTCGGCTGTCGAAGAGCAGAACGAGACTCCCTGCTTCAATGCCCTTATTGCTGGTCAGCTTCAGGTCGTACGTCCTCTTCCTCCGAGCTTGGACCTCTACCGTTCGTTGTAACGCGTCACTCCGGGTTTCTTCCAAGGCTTCCAAGTCAGCAAACCGTGTCTCCAGGGAAGTACTTCGATCGGCGTGGTTGGATGCCAAGACCCTATGGGTTTCGATGTCCGTCTCGATGTGTTGCAATACCTCTTGTCCATGGACTAGGAAGTAGGGGCTTTTTCCGGTGGTGGTCTTCCTTGTTGTGTTGTAGGCATATACGGTGGAAAAAAGCTTCGCGTCCCAGTCCGTTTTGTGCGCTGCTACAACTTTGTTGAGGATCGACCCTACTATACCATTTGCACGTTCGGTGAGACCGTTGGCCTTGGGATTATACGGCGTGGTCTTCCTATGCTTGATGGCATCCCTGGAGGTTAGGTCTAGGACTACTTCATTCAAGATGTGAGTTCCTCTATCACTGACAATCTCAAGGGGGTGGCCAAACCTCATACATATCTGTTCGAAGAGGAAGGTCGCAGATGTGATGGCGTCGTTTTTCTGGGTTGCTCGGGCTTCAATCCACTTGGTGGCGTAATCCGTTGCCAGGATAATGTATTTGTTCTTGTTTCGCCTCACCGGGAAGATGGGCCCGATAAAATCTATCCCCCATTTCTCGAATGGTGCCAACGGGATGATGGGGGTCAAAGGCCAATGGTTCCGGGTGGCCGGATTTCCGATCCTTTGGCATGGGTCGCAACCCTGGACAAATTGCTTTACATCTCGGTGGAGCTGCTGCCACCAGTACCCCGCCGCTCGGATTCGCTCCACAGTGCTCATCACAGCGAAGTGTCCTCCAGCAGGGTCGTCGTGTAAGGCACGGATGACAAGTCTTCTCTCCTTAAGCTCCAGGCATCTTCTTAACTTCTCATCGGCTCCATACTTAAAGAGGATCCCTTCAATGAGGGTGTAAGGAGCTACCTTTTGCTGGAACACGGCCTTCTCTTCCCTACTATACCCTTCCGGGTATGTGTGATCAAGGAGGTAGGTTCGGATATCCTTGTACTCTGATTCTTCATCGGGATCCGTTTGGAAAATCAACACCTCTTCCGTTGTCGGTACCTCCCCGTCAGCGTGGACCTTCCACGCCCCTTCGGTGGTTGGCCCGGAAGGGTGTTGCTGGGTCGAGCGTTCCTCAAGGATGTCAGGATTCAGATCCACGCTATCATCCGGGCCAGATTTTGAAGGATCCTGACCAGATTTGGGATGATCCGGGCCAAATGTTGACGTCAGGTCCGGGAATTCGTCGGGGAATTCTGTTTCGAGGTCGTTGGCGCTCTCCGACCCTCGTTGTCGCGACAGGTAGTCGGCATTTTGGTTGGCCTTGCCCGGCTTTACTCTCACTTCGTAGTTAAACTCTTGAAGCAGAAGTATCCAGCGAGCAATCCTCCCTGAAAGGTCGGGCTTGTTTACAAGGTACTTCAGTGAGTCATGGTCGGTGTGGAAGACAATCTTGTACCCAAGAAGGTAATGGCGGAACTTCTTACAGGCGTACACCACTGCCAACGCCTCCCGCTCGGTGGCGGTGTAGTTCCTCTCTGCTGCGCTCATCTGACGGCTAGCGTAGTAGATGGGCTTCTCTCCACCACTTGGGCCTTCCTGCCACAAGATTGCTCCTAGGCAACATCCAGATGCATCAAGAGTAACGTGAAAATCCTTATCCCATTGGGGTGGGGATAGGATGGGTGCGGACGACACTCGTACCTTGAGTTCTTCAAAGGCCGCTTGTCTTTGTTCTGTCCACACGAATTCTTTATCTTTCTTGAGTAGTTCCGTGAGGGGTGCGGCCAGCTGAGCGTACTTGTTGATGAAACGCCTGTAGTAGCCTACACATCCTAGGAACCCTCTTATTTCTCGTACGTTGACCGGCGCAAGTAGCTGGAGTATCGCCTTCACCTTGTCAATGTCAACATGCAGCCCCTCCTTGCTGACCACATGTCCAAGAAGTACTCCAGAGAGCATTGCAAAGAAGCACTTACCCGGATGTAGTTTCAGGTTTGTCTCTCTACACCTCTGGAACGTCTTCCGTAAGTACCCCAAATGGTCCGTCTGTGGGCTGAACACCGCAAAATCATCAATGAACACTTCTAGGAAATGCTTGAGGAAGTCCTGGAATATGTCCATCATCAGGCGCTGAAAAGTGCCGGGTGCGTTACATAGCCCGAAGGGCATTCGATTGAACGCGTAGGTGCCCCATTCGGTGGTGAATGTTGTCTTCAGTTGGTCGCTCTGTCTAATGGATACTTGATTGTACCCAGAGAACCCATCCATGAAGCTAAAGCACTCATTCCCTGCTACGTGATCTAATACCATGTCAATGAAAGGTAGGGGAAAGTAGTCTTTCTTGGTGGCCGTGTTTAACTTACGGAAGTCCTGGCACACACGGATTTTTACCTTCCCATCTCGTCCTACCTTCTTGGGTACGATCACTATGGGTGACACCCACTCCGAGTTGTTGACCGGGTAGATGAATCCGGCCTCCAACAGTTTATCCAATTCCTCCTTCACCATAAGTGCATACTTAGGGTTTAGGCGGTATTGGCGTTGTCTAACCGGTGTGGCTCCCTCTACAAGATCGATTCGATGCTCTCCTAGCCGCGCGGGTATACCGGTCAGATCTGAAGTCTCCCACGCAAACACATCCGCAAACTCTTGCAAGAGTTCGGTGTACAACCTCCTATCTTTCTTCGTCAAGTTCTTTCCGAGGTTGAAAGACTTGCCTGGAAGGACTTCGATGGTGTCGTAATCTTCAGGAGACACGACGGGTTTGGTGCGATCCGCTCCTTCCAATCCGAGCAAGCACGGATCGCTCCACTGTGGGGGTGTCTGAATATGATCCCCTTCTTGTATCGGGAGAGTCCCGTCCTCCAGTTGCCTCCTCAGCCATTCTTGAGTAAGAGTCATCGAAGACTCTCCTAAAGAGCGATCCTCCTGTGGCCAAGGTAAAACATCCGGGCCAGGTTCTTCTTCGTCCACCTCTTCTACTACACCTCGTTCCAGGACCGCTTCCAGGAAGCCGTAGTCCGTTTCGACTTGGTCCCGAAAGTTCTCCACAAGGTACGAAGAGGTGGAGTCATCTCCTTCTTGGTCTGACCAATTGGAGGTGTAGCCTTCATTGTCACTCGTCTCTCCCATGGCCTCTTCGTGCTTCCATGGGATGGAGGTAGGTGGGTTGCCGAATGTGAACTCTTTCCTCCCCCAATTCACCCGCACATCTGCAAGATATAACCAAGGGCGTCCGAGCAGCAATGGGAAAGGCTTACCCATTTCGACTTTGAGTATGACATAGTTGAGGGGGTAGGTGATGGGACCTATCTTGGTAGGGATACCTGATAACCGTCCTAGAGGTAAGACACGTGATTGGTCGGCCATCCTCAAGACCTGATTAGTAGGGTCAAAGGCTGTATACCCTAGGTCATTGGCGGTCTCTTCTGTCATGAGGTTGACTCCTGATCCTCCATCCACGGGTACATTTCGGATTAAGCACCCATCTATCTCCACCGCTATTTCAGGGGCGCCGTAGTCTTCCACTGTAGAAAAGTTCACCGCTACAGTGGGAAGTCGGATCCTACGCCGCCTAGAGTGAGTACAAGCTTCCTTGACTATCTTCTGGTAATTGGGGTTGTCCCGCAGGAGCTGTCCTATAGTCACGTTGGCTTGTGATCCCCTAATGTCCTGAAGGATGTCATATTCGTCTACTCTAAGAGTTGGCTCCTTTCCTACGGTGAGACCGGGCGCAAATCTAACTTGGCGACCTGTTCTCCTTTCCTGCCTTCTAGGTTCTACTAGCTGTCTCCTTACCTCCGCACTAATGTCAGGGCATGTGATGCTTACCCCCTTCTCGGCCTCGGCTAAGGGATCTTCGATAGGGCTCTGGTTAGCTCTGGGATAGCTTTCGTCCGGGGTGGTCCGGGGTAGATCCGGGCCAGATCGGAGAGGATCCGGGCCAGATCTGGGTAGATCCGGGCCAGATGTGAGAGGATCCGGGCCAGTCTCTAGATGTTCTTCTCGCATTATTGGCTCGGCTCCTAAAGGTTTGGGATCGGAGGTCCTGTGATCAGTGTCCGAACTAGATGTACTACTACTACTACCAACAGGCCTTGCTAAAGGTCGGGACGCTCTACTCCTACGATTGTGACGATTGGTTCGGGTGGAACTGCGAGTACTAACCTTCTGCACTACCTCTTCCTTAACGCCTGGCGGTTCCACCTCCTCCCGTCATTTCGGAGGGTTCTCCACCCCTTGGGTATTGCCGTAGTTCAGGGCCGTCTGGCTCCTCGGAGGTGCCTCTACCTGCTTGTATGTTACCTTTGGTACCGGCGGTTGTGGACAGTGGGGTGCGTCGTGACCGTACTGTTGGCAGTTCTGGCAAAGTAGCTCCAACGGTGCCCCTTGTCCTCCTCTCTTTGGCTGGTCACAAACATTGGCAAAATGATATGGAGAACCACAATTGTAACACACCGGCGTACCTGCTGGAACGGAGTATGGGGGACACAATGTTGGGGCCGGGGCGAATGGCGCTACACCTTGGTAGGCAGTGGGTGGGTATGTTGGTGGCTGGAAGGCCTGCTTGTACCCGAGTTGTCGCAAGGGTGGGTTGGTGGCTCGATAGGTTGGAACGACGCCTCGTCCTCGCCCGTACGAGGGTAGTACTTGGTAGACCGGAGCTTCCTCCTCCAATACCTCCTCCTCTTCTTCGGTCCAAAAGCTTGTCGATCCGTCGGTATTGACAAGGTGCACCCTCCTCGGTCCGAATTTTGGGCACTCTCGGTTGGCATGTCCGGCCTCTCCGCACTTGGTACACCACACATTGGTTCTCACCGTGGGTATAGACCTTCGTGGTACCGGGTTGGCCGCTAAATTGACTTTGATCGCCTCCATGGTGTCTCGGAGGCTCTTCAGTACTTCCTTCGATTCTTGGGCTTCCACTTTGACCTCCTTCAGTCGCCGTGCAGTCCTCTCGTCCGCTCGAGACATCTCCTTGTGGTGCGTCGTTTTTGCGGGGATATCACTCGAGGATTCTTCGCTTGAGGACAAGCTAGAGGAGCTATCCTCTGAACTGGAGGAGTCGCGCTTCGACTTCTTCTTCTTCTTCTTATCGGTGATCGCGTACTTGTCACGGGTCTTCCTCATCGAGTGAAGGGAGTCCTCATAATCTTGGGCCGCTTCTATGGCTTTTGCAAGGGTCGTTGGTTTGGCCATTCTTACCGCAAACCCCATGGCCGAGGGAAGGCCTCCGACAAACCACTCCTTCTGCAATCTCGGGCTTCCCTCCGTGGCACACTTCTTGATAAGGCTCTTCACTCTCTGGCTGTACCTGCGAACCAACTCTTTATCCTTCATGGTGATCTTGTTCAGCCGACTTAGAGCACGTGATTCTCCTCCCGATTCGCGGAAAGCTTGGATGAAGTGGTCCTTGAGCTCCTCCCAGTCCGCCTTCACCTCGTCTGCCAACCCATGGTACCAATTGAGAGCTTCTCCCTTCAACAACCCCGGAAAGACCCGAAGTCGCGAAGGATCATCCTCCTGGTTGGCCATGGCAATCGTCTCGAACTCCCCGAACCATTCATCAACGTCCGCCTCCCCATTACCCTTGAATGAGCTATACCTTAAGCGGGTCGCGGGTCGAGCCATGGTGACAGGGGCTTCGTCTTCTTGGACCTCCTGGTCTTCGAATTCAAAGGTTGTGGTATGTCCTAGTGGGTTTACTTCAAAGTTTTCTAGGAATGGCTCAAAAGACGGAGTGAGAGGTGGCGTGTCACTCCCTACATAGGTGTGTACTTCCAGGATGTCTACTGGGGGACTTACGACCCTTACTCCTCTACTTGGCCTACGGGTTGGGGTGTTCCTAGGACTTGGTTCGGTACGGACGGGTTGGCTTCCTCGTCTCGTACCTCTATTTCTACGTTGGGATCGACGTACTCCTATTTTGCTAGGTTTTTCTTGACTCATGAAGGTTCATGGTACTGTCTAGGCACTCACTACGTCTATCTTTTGATCTAGGATTTCTTAGTCTCAACTACTAGCTACACTAATGGACTAGCTGTCTTGCTTAGAGAGTGTTCGAATCTCTGCTTGGATCTGTGCGCGGACACGGCTTGGGCATGGTACAGGTGCGTATTGAACGCGACACGGACACAACGCGAGTGCATCTACTTTCACAAGATCGGGATAGACTGTAGTTACTTGGGGTCCGACAGGCCCACCGGATGTTATACCTTCCACCGGTGTCTCCATTCCAAGAATGGAGTTCCTGGCCCCGTTGCCCACTGGGTCAGTAAGGTACTTGAGCCGCTTCCCTTACGAATACCGCAGCCCGGGCAGCTCTGGAGTGAACTTGGCAGCTATCGTGATGGACGGTTGAAGCTCTTTCACTATCTCCCTCGTTCTTTCTCTTCGCCTCGTAGCTGCTAAGTATCCAAGGATCACAAAGTTAGTTTCAAAAAGAATATACAAAAGGACATGCTATTAGTCTTTGAGTTCAGCGAAGTGAGTCCCCGGCAGCGGCGCCACTTTGTGTCGTAGTACGCGTTGGCAAGTATTCACATCTTAACACAAAGATACCCTTAAGGTAATCGTTCCCACAGAGAGTCACCGAGAACTACAACGACTAACAACAAACCATGATCTGTACAATGTCAACTATACAATATATACATCAAAAGAAAGGAGAGGAAGGTTTAGATTACAAGGGTGGGCGTTAATTACACAAACCTCCCCACCCAAGTACGTTACATGGCCCGGATCGTACATGGCTCGGATTACACATGGCCCGGATTACACATGGCCCGGATTACACATGGCCCGGATTACACATGGCCCGGATTGTGCATGGCCCGGATCGTACATGGCCCGGATTGTACATGGCCCGGATTATACATGGACTTTATAACTATATACATTATAGACATCCGGATACTTGCGTATCCGGAGAGTGTTTTACCACCATGAACGACGGTTCACGGACTCAAACAAGTTCTAGTAAACGTTACTTCTTTCTCACAGCTTCTCCAATCACTCCTACTCACTAACTTGGGATGGTTGTGGTGTCACTGGGTTCCCCCCGTAAGAGGGGATAAGGTTTGGGCCTTAAGGACTAACACTTACTCTTGTGGCACATACGTGGTGTACCCACCCTTTGAGCTGTTAGTCCTTCCTTCACCTCAGAATCAGCTAAAGGAATAGTACGTCGTGGGATCGCCTAGCTATTAGCCCCGGGGGACGAGACTTGTATGCGAGCGGAGAGCGGAGAGCGAAGAGCGGAGAGCGGAGAGCGGAGAGCGGAGAGCGGAGAGCGGAGAGCGGAGAGCGGAGAGCGGAGAGCGGAGAGCGGAGAGCGGTGAGCAGAGATTTGGAGAGCGGGGAGCAGAGAAAACAGACCTGAATTCAAATATAGACTTTTTTTAAACTAAAATTAGAAACTAAAATTAGAAGATTCGAATATTTTAAAAATATTCTTGGAATTTTACCTTTTTAGTAATTTATTGTGGGCCTATAACCGTGGACCTTTTAGATACTATAGTGGAAATAAGCTATATTTTTTTCCTATTACCGTGCTATTTTTTTCAATATTGCTGTTCCAGTAGAATAGGTTGACGTAATATAAAATAGTTCATATAGATTTTCATTCTCTTCTGCAGGATGAAAGTTGTTTACAAGTTTAATGGCCGGTTTTCAAGGGCGCCAAGCACCTTCTTTACGGATATTTAAGCTTGGGCTATGGACAGTCTCTTCATTTTTTTCGATTTTTTTTTTTTTTTGAAACAGGTCTCTGTAGAAGCGGGCTACGATTATGGAGGACGTCGGGGTTATTGCTGCATCACTTGGTGACGTTGTTGGCCCATTTCAACCATATCTGGAGGTCGAGGAGGAGGAGGAGGTGAAGGCCTGCAGCCAAGGGCTTACTGTGATGGTGGACGTAGATGTAAGATCAGATTTGAGAGGAGACCCTTCAGCTGTAGAAGATTCAAGTGAAATCATAGTGCTTGACGACAAGACGGATGTGCCGCTGCCACCACATGCATACTCCAAGGTTGGAAAGATCCCATCGGGAACTTATTCTAGGAAAGCACTTAGAGGGATGAGTGGAGGTGGGCCATTGTTGAAACGTTCCCACCTAGGACAAATGCCAAGTGTGGGACCAAAAATGGACGTGAATGTAGCTTGTCCTGTAGTACAGCCGGGGGTTGGTAGTTATGCTGAAAATGCAAGGGGCAAACCTAAACGCATTAAGTTCAAACAATAAAATGACTATTAACTAGTATTGATTGGCAGTAATAAAGTGCATCCGTCAGTGGATACGAGGTTCACAGTGCACTTGTCCTAGGTGGAAGCTATTCTTACACAATGCAATCAATGTGAATGACAAAACCTTCATATTGAAAAAGACAATACGAAATTTGTATTGCTGACTCAGTACAAGGAATAATTCAAAAACCAATGACTAAGCAACCCCAGTGACCACCGTCCACTGTGAAAAACCGTGACTGGAAAGTAGTCTGCCTCCTACTTTTTCGCCAGAGGATGAGTCAGGATTCCGCTTTCTAGGACTAGCTTGACCTCGTTGAAGCTAAAGGTAGGCGCGTGGATGAAAAGGTCGGCGTCGGGATCACGGTTGCAGACCTTCAAGAGGATGAAGTACACATGCTTGCAGTAGGAGAATTGAGTCCTCCCTCGGAACTTAGTCATAGTCTTCCTAAATGCAAGGCAAGTGCAACCAGGGTAAGAGCTAATGGTGATCTGGTACTGTGTGATGGTAGGAGCAACGCCTGAATCTAGCCCGATGATACAACCATGGCCTGGATGAGGGATCATGGTGACAGAACGGAGGCGAGCTTTGAGGGAGTCAGAGGAGCCCATGGAGAGTCGATGAGCCGGATTAGGACGAGTTGCAGTGCGTTTGACCATCTTGCCGTCTCTCTTACCAGGGTAGCGGTCAGCCTCTGCAGGGACTGGCAACGAACTCAGATTTGCAGGTGGCGGGGCAGAGGAGAAGAGGCGTCTTGGGGAGACCGGCTTCTTCTGTGGGAGTTGGAATCCAGCCGCTTCAAGTGCAAGGATTTCTGTGAGCTTCAGGTTTGTTCCTAGCTTCACTGGCCAAACGTCTGGAATCGGAGGCATCTCCTGGTCCTTTGAGTACCGAGCAATCCACTTGCGTCTGAAGCCCTTCACGCACCTCTAAATGTCATCGGAGCAGAAGAAGAATTCCGTCCTCTCTGATATGTTCCTGCGTATGTTAGTCCAAACTCCAGTGTAGGTAGGTGCTGCGGTAGAATTAGCGCCCCTAACAATTCTCTCAGTACACTTCTTCTTGGTGACAGCTCTCTGGGCCCAACAACACTTCGCAGAAGTCTTGGGAAGTCTTGAAATGTGCCACTCCTTGACGTTTACCTTGGTCTCTTCAACTGCATTCACATGGCGAATTCCCATCTCGTTTGTTGGGGACACCGGGGTAGTCACAGCCTCCGATGCTGCAGGATGATCTTCTTGTACCTCAGTATCATCTTCGGTATCATCTTCCAAAATGATGGGCATCTGCACATTGCGAGCCCTCACAGCACGTCTTGTACCTCTTGGATAAGAGAAGTTTACCTTATCCGGACGATGTGACTCTTCCTCAGCTCCAAGGGGTAGGTCGGCCTTCCGCTTGATGGACCCAAAAACTTCTTCTCCAGCCATGCGAGGCTGACGCGTGCAGAACTCTTCTGCTCCAGGCATCTCTAACATGGGGTCTTCAAGCACTATAGGATTCCCTGTGAGCTTTGCCCTTCGTTCTGCCATCCTTAGTTTTAGTTCCTTCTTTGATGGACCCGTTCCTCCTACGTCACCTTTCAGAAACTGGTAGAAATTGACAACTTGTAGAAATCCCCGAACAAAGTCGTCCACTGTAGCCACGTAGAGGTTGCCGCCCTTGTTTCCAGAAGCTTGAAGCCACTTGTTGTGAATCGTTTCCGCAAGGTTACATGAAGGCATTTCTGCAAGTTCTTCATCAGTAAATTTCTGCAAAGTACCAAGGTGAACCGGTTAGATCTGTTACAACTTTATTTAGGGTCGGATTTGCTAGGAAAAAAAGAAAAGTTAAATGAGTTAGAAAATATCATACCCCAGTCATGAATCCTCTCCATTGGCGATAGCGGAAGTGCCAGAATGCAAGCCAGAGCTCCAGTTTGCTTAGGGCCTTCTCAGTGACAGCTCCAGCGGAAACCCACCAGGCTTGCAACCCGTGGTACAGACTATCCGCTTCGTCCATAGTCTTCGCTGTCCTATATTGGTGGCACATTTTTTTGTGTTGTTCCCAAAGCTCTTCGGGGATGTACTTCTCCGTATACTTGACCATCGATTGCGTCCAGTGAAACTGGCAGGTCCTCTCCCGGTCCTCCATACGGTCTTCCTTCTTCCCATTGCCGTAGATGATCCGAACTGCATTCCAGTTGGCCTGAGCGCTGTCGGCCATGAATCCCTTGAAGTTTGGCGCTACAACGCCATTATTCTCCATGACAAGATTAAGGTTTTTCCAAAAAACGATTTGGGCCTCACAGTCCTCAGATTGCATATCACAGCTAGCAATGGTCATGACACGGCAGTAGGTTGAGTTGTACACATGGCATGCCATCGTGGTCCATTGTCTTACCCGTTTGACATGGTCGAACATCAGCCAGGCATTCTCGAGATCTCCGCCGGGCTGCATTCTTCTCACCAAGTCGACCCCACTACCTGGCCCGACTTCCGACATTTTGAATACAAATACCTTGTCGCGATCAGCCCCTTGACCTGGAAATTTGTTCTCCTGGACGAAGGCCCATAAACTGATTCCACGTAGCTTAGTGATAGCATCCATGACACTGTACATTCTCAACCGCCGGAAAGTCATTACCTTGTTGCGGATGTTTGGGGATGCCATGTCCTTGCAACGATCAAGTACAGGAACAAGCTCCTCCATGCTCAGCTTCTTTGGAGGTAAGTCCTCAGGCTGTAGTATGTAGTTGCCGATTAGAACCTTGCTCGCCTCCAACACCACTGAACTCTTCGTTGCTTGGGGAGTCTTCTCAACCTGTTCTTCTATCAAGCTACTGATCTCGGCCTTTGTGTCTCTGTAGTCGCCAACCTTGACTGGGTGATCGTAAGATCCTAGATGGATACAAGCTCTAGTCTGGTTGACTTTGCCAGCCACATAATAAAGTTTAGCTCCACATGTAGCGATGCATGCTGGAGGTTCTTTGCATACCTTGCATACAAGTGTAGATTTGGATGGGGGTGGCTGGTCCACTGTAAAAGCTTGGAGGGTACAACCTTCAAACTCAGTCTCGTTAACTTGATAAATGCGAGGTCGGCGTTCCAGAAATGGGCACTCCTTGTTGTTGCAACGCAGCCATCCAACGCAGCTAGAATAGCGAAAAGAGAGGCCAAAGTCGTTTGTGATGTTGGTGGTGATGGTCTTGGTCCACACGTGGCCGTCGTATCGCTTGTCCATTCCTTGCATAGACTTCGCTTGCGACCTTGAGGCTCCTTCACCAGCTGGGGGCAACTCAAAAATAACTGCACCATCGAACACTGGAGGCAAGTACTCAACTCTCTCGTGTCTAATGAATGAGTAGTCTATTTTTTTCAGAATGTTTTTCTTTCCTGGTCTCTCGGCAAGTTTGCGAAGCAATGGGACTAGACTAACAGTCTCCACCTTTGAAGATTGAGAGGGATTGGGACATTTAACTGGAAGCGCAACCGGCGGCCTGGAATCTACAGTTTGTTTTGGAACATGAGGGGTTGATTTCATAGGACTAGTTTCCTCGTCTAAGGAGAGAGAGATGACTGGCGTTGCAACAGGAGTTTCTAAGCCAGGCTCTACTTTAACCTTCACGTCACGAGGAAGTGAAGTCTGAACAGTACATGTAGAGGAACGACGGGGAGTTAGAATCTCCGTGGATGCCTGCATCTGAGAATCTGTGAGACCGTATACTCTATACCTATCGGGATAGAGATTCCAAAACACATTATTGTCATCGTCTCTCTCTGAAACCTGATCATCTGTATGCATAACCTCTGAGGTCTCATCGTCGTATATCTCCTCCTCAATACTAATAGTATCCTCTCTGAAGTGGAATCTAAGGCTGAGGCGAAGCGCCGTAACTGTTGCCAACCCATCATCATCTACACGTACTGTAAGTGGGATGCCAACGCCTTGAGCTCGGAGTACGGCCATACCTAACACTCTCTCTGCAAGGAGCTGCGCCATCACTGATAGTGGGGCGCGAATGGAAATTACGTAAGGAATTTGATAACCTAGAATGAGAGGAATGTTGCATCGACGATCATCAATTTATGCGATCCAATAGATCAGGCAGTTCTGAATGCATTCTCGACGATACTTCAATGAACGAACGTAATCCTGTTGGCTACCTGGCACGTAGTTTAATTTTATCAGGTAGCCGCCATTTCTCATTACTACATCATGCTGCAAATTCTACTTGTCTATAAAATTCTCTGAGATTAGTATCAGCCGTCTTTGCTAGTTAGAAATAGGTGATTGTTTTGAAATGGAAGTAAATCATTATTATTTATGACAAGACATCCTGGCAAGTGTCCATCCTATAAAATATAGGGTGTAGAGCTAGAAGCTACATTAGGGTGACAACAACTACTTTGATATTGCATACCGGACGAAGCTATCTTGGGTGCGGTGAGGTGTGAGCGGTGAGCGGTGAACGGTGAGCGGTCAGAAAAAAGTTGGTAAAAAGTTTTTGAAAATTGTCACTTTTTACTATATGAAAGTTACTTTTTCACTATATCAAAGTTACTTTTTTACTATACAAAAGTAATTTTTTAACTAGACGATAGTAATCAGACTACAGGAACTGAAACTTATGTTACCAAAAATAATCTAAAATAAGGATTCCAAGACGGCCTTATGACCGGGAAAGGAGCAAGACAATTTCACGTACATGACCGCGGACAGAAACTGTGAAAAACAAACAAAAAAGAAAAAAAAAACGTAAGTAAAAAAAATGAGAAAATAAAAGAGAGAAAAAAGTGACAAAAAAGATAAAAACAAAGTGAAAAAAAATTACAAAAAAGTGAAGATTGAAAAAGTATGAGTGATTGCACGACACTATGCGGGTGTGCCGCTAGCGGCACACCCCCGTAACGTCGTGCTTATGAATGATTGCGCGACACTATGGGGGTGTGCCGCTAGCGGCACACTTCCCATCACTCAAACCTTGGTTCCTAAAAGGTGCCAAGGTATGAGCGATGGAAGTTGTGTCGCTGGCGGCACACCCCTCATGTTCCCATCGCTCACACCTTAGTTCTTAAAATGGCCATATCTCACTCAAAAATAGTCCAAATTAAGCGTGCGATATGTTTTTTGGCATCTAGAGAAAATTCTAATGTCAATACACACCTCAAACGCTTAATTTGGGCTATTTTTGAGTGAGTTATGACCATAAAAGGTGTCAAGGTGTGAGGGATGGGAGGTATGCCGCTGGCGGCACACCCCCGCAGAGTCAATCTAATGAGTGATTGCGCTACTTTGTGGGGATGTGCCGCCAGCGGCATACATCCCATCGGTCATACTTTGGCACCTTTGAATGGTCATAACTCACTCAAAAATAGCCCAAATTAAGCGTTTGAGGTGTGTTTTGACATCAAAATTTTCTCTAGATGCCAAAAAACATATCGCACGCCTAATTTGGACTATTTCTGAGTGAGATATGGCCATTTTAAGAACTAAGGTGTGAGCGATGGGAGCTATGCCGCTAGCGGCACACCCTTACAGCGTCGCGCAATCATTCATAAGCACGACGCTGCGGGGGTGTGCCGCCAGCGGCACACCTCTCATCGCTCATACCTTGGCACTTTTTTGGAACCAAGGTTTGAGCGATGGGAGGTGTGCCACTGGCGGCACACCGCCATAGCGTCGCGCAATCACTCATAAGCACGTCGCTGCGGGGGTGTGCCGCCAGCGGCACACCTCCCATCGTTCATACCTTGGCACCTTTTAGGAACCAAGGTTTGAGTGATGGGAGGTGTGCCGCTGGCGGCACACCCCGATAGTGTCGCGCAAATAGTGTCACTATGGCATAGTGTCACCCCCATAGTCTCGCAAAAATTTTACGATAAATATCCTGAGGAGCGACAATGGACCAGAAAATCGGTTGATGACTGGGTCTCTACGGCGGTGAAAAGGGTGGAGGACAGTCAACAATCGGAGCTAAAGAAGTTGCTTCCAATTGCAGATCCAGATCTCATGCCGGCTTTCCTTGAGGAGATCAAAGTCCACTACGAAAAATTTGAAGCTCCAGAGATGCTCAAGGAGAATCTCTATATTTCTTGAAAACTGTTATTGGCTTTTGCGGGGGGTACTTGCATGACGACGGGGCACTCCTCTTGTTTCATCCAGTCAACCCGCAGGTCAAGAGGGAGATCTAGAGTTACCTTAACAACAACAGTCTGAAGGTCAAGGATGACTGGACAATCGTGAATTCCATGCATTTAACTCATCCCACCACGCACTCCAGATTCGTAAGCCAACCAAATCTTTCCATTTGTCCCTTCACCTCTGCTTTTATTGCAAAGCCAATATTAACTTATCATTTGTTTTCCTTGCATATCAAACTCTAATGTTCAAAGCAATACTGTTGGTTCGATCCTTAGATCTATCACTGAGGCAGCCGAAGGATTTGGTCATTAGACACGATCCACGTTTTGGAAAAGTAAATCTTGTAAAAGATGATTGCATCAGAATGTTGTCACCGAGGATTCAGCTCTCAAGGTGAAGAAGGATGGGACGCTATGGAGGGGTCCGAAGGAGAAAGCAGTGGCTTTCCTCCAATTGCTAATTACTGGCCTTTGCCCCAACGAGGGCATAGTCATCGACCTCAATGCTAGAACAGGTATTGCATATACTTTATTCCATGATCCGATACCGCTCTTTCATATGGTTCTCATGTGATTTCATCATTGGTTTGTTGTTTTTAGGAGCTTCTATTTGAGCGGCCATGAATACTGGCAGGCAGATTCTTGCCCTCGAGGCTGACACATAAATCTACGAGGAGGAACTCAAGCCTCTCCAGATCGCCCCGGCCCCGACTGCTTTTGATGTTGTCATGCTGGACGATGAAGAACCCTTGCTTGACGTGGATCGAATTGACCTCTGTAAGTAAGTCTTTTTTTGTCAAAGTCTCATGGTTCCTATCTGTCATTCCATAATCCGATTTAGAACTAATCATTACCTTGTTTTGCAGTCTGAGTCCGATGAGCTCTTGGGGAGGATACAGGTCACCCACTACCTCAGACCTACTGCTTCCATGTTATGCAGAAAGTTTGGCAACCCGAATGGCTGAAGAATCTTCCCAAAGCTCCAGCGCGTCCTCTTCTCCCCGTGAGAGATTCGATCCTAGGGCCCGAGTTTTCTTAGATGTGAGTGCCTCAGAGAGTGAAGACGAGTTTGTACCATGAGACTTTACAGTTATATGGATTTGGACTTCTTTGTACAGTCCTCTACTATATAATTTGGTTGAATGCTTGGGCCATTGTTCTTCTATGGATCCTGTCTTCCTAATATATCATATGGTGCATTACTCTCTTCACAGAAGTTTGAATGTTGTTGTTGAATTTACCAGCGACAAGGCTAAGACAAACATAAAGTATATCTCAAATTTCAATTTATCAACCTCAACACCTAACCCATTGTCTTTGAAGTGTTTTCTGACCTCTGGACCTTCTCAAAACCTTGCAACTCACTTAACTTGATTTTCTTCGTTCCCTCCAATTCCTAACGAGACCCTAGTCAGTGAATCAACAAATTATGTCTGAAGTACGCCCATGACATTTCTTCAAGAATAAAGCTGAGATATAAGGAAAAAATAAAATATGTCTGCTGTTACAAGTGCCGTTAGCACTTGGCCTCCTTAGTGCTATATAGTAATCTGTGGTGGTCATGTCAACTCTTGCTTCCAATAATTTTGGGTGCGTTGATACTATCACTAGCTGCCTTCAAAACTACCGAGAAGCTTGTACACTCAATTTCTTGTTGGGGGTTTAATTCGCCACCAAACTGGGCAACCCATGGTTCTGCAAGGTGGATTGGAGACAAGGCTAGGAGGACATCCTTGCAAATCTTGCATCGATAACTCTAGCATGAAATCATTTCTGCAACACAGGGAGGGTGCAAAAAACAACCACAGGAGGAGAGTACAGGTGCTTTCCAAACGAATCCCAAGCCACAGTAAGCACAAGCATCTTTACGTGGATAACCCAAAGGTGGAACAGATTGGACCTTGGGATATTCAAACACTCTTGGTGTTTTTAGAGTAAGCATCTATCTCCTTGCAGTCGAGACTGCTGCCTTACAGGTTGGTAACTCTGCATTGGCATCCTCCATTACTTTAGCTTCATTACCCAACTCAAATTCCAACTGAACAACATTCTCTCAGATTTGAGCATCAACCTCCCGCATGTCAGCCAGTTCCTTGTACAATGCCTCAGACTCTGCAACAGTTGCCTTGTATTGTACTGTGGGACCCTCTCTACGTAGAACCTGCCGGGCCTCCTTAAGTTTTGAAACGTTTTTCTCATTTAAATCTTCTTCTGCAATTTCAGAGGATTCAGCCCGCATCCTTTAAAGACTAGCGTTGTACCTCTGCCGTATCTCGTGAAGGCGCTCCTCCACAGCCTTCACTACGTCAGCCCTTTGGCGCTCCAATTCTAGTGCTGCTTGGAGTTCATGAACTAGAGGATCAGGTCCCGCTTCACCTCTACCTATACCACATAATTCCTTGATTATCGTGCACAGGCCCTCTACTTGGCATCTAGTTGCAACTAGGCCTAGTTTTGTTGGATTTCGCCATGCGTTCTTTAGGCGAGCTTCGTGTCGGTCCAATGCCTCAGCACACCAATTCACTGGCTTCCCATAAATAAAAGTTGCAAAGAAAGCCTTTAGAAAACGAAGACAGAAGTAGTTATAATGGGGCCTGTTACCGTACACCTTGAAGTACTGCTGACCAAACATCTTCAGTTGCTCCTCATCTTCGCACCTTGAAAACTCGTAACGCCCCTTTGAGACTCCCTCCTTCCACACAGCAGTTACTTCTTCATCTGTGATGAAACTGTAGCACTTGGAAACATCTCATAAAAGCGGCCCTTGATCACAAAGCCCAACAACATCAGTAAAGAACTTGCTACCATACTCTGCATCTCGCCCCATGAGCATTGGCGCTGCAACAAGCATCCGCTGACGCACCCCCTCTTCGATGTCACCGAGTTCAAATGGGTCGCCAAACTCCTCTGTGCTGAATACTCGATCACTTCCGCCCTCTCCATCACTTTGAATTCCAGTGTTATCGTCACTAACTTCTTGGACATCAGAAGCACCCTGCACGGAACTTCGGTGTCTAGTTCTGTGCTGCTTGCTCGCCTTCTTCCTCTTCGACGTCATCTTCTTATCTATCACAGAGCCACCCCCTCAGAAGTTCCCCTTCACCTTTGAACACTTGGTAACTAATACTTCGCAGTAAACTTTCTCACTTTCCACTACCACTGAACAACGATACAGTGCTGAAAGAAAATGCTGCAGATGGATCACCATGTTGACATTGTAGGAGAGTGAACAACAAGTAGAACCCAGGCGCAAAATGATAACCACTGATGATCCCAACCGCAAAACACATGGCTGTATTTATTATATTCATTAGACATGTCTGAAATTATTTATCATTTGTACAACGAGGAGGCGCCTTCATTAGAAATGGACTGGCCAGGCTTGGATACTCACAAGTTAAGGTAGACATTATCGTTGGAAATTATTACATTCAACGAGGTTACTCGTACACAGAATCATAAAGATAAAGGAGAAGACGGCTGTTTAAAATGTTCAAAACAGTCCATATAAAGACCCTAAACCAAAACATTAAACATTAAAACATTAAACAACACATAAAACATGACATAAGAAAAAAGGAAAAATAAAATAAAAAAATTAGAAAAAAATGATATACTGGTTGAAGAATTAAATCATTATCTGCTAATTAAGATTGGAAAAATGCCATGGTGAAGATGAATTTAAGAAATCGTCATACAACTGGAATTTAATAATTTAAAATCGCAAAACAAAGAAATTGTATTAGATGATTAGTATAATGAAATTAAAATATAGACAAAAAATCAAAACCAAAAAAAAAAAATCAAAAAAATCAAAAAAATATAAAAATGTAAAACATAAATAAAATATTAGGAAAGGACTTAAGCCACTCTCATAGTAAAATCAATCTAACCTATTCTTAGAGGAGACCCAGATACCACGTCGTGGTGCAATCTTCTCTCCCGGCTGCAGCCAGAGAGAGTGGTTCCTATTGTCACTTAGCAATGACCTCAACTGATCTACTTCACAGCAACTAAGTTCGCCAAGTGACGCTGTCTCTAACCTCTCATTATTAATTGGATCTGCTAATGACCAATAATTCTTAAAGATGTTCCAGTTCACGTTGAAGCAATATGCTTCATACTCGTCCTTCGGAGTCCAGTGCCCTCCTCTATATGAAATGTAATCCCATTTTGCTAGCCGAAGGCAAGCATATTCAAGACTGCCGTCAATCTCACGTTTCCAAAGCTTGGACACAGCACGAGCATTCTCAACATCTTGAAACGTGATTATCGGTGGAGGAGTCAAACACCGTGTTCTACTACATCCCAGTAGATCCGAAGGGTCAGGACTGTCCGCCATCCACTGAAGCAGATCCTGCAAGGTTGTTTCACTGACGATGACCTCAAGGGAATTGCTCAATCTCTGAAAATGCTCTGTGGCAGGTGCAAGATTCAGTTTTAGAAATGGTTTCGCTAAGACGTGTTGATATCTTTACAACAAGGTTTATATGAGATTATGATTCACAGAAAAGGTACAAGTGATGTTCTTTAAAGGCAAAGAAATTTTCGATGTATACAAGCACTATGACATGGAAATTTTTTTGGTTTCAGCAACACCATTATTGTACACGATTTTTAATATATTCCAGGATGTTTTCAAAGCCATTATGTCATGTTCTATGAAATATGTTTTTACTTTCTATTCAAAGTCCAGAGGGGCAAAGTCATATGTCTAGTTGTGGGACTTTTTGTGCTTTTATAATTATTACAATTTAAAGAAGATAGGATTAGTATAATCACGGAAAGATGTAAATAAAACAGAAGTGACTTAGGTCTTATATCATAAAAATATACTGTGATGTACGCATGACATCATCATGACGTCAGCCCTAATTTTAATGGCATAATATGAATCTAGTTGAGCTGAGAGTTTGGGATTAGAAATCCACGGAAATACAGACCTTTATTAAAAATATTCCTTAAAATATTTGCCTAAATTTTGTATTTCTCCACGGTTATAGGGTACATTTTTCTATCAAAGATTTGGTGAAAGGTCAAATTTCTGCTCTCCATTTTCCGCTCTCCGCTCTCTGCTCTCCGCTCTCCGCTCTCTGCTCTCCGCTCTCCGCTCGCATGCTAACTTTCCCCTAGCCCCGGGTACCCGATTCCCACTCCTTTTCTTCAGGGAACAAAGTCCTCCTCCTATTACTCCGATGGTCACCTCGCAAAGGGGTTAGTTGGATCTCCTTTCTTCTCTCAAGATAATCCGAGCTGTTAGAGTCGGTCTGGACTTACTGCCCTTAGGTCAAACCAGTCTACTCCGTCCTCAACACGAAGGGTTGATGGTGTGTAGTGCTCCTATGGATCAACCTATCCGACCAAAGGTTGATGCGTCTGGGATCTAGAGTATACCTTCACAATCGATGACATACTGCCGCCGACCGGTCACACAAGACATATCAAGACTCCTTCCACACCCGTCACTCCCCCCTCGTCCTCCCCTAACCACTTCTAATCTCACCTGTTATTCCCCTCCACCACGACTAATCTACTTGAGGGAACAAGGAAACAATCACAAGGGGTTAGAGTTAGAGTCACGCCCAACTAACCATCTAATCATCTCACCTGTTATTCCCCTCCACCACGACTAATCTACTTGAGGGAACAAGGAAACAATAACTCGACGGTTAGTATGGACTTGAGGAGTGGACTACTTGAGATGGTACTCACAGTCATATAGAATCCGAGCTCTCCAACCGTCGAAGGTTTTTTTTTGAGAGCGTAGGTTTAGAATTGAACTGAAAGCAAGTACACACATCAAGCAGTCCAGAGGGAGGCCACGAGACTCCCCTCTTATGCTGCGAAGGACTCACACAAGAGTCCAAACTCAAACGATACCTTCTAACTAAAAACGGTGACCATAACTACTCTTGGCGGCGGTGCTGCCACTACACACGACGTGCACCGTCAGAGATCACTTATTACACAAAACCCAAGGCAAAACCAAGTCAAAACCAAAGTCAACCGGGGGCCAAATCCCGGACTGAACAGTGACCTACAAACCAAGATCCTGGCCTACTTCCGGGCCAGATCCTCGAGTCTCTTCCGCTCCTCCCTCCTCTTGCGCTTCTTGGAACTCCGGCTTGAAGTCGGGGTGGGCGCGGCTGCTGCAAGTGCCACCAATGGCGCAAACACGTCGGTGGAGGGCATGGGTTGGCCAATCGTTGCCCTCAACAAGGTGTCCCTCGAAGGCAAGGAGGAATCCGGGCCATCCGGGGTGATTGACACGGTAGTCATGCCCGGATGTGGCCCGATTCGTGTCGGAGGGGCCGATGCTTGACTCGGGGTGCCCATGATGATATCCTGGCCGGATATCTGTCCTGGAGTGTACAAGTAAGAAGAACTCTCACTTGCGGTCTTCCCAATGTGAAGCCCACTCTGCAAAGGGGTCACCATCGGCGTAGTGCGCGGGGAACCACCGAGTGGCAGCTGGTGAGGGTGTACGGGAAGGGGTGGCTCCATCACAACCCCTGGGCGTTCCTTCCAACCGCTCTGCATCGGTGCGTGGACCTCGGAAGGGAATGGTCCTGCCGGGACCCTCGAACTCACGAGTGGAGGGGGCAGATCCGGGCTGTCAAGGTCCACCACCTCCTTCCGTGGGCCGTGATCGCCGAGGTGACGCTCCTCCGGGTTGGTCTCCGAACCCGAGTCTTCATCCTTGCCGGAACTGTTAGAGTCTTCCACAAATTTGGGAAGAATGTGAGTGAGATTACTCACCAATAACCGCATGTTGGCATAAGCCGCCTCAACCTTCACGGTTTGCTCCATCACGAAGGCAATCACCCGCTTGCTGGAAATGTGGTCATCCCTCTCCAATCGAGCATCGAACATCTTGGCTTTGAGTACCACATCTGCGGGAAAACGTAATGCTTCGTCCACTTGCTGTAACGCTGACGCCGAGGCATTGGCTTGGAGAAGAGCCGCCTTGCAACCTTTCTCTGCCTCCAACGCTCGACTCCTTACCTTCGTCACCTCGAGCGTTAGTCGGTTAACCTTCTGCTCCATGAGGCGAAGATCGCCAGCTCCTCCGACCTTCTCCTTGATCGCAGCGATCAATCCTTCACGTGGAGGGTTACCCACCAAGCTGCTCGCTTGTCCCAAGGTTCTATCCGCGTCTTCCACATATAAGCGGATGGCCTCGAGTAGCTCGGAGGCTGGATAAGATTTGCCTCCAAGTTGTGCCGGCCCGGTGGCTGCGGCGCGGATGGCTGCACGAGTGCGGGTGGAGGGGGCTCCTCCCTGTCTTGGTCTCTGGCGCTTGAGAGGTGGTACAACCTCTTCTCCTGACTGGGATGAGCTGCTTCCTCCCTCGGACCCCGGTTCGGGTTCTGACTCCATCCCTTTGAACTTCTTCATCATTAGTTGCGTCCCATACGCCATATCCTCCTCCGGGATCGTCTCCTTGAAATGGTGATACATGTGGATCAGAAACGGGCAGAGGGGTGCACGCTTGACATTGTGAATGCTCTTGGCCAATCAAATCACCACATTCTTCCTAATGATGGCCCAATTCACCACCCTCTCACCAAGGTAGGAACCATACACGGTGTTAGCGAGAGTAACCGTCACTCGGGTCGGTTTCTCGGGGTGTAAGATTGGTACAAGGAATGCGAAGACCCGTCGGGCGCGAGGGTCCGTGCAATCTTGTACCGCATAACCGTTTTTGGCATCCTTGTTACCGAATCTCCCCTTGGCATACTCCTCCTTCTTCGTACTTGTCCACCCCGCCCCTTGTCGTGGAAAGTTGTACACCTCTTGCCACTTCCCCATGGTCCATCTATTCGGGCAAGCCCGGATGCTATCTCCATCAGGTTCTGGCAAGGGATCTTGCCGCATCTCCTGCACCGTGGATTTCATCCAAAAGCTCCAACAAAAATCCATTAGGGAAAGACAGCCCATGCGAAAGAGATCCTCCTTGAGCTCGGTGAGCTCCAGAGAATCCTTGGGAATGACCGGGCAAATCTCCTTCTTTCCTGAGGGTACCAGATTAGAGGCCATTCGATGTTGAGGGTTTTGAGGCGTGTAATACGGGTTGGATCTTGCTCTTTACGTCCTACTGTTGATGCTCTCGTCACACCGTAGGTGCCCTTGAACAAGGCTGACCCGGAGCCTTACTTGCCAACAGGGCTCCTCTTACTCAAGGCTGGCCCGGAGCCTTCACTCATCACAGGGCTCCGCTTAATTAACAAGAGTTCGCTCACACAAGGGCTGGCCCGGAGCCTTCACTCATCACAGGGCTCGCTCACACAAGAGTTCGCTCACACAAGGGCTGGCCCGGAGCCTTCACTCACAACAAGAGCTCGCTCACACAACAAGAACTCGCTCACACAAGGGCTGGCCCGGAGCCTTCACTCATCACAGGGCTCCGCTTAATTAACAAGAGTTCGCTCACACAAGGGCTGGCCCGGAGCCTTCACTCACAACAAGAGCTCGCTCACACAACAAGAACTCGCTCACACAAGGGCTGGCCCGGAGCCTTCACTCATCACAGGGCTCGCTCACACAAGAGTTCGCTCACACAAGGGCTGGCCCGGAGCCTTCACTCACAACAAGAGCTCGCTCACACAACAAGAACTCGCTCACATAAGGGCTGGCCCGGAGCCTTCACTCATCACAGGGCTCGCTCACACAAGAGTTCGCTCACACAAGGGCTGGCCCGGAGCCTTCACTCACAACAAGAGCTCGCTCACACAACAAGAACTCGCTCTTACAAGGGCTGGCCCGGAGCCTTCACTCATCACAGGGCTCGCTCACACAAGAGTTCGCTCACACAAGAGTTCGCTCACACAAGGGCTGGCCCGGAGCCTTCACTCATCACAGGGCTCGCTCACACAAGGGCTGGCCCGGAGCCTGGCTTACCGACTGGGGTGATGATCGTCCTTGTGCTCTCCCTGCTCGTGCTACTCCCTGGCCCGGAGCCTTCACTCCCTGGCCCGGAGCCGACTGGGGTGATGATCGTCCTCTTGCTCTCCCTGCTCCTGGCCGACTGGTGTGGTGGTCGTCCTCGTGCTCTCCGTGTTCGTAGCCGACTACTCCCTGGTTTGATTCTTCCTCATCTGGGCTGACTTTTATGCCCGGTGGCCGTGTCTTGGGAACCTCCTGGGTCTCTTCCTGTCCTGCTTCTTCCCACCTTCCGGGCCAGATTGGGTGGTGTCCATCATCCGGGCCAGATTTGTGCGGGTTGGCCCGAGGGACTATTTTTAGGCTAGAGTCTAAGTCATAGCTTTAGGTCTCTTCTTGCTACCATTAAGGCTTTTATAAAAGCCCCGTATTCCTCCTATCCTAATTTTATTTAAAGATTAATCCCGGGTAGGATTAACCTTCTAGCCTAGCTACGTTACCTTATTTTAATACTTATATGTACCTAACTAAAAAAAATTAAAAAAATTTGGGCTTATTCAAATAAAGTTGATGAAACTCTTATACCCTTTGCCGAGTGTTTGCAAGATTCTCGATTGGTTTCCATGTTTGTTCATTAATATATAGCCGCTTCAATGCACCAAATATTCCAACTTCTCCAACCTTTGTCGTGAGTCTGATACCTTTTCCACCTTGTACTCCTTGCAATTCTCAAGTTTAACTCTTAAAGGACCGGACCTTGTGCTTCACTAAAACCACCCCAAAAATGCCACTTTGAGATGAGATATTATTAGAATTATTTAAACTAGTTTTTATTATTCTCAACCTTTGGATCTTTAAGTTAACTACTACAAAAAGATACCCTAAAAGATTTGTAAACTTTGACTGTACAAATTGAAAGATATATGCATTAGAAAAGTGCAAACTTGTTTTTGCTACTGTGCCTGGACATCTTTAGTATACTTTGACTCAAGATAATGGCATAGTTTTCCATTACACACTGCATAAACTCAAAGGACCTATGTTCTACCTTGTGTTAGGTCATTGCACCTCAAAAATCACAAGTAATGGAGGTGTTTACAATAAGAAAAATGGACTTGCAACGACTAGGGGTTTAGAAAATGGCTCTTTGCTTAGAAAAACTATTTTATTTGTAAAAAGCAAAGTAATATCCTTAATTTCTATGTGTTTGTAAGTAAAAGCAATGAAGGTTGCCAAGAACTTTCCTTCACAACCACCCCCTCAAAAAGTTCAACTGTCAACTCAATAGTACCTTGCCCAGCTGCCAAAAGAGTTGAGCTTTTTATGTTTGAAGCACCATAACTTTTTCCTTGCAACTCCAAATTTTTTTTAAAAAATCCCCGCAAATATAATCTGTATTCCCATATGCAATAAAAATTTCAAAAAGTTATCCTCAAAAATGTATTTTTAGGAACTTGCCCAAAATTGATTTGTCCCCTGCAGTGATAAATTGTCCTTTAGGGGTTAATACTAGGCGGCGGCCATTGTACTCTTCTAAGAATAGATGACTCTTGATAAGGTTCCAAAAGAGACACGTGAAAGACTGGATGTATCTTTATGGAAGTTGGTAACTTTGGCGGTATGCCACTGAATTGGTTTGCTTTTAGATGACAAATGGTCAAAATCTCTGGTAGTCCAACTTATCACATGGCCGTTTGGTCAAGTGATATTCCTTCAAAGGATCCATACTTTGTCTCCAACTTGGAAAGCACGTGCTTGATTTTGAAAACTATCTGTAGATGTCTTAAAAGACTTTTGGGCGGTTTGCAGTCAAAGCTTCAAAATAGCTTGAAGCTGCAATAGTTGCTTTGCAAACTCTTCCCCAATTGAGTCATTATTTGTTGGTGAATACAATAGATCAAGCTTTGGATGATATCCATAGTTGTAATAAAATGGCGTTAGCTATGTTGAAGCATGAAAAATATTGTTACAAGCAAACTCTACTAGCGGTAGATATGCCATCGTAAATATTGCTCTAGAACTTGATTAAGCCGTTATGTTTAACCCTTAAACGACAAATCTGTCTTTAGAAATTTTATAGAATCTTTGAATTTTAACACCCATATTTAGCTACCATTTACATTCTAATTATATCACATGATTATTATTATACATTCAAAGAATTTTGAAAAAGAAAAATCATTAAAATGAATATCCATCATTAGAAAATCATGGTCGAAGTGAGTTGAAAAATGATAAAACCAAGCCCCTCAGGCTGGCTCTGACGTTAAGGGTTAACCGTTATTTTGAAGATGAAAAGTTGAAGAGAATCTCATATCCACCTTTAATATCTCAAAAAGAGATCTCCAAAACTTTGATGTAAATTGGGTTTTCTCGATGAGATACGACATCATTTGGTAGACCATGATATTGATACACATTATCAAGAAAAAACATTGTTGTGTCTTTGATTGACGATGACTTCTTGCAAAGGACAAAGTGCGCCATCTTTCTAAGCCAACCCACCACAACAAAGATGTTGCCAAATGAATTTGATGGTGGCATACCTGTAATGAAGTCCATAGAAATCAAAGACCATGGTTAACGCGGAATATGCAATGAATGTAGAAGTCCATAAGGGCGATGCCGAGGACTTTGAAAATTTGTCACACGAGAGGAAAAATTTCTTCACATCCTTCCACATTTGGCGCCACCAAAAATCTTGGGAAATAAGTTTCAAGGTCTTGTTGTATCCAAAACAACTCACAGCTGGAAAGTTGTGACAAGATTGGAGAATTTGAAGCTGTCATGGTCCTTGTAGGATATACAACCCTTCTTCAAAGCATAAAATATCTGGACTTCCACCTTGAATTTGACATCTTGATTATTGAGGCAAGGCTTGATATTGAGGGGCACAAAATCTTCAATGGTTGCGACCAACACTTGGTTGGCAAAGTCAATATCAATAGGTGTTGGTGCTATAGTAGCTCAAAGGCAAAATCGATTTGGCTTCAACATAGATGTACAATGGCCTCCAATATGTCTTGCAACCCCATGTGTAACATGAAGGCAAATACTTCAGTGTTAGAACATAATTTTGGCATGATACATGTCATATTTGATGGAGGTTTTTAGCATGTGGCAAGCTGAGCCATGTAGTTTGATGTAAGTCATCACAATTTTAATAAATATCTGTCTAAATGACACGTGGCTCATTTAGAAATTAGTACCTTGATATTACAAGTATGGTGTTGTACTTGAGAATCTTATTGAAAGTCATATGAACTCTTGGATTTTGAGGAGCTTTGGAGTTGATAGGATAGAGATAAGTGCTTGCATCCTTCTGGTGATTTTTATTTGCAGACATAGCCTAGAAGTTTTGTAAGAAAAAATTGCTATTTGTGTGGAATATTGTATATGTGTATACCAAGAAATTCTGCAAACAGACTTTGCGAGGTTTCAAGTAGTCTCAGTTCACTTTGCACCATGACAAGAAGTGTTGTACCAAATGATGTGCGAAATATGATAGTTGGTATGAGAAAAATTGGCTTGTCATTGAATAGAATTGGAGGCATTGTAGAAAGACTCAAATCAACAATTTCAAGGATTTTAAAGAGATACAAAGAATGTGGCTCTATCAAGGCAGCAAAGAAGCCCAATAGGCCACATAATTTGAGTGATAAGGGTAGGAGAAGGCTCATGAGAGATATTAGTAGCAATCGTCGTGCTCCTCTTGGAAAACTTTGTGAGAATGAAGGCATGGTGACTGTACATTAATCAGGCATGGTGACTTTAGAGGAAAGATTCATAAGCTTAGTGTTAATAGTTGCATTGCAGTGAAGAAGCCGTTTCTGAGTGATACAATACATAACACCAAGAGGTTGGCCTTTGCAAAACAACATTTGTTTAGGACAATTGAAGATTGAAACAATATGATTTGGAGAGATGAGTCATCATTTGAGGTTGGAAAAAAATCACGTCAAATTTTTGTATGGCGGAGAGTTTACAAACGCTACAATCGGGATTGCTTAGCATCTACATTCAAGTCTAAAAGGACTTCAATTATGGTATGGGGTGCTTTCACTACTAACCCATGCCCGGTGGGCATGGACTTAGTGGTGGAATGAACGGACACTTCACTCACGCCGGCCCCCTACGGGGACCGGCGTTCTTCTTCTTCTGGGGTGCTTTCATTGGCCCTACTAAGTCTTGTTTAGTGTTGCTTCCTCGTAACAAACGCACTGCTCCAGACTTTGTAGAGATAGTGTGTGAGGGAGAATTAGAGAATTATTATTGGCACCATGAGCTTCATGAGCACCTCATTTTGATGGAAGATGGTGCACCAGTACATCATAGCAATGCACAAAAGCTTTGGAGGGAACAACTTGGACTGACAAAGCTTGAATGGCCGCCAAATTCTCTTGACCTCAATCCTATTGTGAATATATAGAAGCAAGTGCAAAAAAGACACAGACCTCGAACCGCGGATGAAATGTGGACATCAGTGAATTTGGCATGGGAGGCTATACCTCAAAATAGCATCCAAAAGTTGATTTCAACAATGCCAAATTGAATGGAAGTTGTGATAGTAGCTAAAGGCAGTAGCACTAGATGGTAGTGGATGTACCACTTCCTTTCAATGTAGTTTACAATGAACACGATACAACATATTGTTTGTGTTATAGAAGGCTTTTGCATTATTGTAGCTTTCTAATGGTACTTTATATGAATACCTTGTTCAAATCTTTTTGTAATACATGAGCTTCTTTTCCTCTGCAATGAATGTGTTTGAAAAAGATTTACTACACTCATTAAAGTCATATAGAAGAAAATTTTACCTAGATAGTGTAAGTTTTTGTAATATGATTGATGTGGAAAATGATGTTTCCTAAATATATGTACAATCAAATTCAAGAAAACCATCACATTTAATTTTCAATTAAATTATATGTAAATCCATGAAAAATAGAGTTCTTAGTTTTAGACATTGAGATTTCTCATGTTGGATAAGAATCCATAAAGCTATTGATTTAATAGGATAATCTTGATAGAATACTTCTAAAACAGAACCTAAAACAAGAAGCTCAAAGGACATCATTATGGGGTTGCAAGACATATTGGAGGCCACTATACATTGTTACAACTACTTTTTCAACCTTTGGCACAAGATATAATCTCCTCAATAATGCAATTGATAGCCCTAGTTGTTTCCGAGGGCGATAAGCGATAAAAAAGTCAAATCGAGATAGTGGCATATTCCATCAAGTTTGATGGCAATTCAAAACTCAAGCCGACAGGAAGTACTCCAAATTCTTGTGATCTGTGTATGTAATCAAAGGATTCGCTGCTCCTTCGAGAAAGTGACGCCACTCTTAGAAATATTGCACAATAGCAAAAAGTTCCTTAATGTCAATCTCATAATTGATCTTGGCAGCAAATTTTTTTGGAGAATAGAACACAACTGGATGGAGCTTCTCGTCTTTGCCCATTTGCAAAAGTACAACTCTCAAAGCAAAACCTCAAGCATCAATTTTCAAATAGAATGCCTTTGCAATATTAGGATGTACTAAGATTAGAGTTGTAGTAAATATTGTCTAAAGATCTTGGAATGCATTCTCCACTGGAAGACCCCATTTGAGTTTGTCTTTGCATGTCAGCTGAGTGAGCAGTGCAGCCACTTGAGAGTAATTCTTGAAGATCCGATAGAAGTTAGAAAAACCAAGAGAACATTGTATGTCTCTAATCGCCTTTGGAACTTTCGGGCATAAAATTCCTTTCACCTTCTTGGGATCCATCGTCAAGCCCTTTGTAGACGTGGTGTATTCCAAAAACTTCATCTTTGTTTTATGAAATAAGCACTTTTCCAAGTTGGAGTAGAGTCCTTGCTCTCTTATTTTTTCAAGGACCAAAAAAACGTGCTTCTCATGCTCTTCTTTGTTCTTGAATAATATCAAAATACCATCTAAGTTGATGACAATGAAGTCGTCAAGGTGCTCCTAAAAGATGTCATTCATTATGTGCTGAAAGACTGTTGCAGCATTGGTAAGACCAAAAGGCATGACATTGTACTAATCGGGACTAGGCATAATCAATACGGCAATATAGATTTGAAACGGTAGGATGTAAATTTCTAATGTTTTCTTATGTTTTCTAGTGGTGTCTACATGTGTAAACAAGACAAACAAATGCAAGCGGTGGCACGTGGATTGCAAATGCTGCCAATTGCTAGCACTTACAAAGTATAAATGGGCCTTTATATACAATACTAATTGTATGATTTAACCCTAAAGGACCAAGGCAATTTTTCCTCAAAAACACTCCAAAACTGCCATTTTCAGCACATTTAACACAAAATGATACAAAATAGTTTTTTAAAAATTTTAACCCTAGGATCTTGTACTAGACTTGTATGAGAGTGTGTGGTTAAAATTTTGGTAAGTTTGACCGCACGGATTGAAAGATATTGGCCTTTGAAGTGATACATAATCTCTTTTTGAGGTCATACTAAACACCTTCAACAAACTTCGACCACCTTCTATGGCAATTTTTTGCACTATGGGCCGTGAATTTATAATGTTAACTTGAAAAGGATCATGTGAGGCACATGTGCACCATATTTTAGAAGTAGAAGAGGTGTAGAAGATGTCCTAAAAAATCCTGCAATGTAACTATGTGTTGAGAATCAACAGTACACTTTACATTTTGCATATATCATATCCTTCTCAAAATTTTGAAATTCACAAATCCGTACGGTAGATGCAAAGATCTCAATTTCCTTTCCGAGTGGACATTTTTTTTCTTTTAAATAGACAAAAACTCGAATTTCTATTGAATTTAGAAGTTATTAAAGTTTAGTGACAGTATTTGTGATATGTCACACTAAACTGCTGCACTATTTGTATATGTCAGTGAAAATAAATTGTAACTTTTGAACCTTAAGTCGGAATTCTACGAAATTTGTGTCTACGCGTAGCTAATCAAAAGTTGTCCATTCAATAAAAACTCTCAGAAAATAATGCCTAGAATTGAGAACGTGGTACCTTACCCGAACTCAAAATGTCCCCCGAGGGGACATTGGTCCTTTAGGGGTTAACTAGTGCCTGTGAAATCAGTCCCCAATATTTTCTTTTGAAGTACCAACGGCAATTGAGTCTGCAAAATACTCTTGCCGTTGCAAATTTACTCCATACTCTTGTAAGGCTAGTGACAAATCTTCTATGGTTAATACCAGTTGGTTCTCCTTTGCTTGCACATGACCTTTCTTGTCCTTTGCAATTTGTGTTTGCCGAATTTTACAATATTGCATCGCATCATTGGCAATTTCTCCAACAAATTTTTGAGTGGAAATAGAGAGAAGCCTTATCACACTAGTATCGGGGCATTGAATGCCACTCTTGCTTAAGTAGTGCTCAACAAGTTCATCAGGAATAGTTGGCTTGTATTCTTTTAAAGAAGTGAGGAAATCCACGAGCGCGACATCGAAGTTAAGTTGAGGTGCTTCCAAGGTTGCACCAAGTGCAGATTGCTCTGCCATTGAAGCAAAACTCTTCTAAAGAGGCACTCGGAGATACAAACAACCTGGCATCACATCAACAAAGACCCGTTGAGCAACAATTTGTAGGCCATCGTAGGAGGCAGCTCCCGCAAGAGAAGGGGATGATCTGCAAACTGTAAACTGCCTTAAGACCTTCAAGAAGACGGGTGGTCTACTCTCTCACAAGAAGAATAAGACTCCAATATTGTGATGAATGAAATATTTCTAATGCGCTAGTACACCTTCAAAAAGAGGAGTAATCCACATTTTGACAAGAAGGCTCTAGCTCTAATCCAAGATGAGGTTAGTCTCGACAAATATAAAAGATCCAAAAATACTCAACGAAAAATCAGAAACCAGAAAAAGGGTTCAAGATGAAAACTAACAAGATCTTGAATCATAAAAATGAATACACCAACAACACCAAGAAAGACAACCTAGAGCTCTGAGAGATGCGTTGTTGAGACTGAAGAACTCTTCAGCCTCAACTCCTATATATGCCCTAGTCTAAAAGTAAAAGTAAAAGTAAAAGAAACTCTAGTATAAAGTAAAAATAAAGCAAAGGGCTCTAGAGACTATGTCCCTTATACTATTTTAACTCTATAGTATCCCGCCCCCTCCCTATTTAAAATTCAAAACCTTATACTTAGTTTTGTGCGCTTGTTTACAAAGAAAATCCTTACAAAGCTACTATTATCTACATCTCCAAAATATTTTTCAGACATTCATGATCTAAATAAACATTGGTGTAAACATTGGAGGTCGTTTAACCACCTTAGGACTTTTAGTCTTTAGGGGTTAAAAGTCTTCAAAGCTGCCTATTCTAGTGTATAGAATGGAAAAAAAGAATCTCCGAGACGTAGGATTTTAGTCTTTATCTTTACATTAAAAATCGCATACTCACATATATTCAAAACATTTGATTGTACACATTAAAAGATTAAAGTGTTTGAAGTCAAGGGAGAGGTTTTTTCTTACCAGCGTCTAAGAGATTAGCAAACTCTTACTTCACTTCATGTCAAATTTTTGCACTACAAAAATTATAGTGTTTGTATCATTATGGTGTATATTGTAAGTCCCTCATTTGCCAATTTTTAGAAGTAGAATAATACACTAATAAAATACATAGTGTTTGTAACACTAATTACAAACTCAAACGCAATATGACAATAATTCTACTAATGTAACAACATTAAATGTCATTTTAAACACAAATTGCCAATAATTGTAATTTTTGGCGGATGTTGAGTTTTGATGTGTGCACATTTGATGTTGGTTAAGTAACAATTCATTCAATATATAAATTTGTGGTCATTAAAAATGTAATGTTTAACCCCTAAAGGACCGTGACAATTTCACACCACAAACGCTTCAAAATTGTTGATTCTAGTGCAATGAGTAAGGAAGGAAATAAAACCTTATATTTATCCTTTCAACCGTAAGATCTCCATCAAGACTTACTAAGTAACATACTCACAAAATTTCATACGCTTTGATTGCACGGATTGAAAAATTATTGTCTTTGATGTCAAGAAAATTGTTCATTTTTTTCCCTGCGCTGAGTAGATAGCAGACTTTGACTTCACTTGGTATTAAATTTTTACACTACACAATGTTTAAGTCTTTTACCATTGTGTTAAGCATGATGTCAGTTCCTTATACACCAATTTTTAGAGGTAAAGAAAGGGTGTAGCATACTCAACACAGTTGTGCAAGTAGTAGACGTTTAAAAATTGTCAATTCACAATTTATTTTTTTGAGAATATAATATGTTTTAGACGATCATCCAAACGACCAATAAGAAGGTTTACACCACATATTGTTGCAGAAAAAATAAAAGGTGATAAACATGAAGATCTCTAGGTTTTATGTAGAAAAGATGATGTTTTTTTCCCCACTTGCCCGAAATGTGTAAAAATGTTTGACTTGAGTTCAAATGTTTATTTTCACTAAAGACAAGAATTTGTTTTTGAAATATTCAAAGAAGGTAATATTCTCTACATGTATGGAAAATCTCAATGTCAATAGAGACTTCTAGCAAAGTTTTGGAGCTGCTCGGAGTCCCCATTTTTAACTTTGAGTGGTACTAACTTTCAACCCATGAATCCAAAAAATAAATAAAAATTATCTCCATGGATCTCTTATCAGGGGACAATCTAATATGAAAGTTTCAAAAAACAAAGATTTTTTTTTGTAGTTTAGGAATCTGACCAAAACTAGAATCGTCCCCTCAAGGGACACTTGGTCCTTCAGGGGTTAAAATATATCTAAAATATAAAAATTAAGTACATTAAATTTTTTAATTTATTTAATTTTAAATTTAAAAATATTACTATAATTTTTAAATTATATTTAATATTAAGGTAATATTCACTTTCTCTATATTAACCCTTAAGAGCCCAATCGACCATATTCTGGTCGATCCCGAATTTTGAGGAGCTATAGCCGGCTTAAAAAAGATTTTTCTTGGATTTTTTTTTTACTTTCCAGAAGTTTGGTGAGTTGGGAACCACATCCAATTTATAGAACCTCATTTGGAATCATAGATTGTTCACACCAAGCCTTCAAACACAAACGGGGCAAAGTTTTCTTAGTGTTAGAAAACTTACTATTAGGGGAAACTAATAGTATTCTTCTTGAGCTATTAGTAGCCTTTTTCTATTTTATCATATAACATATAATATTAGCCAATCATATCAAATTTCAAGTACTAATAATAGAAAGCGTAATTTCTATTGATTTTTAAAGTTTTACCCTTTTTAATTCATTACAAAATAAATAGTTACTATTTTAAGGAATTCAACTGTATCGATCTAATTTAAGCATTAAGGTCTTCATATTTTCTTTAGAGAAAAACTTCATAAGGGTTAGGGAACTCACATTTTATAACACATCTAAGTTTTTCTCCAAACCCCTCGGGCTTTTAGGGGTTAATGAGCACTGCCAAAGGTTCCATTGTTTGGTAGAAAATAAATATTGTACTATACACAAGATTTTTTTTAAAAGGTCAAATTCCCTCAACAATTTTGTTTGAAGAAATTTAATCCACTCAACAATAATGCAGCTCATGTTCTATTGACATCAATTCTTATTAATTTGGCTAAAAATAGCCACTTTGCACTAATGAAAACGACATGGCGAACCGTGAGTCTGAATCATGGAGGGTAAAATTGAGTTTTTCGCCACGTTGCAATCTTGTCCACAGGTCCCCTTCCCAAGCCAACGCCTCACCATCACGGTCGTGGGGTACACTTCGCCAGCCGTGTTAAGGGTTCCTTCCCCTTGAACGCGCCTTCCTCGTTAGACTACGTCTCTGTAATACAGCGCGGCGCCAAACATTGAAGCGCGTCCCCCGCCGTGTGCCAATCCTGTGCTAAGCATCGCCCACTGCGCTACAGTGCAATAAACTGAAGTCGCCAGTGCAATGCACTTCATTTCAATTTGGGTGCGCGAATGGCGGTTGTGATCTACAAGGATTTCTCGCCATCAGGCGCCTCATTTTTTTGCTTGGCCGCCACTTACCTTACATAGCCTTGTCCCCTCTTAGGTTGAAGGTAATAGAGTTGCGTGCATTGGGAATTTCCCACAATCTCTGCGATGAATTTTATTATTGGGTTTTTGCAATTTTTTGTTGAATGTTATTCAATGGGGCAAATTTGCTTAGATTTGCTCGGATTGGCGGCGCTTGCTGTACGAGTCAAAGATGTGCACGCTATGCATAAATTATTGTGCAGGTATAGTATTTTCTACGTCTATTTTTTTTTTGGCTTAGGGTTATTTCCACATCTATTCTTATTTTGGTCGTCATCCTCAATCATATCGTTTTTTGTTTTGTGCTCTTGCGGTTGCTTCGTGGCGGGTTATGGAGATGAGGGTGGTTCAACAGAGATTGCAGTGCGTGCATCGGACATAGCCAAGCGGAAGGCCAAACGTGATGTTCGGATGGAGACGAAGAAGCTTGCAGCCGCACGTGCTGCCTTCAAGAAGAAGCGTGAAGGTGAGCAGGCGGTGAGGAAGAAAGCCCGAGAAAAGACGACGTCGTAGGCTTACTTCAGCAGTAGCCGTAATCCCTGCAATGCATATCCACTCAATATGGTGTTGGACTTGTCAATGCCGGATGTGCCTGGAGCAGAACCTTGGTCGCCGACAAGCTCCAATTCTATACTTATTGGACCAGTAAATCAAACAACAACTTGAATTTATCTATGGATATATGAACGCCCTCTGGATCATTGGGAGACACGGTCATTCTCAGTGCAAAGTCATCCATGATTTCGATATTGTCGGGGTCAGAGAGTGGTGGTAGTATAGACAATGTTGGCCTCGTTGAGAGTCCGTTGGAAGAGGATTCTCCTTCCTCAGAAGAAGAGGTTGAATCACCTCCGAAAAAGAAGAAGGGCGCTAAGAGTGCAAAGAGCGAAAAGCAGAAGAAGTACGACTGACACCGCAAGTTTCAAACTAAGTGGTCTGCGAAACTGCCTTGGGCAGAAAGAATCTTGGCCAATGATGGAATTCTGCACATGGTTCAATGCGGAGTATGCACGGCGTTTGGGAAGAAGCCGTGTGTCATGGCACCAAAATCAAATACGCTGTTTAAGCATGATGGGCATAGAACGGCAAAAAAGGCGATCCCTCATTACGGTGTCAAGGCTGGAAAATTGTACATGGCCTTGAACTGGAAGTAGAAGCAGAACCTGAGGTTGTAGGCTGCGAGCCCACAGTCCACAATTTTGCAGGCCGCGAACCACTCAACCTCCATGCAAGCAGTCAAGAAGAGAGTTCACTTTGCAACTATATTTCAGGTTCTTTCTTGTGGTCGTCCAATGCTAGAGTACAAAGCACGTTATGCTCCATAAAAGTTCATTAAGGTCCCTAATTGTCCAGCACAACATTGGTGCGATAATTCCGGTTGGCAAATTGCAGAGTACATGCATGCTCAGTTGTAGTTAACAATGAAGAAAATGGTGCAGGCAACTCGTTACATTGCGATAATATTGGATAAGGTGACCACCCTTGACAACGGTTCGTGGTTATCCGTCCATTGTTACGTGGTGAAGGATTGGATCCGAATCCCGCTTTTAGTGTCTTTACAACGTGTCACCATTGCTGCTAACTCTAATAACATCACTGTTAAAGGGAGGTTGATCTACAAACTCACTTTCACATAAACCCTAGAAACCCTAATAAACCCTAAGAAACCCCGATTTGCTCAAAACACCTTGTCAAACCTCAAATCACGTCGGATTTTATTGGCTAGTTTATAGTTTGTACATGGCAAAGCCTCTCCAACTCAATGTGACCTCAAAAACTCTACCAACTTCCTCAAATCCTAATGTCTAAGCTCTAGCTCCAAGTTCCAAGTGAGAGAGAGAGATAGAGCTCTAAGCTCTCCCTCCATGTGCACCAAACCCTAACGAAAGTCATCCGGCGGATGAACACTGGACTGGATGAAAGTCATCCAGTTGGCGAGGTTCATCCAATTGGCGGATGAAACTAGTCAAGACGGAAATCATCCGCCTGACCAGGTTTCATCTGGCCAACCCAATGGATGAAAATTTGTCCAGGATGGAAATCATCCGTCTGGCCAGGTTCATCCACTGGAGAGTCCAAAAACTCATCTGGAGTCCAAAAATGAAAATTACTACCCGGGTCCGCTAATAATGGTTCTCCGCTTAATAATCACAACTCTCATCATGGCCTCTATTATGTCCATTGGTGGCTTGGATCGTCAAATGTTGGCTCGAAAATTACTATGTTTGGTGCAGATGGGGCCGCGACACTGCACGGCTGTCACAAGCGGGTTACTGTGCAAATCCAGCAGCAATATGCCCCCTTTGCGATGGGGATGCATTATGTAGCTCACCGTTGTAATCTGGCTTTGAAGCCACTCTCGAAGCATGGTGTCTTCATTGCAATTGAGAAGCTGCTAGCTGCAGCGAATGCCTACTTTTCTCATAGTCCGAAGCGCTATGTGGAGTTCAACAAACTAGCAGATTTGACAGAAACAAAAGGCTTAAAGATGCTCAAGTCTGTTGAGACATGCTGGATCAGTCTCGTTGAGCCGGTGAGACGCCTCCTAGCTTAGTATTGAACTCTCATGTACAAAATCTACCAAGAGGAGGAGGACAAAGACATAACTTTGGTATGTTTTTCCCCTTTGCATTTTTTCTTCTCATCGTTGCTTACTGTTTTGTGAAACTATTTTGCATTATGAAATTACGTGCAGCCGTGGAGCCGTGCTTGACGCGCCTTCTAGACCCATACACTATCTTGGGTATGGCTGCCATGTTGCCACTACTTGAGGCAGTGGACAATCTGATCACATTTGCACAAAAACGGGATGTGTACATTTGTGATTTTGTTGCCGTTGTGAAGGTGTGTCAAGGGCAATTGTACTCCATGTACGAGGACCATGCGACACGCTTCAGTACCGATGAGTTCTGGGCGTACAAGAACCTACTGGATTGCTCCCATGAGCACGTGTATTGGAAATGGATGACCGATCTTAACGACAATTCCTCACAGTTGACGTTCATCTGCAATAACGAGCAAATTTTTGTTGTCCTCAAAGGAGCATCAATTTCTCGTGAGGTCTTTGTCGAGGTCGTTGCAAAGATCAGGCTGGAGACTGCCGGTACATTCTCGTTTTTTGCATGGCTGAACTTGTCGTTGCCTAGATCAGGCTTACTTCAGCTGGTATGTTCTCATTTATAGCATGGCTGAATTGTCGTTGCATAGATCAAGCTTACTATAGCTGGTACGTTCTCATTTTTTGCATGGCTGAACTTGTCTTTGCACTGATGAAACTATTGAACATGCTAGGTTGATGATGTAGTGGCAGCCTCTGGGCTCATCAAGGAATCGAATAATCGCTTCCCATCACAAAACGTTATGCAAGCCATGGATATCATGTACCCAGAGTACTGGCTTCAAGGAGATTGTGAGGAAAGCTTCTCCACGCACATCCGAGTCCTTATGGACTATTACGGGCATGGAAAGATTCTAGGCAAAGACAACGATAAGATTTTAGTCCTGGCCCCCATTGATCGTGAGCTATTGTTGAGCTAGCAGGGCTTATTTAAGCTCAACATGTTGTCCAATGCACGCGCCGCCATGTAGCCACCATTTGAATGTAATCCGCTAACGAGGGTGTGGAAGGGCCTTGACGCTGCAACGTGCTTGACGCACCACTTCTCTGAATACATCTAATTCGCCGAGATGGCAATTGTGCACGTCATAGGGTCGTTCGAGGATGAACGCGTGTTCTCTTAAGTTTCATTTCTCAAGTCCAAAGTACGCAATAGCTTAGACAAGCATCTGCAGTGCGTTGTGGGGATGTACTCCCAAAAAATATTCACCTTAGAGAGTTTCTCATACGATGCAACATTCAAGAAATGGGTGAATGGCGGTGAGCTATATCGGTATGGGCTTCTAGCCTAGAGCATCATCAACATATCAACTTCTGCCTGAATCTTACCATGGTTTAGCGACCGTGAGCTTCTTTGTATGAGCTTAGTAGTATGGCACGCTCTTTGTTTCTATCATTTCTGTTGGTTACTTGGACTCACCTCCAATCTAACGTTCAACTTTTGATGAAGCTCATTTCCCGTTTATTTTTCTTACTTTCCAGGAGTTTGCAGCAGTTTGCAGCACTGGCTGCATTCTTCATTAGACTGGTTAATTTTTCTTCATCAGACGTCTTGATTCACGTGTAATTGCCACTTAGCAATCTTTCAACTTCTGAGGTTGCCCAAGTTGCACGTGCAGATTTCAGGATGTAGCCACTTCGATTTTGTAATTTTCTGTTTCGTCGCCATGTGTTGCATCATTTCTGTGAATTGTGTCGCCACCGTAAATTTCAAAATTGAAAATTTTGACTCTAATGAATATCACATTTTTGCCTTCCAGCACTCCCAAAGTAGAGAATGTGGCCACATGCATGCACTGTACAAACGACTGAAGCAACCATTCTCACCTTGCACCTCCTAAAAAACTCGCCCAGTCGGCACTGTTCTTAAAACCAAAATAAAAGGGCTGATTGACATACAAAGAATGAACATATTTGAATCTATCAATCATTTAAGATAAAATAAAAAACACACAATATTACCTCAAGAATGCACACAAGATTATACCAAATTTGCAAGTTTGGCATGATCGGCATAGGCATCGGCATCTTCTAAATATTCTTGTAAAAGAGAAAGAGTAAAAAACTAGAACCCCACCAAATCTTGGATTAACCCCTAAATTTCTGTGACAGTTTCACACCAAAAACACTTCAAAACTGTTGGTTCTAGTGCAATGAGTAAGGAAGAAAATAAAAAATCGTATTTCTAGTTTTAACCATAGGATCTCATTTCACACTTAGTAAATAACATACTCACAAAATTTCATCAACTTCGACTGCAGAGATTGAAAGGTTGTAGTGTTTGAGATAGAAAAAATGGTTCATTTTCATCCCAACATTCAGTGGATCAACAGACTTTGACTTCACTTGGTGTCAAAGTTTTGCACTACACAAGGTCTGAATTTTATATCATCATGTTGATCATGATATTGACTTCTTGTACACCAATTTTTAGAGGTAAAGAAGAGGTGTAGCATTTTTGAAAATATTGTGCAAGGAATGGAGGTTCAAGAAGTGCCAATTCACGTTTAAATTTTTTGGGAACAAAATATGTTTTAGATTGATATTCCAAGTTGTCAACAAGAAGGTTTACACCACGTCTTGTAATAGAGAAAATAAAAAGTGAAAAACATGAAGATCCTTAAAGTTTTATAAGGAAAAGAAGAAATGGTTTTGGTTCCTTGTTCGACAATGTATAGCATTGTGTGAAAATCTTTGACCTAGGATAAAACGCACTTATTTAGTACAAAATTTTTTTTTTTTTGACAATATGAAAGGAAATATTATTACTTGCTTGTATTGAGAATCTCAAATTTACTAGAGTGTTCTAGCAAAAGTTTTGGAGTTGCCCGAAGTGCCTACACTCAACAATTTTTTCTTTAAGGTGGCATAACCTTTTTTCTGTAAGTCCGATGAGAATAAAAATGATACTCCCACATACCTCTTGTCTTCTTGCATCTCTGCACAAAATTTCAAGAATTGCAAATAGAAATTGCAACCATGGGAACGTGCCCGAGATTTGCAAAAGTCCACCTCCGGACTTTTTTCATTTTGGGGTTAAGCCAAGGTTTCCATGGCACAATTTAGACTTGAAGTAAAATCAAATCCAACAAATTTCACCGGCGGATGAAGGAAAAATACATCCTCAAAGTTTTAGTCATCCAAAGTGCTAAAAAAACTTGAAATTTAACACCTTCACGGATTAAATCCAATTGAAACTCAACAATAGTTGAAAATAATGATTAATATCGAAGAACACTCCAAGAAATCATTTAGATGAGTTCTAGATTAGATAGAGGATATTTCTTTGTAGAAGCAAACTCAAGAACAACATTTTGGTAAGACATTTTTGCTCAAGTGATTACCCTAAACCAACCAAAATCCATAATCAACACCTAAAAGATTGGAATATATCGAACCCACTTCCATCCCATAACAACCCATTCAACTCCAAAATGGACGTTTGCTATACCTATCAACCAACCAACAGCAAAACTTTTCTGCACACTTTGAAAATTCATGACTAAGTCACATTTAACTAGAAAAATATGAAATCACTTGGGTTGAAACTGTAATTCTATTGGCTATCAATGAAAATTAAAATCATTATTCTTTCCTCTCTCCAAGTTATAAATGCATCCACAAATGTTAGATGAATTTGCATATTGACACTATTTCATGTCACAATACAGACGCTGAAAAGTGCATGAGACGATGAGGCCATTTCAACAACACAGCCAGGAGAAGAGGGAAAACTCAACTCTACACGAAATGAGCGTCTTTATAATCTGAGAGAAGCTAGTAAATTTCATCATCGGGAATTTCAGGGGTTAAGAACTTCCGTGGATTCTCCATGGCTTCTAAATTCTCCTGACGCGGCTTAACCCTTTCAGACACTACAGGCAATTCATTAATAGAGATCATTGCATCCTTGTCGATAACGCCATCAATAATGCCATATTCCATTGCCTCAATTGGAGACATGTATCGATCCCTATCAATGTCCTTCTCTACCTGGAGAACAACAAAAACACCAAAATTCAGTATCCGTCCTCAACATTTAGGTACCTGAAAACATCCAACAGTTGACCCTTAAACGTCAGAGAAGCCATGGAGAATTGTATGTATACAATAGTAACAAAAGATTGTATTTGTGTTGAGCCCAAGCCAATGACACATGGCATTTCAAATTTAGTTCATTAATGACCCTACTACATGTTTGAGAAGTTGCAAAGTGGTCATGTATGGTGTCGTTTTTAACATAATCAGGTTCAGATATTGAAATGACCTCCAGATGAAAAATATTAGTTGAAGAATCTTCAATCCGAAGGTGTATGTCTTGCTAAATTTTTAGACGTTATTTGCATTCTGAGGGTAAAATACGTGACCGTATATATGGTCCCCCACAGACCTTTAAGGATTAAAGACATGGAGACTCATCAGCTTCTCAGATCAACATACAAAACCCGGACTACACAATTCCAAAGGAAACAAAACCTGCATAACACAAAGGGATCAAAACGCGTACCTGTTCGATAGACCGCCCTGTAATCTCAGACAAAATGCGCGTGATGTTGCTCTTATGGTACATGACCTCCTTAGCTTGGATTTCCACGTCAATGGCCTGTCCACTTGCACCTCCCAAAGGCTGATGCATCATGATACGGGCATTAGGCATTGCAAGACGTTTCCCCCTCGTGCCTGCAGCGAGTACAATTGCTGCGGTCGAAGCAGCGAAGCCGAAGCATATTGTTGACACGTCCGCTCTACACAGCTGAATGGCATCAAAGATACCCATGGCCGCGCTGCAAGAGCCAGCACAAAACTAAGCATCACTGTCAAATTCGCTCTAAAATCACTACTAAAAGCCCTAACCTCCAGATGACTAAGTCCTACCGTAAAAAAATGTCCACGACATTCTAGAGCAGCCTCCCATTTAGGATCTTCGAGGAAGAGAATTCCTAAATGAGCTTAAAACTCCTTAAACCAAAGAGGGTGAAGAAAACAGATTAAGTGACCATCAAAATGAAGAAATACATGTGTGTCAGGGAAGGAAATACATTCCAGAATATTACGTCTCCTATCTGAATGTTTTGGAGACGAAAATTCTTCAGAACGTAACAGAGAGAGCCGAAAAATGGTAGCCACTTCTGAGATCACGAAAAAGGATCATTCCCATGAAACCCTAAAACCCTAAACCCTAAACACCACAGATTTCCATACCTGATAGACCCGCCGGGGCAATTGATGAAGAGACGGATATCCTTCTTGGGGTCGACGGCGTCCAGGAGGAGCAACTGGCTGATGATAGCGTCCGCCACAAAGTCGTCCATCTGGTTTCCCAGGAACACAATCCGCTGGCGGAGCATGAGCCCCATGACGTCGTTCTCGGCGGAGCGCATGGCGGTGGGCGCGCTCTGGGAGGCGGTGGGCATCACGAGCTCTGAATTCGCCACGGGCCGAACATCGGTGTCAGGTGCCCAAAACGGGGACGGGGCTGCGTTGCTGCTGGAGACGGAAGCGCGGGGAGAGAGCTTGGAGAGGCGCACCGAGGAGCGATTCAGCGTGGGAGTGGGGGCGGAGAAGACGCTCGGCAGGGCCAGCTTGGGCGAGGCCGCGGCCATGGACATCGCCATAGCTGCCATCACTGAAAAATTTCTTGCAAATCGAATGGATAGCGAGGCGAAGATAATGCTCAGGACAGTATCTTTCACGGCAACGAAGTCGTGTCCATTCCGCAGCGTGCGAGACGAGGTATCACACAGTTATCATAGTGGTGTCGTCCTAGTATATCGAGGGTATATGTCAGATATCAACCTTATTGACGGGTGTTACATGAGTGTAATGTCAGTATCATCTGTGTATCGCGCATGTATCAGTTTGGGGATAAGGCGGGTATTAGCGAGCTTTGCTGTACGTATTGGACAGAGTATGACGTTGGTCTTTGAAGTGAAGCCCATCAAGCACTTATATGACCTTTTGGCAATTTGATTGGTGAAATTTGACAACAAACTCTTGCATTGCTTGTAGTGTGAATTTCCCTTCGATTATACAACATTAATGAGGTGGTTGATTTTTCAAAATGACGATAGATTCTAAACTTAATTGTATAGCTTAAAAATCTTCTTCTGATTTTTATTTTGAAGAATAATTAAAGTGACCAATGGTAACCATTTAAAAATTTCACATCACAACTTCAAGACAATATACTTTGGTTTACGAAAATATGTGAACAACTTTACAAACGTATCAAATGTATTTTATTTAATACTTCATTCGTAAATGATTGAGCAATTTTGTGTTTTAATAATCATTCAAATACTTTATTTAAACCTTGAAGTTCTTTGACATTTAGCACCCACTAAAAACTGCCAGTCTTGATGCAATCAACACGAATTGCAAATAAATGCATTCAATACATATCTAACCGTTGGATCTTGTACTAGAATTATACAAGTGTGTGTGACAAAAAAAATTGGTCAGTTTCACTACACGTATTGAAAGATATTAGCCTTTGAAGTGAGACATACACTCCTTTTGAGGTCATACTAAACACCTTCTACAAACTTTGACCACCTTCTGTGACAATTTTTTGCACTAGGGGCCGTGAATATTTAATTTCGACTAAAGAAGGATCATGTAAGGCACATGTGCACCAAATTTTAGAAGTAGAGGAGGGGTAGATGATGTCCTTAAAAATCCTACAATGCAACTATGCGCTGAGATTCAACAATACACTAACAAGTTTGGCATGTAACATATCCTTCTCATAGTTTAGAGGCTCAAAAATCCATACGATTGATGCAAAGGTTTCCCTCCCCTTTTCAAGCGGAATTTTTCTTTTAAAATGGACTAAACCTCTAATATATATTAAATTCAACATCAATTAAAATATTGATACTGTTGACAACTCAATGAATATATTGGTACTGTTGGCAACTCTTTCGAACTACTTGACAAAGCAATGCACCAGTCACTAAACCAAACTAATCCCAGCCAGACTTCACAGGTGACATAATCCAGAAAAGCCAGAATGACATGATCAGAGAGAAAGAGAGAACAGACCATGGCAGATTCAGAGAAAATATCAAAATTAGAATTGCGATCATTGTAACCGCAGAGGCAAATGAAATTCACCCCCACCATGGACAAAAAAATCTACCTACTATCCTCTGTTCACTGCGACATACCCGTAGTCGTGCGTTGTTCTTCAACCAACCTATATGTACAGCCAAGGCCTGCAATCAGATCCCCTCAAAATTAGCTTTTGAACATCACGCTTGGCACCATTCAGTACCAACCCTTGGCAACAAATTGTAGCAACGATTGAAAGTGAGCCAGCAGCTGCCCCCGACAGAATGCGTAGCTTCATTGTCCTCCTGTACCCTCACAATCACACCGTCGCCTCCTCCTGTCAATTCGAAATGGCTTCTCTAAACTTGTCATCTGCCGACAGACGAACAGACAAACAATCAGCAAAACCACTTCCAAATCCTCTTAATAACACACGGCTTCACTATCATATATGCAATCAGCTTAATGCAGATTTTTTTTCTTCATAATTGGCCATGAGGTAATTACAGATCATACTAGTAACCTGAAGCATACATCGCTGCAATTGACTAGAGGAGCAACTGACTCTATAAGAACCTCATAATTGAACATAATGTACATGATAACAGATCAGAACTAATACCTCTACTCACACCAAAAAAGTTTCAGGAAATGAAAATGCACAGCAACCTAGACGATTACGTGATAGAATCCTGTGTAGGATGATCAAAACTCTAGCCAATCACGTGATAGAATGTTGTGCAAACATGTGTAAAATTCGTCTGTGATATGATCCTGTGCACAAGTGTATGGGATTCTGCATAATCACATGATGGAATTCAAAATTGCAGATTTCTGAGAGGGCTAACCTGCATCACCGGGAGTTTCCGAAGAGGCTAGCGGGGGCTTGAGCGCGCAGCTTGGTCTGCTCATCAACAGCATCAAAGGCAGGGTGATTCAGAACCTCCAGAAGGAGCCGGGTTCCCCGCAGCGCATTGGTGAGAGGAAGATGGCCCTCGGGGGTAGGATCCGCAACATCCCACATGAACTCCAAGGGGAACTTCTTGTAAGTATCCTGGTACTCATCCAGCGCCCTGGTCCACCCGACCTTCTTGAAGAACGCGTTCCACGACTTGCCGCAATTGTTCCAGATCTTCTTCTGCACGCTGTACCCAAATTTCCCGTGACTGTACTCGCGCCACAGGCTGTCCACCTTGGTTAGGTCGGCCACCGTGATGAACTTCACCTCCGAGAAGTACACCCACTTGCGCTTCTCGGCCTCCTCCCCGGCCAGCACACACAGCAACCGCCGCGTCTCCGCGTCCGCAGCCTCCCACTCCCCCGCCGCCAGCCTGTCCCGCAACGCCTCCAACGACGCCCCGCAGTCTGTCACCAAATCCACTCCCGAGACCACCTCCTGGAAAAGCCAAACCACACCCACATTCACAACCACCATCGAGCAAATTCACCCATCCCCACCACCATCTAGAAAATTCACAAACCTGCTCCACGCCTTCGCGCTTCTGGCTGGAGACGGCAACCGCAGTGGACGACCTGTAACTGGCGGACCGGGTCTGCACGGCGCCCAGCTGCAAGCTCCGGCAGCTCAACGCGGCGACGCTCCTGGTGCCATTGCAGGATGGCGAGGAAGTGGCGACGGCGTGGCGGGCGACGCAGAACAGGGAGCTCTGCAGCAACGCCATAGCTTCGGCTTCTTCTGCCCTAAAGTGGAAGCTCGCCTCCGGTGTCTATGGTGAAGAAGGACGCGAGAGAGACGAGAGGAGCTTCATGGGCTCATCACCATGCAAATCTCAGAAAGTGTCTCGCAGCTCCGAGTTGAAGATAAGGTAGGCGTGCCTCAAGCGGCCCCTTTAGCATTCCAGGAACACCTCTTAGTGGTTGATATTTCCACCTCTTCCTGTTCACAAATCAATGGAGGTCGCACAATGGTCAACACCTCTCTAAAGGTTCGCCTAATTTCGCTCCAAAACTAGTCTACACCTGCCACTGCCAAAAAGAGGCATGAAAATCACATTTTAAAGTGAAATTTTGGACTTTGAGCTAGTACATCTGCAAACGGACTTCTATACAAACATGCCATTTTTTTTGGTTGTAATCCACCACAGGGATTTGGAGATTATAGCGTTCGAGATGCAAGAAAAAAGGTTTTTACCCCCCTTGCCGGACAATGTGTGAGAGTGTTTGACTTGGGTGAAAATGCTTCTTTACACTAGAGATGAGAATTGTTTTTGGACATTTTCAAAGAAGGTAATATTCTTTATGTGTATGGAAAATCTCAATGTCATTAGAAGCTTCTAGCAAAGGTTTTGGAGCTCTTGGTTTTGCACTTAGAATAGGATAACTTTCATTTTGAGGTTTGGTGTCAAAAAGATTAAATTCCCACTACAGCTACTACTTTGCCACATCTTCATAAAATAATGCAAAGACTCATGATCGAAATTGAGACCATTGGAACATGCCTAAAATGTAACATGTTTCCCCAGGGGAAATGGTCTTTTAGGGGTTAAAGGAGGTTATGGTCACCTCCTAGAAGAGTAAGGCATTTTAGAGAAATCTTGAAACCATTGATTTAAAAATGCCAAGATGAACTTTTTGAGAATGTAACCATAGGATACACTTCTAAACTCATATGAGATGATGTGTTAAAACATTTGTGAATTTTGACCGTACAAATTGAAAGATAATTGCAGTCAAAGTAAGCCACTTGGTCCATTTGGGATTACCAAGACTCATACAAAAAGTAACCATTATCCAATAAAACAATTTCCTATGTATCTATTATTAGCTCATTGATATTGAGATGCCAATTCTTGAAGTATTCTAATTGAAATTCCTATTTTTTTGGGCATTTTCTCAACAAATTATTAGTTGGCAATGATCACCCTGTTTGAATAGTACCGTACACATCGGTCACTTTTGATACCTACCTACCAAAGTATACATGTTTCCAAATCACAACTGCTCCGACTCAATGGGTATCAATGGGTATTAGCTAGGCATTACATTACACTGTTATCACCTTGAGAGTACATGGGTTTCACCTACAAAAAATCTTGAATTTCCCAAATTTTTAGGACATTCTCCACTGTGAATGAATTATGTACCTTACCGAAGCATAGAGTAGCCTGGCTTCACTAAACATCATAATGAGTGTAGTAGACTAGACGGGGTGTATGAAGTTGTCCTGCCTTTTAAAAAGCCATCCTTTGGCCCTTGGTCTCCCATGCTACTCTAAATTTGATGTTTACTGTAGGCACACTAGATGATTTATAAATGCTAAAAGTTTTTACTATTAATGAATATTTTTACCAACCATCTTGATGATGATCACCCTCTTTGAATACACTGATTTTGATGTTTAGTGTCATGGGCAGTAAATGACTTGTAAATGCTATAAGTTTTCACACTTGATGAATATTTTTACTGACCATGTCCACTATGATCCCCCTCTTTGAGTAGTATAGATTGTCGAGCACATAGTAAAAATTTATATCAAAAGTAAAAACTTACAACATTTACAAGTCATTTACTGCCCATGACACTAAACATCAAAATCAGTGTAGTATAGATAGTTGTACTCATAGTAAGAATCTTCATCAAAAGTTACAGCACTTTCAGATCATAAAGCACCACTACACTAAACATCAAATTCAGTGAAATAGACAAGTTGATTCTGCTAGAAAATCATCTATTGGATGAGATGAGTGAATACGGTGTGAGTGGCTCATAGCCACAACCTCAACTTGAATGTTGAAAGTCAGTTTCAATTTGCATCTAATATAACAGCTTGGAAGTTTCTAAAAACATGTACCGTAAACCAGTGTCTTAAAATGCTCCTGAACTTCAACCTACTCAAGCGACAACGCACCATCATCCTGCTACTTGCTTTTTCTCCGACCTACAGTACCTGGTTCTACAACTGTGTCATCATGCGTTTAGATAATGTATACTAATATGTGATTTCCACAAAAAAATGGATGCACCTGAAGTTCGAGCGTGATGTCTGATCTACAAAAAATTGCACTGACGTAATTTTCCCTGGAATAGAATCTCACCTACTGACCAATAATGGCTTCAAGTTCTCACTGCCTCTTCAGTATTGTACAGCCTCAAGAAAAACCGGTAGCAAGAATGTTATTCATCCTTCACAGAGAGGCGTTCTGCATCCGAACATCATGAATTCGCGTTAATTGCTGGTTATATTCTCATAAACGAAAAGAAAAAAAGGACTGCAGGAGGCACAAGTAGCGTACTCAGAAACTCGTATGTGGTAATCATGGAGGTGCCCCACAAGGACATGCTAAAGAACCGGGGACCTAGTCCCTTGTAGAATCCTCGCCAGCCTTCTTCCTTGAGCAATTTCTTCACTGTTTGTTTTATCGTCGGACGGCCATCTCCTTCGTTTACCAGTACCTGGGAAACAAACAAATAACGTAGTTGAACGCCTGTGAAAAAGACATCAACTGACATAGCACAACGCTGTGAAGGATTTGTTTTTTCACACAAACCTGCAAACGCGTCTTCACAGTGTCCATGGGAGTTGTCGCAATTGAGGAAGAAGCCCCAGCAATCACACCTCCTAATGCCTGGACTAGAACCACTTCAGCGGTACTCGGCAACTCCTTCTCCACATCGCCTCCATATCCCAAGCTTCTGCGCGTGGTAATACAATCTCAAATTAAAATACTAGTACCTCACAGAAGCTAAGCAATTTGCCTGCTGAGATAACAAAACCATACAAAATACACGTCCGTGATCTCCTGCAAAGGTAAGGACGCTTGAGAAATTGACCATACCTCCAGATAACACGTTGACTGGATCCATATGCTGCCCACCACACAGCATTGGATGGCGCGTAAGTAAGCACTGACATCCCAAAACCTCTGTAAAACCCTCGGACACCATCTGTTCTTAAGATCGTCCTTATAGCATCCATGCTTCCTTTGTATTGATGTGCTCCTGGAGTGCCTTGCACCATCAAACGTTGACTCACCTGCAGTCATGCAACACCTACTCAGAAATATCACCCCACTCCAGAAACACCATCACTGAACAAGCCAACTCTAGCAGGTCTAATGATGAGGGCATCAACTCTGATGAATAAGCAAGCCTACCACATCGATTGGGACAAACACAGACTGGGATGCCAGTGAAGAACACAGCCCTCCAAGCCCGTTGGCCATGGCAGCCGCGGTCGCTTCCGAAACGTCTAACTTCTCCGTGAGTTTCAACGTGGAAGCTTTCGTGGTCTCTAGAGTGGTCATGAACACTATCCTGCTCGGAATCGCTCCCGAGATGACCACGCCGAAGCCTCTGTACAGCCCCAACACACCCTCGGACCTGAGGATGTGCTTGAAAATCGCGGGACCGGTTGAGTGCACGGCATCGGCTCGCGCCACTTGCATTCTCGTCTTGACGACCGAAACAGGGTACAGCAGGCCCGACACCCCCGAGAAGAGCCCGGCTCCCACCACGAAGAACTTCGTCTTGTCGAGCCTGCGCCCATGCAATCACATCAGAAAACTCCCAAACCACAGGCCGAAAAGTACAGGGTTCAGGGTTTATCACTCCCAACCAACTGAATTCCTGAATGTCGTCAACAAAAAAAACCCTACCATAATTAGACGAGACACTGACAAACAAATGCAAATGGAGAGCTAAACTATCACCCAAACCCCTCACCACATGAACGACACATGCCATTTGCTCACGAAGAATCAATTCAGGGCTCGGGGTTTATCACACCCTATGATCAGATCCCCAACAAAACTCCACCTCAAGATTGGGCGATACACTAAGAAAACAGAACACGATGGCAGACGCAAAATCGCAGAGTAACCCCAAAATCGGAGACCGAAACTATCACTCGCCACATAAACAACACATGCCATTCATATAAGTAGAACTACTTTAGAGCTCAGGGTTTATCACATGCCAATGATCAGATCTCCAGATTAAATGGGGTGAACACTAAGAAGGCGATCAAATTGCAGAGAAACAAAATACTGTGGCCTGACCTGTCCCAATTGATCTCCGCTTGCGGGAGGGCCGCCCCTTGAGCTGCCCGGCGGTCATGGACGGCCGCCATGGCGGGCACGCACTCGCTCGCCCCGGCCTCCGTTGCAATCCAGGAACTCTAACCGAGCCTCAGGGAATCGCGAACTGGCATGTCCGCATCAGATTCTCGTCCGGGGCATCGGCGACTCGAGCGTGGAGGTGCTGGATGCGGAGGCGCCGTCGACGACTCGGAGACGACGAAGTGGCAGCGGCCACCACGACGCGAGTCGCGTGGTTGCGTGGTGACGTCGATTGGGTCGTCACGTCTTGGCAGCCACGCCACGAAGCCAATTGTTAGGGTTTGCAGTTGTTGTTGTTTAGGAGGAATACTCTCATTGGGGTCTTGGATGAACTCTTTTCTGTTCTTTCCAGAGCGGGCAGCCCCCATTTCCGCCCGGCCCGCAACGGCCTTGTAGCGGCACGGCCCGCGACTTTCGCGCCCCGCCTCGCTCCGCATCGCCCGCCTCGCTCCGCATCGCCCGCCTCGTTCCCGCCTAGCTCGGTCGAGCTGTATTGCGGTGCGCGTCTGCAACGCTTCGACTTGTATCGCGGTGCGCGTCTACAACGGCCTCGCTCTCGCCTCGCTCGAGAACCCCACACGGCCTTTGCATTGGCCATCGCTCTCGCCTCAGTACAGGTAAACGGGTTATGCGTATGGCTTCCGCTTACTTGCATACACCTATTTGCTCTCTTCCATAGTTTTGCTTCATAAATCTGCAATTCGTTCAAGATTCGTTAATTTGGGTAGAAAGGAATAATGTCTCGATTCTTGATAATTTGAAGTCTGAAGGTATTCAAGGAGCTCTTCAACTTGGACTTGCATGGTTAATGTTCAGTAAAATTTCGTGGTATCATTCTGCACTTGCAGGATGCAGTGGAGCTCGTGGAGGAAGTAAAGCCTACATTTGGTGGGGTTGTTCTTGTTACAAAGGTATGCTATCATATCTTGTACATTTTTGTCATCAATGCTGTATTGATGAACCACCTTTAAGAAGAAACGACAAGGAGTGTCTATATCTCTGCTTTCTTCACACATGGGATTCAACTAACTATGTAGAGAATTTGACTTCCAGGTGTTGATGCAAGAGGAGCTTCCGGAGGGGAAGAACAAGGCTATCATCCACAACAACGCAGGGTACTTGATCTATCTTGCTCTGCAACCAACTGCTTCAAGAATTGGGTGACATTACTGTGGTCCTTGATTTTACTCATTCTAGGGTTTTCTGTGCAGGTATGTGCTCGTGAAGAAGGACGACCAATTATATGCCATTCAAGAGAGCTGTACTTCATGCAAGTTTCCCATCATTGAGGGCAAGGTAATGGTTTTTTCTTACGAGTGCAATCTTGATTATGGATGTGATGCCCTTTTTAACTTTTCTTTCAGTTGGTTGCAGTTTGATTCAGCTGAATCAGGTGCCGAAGATGGAGCTCCAGGAGCTTTGCGAATAGAGTGCCCTCTCTGCCACACCAAATTCTCGCTGGAGGATGGGAAGGTGGCCGAGTATTGTCCCAAAGATGGGCCCCTTGCATGGGCTGTTGGAACCTTGAAACCAAAAGAAACCCCGGTTGACGCTAAGGTATGAAGTGGACACAACCAATACCACCAGAATCGTGTTCTTGATTGGAAACCGTAGAGTTACATGGAAACTCACTCAATATGTCCGCTGCCATTGAATTCCATTGATTGTTTCTCAGCATCAGCTTGTCTAATTTTCTAACTCAATAGCATCTTCTGGTTGCAGGTCTACTTTGCCCGGATATCGAAATCAGGGCGAGTGTATGTTAGGTTTGCATCAGCAAGCCCAGTGCTGCCGTAAACTGCTACTCCTGTAGCATGAATGACCATGTTTATGAAGCAACATGGTCGTTGTAACAATACAAGATTCTTTGAGGTTTTCACGATTTTCCTCCCGTCGAAGCTCCTTGATCCAGAACCTCCTTTGATTCGATTCATGTGACAGTAGATAGAAGTAGGAAGCTTTTAAATTTACAGACTTGAAAAAAAGTTTGGTTAGTAATCCACTGACTCATGATCAATGTCTTCATGAGTGCAGGGCAACTAAATAATTCTTGATTATGTTACAAACTACAGCTCATCGATGATCCACACGACAAAGCAGAATCAACTCTTCCATTTTACACGTCTTCTCTACCGAACCAGCTCTGCTCCTGCATTGCCGCATCGCTCCATCGCTCTTGCATCACTCCCCGTGGGGCGTTCCCTCTCGCTCTCCCTGAGACAGCCTTCGACTGTATTTAACAAAGTCATCGAACGAGCTCGGCTCCCGTAGCGCCATTCTCCCGCATCAACCTCTACTCTACAGGTATGTTACTCATTGTGCATTTCAGTTTCATCTTATACACTAGTAGCTAGCTGCAAAGAAACAAAGCATTTAGTTTATACAGTAGTAACTTGCTGCAGAAAAAGGAAGCAATTAGTTTTGAGCTGTGGGGTTTTGAGCTGATATCAGGTGAAGTGAAGATGAGTACGTATTGAAATAAATACCAAGGAGAAAGGATCATTACTGGGGCAACACTGTGTGGCATGCGCCAAACTCAAGCACATCATTCTGTGAATCAACGTTCAAGTAAGTATATTCCATCAATGATTTGCATTTGAATTTTGCACAATTCTGCACCTGAATATACCTACTCGGCGAGCTGTAGGTATAATTCTCATCTTGCACCTCACAAATACTTTTACTACAAGTTACTTCAAGTCTTCCATATGCTGCAGAGAGTTTGCATTTATTCGTTGTGAATTTTTGCATTGTGATGAACACTGCTACCCTTTGCACATATGCCTCCAGATTCTAATTCTAGTTTACATCTTGTGGTTGTTTCAATTTCCAGTTTGCAACACATGGGTAAAACCTGGTGGTTTGGGCTTTGAATTTAGTCTAGAGTTGTAGGGGTTGTTTTTTGGGCTCCAGTTTGGTTTGTGAAAGACATGATTGAGTATTTAAGAGCATGTAAGTTAAGTGATAATGTTGATCTAAGTGATTTGTTTATGAATAGCTTAAACCTCACTTTATTCATTTAGAGTAACCTAATACTAAAAATTGGTTAATGGTACAACCAAATTGAGAATAAATTATCATTTGTTGATGTGATGTTTTGGTTTTCTTGATTCTTTTGTATGGAGATAAACCCAATTTTGAAGATACATAATATTCGTTAATCATATAACTGATCTTGATAATAAATCGTAAATGTTTGATATAATGTTTTGATGTAATGTTTCAATTTTCTAATATTTTTGATATGGAGATAAAGTTGATTTGGAGAATGAATTGTCATTTGTGGATTACATGTTTCATCTTTTAATCATGTTGTGTAGAGAAGGTTTAATGATTTTGTCTAATATGTAAGGGGTTTCTCAATTATCCCTTGCACTTCATAAAGTGCCATATGTGGTCACAACATTGTATATGTATAATGTTGTCTTTCATCATGATAAATTTCAGATATTGAGATGATCTTATGATAGATGTTAGTTGAAATTATTTTAATCCATTGGTGTAACTTTTGTTAAGATTTCAATGCATTTTTTGTGTTCTTTAATATAAAATATGTGCACATATGTATGGGTTTTCATTGATGTATAAGGATTAATTATATTTACTTTCATCACTCTTGAAAATATATTTTTTATCTTTGTTCATTGAACATTCTATTCTTTTTTTTAATCCTTCTACACTTCAATTGTAAAAAATGTCCTTTGTATTTGATCTATTATCAATTTAAGATGTATTGGAAAGTGGTCGTAGCATACATGGTCTATTCAAATTAAATTAAAAGAACTCCAGTTTCTAAAGGGGCTAACGTAAGTACAGTGTTCATTTATTCTCTTCAACAATTCGATGGCCATGGGACAAAAGGATAGTGAGTTCAAAAAAAAAAATGATATTATATAGAATACTATGATATTTAATTGAATGTTTTGTAATGATTAGTCTTAGTAGAAAAATATATTTTATTTCATCATGTGTGTTGTTTTACATTTGTTGCTGCTACTTCAATACTGAGGATTTATGAGGATGTGTTTATCTAAGTCTTCGTATTGATAATTTTTTGTTTTTATAAATATAGTTTTGAGTATAATTTTTCAAATTGAATTACTATATCCATTAAATAGTATTCATTTTATATTATGATGTAACTTTTACTTGTGTACTTCATAGTCCATTAATATGTTTCTTGATTTTGAAATATTAGAGAAGAGTTATGGGGAGAAGAAAGGAGCCACCATGTATACAATATCCAGGTCCTGGTCCCATCCACTACAACAATTTGATATGGACTCAAGGCCAACGTCGTGGTACAAGAGATTCTTCTATTTGTACCATTATGACAGCTTATATTCTATGGGAAAGAATGAATGATTTTATGGATGGTCAAACTATGGACAATGGTTCCAATGTTAAATGGGCAATTGAAGATAGCATCGAGGACAAGAAGGAGCTCAAGCGACCACAACTAAGTTCATCATTGATTCAAACATGGTATGGATTAATTTATGTTTTGCAATTTTATATATTGATTTTGTTCATTTATGATGCGTGATATACATGATGTTTAAACACCTAAAGACCTAAATATTAAAATATAAACATTGATGTTTAGGTATTATTGCCCATATGGGCCAGAAGACTATCGATCTCATCCAAAGCATAAGAAATCAAAGAAAAGAGGGTGTTTAGCAAGGTTTGCTATTCGACGACTAAAATTATATCCTCTTATTGGTGAAGTTATTTATTATCATAGCGAGCATTCTAGAGAGAATGGGGAAGTTGCGCATGGGACTTCAGATCCAGATTTTGTAGCACGGAAGAGCCGAGCAGCACCACGAAGAATTGAAGTAGAATTGGAAAAAGATATTAAAACTTCTTTAGAAGCAAATATCTCTGGACATGATAGTGATATCAGAGAAGATGTATGTATAGAACCTACTCAAGAATCTATGTCAAACAAGATGCAACAATTTCTTCAAGGAATTCACGAAGAGTCTATGGCTGGAGGGTGTATGTTAATGCAACATACAAATGCTATATTGGAGAGGTTGTATACAGAGGTGAAGCACATACGATCATCAAAAGCAATGGACTCTCTTCATCCACATATGCATTTCGAAGGACAAATAGACATTACAAGCAAGTCTATCAAACGTACTCGCGAGTACATGGAGGTCTACATTCAAAGGGAAAAAAAAAAGTCACAGGAGGATTTTGCTTCAACTAGCTCTAATCCTTGAGATTAGTACTCAGCACATATTGTCAAGCTTATTTTTGTTGTGTTGCTTATTTATAATATGTTTTTTTTGAATTTTATTGTAGTTAAGGTTCAATTTTGAAACCTTGTTTTTTTTTTTTCTTGGAACATGACAAATGAATGTCAGACATACTGGAGAGGTTGGTCAGAGTAGACACATGAGTAGATTTCAAGGGAGTTTTTAACTCATGTAACAAAATATCTATTAAAGCATGAGTATGGGCTTTAGTAATTAAGGTGCAAATCCTTATTTTATTATTACTTAATACTATGTTGTGTGCGCCATTGAAGTGATAAAGTTCTTTATATTTGGCTATGTACGGATCAACTCAAATGTATGTATATAAGACATAATATTTTGCATCTCCTGAAGTAATTGTGCTATGCATTTTGCAATGTGTAGAACAATGTATTTTGCAATATGTTTGTCCAAGGAAGCATTAAAATGATTTATCATCATGAATTATTTTGCACAAGGTTTACATAATGTTCCAAGTTTTTGCATAGAAGCAAATATTGTTTGCTAAGTATTTAATCCACATACTTGTTTGGGAATTTAATGTTCTTTTAGCCATGTTGTTGTGTAACGGAAGATCGATAATTACTAAGGAGCTAGTAGGAATTTTAGGCCGTGCTATTTAAAATCACAAAAGTCAATTCCAATCGCAACAATGGATGATATAGCATGCCTAAATGCCAATCTACAATGAAATTAGATTAAATGGCAATTCTTCAATTATAGACGCAAGTTTGACTCAAATCGTAGTCAAAGGACTCTTGCAATTCAACTCGTGCATATTGATAAATTCTTTTCAAAATTTTAAGACACTTAGAATGTCATTTTTTCAAAAGGGTCAAAGTAGAAAAAGCCATTGCCAATAACTTTAGATTTCAATTGATATCCAAATTCGTCTAGCCTCGTCTTAATGAACAAAGAATAGATTCCTCTGAAATGGATTGAGCTTTTAGGGGTTAAGCACTAAGTTTTTCTAAACTTTCATACCAACATTAAAAACTAGTATTGCCTGCTTATTGAGCTAGTAATGCTCAAAGTTTCAAAACATTTCAAAACCCCAAAGTGAATAAAACTATAATGAGAGATATATTTCTACATTTTGCACAAAACGTAAGCGTTCTGGGAAATAAGAGATACCCACTTCCCCTCTACTCTTGTTTTACTCTTCCGCAACTTCTTACAACGAAAGCATCAAAGATAGAGATCTTTGTTAGGTAAGATAGTTGTAGGTCCTAGATTTTCATTATAAAACGTATTAAATTCATAAAAAAATAAAATGTGCATTATGAAATCTGTACTTCTTATTGAACTATTTATAATTTGCTACACCCCTTCTGTATCCTTAGAATTGAAGGTGGAGAAATAGGTAATACCATGTTTAACAATGTTAAAGATTTAGACCTTGTAGAGTCTATAAAGTAATATGAAGTGGAGCCAAAGAATTGTTGATCCTCTCAACATTCTATAGAAACTGAACCATTTTTTTTTACTTCAAACACTCGAATTAGTCGATTGTTTTTGTCAAAGATTATTGTATCTTATGAGCATGTAATATTATAAGTCTTAAGTTGTAAATGGCAAAAGTTCCAATGTTGGCTTTTGCCAATCTCAAGCACATTTACAACAAAGAGTCAAAAGTGACCATTGTGAAGGATGTATGGAATATAATATTCATTCTCATCGAATCTATGAAAAAATATAGTAGGAGACTTCCTGGAAAAGTTCTCAAGTGCGGGCACATCAGGAAATGCGAAAAACCTTTGATAGAACACTTCATTAAATGTGAGATTTTCAGCATTAGGAATTAATACAATTTCCTTTCATATTGTCAAACAAAATTTCTACTCGTTAGTGAAAGTAGCACTTTAAACCAAGTCTATGACTATATTCATGGTGACACATTGGTGGCCAAAATACCAAAAAAAATAATCTTTTCTACATACAACTTAGAGAGGTTCATATAATTTCTTTCTTATTTTTCTACTACAAGATGTGCTATAAATCTTCTTATTGACCACTTGGTTTCTCATTGTAACCCGCATGACAGCTGATATCTCATTCAGTTATTGTTGTAGACCATGTGCATGTGCTCCAAGTGTTGTAGCTTATGTATTCCAAAGTGAATAATTGAAATGAATGCAGGCATATTCTAAACAAATAAAATGTAACAAATTGATCTATGTACAAATCATATTTGTGAATACATGGTTCTAATTTAGATGAGATGCAATTATAGAATTTTTAGTCACTATAAAAATAGAGCATTGAATTTGTTGTTCAAATCTCGCAACTTTTTAAATACTTTCTTCTAAAGGAGAGGCTTGCGCATTAATATTCTCTACAAAACTCTTTATATTTCCTTCAAAGTCCATTATCAATGAATTTTTATCAATTATTGATTAAAATGGTAAATGGAATTTTAAAATCACCATTGGAAAAAAACCTATTTTTTGGAACAAAAATTTGGTGATACGATGATATCTATCACAATCATATAGCAATGTGCTCAAAATTATAAATCTAATAGAATTCAACTTTATGGAGAATTACTATGTACTAAAAACAATCATATGAAACTGGTAACAGTCTTTGTGTCATGGCACTACACATTGTCCAGTTTAATGTCCAATTTAATGACATGTAACACGCAATTAAGCAATTATGCACTTGGCCATTTAAAAGTGCACTTAGGAACCACGACGGCCATGGCGCACCAAAAATCCCACATTTGAAAAAAGAAAATCAATTTTGAAAAATAATTAGAGTTCTTGGATCAATATTGTGTGCAATTAAAAATGTCAATTTAACAAGATGTTAAATTGCTTTTTCAACAAATTTTTAGTGGAATGTTGTTGAACTTTGATAAATGTCTATTTAATATCATTGTACAAAATTTGTGAATAGCTTATACGAATTGTAATGTAGAAAAGATGCAATCATCCAAACATAATTGCCAATTAATATGAAGAAATTCCACATGGTACATGATACATAAGAATATGACAAAAAAATAAAGGCATTTATACATGCACTTGGTGATGTAATTAATCAATAGTAAAAACTTATAGCATTTATTATTTACATTGTGTGCCTACACTATACGTGATATTTAAAGTAGTACTAAAATTCCACTCCTCGTATGTATACCGGGAGGAGAGTAGGAAAGGAGAGGAGGGGTACGAGAGAGGAAAGAGGCCCCAGGTTTAGGTTTGGTGGTGTTAGGTTGAGGATGGCCGGGGGTTTAGGGTTTTGGGGGTTTAGGGTTCCACGGGTTTCGGGCAACGGTATCAAATTCAGGACTCCAGATCAACGACCCACAATGGGTGGAGGAGATTGACTGTCTGATCTTCTCTCAGCCAGTCCTTGATTTTGAGGCTAGCTGGTCGCGAGGAAGGGTGTGCGCGCGCACATCCGTGTGGAGGTGATAGGGTAGTGTGAGGAAGGCGGTGTGAAGAGCGGCAGATTAGGGTTCCGCAGGGGTAGAGTAACGACAAGGTTTAGGACTCCATGGATGTGTGTACGCACACTCGTACGGGAGAAGCGAAAGGGGAGTGTGTGAGGGGAGGGGGTGTGAGTTGTGGTGTAGGATTTGAGGTGGGGGGAGGGCTTGAGCGGCGGAGGGTAGAAGCTATGAACGGCGAAGGAGAGAGGCTGTGAGCAAGGAGAGAGGGTTTGAGTGGCGGCTAAGAGAGGGTTTGAGCGGCAGTTGGGAGAGGATTTGAGCGGCGGCGGAGAGAGGCTGTCAACGTGGGGAGAAGGTGTAGGGAGAGGGTTTGAGCGGTGGTGGCGGGGAGAGGCTGTCAACATTGGGAGAGGGTGTGGGGAGAGGATTTGAGCGGTAGTGGCGGGGGAGGTTGTCAACGCGGGGAGAGGCTGTAGGGAGAGGATTTGAGTAGCGGTGGCGGTAAGAGGCTGTCAACTCTAGGAGAGGTTGTAGGGAGGGGATTTGAGCGGCGGTGGTGGGGAGAAGTTGTCAACGTTGGGAGAGGCTGTAGGGAGAGGGTATGAGCGGCACTGGCGGGGAGAGGGTTTGAGCGGCGGTGGTGGGGAGAGGGTTTGAGCGGCCGTGAGGAGAGGCTGTGAATTGTATGGAGAAGAAGGGCTGTGTGGAGAGGGATTGAGCGGTTGCTGGCAGAGTGTGTGAGTGGTAGAGGAGAGCTACATCTCAACGCTGCCCTAAACCAAATCTCCAAGGGTGTGCGCACGCACACCCCGCACGCACATATCCGCATAAATTAATAAAAAAAAAACTTAATATAAAATTAATGCTTGTGGGCGAAAGGCTACACAAGCTACACGAGCTACACGAGCTCCACGAGCTCCCCGAGTTCCGCGGGCTGCGCGAGGCGAAGCCAAGAAGAGCTAGGAAATTTCAACCTAATTCCCTTGGTCACCCATCCAAGTCCTATTCCTTCACCATCTTGCTTAACTTCAAGGTTGCTCAACCACCTCCAACCGGCTTCTACTAGCCTTGGTGATGTTCAAGGCTTGGAAGTTAATATTTTTACACATAGTGCTTCGTTTCGCAAATGGTTTGTTGCACTCACATCAAGGTATGATATTTCATTGTATGATAGTACAAACACGTAAGAAAACAAATGAATCACCAAAGTATTGGAAGTGATACACGTCTAATTTTGTCTTATGTTTCAAAATGTATGTATAGATTTTAGGTACATGAACAATGTTGTTTCCCAAAAAAACAAAAACCAATTTCATAATCATATATTCCACATAAGTTTAAAACAATAGTTATCATATATTTTGCATATTATTCACGTGCGTACACATATTTAACACAATATGTAATGCAACATGAAACGCAACATGTGACATGAAACGCAACATGTGACATGAAACGCAACATGTAACACAACAAACACAAAAAAATAATACCAAAGAGTTGGTAAGATTTTAGCATTTAAAAAAAAATAAAAAATTCGGGGCAAAATCTTCTGGTTTTTGAGTGCCGAGTAGTGCACTTGGCCAAGTGCATAATTGCTTAATTGCGTGTTATGTGTGTTGTTTTTATAGCAACCAACCTCCCTACACTTGGGTGTTTCTTGATGAAGAAGAGAAGTGGAAAAAAAATTCTAGTTAGATAACTATATCTAAAATCGACCATGTGTTAAACCATCCTAAATCTTTTGGTGCCTGACATTTCCGCTCACAAATGCGTGACTTGGATAGATATAAAAGGTCGGTTTCCAAATCCCAAGGTGAGCGGTTTTAGGTATTGTTACCTTAAGCTTCAACAAAATGCATGAATTCAATGTTCCCTTGAGCGCTAGTTGTTTCAGGTGTAGAATTAAGGTGGAAATTCCATAAACCATAGTTAAGGTAGAAAATAAGGTAATTTGTGCTACAACAGTGGATGTTAAAAATGAATGATATTTTACCCAAAAAAAAAGAAGAAAAAATAAAGAGTGCTAGTGGATTTGTATTTTTATCTATAGCAAATAATTAGTTACGATAATTGAGAGTCAAAAGTATGTAAGACCCCCTTGTCGTGCACTAGACTTCTCCAAAACCACCCAACCCTGAGTCCCAAATTGTTAAGTCAAGTAGACCAAAAACCCCTGGCCTTGGGAGACACATTCATGGAACTTGGCCAACGCTGGCCATAGGTGCTATTGGTTTTGGCATGCAATTACAGTGCTTCGTGTCAAGGAGCCCACAATGCACTTGAGGTATTGCATTGAAAGGATGAGGAAGAAGGATAAGAGACCTTATCCACCACCAATGCGAGAATGTGAAAACGATGGTAAAGTGTTTCTTGTTAACATGGTGAAGTGTATATCTTGTTAACATGTTATATTATTAGTTTCAACCTGTAAGTGACAAAAGTTCCAATATTGGCTTTTTCCAATCTCAAGCTCATTTTCATGGTTGCAATTTACATTTTCAATTCTTGAAATTTTGTACAAATATGCAAGAAGTCAGGAGGTACCTTGCATAGTGTTTACTTTTGAACATTATTACATAATTAATTAAAAATGGGAAGTGTCCAATTTTTTTGAAATTCAAGAGATTTTGCTAGGTGATACCTGTGTAGTACTTAATCAATATATGTATAATATCTAGGTGATTTCCATGTGATACCTAGGTCATATCCATTATATTGGAAGCACAACGTCCAAGAGAAATAATTCATTCTACAAGGAGGAGTCAAAAGTGACCATTGTGTACGCTACATGTGCATATTATATTTATTCAAATAAGACCTATGAAAATATATAATATGCCATCTTAAAGTAAAACTTCTCTAGTGCGGGCACGTCAAGCAACGCCAATATTTTTTTGCTACAACACTTTATTGAATGTGAGATTTTCAACACTAACAATTAATATTTTTTCCTTTCATATTGTCAAAATAAATCCCTTGTCTTTAGTGAAAAATATCATTTAAAGTCAAGTCTAGCATTTAATACATTCATACATTGGTGGCCATGGTACCAAATTTTACATACAACTTAGAGAGGTTCAAATATTTTACTTTTTAATTTTCTCCTACAAATTTGATTATAAACCTTCTTATTGACCACTTGGATTCTCATTGTAAAACATTCTGAGATCACAAAATAATAACACATGAATTGGTTGTTTTGAACCCCCTCTCCTTGCACAATTGTTTTTAATATGCTACACCCCTTCCCTTCCCTAAACATTGACATTTTGATATAAAGATCGTATGGCAATGATGTACCAAAATCCATGTTTTACTTATTAAATGATAGTCATTTTTTATATGGACAATATTGAACCCTAGAAACTTTGTGTTAATATGAAAAGAGTATTGAGCCCTAGAAACCTTGTAACAATATGAAAAGATTAGGATCTTAATACACAATTTTATGAATTTTGGGCTCATGCATGCACTAGGGTGTATTCAAAATAAGCCGAATACAAGTAAATATGTATCAAGTATAGAAGTATCTTAGGATATTTTATGATACTTCTTTAGTGCCATCTGTATTGGACTATTTTCCTCAAAGTTTAAAACATAGTTTGGAATCAGCTATACTGAAATTGGTGTTTAGTGTAGTGATACTTTATGATTTGAAAGCGCTATAGCTTTTTATTTTTGATGAAGATTTTTATAGAGAGTACAACTATCTATACTACTTAAAGAAGGTGCTCATTGTTGACATGGGTGGTAAAAATATTCTTGCAAGAATAGAAACTTATATCATTTATAAATCATATAGTGTGCCTACACTAATCACCAAATTTAGAATAGTATGTGTAATTGCGGTTGAGTAGATTTTGGACTTGAGACTCAGTGTTCATGCCTACAAACTGCAACCAATCATCGAGTTTACTCATTCTTTAAATCAGAGCATTTACTCCAGTCATGTACCAGATACTGAGGGTGCATGGACATCGTGGGTATCGTCCCACATCAAATACAGAACTTGCGCACGACATCTGGGACCGTGCTATCACAACGAGCGTTGCCCTGTGAGCAGGCGAGAATCGGGCATTGGCCAAAAAAAATCCGGCCTTCATCCAAATTCAATGACGCCCCACGCTGGTAAGTCCCAGCGTGGAGATGTCCTGTCCGCGCCCCACCCGCACCCGTTCAAAGGCGTACTAATTTTTAGAGCATAGATACGATGAATTCCTAAGTAATCCGGCATACCCATGCAGTGGCAATAGAAATGGATGTATTATGAGGCGAGTGGAATACGAGAACCTGTAGGTGACATCCGGCGAGTAGAAACTAAATGACATTTTTGGATTAGGATATTCTTCAAAGTCATGGATGTCCCTAATTTTAAGCAAGAATTTTGGAGGACTAGAAGATGCCTTGAAATTTGCATCCACACCGCATAGGTTGTTGAGGACCAACCTTGGCAATACACAATGATCGATATTGTAATGGCAATACACAATGATCGATATTGTAATGGCAATACACAATCCACCTTTACATTGGTGTTGTACAAGGCCCTCTCAAACGCAGTAACACAACTCCCACATAACCTATTTGGACTTGAAGCTTTCTCCCTAAAAAATGCATATCTCCGATGTATAGGTGAACAACTACAAAATGCCTTAAACGATAAAGGTAGACTTGGGAAAATTTATAACGGATTAACTCATTACATCCTTGTCCAATACGGTGGCGCCGAAAACATACCCAAAATTTTAAAAAATGATTGTATAAGATCACCAATAACACGTACATTCTTCTTATTAAAACATATAGCCAAAGTCCACCTTGAAAGCACACTCCCAAACTTCTTCATTAACCCTACAACACTTGAAATAATATGGCGGCAAGAAACACTAAACCACAACACACTCAATGCCCAACTCTTCCGAAAGCTCTTACAAAAACTCCTCTCAAAAAATATTTTTGAACTAATCCAAATTACTCTACCTAACGGCACACACATCATGAACTATGAAGACTTCAAAATCTACCACTTCACCCCAACCAAACTATTAAAAAGTACCCTAAAGGTTGCTAAACAACTATTTTGCCACCCAACATGCCCCACCACATGTCATACTTCTTGTAATATACACCCATACTCACACAAACTTAAAGATCCATTCATCACCCTGAACAATAACATCATCCCAAGAAATATCCCCACACCAATTAATCCCCCTAACCCCACACATACATACCATCCCTGCCCCCCAACACACATCCCAAAAAACCCTACCACATACCCTATTAACAACATCATACACCATAAACATATCCAACACATAGACACAAATAACATACAAAACAACTACACAAAATATCTATGCCAATGGCAATACAATGATAACACATACAATAAATGGCTCCCCCAAAGAGACCTATTTCCAAGACACAACACCAATACCTTTGCACAAAACACCGAAAAATTAAAACAATACTACCAAAAAACCCAAAACAAAATATACTCAGATATCATCCAAGCCCACCACCGACAAGAACAACTCTCAGACTCAAGATCTGGAACACCACCCATAATTATTCCACTCTTAAATATTGACACAACAGAATGCAACCCCGAAAAAGATATCCTTACACCCTCAAACTCAATCCTAATAGATAACGATCAAGCACATCTATATGAAGAAAATGGCCGACACTTACACACCATCCCCATCACTAGACTCCAATGGTTATGGAATCAATACAATACAAAATTAAAAACCCCCACAAACATCGAACCAACGACCCAATGATTTGAAACCGAACTAATCTGGTTATACCAACGGTATAAATACCGAATATCAAAAACTGACCCCCTAAAAAATGCACAATACACAATACCCACTCCCATTTTAGACTCACTAATCTCATCCTTTAACATTGAGCAATCATATTTCTCTTCCCCGGGCACATGTTCTACCAAACTAAAAAAATTCTACTCACCTTATGTAAGAGACAAAATATTCGGATCCCTAGGAAAGGCCTTTGACTATAAATGGATTGGCAATGGTATAGCTCACCCCCACAACGAGAAAGATATGGAACAAGCAATACATTGGGCTCGACTTGCCGCCAAACAAGATCCAAACAACACAAATACAATCATCATTACACCGAACAACAATTGGTACCAAAACAACAACCCACACTCAAATCCATACCCTGATTCCCATATCATTACATTATTTGAAGCAGACACAATACCATACGAAGAACCCACTATTCCACCCGAGCTAAAAAAACCCCGAATTGAGCCATCTACATTACAAATATTATGCGTCCATCATCAAAATCAAACCCTTGGCTCCCTCGAACAAATTTCAGAACTCACCTCCATAACAGACAATCTAGACATACAGAGACCATACACAAAACTGGCCCCACCAACACCTACACAACCCCTGTAAACAAAAGTAAAAATTGGTCAAAACTAAATTATATCAATAATACAATAAACTACTCTGTCACACCCCCCCTCTTCCAAACTACTCAACTCATACCACACCAAAATTTAACCCCGCACAGAGCTATTACACTGATGGCTCCTTTAAACCACCCGAACAAATAAGCCCGGGCTCTTGGCGTAGAGAAAAAGCTAGATATGGCATATATAACTCTGCCAAAGAAATTAAACTAGCCAAAAGACTCCATGGATTACAAAATATCCTTAGAGCAGAACTCATGGCCATTCACAAAACACTACAAATCATCACAACAAAATACAAAAATGAACCTGCACATATATTCACTGATTGTATAAATGCACTTTACCTACTAAACACTCAAATAGCACACCCTACCCTTCATAATAGCCACCCAGATAAAATCATATTAACATCAATGGTCCAAATGTTACAAAACCGTACATAAATCACAACCCTTCATAAAGTGAGAGCCCATGCCAACATTGATGGCAACGAACAAGCAGACAAATTAGCCAAAGAAGGCCAAGAAAAAACACACAAAAATGCCAAAGACCCACACGAGCATGCCCATGCTACCCCATACTACTTTCAAAAAGAAGAATGGCCCTCCAAAGAAGATACCCCTGACAAAGGCCCAATTAGATTTTTGGGCAAATATCTCAAAAAACAAGACCTCTACAACAACCTTGATAAAATCTCAGAAAATATTCCTAACATAGAAAAATGGACTAACAATAACGACATAGACAATGAACTCTCTACAAACTTTTGGAAAAACCCCAGCATCTCAGACTCGCAAATAACATGCCTCATCAAATTCCGTATTGGGCAGTATATGGGAAACGCTCGCAAACAACTCTTCTTTGGAATAGAAAGATTCCCATCCATAACATGCCCCATATGCCCCTCAACGGACCCCGACACATGGCTTCATGTTCTACTCAAATGCCAAAACCACCACATACACTCTCTAATTGTTAAAAGACATAACAAAGCGGTATGGGAAGTCCGAAAACTAATCACCTCCTACAATAAATCGAGATGTTTTATACTAATGAACGCAGGCACTTTTAATAACAAACCACAAGAAAATACAGTCCCCCCTTGGCTACTCCCATGCTCATGCATGACCCAAAGATGTCATTGCAACGCTCGACTCAAATTGGACATTCTTTGTGTTAAAAGTCTACCATGTAATGACCCACCACCAGATAACATCAACCAAGATTACACCATTCAATTCATTGAATTCACATATTGCAACGATAGATTTTCCCCAGAAACAATCCAAAATAAAATAGATAAATACCAACCCCTTATTGACGACATCATTGCTCTAGGGTGGAATGTGGACCCCCTTATTGTAATAACATCTGGCGCTCGTGCCACCTCCTTTATTCCCTCTATGAATACCCTTGAAGATGTCTTCAAAATTCCCATTAAAACCATTGAAACCACCTTTAAAAACATTAACACCATTGCTATTCAACATGCCATGTCCATTCAGTATCCTTGGAACCTTGCAGATTGTATTTATATGCCGCGTTCTTTATCGATGTTTTTTAATTAATCTAACATGCGGTTCATACAAGTTGCAATCTGCAAAGAATGAAGTCTTTTCCAATCGTGAACAGCAAGGCGTTCCTTCTTCGCGTGTGAGATCGGGGTCAGATCATTATTGATCTACGTGAAGTAATTGGCGTGTGAGATCAGGTCGCAGAGGTAAGCGTGATTTAGGTTGCCTGATTCTTGTTTCATGATAAGGAATTGAATTATTAGCTGGAGATTTTCAGGTTTTTTTTGGGGTTGCCAGTAATGGTTGCTAAATTTGTGCAGGCATGGAATGCAATTTCATAATTTGTTTGTTTTTGTTCGTTTATCTATCCCTTTGTGCGCATGTTACTTTGCGGTGATTTCTTTTCAATGTCGTCTGCTAGAGTGTCTGCTAGAGTGTCTGCTAGGTCCACTAAGAGAAAACATAGTGTTTGATTTGTTCTTTCTTCTCTGCCTCAGAGTTCTTTGTCTTTGTTCTATCTTGTCTCGGTGTTGCCTGGTGCAAAGGAAGTTAAAGGGAAGAAGCCTAGTCCAAAAAATAAGAGATCTTTGTTGATGTCCGAAGTGGTTGAGAATATAAAGTTTGTCGAAGTTGCGATTCTGTCTGTTGATTGTGAGGGTACTGATTTGCTGCTTGTTGATGTTGATTTGCCTTGCAATCTTGATTTGCCTTGTAAGGTTGTTGTTTAGTGTAGTGTAGATACTAATCTTGCTAGTCAGGTTGCTTGTCAGGCATATTCTGTTGTAGATGCATGTGATTTATGGGATCTCGATCTTCCTTCTAGTCTATTGTATGATGCTCATGGGTTTGTTGATCCTCTTGCTGCTGATGCGTTTGTTGATTTTGTTGTGGCTTTGGCCGTTGTGAGTGATAGTAGTGAATGTGGTCTAGAGATTGATGTCCATGTTGTGTCCTTAAATCAGCCCTCTAGATTCTTTGCTCTTGATTTGGTTATGGTGAAAAAAGAGAAAAAATTGAGAAAGGTAAAAAGTACAAAAAAACATTAGTGGGCAATGAATCGTTTGAATATGTGGAGGGCTGAGGTTGGAAAGGATTTAACTCCCATTAAGGAGATGTTGTAGTCCAATTGTACTTCTATGCTGCTCGAGTTCTTCCTTTGTGTGTAAGGACTATGGCGAGAGGTATCCCTTTGGATCCATTCAAAATTTCCATAAGTCTTTCAATCGGATTCTCCGAAATGCAAAGCAAGTACATATTACGGAAAGCAGGGTGAATGAAGAGACCTTTTGCACAGAGACAAACCCCTACTTCTTAGTGGTGCAAACTACGGTGGTCGCATCAATGGAGAAAAGCCGTGATTCTGGCGTTAATAAACCAAGAAGAAAACCAATTTGAGTGTCTAAGCCTTGATAATGAAAGCCTAATTTTAAATCATCCTTCCTATTTGGTACCTAACAATTGTGTTGTTTTGAAGACGATCTTATGGTGTAATTGTTCACGGTTCATGATCATAGGCTATAAGGAAATGCACCAATGCAAATACCAAGATTTTCTACAAGTAGTGGATGAGGAAGGGCGGCTTAATGTTGAGTAAGTGTTTATTCTTATTTTATTTGTTCTTGTTGTTTTGTGGTATTTTTATCTAACTTGTGTTCTTTTCATTTCATTTAGGTACAACGAGCGTACTTCAAAAAGTTACGGAGTTTTGTTGAATCTTGTCAAGAAGATGATTTCCGTTCTCCGGTCAGGGTGTATCATCCTACATTAGTTGAAGCATTCAAATCATATGATGAGCACTTGGCGAGCTCAATGAAGAATGGAGCACTCTTCCTCTATCTAATTCAGCCACATCCCACATGGTTAAATATTTGGTACAAAAATTTAAATGTAGGCAAGAAACAACTTTCAAAGTGGCTTAAAGTCATGGCTGTAGAAGCAGGAGTTGAGGGAGATATCACGAACACAAGCAGAAGAAGGACATGGATTACTAGGATGGCGTTGAAGGAGACCCTTTGCAACGTCATGTGTTAGACTACCGGCCATAGGAGTGCTTCTTTTTTGGACAAATATTGCTTTTTGAATTTTTTAAAGTTCTCGTGTTCTTTCATTATCCAAAGTTACATGCTAGCTTTGTATATAAAGGCTATCGCTCCCGAATCCCAAGATGCCGACAATTATGAAGAGTTAACAGATGATATTTTCAAGAAGTTTGAACCCCTAGCTTTTGTGCCATACCTTTCCCCTTCTTTTGATGGAACCGGTGGTACCAGAGTGTCCTAGGAGTCACAGTTCTCGGCAAAATGTTCTACATAGCATCAACGTTAATGCTCAAGGTATGAAATCTCATCTTCCAAGTGAGTTTCCTTCCCTTGATGTTCGTTGGTATGATTGTGTCTCTCCTTGTGGGGTGCATTGCCCTCCATTGTCCGTTAGTATGCAGTGTTTTATTTAGTGGTGTGACTCAGTTTATACAAATAAACAATTCTTCCTCTTTGGATTTTGAGAACCTCATACGTGGATTTTGTTCCTACAAAAATTAATTGTAGTGCAGCAAAGCTTTCCTCCTTGTGGCAAAAGGCTGTAAAAAAATGAAAAACAAAAGCAATAGAGGTTTTGATGCTAGCCAAAAATTTCTTCAAATTGTTGAAAAGTAAACAATGTTTTGGACAATTTTTGTGTATGTGTATTCACCGTGCAAGTTTAGGTTTAAAATTTTTGAATTTTGATTGTGTAATGATTGTAATAGATTGTGTGTATAGACTCGTGTTAATCATGCTAGAGGATGGCCGGTTACCACTATTAACCGGCTTGGTCATAGCGTATCATAAGGTGACACGTCACCAAAAAATCAACCAGGACCCGTTACAAATTTGTTTTTGGATAAGAAAGAGATGAGTAGGAATAAGATAATGACCTCTAGTCCAACCAAAATTGGTTGTTTGGCGTACTCCTCCATACGTAACAAACTTCAGTTGACATTCTGGCATGCCTAAAGTTTGAAGGTGAATAGTGAATATTGTTGTGTTTGTATCTAATTGCAGACGAGATGGCCCTATCCTCATTACTGCCTTAAGCAACTTCAATAATTTTTTCTTTCTAGAATGTTAGGTAACCATGTTTACAACATAAACACATTACAACATTCCAACATTCTAGCATCCAAAAACACAAAATTACAATCCTATAAAAGTTTGCAAATATTGATTAAGCATTGTAAATATCAACATAACCTTAATGTTGATTCTAGCCGGCTAGATGAATTCCGGACCTATATCATCTACTTTGGCCTTGAAGTATAAATGAAAAATGAATGATGAGGTCGGATTTCAAATACTAGCATCCTCGGAGCTCTTCAACCTCACAGCAAAAATAAAAATCCAAGTAAATATTGCAAACTATATCTTTCACCTTATTATCCCATTCATCAAAATCATGTAGAACAGTTGCATGTCCAACTTTGGTGCTTGTGGTCATTCAATAAGTGATGCAAAAGCTTGTCTGAAGCAAGATAATATCTAAACCGCTCCAATTGCCACCGCAAAGCCATACTCTCTAGTGGCTGTGAACCGTAGCACGTCCCGGTCTTATGCTTGTTGCACCTCTAGAACAACTGCCATCTAGTAAAAAATTTGCAACTAATTTTTGTTGTTTTGCAACCGCCTTCACCTCACAGCTCATTTGAAGGCTGTTGAGCATGTAAATCTTCTAGTCAAACTTCTCCACGTTGTGAATCCGCTAGAATGCTTGGGGAATACCATGTAGACAAAGGTATAACAAGTGAGTGACTCCGCAAATTGGTATGCAACATGGAAATCAAAGACTGAATATCCACCAATTTTGTGGCCTTGCATTCAGTGTCGTGTGAAACATAGAGCGTTTTCGTGGAGCCGTAAAACTCTGTGCCATCACTAGAATTACAACAGACACCCTTGACAAGATGATGATTGAAGAAGGTGAAGGTTCCATGAACCAGTCAAACTAGCTTTGACAAATGAAACAACATGCTACAAACAACATCAAAAAACACCAAAAACATTGGTATTCATAAATACTAAACCAAAACCAAATCCTCTGCAGGGTCCTTCTCATTGCGATGGTAGACATGCACCACCAAGACGTAGCTATGAACCACCTCAAAGAGGAGGAATTCCCTGGTACTTAAGGCATTTTCCTTGACATAGTGGCACCAACCACCACACCTATTGCGGACACAAGGCATGTTGAGAGAGTCCTCTATTGGCGCGAATTGCATGATCCACTCATGATCACCGCCATAACAAACAAGTCTTGCCTTTGTCTTAAGTTGGCAGAAGGATTGAGAGGTGTTTGGGATCGGGCACAATGGAATTTTGGTCGCAACAAGATCCTAGTAAGAATTATGGTAGTAAGAACCAGTGAGGAGAAAAGTCCAGCTACTCTCCATTGTGGTCACTTTATAACATAATTAATTCTAAATGGAGAGTTGTCCAAGACAATGGAAATTTGAAGAGAGTTGTCCAAAATAAATAAATAAATTCAATTCACAATCGTCTGAATATGTGAAAATTTGAAAGGACTAGATAATTTCTTCCTTATATCAAAATTGGTTTGCATTCCCAACTATCAATTTACTATCAATTTGCATCAATGGCTTGCTATTCCTTTTTGCTTTGTCTCTTTAGTTTCCTGCTTCATTGAAGTGAGCTCTTGGCATTCTATTGTATGATGGGTTCTGCAGTATCTAATGATTTTGACTCTTCTCATGATTCTGTGCTCGACTTACGAACAAAGAATGCAAAAAAATTAAAAATCTGAAGTTCCTACTAGAGTCCAAACAATTAAACAAAAATCAGGCAGCGAGGCTGAAACTCACAGCCAAAAACTGGCTATGTGAATGATTCTTCAAAAGTGATCGCTTTTGAAGAATCATTCAGATAGCCAAGAAGTCGGTGATTAATAAATGGCAAACCCACCATTGACATTGACAAGATGTGGTGTCTGAGGCGCTCATTGCCGACCTACGGGCGCAACTCAAAGCTTCAGAGGTGTGCAAGATGTGCTTGCATCTAAAGATGCAAATTCAAGATCTGGAGGCTGTGTTGGGAAAACTCAGTTGCAAAAGACCATTGCCACTTGCCAAAATCTTTCAACCTATCAAAACATGAACTATAGTTCACACATGCCAAGTTCAAAAAGGATCCTAGAAAGGTGTCGAACAAGTGCGGCAACAAAAATTCATTCATTCCACGACATATAATACGCTCCAAGTTTTTGGGGAAAAGCGTTGAGAAAAGAACCAATGGCCAACCGCCAGTCGGGATGCTTCGGGCCGCTTAAGAGACGGCAAGAGAGTTTTCAGAGGCTTGCTCGGCGTCAACTGCAGCTCGCTCGGGAGTAGAAACGCCATGGCCCCACGCTGTCCGCCAGGTTTGCGGAAGGGTAGGGATGGTCTTATAATATTAAAGCTCTATAAATTGTATGGTTATGTTTGAACTGAATTTTTTTGGTGGAGGGCTATTGTATGGTAGCTACCAAACACATATCATAGCATATCTGTAATATTGTATCTCGCTCTGCAATGGCATCTTTGTGTGCCACATCTATAAGAGAGTAGGCAGGGGGGTACCGTGTTTTCGAATGGATTGTTATTGAAAGTACCAACATCAATAAGAATAAAACAATAAGATTTACAGGAGGATATAAGCAATTTTCTAATTTTCCAAATTGCTTTGTTATGTCTTTTAACAATTAGTGAGTGTATATGTTGTTGTTGACACTTGAATAGTACGTGTACCTAGGTGTCTAGTTTTGTAGACTTGCAAATGGAACATGTGTTGGAGGGGTATCTTTTTGCTCCAAAGAAGAATCAATTTCAAGTGTTTCCCATCTATTGTCTTGTCCAAAAATTTAATGAGACATGTTTTTTTTGGATCAATTTGTGATAACGGGCTCACAACAAAAACCATCTCTTACTTCGCATATCCATCCTTTTGCTTGGGTGGCGGGATCATTGGCCATATTTGGAATGCAAAGCATACTATAGACTGAACTAAGGTAAGCCCCCCCCAAAACCAACAAAAACCACAGCCAACGTCCATAAAATTGGAGTATATCCAACCCTCTTCATCTCATTACCACCACCTGAGCTCCAAATGGACGTTTGCTATTAGCCAAGACCCTAATTTCTGGCCGTTGGTTATGGGGGGTACCTATTGTTGGCCACCCACTAAACATGGCTGCACAGTTTGAAAATTCATAACTAATTCAAATTTCATTGGAAAAATATGAAATCACTTGGGTTGGACTTGTAATTCTATTGGCTATCACTGAAATATAATAGAATAATTATCTCCTCTCTCCACATATGCACATTCCTAACTTGTCGGTTTTAGGGGGGCTTACCTTACAACCCGACCAATCAACCCAGCTCACCTTGATGACCGCTCGTACTTGTCGCTCACCTGATGTCATCCCCGTCACTTGAAGCCGGATCGGATTCAAGATCCAACATCGAACAGTCCACAACACTCAACAGCTGCAGCAATATGCACATCAACATTAGTGCATACGTCGACCATCATATTTTACACGCATTCCCAGGATCCACCACATGTCTATCTCATTCATCAGGGAAATCTCATCTCTACTCAACTATGCATCTCACGTGCTAAAGCGAACACTACGTCTTCAAATATTTGTGCATTCAGAATATATCTAAACGAGGTTCGGGAAAACAAAGGGTGGACGCACCACAGAAACATCATCGTCTCGCTTGCTCTTTGAACATCCCGCATCGTTCCTGCCAGCCCAGTTCTCACCATCGTTCACACGACCCCTTGTCATTTTGCACGCTGCAACTTGCAAGTACGTCCCCACAATGCTTAAACTTCGACTCAAACACAATGAGCAGGATATCGATACAATCTGAAAGTAAGGCGTCAAGAGCCAAAGCAAAAACTACTCGAAAATAACAAAGCATAAATGTAGGTGAACTATGGCGCGAAAGGGACGAACAATAAACGATTGATTAGTGAAAACATTTACAAATACTGTAGGGAAATGTATCCAGTTCGGGTCTAAAATTACAAAAGATGGAAGCTCTACAATGCAATCTATCTAGTGTAAATGCAATTCATCTAGGAAGAATTCTTTTATCATTCAAGCACCGCGTCATTCAAACAGAGAAGAAAAGGAGATCCCAGGCTTTGCATCGAACTAAACCACGACCATGCTCAGCGTGTAGTCATATATTTGCTAATTTCTTGTACATGGTCAATCATGGAGAGCTTCTGGAGAGCCTGACAAGGAACGTGTTCGTTTTGATGGCTTGGGATGCGTTCGAGGATTAAGGTAATATCTTTGCAATTAGTTTCTAATGCTAAACACTAGCTATTTCTCATGAAAGTACAATCAAAGTCTTGTAATGGGGCAAGTTTCCTGCTCCTGAAATGGGGAGGTTTAGGATGAAAAGGGGTTGGATTTATCCACCAATTCCATGCTGAAATGAATTAAAACTAATACCATAGAACTTATAATGTAACTTAGCGTCGCAAGATCTTGAGATTGGGCAGGATTATTTCCAGTTAGTACTACTATAGACTTTGACACGTCCTGGTAACAGGGGCTGTCAAAGTGCATAACAAGCAAAGCAGACACAGTAGAGTCCCACAAGCAACAGCAACACTTCTATGATTTGTGTTCAAAGATGAACGAGCTCTTCTGTACTAGATTGTTATGTGTGAAAGATCACTATTCGTAGTGAATGTGAAGTAGAGAACCAACAACATCAGAAATTCTCATTTTGTAAATACAGGTGACTTCGTGACAGAACCTTTCGAGAGAATCAGAATCACGGGAATTTCAGTGAGCACCCACGTTAGTTACCAAATGGTTCAACTTGCTGAACACGGTTGCAGAACGAGAAGCCACATATTTCACAATAGTACATCGAAATTACCTACGTCTCGGTGCCATGCAGATACTCCCAAAAGCTCGGTAGCACGCGAGCAGAAACTAGTGTACAAGAGCAGGAAAATCATCTGCAGGGAAGACAACAGGTAGTATGGTCCACGAGTAGTGGGGAGGACTATCTAATCAAGTGAGAGATTGAACCCAAACCAACCAGTGAGCTCCGACGTAAGGCCTGCATGCTAAGAGCCCACTTGCATTAAAGCTTCTTCTATATTGCCTCAAAAAACGTCTAATTCAGAGATTCATCTACGCAGGACATATGTACATTACAAGGGGTGTAACTGAAAGATGGCCAAGTTTTTCACTTTTTGTTTGCTTCGCATAAGGTATGAAAGCATGTAGTGCACCTCTGTATTCTAATCCTTCCAAAACTGGGGTAAGGATCTGGAGTAATAAATAGTTGCCACAAGCGCCGTACCTTGAAGAGTAAAGGTCCGCGCGCTTACAGCCCCGGAATCCGCCAGTTTTCGGTGTTGCACGCTTCTGTCCTCGGTACCCGGCGATGGAACCCAAAAAATACGGTCTCCAGTTCTGCATCTGTTCTGATATCAGCAATGCCTCGCACCTCGGCATCAGAAAGGCAACTTGGAGCAGTGAACTTTTTTTTGCGGATGCTCATATATATATTATTGCTCTGGCTCTTGATATACTCGGTCAACTAGGAGAATCATGACCTGACTGTGCAGCGTTCCCAGACACATGCTTGTGTCCCCAAGAACCATAACTTGATAGTATTAGATCAATGACTTGCGACCTCTCCGAAGTCGACGTTCTTGCCAGCGTCTGGTATATCTGCTCCAGAAGTTCTTGTGGCTGTATGAATGGATGCTCGAGAAGCTCTGGAATTCGGAGTCGCTTTCTTCGATCCCACGTTAAACACCTTTTCATGATATCCAGTAACCAGGGATTTGACACACGAGGATAATGGATTTTGTGGTGTGAATTTGTAATGGCCGTAATCTTTGAGTAAAAAGAAAGCTCAGCAAACGGGGTTTGCCCATAAACCATCTGATAGAAAATGCACCCCAGAGACCAGATGTCCGATGCCCGGCCTATTTTGATTTCCAAGCCTGCTTCGTCTGTCTGGTTCTGTAAAAACGCCTCTGGAGCCATATAATTCAATGTGCCGGTCTGTACAAATCAAGAAGAAAAATGAGTAACATAGATCATACAGCAGACTGAAGACCCAAGTGATAAAGACGCTTAAGTTTATTTGAATAAAATGCGGAAAAAGTCACCTGAATAGAATGTTTGCAGACATTCTAGTGTCAAATTCTTGAAGTTCATAGCGTAATAAGCAATCCGAAGGCACATACTTGAAAGGGTATCGAAATCTAGTGCATGCACACCTTGGAAGATGTTGCACTGAGTTACGACACATTGCGCTACAGCTAATGAATATGATGTTGCCGATGGACATGGACCTGTGACATACCTGATTTTCTTTCACAATGTTGGTGGTGTCATTCTGAATAGCTTTAGCTATTCCAAAATCGATTAGCTTCAATTCTCCTCTTACCAGCATGAAGTTAGCTGGTTTCAAGTCAGAGTGCACAATGCGTTCATCATGGATAGTCTTTACAGCCTCGAGTATTTGCTGGAGTTTTAGTACAACAGAGATTATTAGAGATGTTTTCAAAGAAATATCAAGCCAACATCCAATGATACGAGGCAAAATGAACTGAAACCTGACTGCATTTCAACACGGAAAACATAGTCCCGAAATGCGCTGTCAGATTAAAACTCAAGGCCTGCATTAAACTCCATTACACTATTCTAAAGTACCAAGATGTACCTCATGAACGAACGACATTTCAACTTCAAATTGGAACTGTGAGCTGGTCAAGAAAAAAACGTGAGAGGTTCATACCTGCCAATAGAAGCGAAGCCAATTCTCATCAAGCTTGGTTTCATTATTGCTTTGCATTTCCTTGCGCTTGACAGCAAGCATGCCAGCTAAATCTATCTCCCCATACTCCAGAACCATGTAGATATAAGCTTCCTCCGTAATGTCACCACCTTCTGGTCTCCTCTCTAGCACTTTCTTGTTTGTGACCTGCATCGGAAAGTTTGTTCTATTGAGAAACATAATCGCATTGGCATGTAGGACTTTAACACGAAGAATAATAAAACTACAAACAATTCAGAAAACTAAGTACACCCCCTGGTAGATTGCATCTTACTTCAAAAAACAATTCCGCATCTGTGCACAGAAGTGAAATAAAATCTTCAATTACCTCAGAATCAACAAGCTGTATGATATGACGTTTCCCACGCAGCGCTTTGAGGTACTTAATTTCTTGATAAAACTCTTGCGCAGTTGACCAGTCGCGGCCCTTCAAATTGATACGCTTGAGAGCATATATAGAGCAATCGGCTGCAATAACCTTGAAAACCTCACTGCTGCCGCCCTTTCCAATTTTGCCTAGTTTCTGATACCGTATTCCATTGACATGGACAAACTTGTCGTTCTCAGTCTCCGCCCTTGCTTTTCTTGCTGGCTGTGAGTTGTGAGGGGGGATCTCTTGATTCTTATCTCCTCTGTCCTTCGGTGGATCACTAGATTTAGCGGAGTGTCCTTCATGGACTTCATGGACGGGAACCTCAGCAGCAGTTGGGATTATTCTGGCAGATGACTTCGGAAGCCCATTACGGTCAGACAACTCAGTCGCTCGATCCCGCTCTCTACTAGGTAGCACATTCTGAGGCTTATGTTGCAGCTCAACCCCATGTGACGAAGTCAAGACAGTTTTGTGAGGGATCCCAACACTTTGGGATGTCAACCCAGTTAAACTTGTCACACCTGTAACTCCAGTATGAGAAGCACTTTCGGCGGGGATGACATTCATGTGGTGCCCAGAAACCTGAGTTTGGGCTCTAGCCTGTGTTAAAATTTTACTAACCCCATTTGCACTCTTCTCCTCGATGCTGATGGCACTAAAAGTATCAGAGAGATGATTGAGAGCACTGTCATCTGTAGAGCCAAGGCCTTTGACACGAATATTTGAATGAGAAACAACCCCATTATTTTGTTCACATCCCTCTGGTTCATTCGTCTGCCTAAGGACTCCAGCATGATGCTCGACGCCATCCGTTGCAGGAGAATCATTTGCTTCTGTTTTCCGCTCTCGAGTTTCCAAACTCTGTCCCAGAAATCCATGATTTTCTAGTGAGAAAAGACACATAAGGACTGACAGACAGGATTTCGAAGAAAAAAAGCAGTACATAGAAAGAGCAAGGCTTCAGACTCTTCGCCTTGGTCTGAATAAAAACTCACACGACTTGCCATAAATTTGGATATATAAAAGAGTATGACAATTCCATTAAAGATTTTATTTTAAGATAAGTTCATTCGTCAACCACTCACTCCGGTCTGAAAAGCCAAGCGAAATAAAACTGTTCTTCCTTTTTTAAGTGTTCTCAGGAGTTCAGTCAAGCAGGCTCTTACCGGAGGGACATAGCGAGGAGGAATGCCTGCAACAAACTTCCCGGACTTTGAATACTCCGGCAAAGTGGGTGATGGAAGGGCCAATGAACGTGAATCTCTTGCTGTCTTCCACGCCCATGGCTCTCGTTCATTTCCCGGGGTACCTTTCGTAGCTGTAGGAGGATGACCGGCAACATCCTCGTTCCATCTTTCGCCACTTTGCTCCAAAGCATTCAGTTCTAGCTTCGTCTCTTTCACCATGATTTCCCTACCCCGTTCTCGTTTTCGTTCCCGTTCCCGTTGAATTAGACTTCTCCCTCTACTGACACTCTCGTGAGCCTCATGAGCCTCGTGAGCTTCCATGGCAATGCCAACAGAGATTTGACTATCATTACACACGCCGGAAAGAAGAGAAGTATCCGTAACAGAAGGATCAGCTTCAGCTTTCCGCTTCCGGTGTTCACTCAGATACTCTTCAACTGTCTGCGCTGATGAGTTTTGGTTCGCCCTCTGATTTCTCTTGCTGGCCGACAGGGTGCAAGCTTCGGACATCGTTGGTACACTCGTATGGATATTGTCAATATTCTCGGAAACTTTCAACGCATGAGGTGCCCCCGGACTACTCTGATCATCTTCAGCTGATTTCTCAGAACCAGGACTATGATCATCGGATCCTCGAGTTACCCTTGGGTGCCAGCTAGGATCAGCTCTGCTCACCCTCATTGCACCACCTGCCCAACATGAGACTTCAGTGACCGGAAATCAATTCAGGCTTAAATAACCTGGTAAAACATAAACAACCGAATTCATGCGCATCCATTTACAAATATGCAACAAGAAATGTACCATATCTTGATCTTTCAAACTTGACCGAGTGAATCTCGATGATCTCCACGGGGCGCTCAACAGGGCTCTCGCGACTGCCCTTGACCTCTTGCTCGCTAGGACTAATATTCAGTGCAGAATCACCAGCAAGCGGGCACTTTCCGTGACTGTCTTGGTCCACAGTGCTCTTAATCTCCTTCTCGGTTAGGAAGGTACTGATGAATTGCTTCTCGGCGATTAAATTTCCTCCACTATCTACCTTGTTGTGAACTGGTGGTCCTGTCAAAAAGGGCCCAAATATTTCAATGCATTAAAGTAATGAATCAGCTACCAGCAAGTGCCAGCCCCTAAGGTAAGGCATGCCTCAAGATGCATCATATAAGGAAAATGGCTCTGCTTCGCATGATGTTGCTAAGAGCGAAAATGCAACTCAGAGAAAGCGTACAAGAAAATAATCTTGTTAATGCAGAAATAGGTCATAGAAAAGAATAAGAGAGGCAGGTCAATGACGAGATCACAAGTTTACAAATACTCACTTGAACAGTCAAGATAATCGGACGCCGAAAGCTTCTTCATATACGGAGTTCCGCTAGAGATCGTTGGTAGATGGCCCTGCATCAGCTCGTATCCTTTCCCAGACGAAGATTTTAAAGGCGTTGAAAGAGAGATTAGTTTGTCCGAATCATCATAGCCCTCACTAGTCGTATCCTGCTCAGCCAAATTCCGTGCATGCTCGGGAATAGGCTGTGAAACAATCCTGGCGTTCATCTCTCGCTTACGCCTTAAACTCTCTGCCTTGATAGTTTCCCTTGGAATACCTCCTGAATTTGAAACCTTCTCATCCCTGTACACATGAACGGGGATGTCTGACACATTCGGTGTGGAGCTTCGAGTGTGCAATTCTCCAACAAAATGATGCTCAAGTGCCGAAGTGTCGAGAGGTCGATGATGCTCAGATGACTTCTGACTCACCGACTTCAGAGCACCAACACTTTTCAGCTGCCCAATTTTTTCCCTCAAACGCTCGAGCGACCCCGCAGATTGTTTGCCACTAGAATAATCAGACGAGGAATTCTTCAGCCAATCCTTCTCGGTAGATCCCATATTCGTCTTGCTTAAGTTCACAGCTGAAGGAGTCTGGAATCAGACAGCAATTAACATTAACTGCAGCGCCAAAATACGTGAACAGAATGAGGACCACTAGGCGTGCTACACATCTCACTGACACCAAATACACGCAGGCATTGAGATGTACGCTCACAATACCAATTGTCTTCTGTCAAATCCAAACTTAGAATCGACTTATCTAAGCTCTCCAGCAAATTGCTCTCCTGCTGACGATCCTTACAACAGCAACCGCATGTCACAAAGTGCAGCAGCAGTACCTGATTCTGCAGTGATGACTCTTTCAGGACGGCATGTGATCTCTGCTCGCTGCTCAGCAATCCCCTGGTTCGAACAGAGCCTAAGCCACCTGATCCCAGCTCGAACTTGTGAGCCCGGGGAACCAGATTCTCCTTCTCCGAGCTCAGGTCACGCCTCGTCATGGCACTCTCCGGATAAACCATCACTCCCTACTCCGTTCTCGATTCGCTTCACTTACCACTGCGATCTCGCTGCTCATTCAATAAACAATTCAACGTCATTCTACTACACCTCTCACACCTAAGCAACAACCAAAGCCTCCACTAAATCAACTCCACCACGGACGCAGACTTCGTAAAAAGCGTCGCCATTCGACTGTGATCGAAGACACATACCTCCTGAAACCGATTGCGGCGAGTCATCGCTGAAACCTCCAGAAGCGGAGATTTCCGTCCTCCTCAAATCGCAAAAAACCTCAATCAACCTCACAGCTAAACAACTCTCTCTGCACATAATCTACAACGACTAACCTCCCTTCACCGCATTCTCTCGAATTCCTCACACTCTCAACACAAACGAACTCTCCAGCGCATCGTGACTCGACCTAAGCTCTCACCTACACCCTACCGCGCGCTCCTCAAAACCCCTAGGCGCATGGAACTACCGCCACACTGCGCGGGACGGGACGAGGAGAAGCGCGGAGTAACGGCACGGCGACGGCGAGGCGCGCAGGGCGATCGCCATGGCGCGGCGGCGGGGATAAAGACTTACTAGAAGAAGCGCAAACCTTGGGGAGCCCCCGCCATGGCCAAAGCTTCGTTCGCAAGCACTCACACTCAGTGTCCGAGAGGCTGCGAGGTTCGGATCAAACGGGCCTTTGGCGGGATTTGTGACCGTTACCACTCCATTGAAGGCCCCGTTTGTCCCGACCTGGCGGCGTAATTTAATGTTGGACGGGCGGGTACCGGAGGGAAGTTATCAAGCGGATACAAATCGTTTATAATTGGGCGGATACTAGACGATTGATATCGGGCTGATACCAAACGATTGATATTGGGTGGATTATGGATGGAGACGGTGCGGATACTAGACAGAAGGATACTAGGCGGATACCAGCGGATATTCGTCCGGCTGTTATGGGATTGATTGATACTATGCTGTGGGATACTAGGGGACATTCCTTGGAAGGATATTGGGCGGATACTGCACTGACGGATTTTGGGCAGATATTAGGCGGATACTAGATGGACGGATTTTGGGGAGATTCTGAGCGTGTACTGGACGGAATGAAGGGAATTCTGGTCCCCCGTCCCGGTCCCCCGTCCCCCATCCCCGTCCCCCGTCCCCGTCCCCGTCCCCCGTCCCCGTCCCATCTTTTTATTCAAAACCCTAACTTTTAGCTTTTCATTTCATCCAAAAGTGTTTATCATCGACGCGTTCATCCACTTGACGGACCGTTTTCATCCGACGGATTTATCATCCTGTATTCTATTATAATAAGAGATTATACAAGTGAGCTTCATCCACAAACATACCTTTATATTTAGCAAGATACCTTAGTGTGTTTACAAGAAGTGCAAACATACCTTTATATTTACAAACCTTAGTAACCTTGAATAGATTAGTGCAAACATACCTTTATATTTACAAGAAGAAGAGAAGAGGAACTCCAATCTCTAGTGAAGGCCAACATGAATACTGTGTTTATTTGTTCCACCACTAAGTCGATGCCCACTGGACAAAATATTAGTAGTGTGGAACTACTTGATCGCAAGTAGTGTAACAAGTCCACCACCAGAGAAGTCATCACATGATGAAACTTCTTGAGAGAATGTAGCGTAAGTGTAGGCGTGTTTTCCCTTTTACCTCCAGGACCTATGACCACAAAGCCATGGGCGAGGGAGGAGCTCCTCCAAAACGCACTGCTTTCTTTCCGTCAATGTTGACTTGAAGTAAGTTAACTTGGGTTGCATCTCTTGAAAGCAGTTGGGAGTACAAATTGTGTCGTCAGCAGTCTCTTGTGATATCTCTCGCTGTCAGTTGTCTAGGGTTTGATCAAGGAAGCGGAGTCTGGCGTCGGGGTTTAGTACTGTCTAGATCTGCACTGAGTGAAAACTAGGTGTGATTGTAAGCGGAGAGTATCGATCAGGTAACTCTCTAGCGGTTTGAAATCACTGGCTTTTCTCTTGACAGATTCTTAATTGTGTCGTCCTGGAAACCGAGGTGAGCAACTGCAACTTCCACTTCTGTTGAATATGCAATTGGGAAGTCACGGACCAGTGTTTGCAAACTCCCTGCCTTTATTATTTTTCGGCAAGAGGTTTTTAATCTTCTACTCATAACATCTGAACGTAGAACCAGTGGAGTTGTTGGTTTTTTTCTAGTGAGTTGAGCCAGTTTCGGGGGTGGTCTGGAAGATTTTTTTTTCTTCGTTATTATTTTTATTTTCTTGAGAGTTCGTCACTGGATCTGGTTTTTAATTGAGTGAAGCCGGCTTTCCTTTTGTTGGAGATTTTTCTGAGTTGATTGGATTATGCTTTACTGATGTGCGGTTATCTTCTGGACGTGCAGTGTACATGAAATAACGGCTTCAAGGATGTGTGGTGACACATGAGCAAGCCTGCAGCATCAGGATGGCAACACGGAAGGCGCAGGCGCCGGCAGCGCTGGTGGTAGACGCTGCGCCGCTGCACTTGGACAGCCTGCTGTCCCCGGTTGACTCCAGCTTCCTCAAAGGCGCCTCCGCTCTGGCCAGGTTCGGGCTCGACATCGGGGGCACTCTCTGCAAAGTGGTGTTCTTCGAGCCCGAAGTGGACACCACGCCCAGAAGCAGCAGCAGGCTCTCCTCATCTTCCTCGAGCTTTGAGGATCATGAGGAGGGTGCCGATGGCTGCCATGAAACTAGCACTTCGGTCTCGGAGGAAGATGGCTCTGGGTGCAAGAGGACCAGGCCCATGCCCACGCCCAGGGGCTTGAGGCGGGCTCGCAAGATGTGGGTTTCTAGTCACGATCCTGTGCATATTCCAGGACGAGGCACACTGTATTTCAAGTGCTTTGGTATGTCTCCCCATCTTACACATGCAGCATAAAATTTCTGTGTTCCGAGTGCTCTGGCATGTGCCCCGTTTTTCTTGCTTGTGTTTGCAACAGGTTTCCACATGCATCGAAATTCCTTGCTCACATATTGCTTCCGTGGTGATTGTTTCAGAAACTTGGAAAATGGAGGAGTTTCTGGCGCTCACGAAGGAGCATTTGTTGGTGAAGAAAGGACGAGCTCTTGGTGCCACTGGGTACGATCTAGCACCACATCCATGTCAATATTATCTGATTGTTGTCGCCTCTGTAAAAACACTTATGCCCTAACATTTTAGAACCAGTGCCACGGCGGCCTTCCACTTTTGAGGAGGCTGGTTTCTAAACTTCTTGAACCAAACTGAAATAGGTTAATAAAAATGAAGCAAATGACCATCAAAGGGGAGAAATTAGATGTGTATCTCTCGAGGAATGGGCATGGTGTCTAAAAAAAGGAGTAAATGATTTGCTCTAGTTTCAAGAGACCGCCCTAGCACTGGTTCTAGAATGTTTTGTTTCTCTCTGATGTGTGATTCTTTAAGCTTAAATGGCTGAGTTTGTGACTGGACAGGGGTGGTGCAAGAAAATTTAAAGATCATTTCCTTCAGATAGCCGGTCTCCAGCTGCAGCATGCCGATGAGCTCCACTCGTAAGTCTTAGTACAGCAAACTCAATCAGTGAATACCCCAGCTTTTTGTAATCACATATCATACTTATTTTTGTCACAATGGGCTTGTGAAGTCTGGTGCGAGGTATTGACTTTCTGGCGAGGCATGCGCACAATGAGAGCTTTGAGTTTCCCTTGGGCTCGTTCCAAGGAGGCGCCATTCAAAGGTCGTTGAAGGACATCGGCGATGCGGACAGAAGAGACTCCAAGTCCTCCGATGCACAGGACCATTCTGAACCCAGCTTGAAAGGCCCGGTGCTTGTCATTCCGGGCAATGGACTCCTGGGCGGGACTGAAGCCCTGTATCCATATCTCGTGGTATGCCATTTTCTTTCTTCCAAAGTGTGGTCCAGATTTCTGTTTCTTTGTTGGACATCAACACAGTGTTTTGGCTGAATTTCAGGTGAATATTGGTTCAGGCGTGAGCATGTTGCGAGTTGATGCTCCTGAAAGCTTCGAGCGTGTCGGAGGAACCAGTCTTGGAGGAAGGTCTTGGTCTCTCTTTCCTCACTCTAAATAATTATTTGAGAACTAGAAGAGCTCAGTTTCAATCCTTCAATGAAGTATGGAAGAGCTTGGCAGTGTCTTAACCGAAGTCGGTGTAGTTCTAGCCACCTTTCAGAGAGTTTGCAAGAGATTCCATGAACATTAACCACCTTTCTCTTCTCTGAGCTGATTTTAGAATTTAATTGAGAATATTTAGAGGTGATTTTAATCATTCAAAATGGACACGGGGGGTATCTTATTCATACTTCAGGTGACTTTATAAATAACTCTATCATGCCGTATTAGTTCTCTTTCTATGGTTCTGATGTTATGATTCTTTGGGCAAATGTTGTTCATCACAGCACGTTTCTTGGACTGGCCTCGGCTCTTACCGGTTGCACAACGTAAGCCTTCGAATCTTTCAGTCTCTGGCATAAAGGATGTTGTTTCATCTATCTAATAATAAAATACTTCTGAACTTATCTCGGTATCTGAAGTTGGTTAGTGCTGATAATGGACGATGCTTGCGCAGCTTTGAGGAAGCAATCAACCTTGCAACGGAAGGAGACTCCACCGAGATTGATATGCTCGTTGGAGACATTTATGGTAATTATCTCTCTATCTTACAACTCTTACAGCCTGAAAGGATTGGAAGTGCTCGGAAATCTGATTCAATACCCAGAAATTCTACATGATTTTAACAAACTGTGTCAGGGAACATGTTTAACCACTCTAAAAGTGTGGGTGGGTGGTTTTCTCAGGTGGTGATTACACGGAGATGGGACTAGCTGCTACAACAGTTGCTAGCTCATTTGGGAAGGTAACACTAAAGTCTTCCAGAGTTCTCTCTTTTTGGCTTGATATTGTAACCTGTCTCACGCATGCTTGACATGAATTGTGTAATCGGCTTCCTCTCACCTCAAGCGTGCACAAGCTTAGAAATGGGGAGAACACCAAGAAATCTCATGAATAGTGAAAATCAGCTTTGAGAAACTTTATCATGAGAACATAAAACACCCCAGTTTTTGTCTAAGTGAGGATGGGCTGGGGATTTCGCAGCTGGTGCAGCCAGAGAGACGGGAACTAGCCATGAAAACACCGCAGCACCTGGCGAAAGCTGCGCTGCTCATGGTGACCAACAACATCGGCTCAATCGCCATGCTACATGCCCAAGCTGCGGGAGTCCGCCAAATCATGTTCACCGGCAGCTTCTTACACGAGAATCAGGTCCATCATCCTCTGTACACTTCCTTGCAAACAACACGGCTTCTCTCCGGTCACCAAACGTAATCAGATATCCTTCCAGCTCAAGTAACTTATCAAAGTCCACGATAGAGGTTACTTGTTAAATAACGTGACATAATTCTTCTAATGTTAATCTGCAGACAAAGGAAAAGCTCATCAAAGAGGTCATGCTGACTTTCTGCTTGCTGTGCAGTTTGCAATGCGGCTGCTTGCAGTGGCGATGGAGTTTTGGTCCAAGGGCAACATCAAGGTGATAAATCTATTTCTGATTGACCATGTTAGAGTTTATTTGTAAAGTCGCCCAAAGTCAGAATAGATTGTTCACAGTAGATCTTTGAGCTTTAGGACGCAATATGCAATATTTAGGGGCATTTCTAGTGAACCTTGGTTTCATATTTTCACACAATGTTGGTTGCAGGCTGTGTTTTTGCGCCACAAAGGACACGCTGGAGCAATGGGTGCCCTGCTCAGTACATTGGACCCTTTGAACCCCATCGACAACTTGATTCTGGACGCCAGTTGAGACAAGAAATCAGTTATTTTTCTATTTTATTCATTATTGATAGGCTACAATGTAGTAGAAACTCTGAGACAGAGAGAGAGAGAGAGAGAGAGAGAGAGAGAGAGAGAGAGAGAGAGAGAGAGAGAGAGAGAGAGAGAGAGAGAGAGAGAGAGAGAGAGAGAGAGAGAGAGAGAGAGAGAGAGAGAGAGAGAGAGAGAGAGAGAGAGAGAGAGAGAGAGAGAGAGAGAGAGAGAGAGAGAGAGAGAGAGAGAGAGAGAGAGAGAGAGAGAGAGAGAGAGAGAGAGGATTGCCATAAAACTGGTAAGTGCTTCTATTTGGAGTTCTTATAATTTCAACACCTTGTTGGATGTTTTTAATTTATTCAATACAAGGCCCATTGCTCTACATTGAAGTGTTATGCGCACAAGAGTTTCTCCATGCAAATCTTCTGGTATGTAATTGTTCTCCATCAATTATGTATGTGTTTTGTTCAATAATCCTTAAAGTGATGTGTACAAAGTTTGTTGGTAGAGGTTTTAATGGTATCTAATCCCTAGAGTTCTTTGACAACTTAGCACCCAAACTTACTAAAAACTGCCACTCTCAATGCGTTCAATACAAAATGCAAAATAAGTGCATCTTTTAATATCCGCAACATAAATGTCATGGAGATGTAATGGTAGATTGAGTGCAACTTGTAGGCTGGACTCAACAATCCAAAAGATTGAAGTGTCTACTTGCAAAAAGTTCTTGTAGCCAACCAAGGTATTTTTAGCCCAAAGTTTGAAAGAGTCCAACACCGCGATGGTAGAGCGTGTAAGTAACGATGCAATATTAGTGAAAATTGTCTCATATGCATTAGTCAGCCATCTATATTTGGATTTGTGAATCTTATAGGTGGCCATCAAGAACGGCAGTGCATTATGTGACACAGGTATTTCTGGAAAAATGATGCCCAGTTCCTGAACCAGCTGATCGTAGATGGAAGTCTGTAGACGCCATACTGGGCCAGTTTTGCATGGCACAAAATCCGTTCCCATCAGACGTTGCAATGCTTGCAGTCTAATGTGACGAATACACATAAAGCATGCGTTATTGCCTCCTTTGTCCAGTCCAGAAATGTACAGGTTATCAGTTAACCATTCTAGTTCATTCCTGACTGCAGGGATATCCAACAGGAATTGTCCTATAACTTTGAAGCCAAACTTGTTTGCTTTTGCAGCCAAACGAAGTTTGTTCAAGCAGAGTTGTACGAGAAAGGCCTTGGCATTCTCCAGGTCCAATCCTAAAGCAGATAATCCCAGAATCTGTGAGATTTGACTGAATGCATCAACCGTAACCTCAATTGCAGGAGCAAAGGCGGTAGGTTTTAAAGGGATGTGATTAAGTCCAAGAGACAGAGCACGACGAAGTAAAGGATGTTGTACAATGTTCAGATCCATGGATCTAACATGTGTGCACGACTTAGAAAAATCAGATGATTCAGATGCGGTAAGGACGTCAAGAAACGGACTCAATCGTTTTGCTGAAGTGCAAGCACATTTAGCGTTTTCATTAAGAAGATGCAGAAACGAAAAGTTTTTTAAAACAGCAGAAGGTCTGTAGAACTTAGTGGCTAAACTACGGTCATAAGACCAAGAAAAAGCCAGAGTATCTAAAGATACCACATTGTCCAGAGCAAAATGACACAAAACCTCATGAATTGAATGGCGAACGTTAATCCATTTGAGAGCTCTGCTACAGTATTTAAGTCCGATATATCGAAGTCGTTCTGTATCCTTGGAGCGAGATATCTTCCGCCGCCCGTAATTGTCTGTCGTAATGATCCTGTCAGGGCAGTCTGCGCACACATGCCCGTGAAAGGAGATCAGTCCAAGTTCCAATCCAACACTCGGCCCTTGAGTGAAGTCTTGGTGCTGCGCTGTTCAGTTGGCTCAGTGCTGGTGCCGCTGGAGCGACCTGCTGAAGCCGGCAAACGGTTTCGACTTGGTGAAGTTACCTTGTGTGCTTCCCGATTGAGAGAAGGAGAGCCGCTCTGACCATGCTCCGTCAACTGAGGATTCAAGTTCCGGCTGGACTGTGCAGTGTAATTCCTACGCTGGCTTGAATTGGCATAGTGAGCACCACGGCGAGCCCCCGTCGAATAAACAGAAGGCTCATTAGAGCTCGCAGCTGAAGGCTTGGGTCGAAAGTTGCGATTGTAAGCACCACGACCACCACTGAATCCTCCACGCTTAAGATGGCTCCGTCCATGTGAACTACCCGACTGTGTGTAACTTGTCAAGGTTTCAGGTGAAACGTTGAGGTTTACCTTTTGCTGTTTGTTAGGACCAGGACTCGGCATAGAAGGTGGAAAGACAAAACCTACTGGTTTGATCATCCTCACAATCTTCCGAATGCCCAAGGCATCAGGATGTGCAGTAAGCAGTGGTGCCTCAGGGTCTTTGGCGAAATCCGAGGCTGCTTCAGTTACGAGTGACCGCAGGTAGTTGAACGCAATTTGGTGTCGTACCGCCGGGAAAGCAGCTTTGCCTAACCAGACTATGAACGCTGCTAGTTTGGCTGCCAGGGTGGGATGCTCCTCACCAAAAAATGCCTCAAGGTGGTTGAGCAGGTACCAGACGTAGTGGTCAAACCACATTATGTCGCCTTTACATCCGACTGTTGCCTCCTTAGGACATGCACATCTCAAATATGGACGTTGTACATTCCAGAGCGCAGAAGAATGCTTGTTTCTACGACCATAGTCTGTCTTGAGTTCCTACTTAGTGAAGAGCCTCAGATCCAGCGAGGGGCACTTCTTGTGGTCGAGGGATGATAAAGGAAATGCATTTGGAATCTCTACGGATTCCTTGAGCACTCCAGTATGGAACACGACACTCATTTTGAGCTCGTTAACCTTATCTGTAGGCATATTAATCCACGCCTGCCACATCGGAATGGTGATTGGAGCCAGCAGATTAATGTTGGGAATGGACCAACATCTATGGTCCTTGTGGCCCAAAGTTTCCTCCACAGTACGTGGAGGTAGAAATGGCACCGAAGGTCCTTTCCCCGACGCAAGGAGTTGTGCGTTTGCTCGTTCGTCCTGCGTTATCTGAATGGCCGTCGACAGATCTTCTAGAGCTGCAAAATGGGCTGGTGCTATATTCATCGCGCTTAGCAGCGGATGAGACAGGTCTGTAGTGATAGGGTAGGTAGAGGTGGATGACTCTTGTGGATTCGCCAGCTTGAGTGCCTTGTCCACAAGGGAAGCCTGTTGCATGGCTGCTTCCAGCTCCTCGTTTTCTTCCTCCAGGATATTGGCCAGAACTTCATGCGCCGCTTTGAGTTTCTCAAGCGCACTGGCCATTTCGCCAATTGAAAGAATACGAGTCCATTGGGAAAGATCCAGCGTGGTGAGAAGTAGTGGAGCATGCTCACCTTCTTCGTCCATGTCAGCTAACGCCAGTTTATCCTGCGTTTGGATAAACTCATGAATTTCTGGAGCCGGTATAGCCCCAATAGTAGCTTGAACTGCTGGAGATGGAGCAGGCAGTGGATCCGAGTAGCCCAAACTGAGAAGGTCATTATGCCATGCGCGTGCGCTAGCACCCCTTGCATGCTGAAAAATGATAGTCAAACACAAAAACAAGTTAGAAAGCGACAGAAGCTCACCACTTCTGTCTGAATATAATTCAGAGAGAGTAGATCCATACAGATCTTTTCAGAACACTTTCTATCAAGTTCTTGTAAGGACATAACATTATCAGACGCATATGAACCAAAAACGCTAAAGATCATAGAACTATACGACAGAAATGGAAAGACCAGCTCGGTACATGACCAGAACAGGGTGGGTGGGTGGGAACAAGCTAACTCGCTTATCATCAATAGCAAGCTTTCATGTTTTGCGGAAGATCTAAGTTCTACCAGATTATCCATGCAAGTGCACTAGTGTACTGTATATGTGGGTGGAATAGCGAGGAAGGGTTTCAACAATCCTACTACTGTACCACAATTGACGTGAAACAATTCATTCAAAGAAAAGCCGAAAATAATACTAAGCAGCCTGCTTGTAAACTGAACATGGCAACTAGTCACTCTGCACCCTGTGTGCAGTAAGCCGAATTGCGGTGGTTTGCACCAAACGTGAAGGAGTGGCCTCACCTGCACCCATGGAAAACAACGAAGACAAAGTTAGTTGTGATCCGTATGCAAGGTGTCTTCAGCCAACTCCATCTTGTTATCGATGTCACACATTTGAGCGCAAAAACCAAACGCAAACGTTAGAACTTTTCATGTAAGCATAACATGAATGCAACACCGCGAGCATGACACCAAACCCAATTAAGAAACTGCAGCCCTCGCCAGCAGGCGGTCACGCCACCTGTGTGTGTTCCGCCATATTCGGCAGTCACCAACGACGTCCGCCAGCATGCGCTACACAGACAGCAGCTTGAAAAACAGTGTCCACACGAACCAAAGACCCTCCCACACAATACAGTTGTGACCGAAGCAGTCAGTCCAGAGAGCCTCTCCCTGTCGACATGTTGAAGAGTGTACTGGATGACTGGTGTGCGTAAGCAGGTACTGAGCATGCCCTTAAGTGTGAACTGAGCTCCTTGGAGTACGCTGAAAATGATGAGAAAAGCATCCAAGTCATGATTGACAAGATGTATGTGTTCAGAACACCAGTTCTGGTGGTATGAGTTGGTGATATGTTGTCACTGTAGTGACCACGTCGATATCGTGGAGAACGTAGGGTCAGATCACGCCGCCAGAGAAGTTTCCAGAAGCTTGGTCCTATACTGGTTATGTACCGGAATCGTGCCAATGTTGATACTTGGCCGGTAATTTAGAGCCTATACCCTTGAAAGATATAACCTCAAAAGCTATACCCATCTATAAGCAGGTATCAAAGCACGTACACGAACCATGCCAATGTAGATACCTGTCTGGTATTTTAAAGCATATGCTCATGAATGAAAACCCTCGAACGGCATGCCAGTCTTGCTGTAAGTATGCGTTAGAATGCATCAGTGTGTGTAGAGAGCAATTGCATGTAGACGATGGCAGTAATAGCGTTTCAAAAAATTCCCGACCCCTTTGCATTTTGAGCAGGAGAGAGAGAGAGAGCGAGAGAGAGAGGATTGCCATAAAACTGGTAAGTGCTTCTATTTGGAGTTCTTATAATTTCAACACCTTGTTGGATGTTTTTAATTTATTCAATACAAGGCCCATTGCTCTACATTGAAGTGTTATGCGCACAAGAGTTTCTCCATGCAAATCTTCTGGTATGTAATTGTTCTCCATCAATTATGTATGTGTTTTGTTCAATAATCCTTAAAGTGATGTGTACAAAGTTTGTTGGTAGAGGTTTTAATGGTATCTAATCCCTAGAGTTCTTTGACAACTTAGCACCCAAACTTACTAAAAACTGCCACTCTCAATGCGTTCAATACAAAATGCAAAATAAGTGCATCTTTTACAAATAGTACGCAATGGTCAATTTTGTACATATTTAATTCACAATGGAGAATGTAAAAAAAAATTTGGAAAATTCAAGAGATTTGTCTATGTTTTACTCGTGTAAGGTCTAGGTGATATCCATGTAATGCCTTGGTGATACCCATTGTGTCCAAACCACTGCAAAAAGTTAAAATATTTGGTTTGACATGTAGGTGCCAAAAACTTACCATTGCGTACGGTATATAATTGGAGGATCTTGGACTAGGATTGTACTAGTATGTATGGTAAACAATTTGGTCAATTTGACAACACAAATAGAAACATATTAGCCTTTGATGTAAGACATAAACTTTTTTTGAGGTCATGCTAGTCATCTTTAGCAAAATTCGACCACCTTCTACAACAAACTTTTGCACTATCGGCCGTGATTTTTTAATTTTAACTAAATAGTATCATGTTAGGCACATGTGCACCCAATTTTAGGAGTAGAAGTAAAATAGATTTAGATGTCATTGAAAAACCTCCAATGCAACTATGGGCTCAGAATAAACAGTACAGTAACAAGTTTTGCATATAACACATCCTTCTCATATTTTTAAACTCGAATACCCGTATGATAGATGCGAAGATTTTCATTTCATTTCCAATATAAATTTTTAAAAGATTGGGCTAAAATTCTAATGTCTATTGGATTTAGAGCTCATTAGAATTTTGCTACTTTGTTTGTCATGTGTCACTAAAAATTCTTGAAAAACTTTTTGTATGTCACTGAAATGTATTTGTCAGTAGGATTTCTACCAAAAAAATTATGTCAATACAAAGCTATCCAAAAAAATTCCAACTCAATAAAAAAAAATCTCAAAAAATCATGCCAAATTTGTCCCCCAAGGAGACAATTGTCCTTTTAGGGGTTAACTATTCTTCTATTTTAAACCTCATATTCCTTGTTGATTAAGACATAAAGTTGTTGTGTGGTTTGAAGACATGTTTGAAGCAACTTGTTAAGAGCATCTCCAGGCGGAGACAGAGAAACGGAACATTCAACGAATTTGGAGTTTTGCAAGGATAGAAAGTTGCACCCAAGACCTCAAAACGGGAAATATTATTTAATTTTAGAAGTTTTGGTGCATGGCACAGAGAAATCTCCTTGGATGGGGGAGTGCGCCATTTTTTGATGTTGGCAATACACCCATACCCTCGCGACACGTAGCATCGTGTCATTGATGGCGACACGTGGCGCCGTGTCATTCATGGAGGGAGGTGAAAGGTGAAAGCGTCCTTTTGGACAAAAAAAATTGGAGCGTGCGGTGGAATCAAGCAAACGCCAAACCCTATGCCACTCATGGCGTGGAGAAGATTTTCCGTCCTAGCATGGAAAATTCCACGCCAGGAATGGAGATGCTCTAAGTGCGGGCATAAATACTTAAAACTACTCAATTTTATTAATAATATTGGCATGTGCATCAAGCTATTGAAGTCCTTTAAGTTTAGTTTCTAAATGGCAACCAAAGCTCTCATTATTTTTCCAAATCAATCTTTAAACTTAATTGAATCAATCAAACAACATATTTGATTATAGTCCTTTAATATATCTTTCAATAGCATATAATTTAAGTGTGTTTGTTTCAATCTTTTGAATAAATAAACTAAAGTAGGCAACTTCTTAATGAGGTCACACATCAAAGTTGAGTAAGTTTTAATTTGATTAATTCTAACAATCTAATTGAGCATTTACAAATAAAAAAGATCAATTTTCTTATAGTTGTATGATTGGCCAAAATCATTTGGAAATTCTTCAAAAGCCGTTCCTTTAAAGTTCAATCCAACTACAACAATAATTCCTCCACGGTTTTGCAAACTATATCTTTTCAACGAACTAGCAAGAAAACATTCTCAAATTATGTACCTTCTCACGCATTACAACCAATTTATTACAATGTACATTTTCAAGGGATTAATCTAGCTATCCATGCAATCCACCTACAAATCTAGCTAGTACAATTAAAGAACTAGCTTACTTTGAATATTGACACGTTGAAGAATTAACTTGCTTGAGTTTACCCTTCGAGCACGGCAACAACAGAGAAGGGTGCGCAAAACTTCAAAATCATGCTTCTATTATCAAGGACTAAACCATTTGTTTGTCATTTAATAATAATAATGTCATGCATATTTGGCCAAATTTTTAATACCTTTGTAATTAAGTCTCAAATATCATCACTTGAGAAGAATACAATAATGAAAACATCTCTATATGATTTAGAACACAACGAAAGGGGTGAAATGGTCTCTTGTTTAATATACATCAATAAATTTGCTTGCTAGAGTACTCATCTAGAGTTCTCCTTCTTCTTCATCCACGTCTAAATTCTTAATCCAAAAACTTCATTCTACATGTTTAATCTTACTTTCTCATCCATAATCCAGAGTCTACACGATGGCTAGATTCACAACATTGATGTACACGGTGGCGGATTCTGCCACGGTGGCACTCAACCCCACCCACCACGTCAGCCACCCTTCACTGGTCCACCCCGTGGTCATCCTACGTGGCCAAAGCCTTGTCCACGTCAGCTCGTCTTCCTCGCGTCCAATTTGTTTCTAGGGTTTGGAGCTCAGTAGCGAAGGACTAGGGTTTCGCTTCACTCGCTCGACCGTCACTTCCACCGCAATGCCGCTCCGACTTGGAACTACGTAGAGCTAGTTTTAGGGACGGGGAGTACGAGGCCGCTGCGGGAGGTTCAAAACGAGCGTAGAAGCGCTCGCTTTGGCAGAGCGGAGCGGGAGTTGCGATGGATCTGCTGGCGCAGTACAGCGATGGCGGGGGGGATCCGGAGGACGTGGCGATGAGTGGGATTTCCTCTCCCGACGCGTCTCCAGTTCGCCTCCTGGCGCCTCTGCGGTCGGCCGCGCCGGAGGTGAGCGAGTCGGTACTCGTGGTGAGCGCTTCTGGGACGGTGGATCCGCTGCGGAAGCCGCTGGACCCGTCGCAGCGGCGGGTGAGCTACAACCCGACGGCGGAGCAGCTGTGGGCGCCGGTGGCGGGGCCTGAGCACCCGTACGCGAAGGACGGCGTGGCGCAGGGGCTTCGCAACCACAAGATAGGGTATGTGGAGGACGCGGCGATCGCGCCGTTCATGTTCGATGAGCAGTACAATACGTTTCACGCGTACGGGTTTGCGGCGGACCCCGGCGCGACGACGGGGAACAACATCGTCGGGGATGCGAGCGCCGTGGAGGCGAGCGACGGCGCGACGGTGTACAACCTGCCGCAGCACGAGCACCGGAAGCAGCGCAAGAAACGGCCGCGGAGCGAGGGCGAGGTGGACGAGGAGGAGAAGGAGAAGGTGGACAATCCCGCCACTGACGAGTGGCTGGTGAAGAACTCCAAGTCGCCGTGGGCGGGAGAGAAGGAGGGGCTCCAGGGCGAGCTCACGGAGGAGCAGAAGGGGTACGCTGAGCTCCACGCGGAGAAGAAGAACCAGAAGGACAAGGGCGAGAAGGTGGACTTCGATAATAAGAGCACGTTCCATGGGAAGGACGAGGTGGATTATCAAGGACGATCCTGGATCGCTCCTCCCAAGGATCACAAGGCGACGAACGAGCATTGCTACATCCCGAAGCGATGGGTGCACACATGGAGCGGCCACACAAAGGGCGTTTCTGCAATCCGGTTTTTCCCCAAGTATGGCCATCTTCTTCTCTCTGCGAGTATGGATACCAAGGTGAAGATCTGGGATGTGCATGGAAGTGGCAAGTGCATGCGGACGTACATGGGCCACTCGAAAGCAGTTCGTGACATTACCTTCAACAACGATGGTTCCAAGTTTTTAACGGCTTCCTACGACAGGAATATCAAGCTGTGGGATACCGAGACAGGCCAGGTGATTTCAACTTTCACGACAGGGAAGATTCCGTATGTGGTGAAGTTCAACCCGGACGAGGACAAGCAGAACGTGCTCCTGGCAGGGATGAGCGACAAGAAGATTGTGCAATGGGACATGAACACCGGGCAGATCAGTCAGGAGTATGATCAGCACCTCGGCGCTGTGAACACGATCACGTTTGTGGATGACAACCGGAGGTTTGTGACGTCGAGTGACGATAAGTCGTTGCGTGTGTGGGAGTTTGGGATACCTGTTGTGATCAAGTACATCAGCGAGCCGCACATGCACTCGATGCCGTTTATTACTGTGCACCCGAACACGAACTGGTTTGCAGCGCAGAGCTTGGATAACCAGATTCTTATTTACAGTACTCGGGAGCGGTTCCGGCTCAACAAGAAGAAGCGGTTTGCGGGGCATATTGTGGCTGGGTATGCGTGCCAGGTGAATTTTTCACCGGATGGGCGGTTTATCATGTCTGGAGATGGTGAAGGCCGGTGCTGGTTCTGGGACTGGAAAACCTGTAAAGTGTTCCGCACGTTGAAGTGCCATGAAGGTGTGTGTATAGGAGCTGAATGGCATCCTTTGGAGCAGTCCAAGGTGGCCACCTGTGGCTGGGATGGTCTTATCAAGTACTGGGACTAGGACCCTTCGGAGATGAGAAAAATCAACAAGCCGTGTATTCTTGGACTCCAAATCGACGCAGGTGTGCTTTGAAGCGTATGTTGATGCTACCCAGCTCCACGAGGCGTTCCGCAACGCGAGAATCCGTGAGGTTTTCATCTTCTCCTCTCGTGTAATTATTGCTATGCTTGAAGGTCTTGGACACACGTGATTTACTCCTCTTATTTGAGTTGTTGTCTTCAGAGGTATGTTGTGACCTCTTAACTATCCAGAGAGGAAAAGATCACCAAACTAGCAGGTCGAGTCCTCTCCTTGTCCCTTTTTCTCTCTCTTAGCAGCTGCTTACTGGTTCTGCAGGTCACCACTATGTACTTCGCCTTCGGGCATCCCATGTTTCTCTTGTAACCCGAGATGGGATTTCACGGGAAATTCATGACGTTTTGGACAAACCATGAGCGTCAGAGTCAGAAAAAAAGATAGAGTGATCACGTTAAGTCCTCGAACAGTTCGTAGGGAATGAGGGCTTAGGTCACAAGGTTCAGAACAGGGAGAGTTAGAAACAGTCATTACGTCTTAAACGACGGTGGTTACAGAAATTATTCCTTAGGGCCCTAGCGTTTTTGCTGGCCTCTAGGTGTTCCCTGTCCACTTCGCCAAAATGGTGGCTTGTATCAACTTGACTAGAAGCCAGAAACATGTACGTAATGTAAAACGAGGGTTTTTTTTTCTCCAACTGCATTTGCTTCTCTTGCTTTTTGAATATTCTCAGTGATATGCTCCGTGCACGCCTCAATCTTTGAAAGCTTTCATCATATTTGGCTTGTTTTCAAGTTATTTTTTTATTCTATTTTCCTGGAAGAGATTCGGAGTACTAAGATTGAGTCTTGTGTTCAGAAGCTAGTTTGACATGAGCGCTCAGAAATTTCAGTAACAGTCACTGCTCGTTGCACCGGTGGTCTAGTGGTAGAATAGTACCCTGCCACGGTACAGACCCGGGTTCGATTCCCGGCCGGTGCACTCTTTTTCATGTTTTAAAAATAGCATTCAGATTCTGTATCTGCTTTTTAAATCTTCATCTGCTTCTCTTGCTTCGGTTTGTCTGGTCACTAGTCTGAACTGTACCCAAAGTTCACACCTGGCAACCATATCCACGAGTCCACACCGCGTCAAAGCGGCAGAGGTCCCACTTGGCACAACCTCACATGTGTCTAGCAGCAACAAGGGAGTGAGATCAGGCTCTCTCGCTGAGATAGTAGCTCTCCACCTCTGCAAAGATTGTTTTTTTCCAGCCCTCAAACTAGCTTCTCGAGTCGTATGTGAAACTTAGGAAGCAGGGGTTTTGAATCTGTCTAGATCTGTGATGACTGTGAACCCACTTTGGCCATGAATGAGTTTGTGAGGTTGTTGTTTTACACCTACCTCCCACAGATCGCTGCGGTGGGATACTCGGCTCTGGCCGTCCTCGTCGTCTCCCTGCTCGTCAAGTTCCTCAAGAAAGGCGCTGCTTAAGTGGGGTGGTTTCACTGTAACCCTCACTCTTTGCACCATGAACGAGTTTGTGACGCTTGTGTTTTACCAGCACCTTCCAGGTTTGATTGTGCTCGGGGCGACTGTGCTCGCCATCCTCTTGCTCGTGTACATCTTCAAGTGATGGCGTCTTTCAAGATAGCGCTCTTGAGTTTGAGGTGAGATTCTTTTTTAGTAGAGAAAGTGGCTTCTGGAAGAGTAACTCTAGTCAGCAATGGTCATTAGAAGTGTATTGGATATAGTGCTTACTACCATGCTTTTTAATCTGATGGGGGGTCTTTCTTATGTTTCAGGTTGGATGTGCTTGGAGGGGAGCTTGGCCATCATGAAAGAGAAGATGAGAAGGTTTACATATGTATGTCTAATAGTATGTACCTGATCAAAGTCCCTGACATATTCCCCTATAGAGGATATTTGTCATTTTTTTTTAATTGATTTGGAAACATGTATACCAACCCTAGTTACTATTGGAGGGGTTTGGAACTGTGAAGAAGTTTCTCGTGGATTTAGTTCAGCTTACGATAGAAAAACTTTATTACCAAGTCTTTCATTGGGATTGAAACCATTTGATGCATTGTATTGTGCATTCGCCTCACATGTGCATTAGTGCATTCATGTCAGGATTTGGATTCTGTCGACGCTCCATGATAAATATTCTATGACAATACAATATGTTGCGTGAGAGACAATGCCTCTCTCACTAGGCTTTATATCAATTGAGATCACACAAGTTTTTTGTTTTATGTGAAGTAATTGCTGCAAAGGTTTTTCCTATGTACACTCTACAGCGTTCTCTGCTGCATATTCATGACCAAATAGTAGGAGAGCACACTGCTTCAAAATTGAAAAAAACTTGTAAAAACAAATGGAAATGTCAGTTAATTCCCCACCGTGACTCGAGTCATGGATCAAATATGGTCCTCCCACGACTCTGGCACCGGATCATGAGAACTGGACTCGCCATGAATTCTCTTCCCTTGGGACTTGCACTGTTCCCCTGGAGCCGCCTGTGCAGACATCCTGAGCTCCTGCACCCTTGTCATTCTTGGAGCTTGCGAAGGGGCTCGCCTCTCGAGCATGTTATCCCAAATCCAGTCATCTTGGGAAGTACTAGACGACTCTCCTCGAGCTTGTCCAGGAGGTCCAACGAATGCCATCATGAGAGAGCTTAAGTCTCGCTGTTGTGCTGCTCCAGAGGTTTCACAGAGAGAAAACGCTGAGGTATATGCTAAATTTTCCTCGGGCTGTTGTGCTGTTCCAGAGGTTCCATAGAGAGAAAACGCTGAGGTATATGCTAAATTCTCCTTGGGCTGTTGTTGCCTTGTCAGGGAACGAAGACTTGGCCCTGGAAAGTCGCAATGTGCCCGCATGGTTGAGGGAGCTGAACCGAATACAAAAGTCTCAGTACATTCGAACTCAGACGTCGCTACATCAGCGTGCTGCTGTCCCATGTCGAAATCATCAATCACAAGTGGTGAGGCAGGTGGTGATAAGGGTGGGGGTCCTGATCCATCATGTTCCGCCCACCAATTGGCCCTCAAGGCATCATCAGTGATCTGTTTCGAGGTTCTTCTTCTCTTGGGAGCCTGAGACGCTGTTCTTGCCGTCTCGTTCGGTTCATTGAACTTGTCGTCGACCTTGGGCTTGGGGATGGCCAGCTTGAGCCAGGAGTTCCCCGCGCTGAGTATGGTGCTACCCAGCCCTGTCGCAACTCGTTCCACTTTCTCCTTGTAAGTTCCTTTCCACATCCCATTCCACATCCGATTCCGATCGGAATCGTGATGAGCCATGTAATGTGTCATGAACGCTTCATACAGAGGATCCTCGTCGAAGCGAGCCATCAGCCAATCTTTAATCGTAGAGAGCTCCACCACCACCGGAGGGGCCACCCCCAACCACGCACCGTACAAGGCCTGGCAGAGATTCTTCTCGCAAGGACGCGGAACGATGGAAGTCAGCACGTCTGGCTGCGTTTCATGGTTGCACACACAACACGATCGCTTGATGAACACCAACTGAGCAACCACGTACTGCATGAGGCCTGTGATGAGGTCGCCCTCCGGGAATTCGTACCCGCTGCTGGCTCGCTTGATATGTACCTCCTGTTTCAGGTACTGCCGCACCAAATGAGGTATGTAACATGACAAGCCAGCGACTGGCGGCAACGCTACTGTTTTAGCCTCAGTATGCTTCCAGCTTCCTCGGAAACCAATAGGATCGCCTTGGTGGGCGGAGACTCGCACATCTCCCTGGAGAAGACTTTCACGCACGTTGGTGGGGTCGAGGAAGATCTCCACATAGAGAGGAGACTCGCGCGAGATACCAGTTGACAATGTAGCGATATCATCTTCCATGAAAGCGCCCACTTGAAACCTCAACTCTATTGAGCACCTGTTGAAAGAATCAACGGAAATAATCCCTTTGTCAGTCATTTTCAAGAGGCAGAAATGATATATTGGAACCGCCCATCTATCCAACACTACATATTGTCATACTATTTCCCCACTTCTAGTCCGTGCAAGATCGTGGTCTATATGAATAGAACGTACCTTAATTTGTTGAATTTACATGAACACCATTGCAGCACGTTCCCCTCGGTAGCTGCGTGGAAGACATATGATCGATACATGCGAGCTATGTCCGGATCACAGGCAGGCTCCTCTGCCAAAGTTTGAAGTAGCGATGTCCGCTTTTTTTTCGCAGATGAAGCTGTCAAAGCATCCCATGCACAAAATTTAAGTTATTCATATCATTATGATACTACAGTACTACTGTCTTGAAATGAAATCCGCGAGCTCCAGCGAAACACTGCGTTAAACAGAGTATTAAGTTGATCCTAGACGAAGTAGCATCTGCAACAGAGGAGTACAAACCAACTTCCTATCCACATTGTCACCAGTCTCTAATGTCTGTAAAGAGTGTTCTAGTTGGGTTTTCTTAATAAGAATTCCTTCAAAGTGATAGGTCCTTAAATCATTCGCTCATCCTTACACGCATTCTGAATTCAAATCAGTCACCCGGGCACTCTTTTCTCAATTGAACTGAAAAGAGAGTTCCCATCATGGGCATAAGGAATTATACAAAAGAACAACCATACTTACCTGATGAGGAAATGTCATGGTCAGACCAATTGCTTGAATTTGAAGATGAATAGCTCGCTAAGTGTTCCAAAACCTTGGTTTCTAGTCCGTCTTGGACACAACTACTCTGTTCCTGCGAAATAAAATAATCGTGTAAGTGATTTTAAGCATAAGCTTGAACTTCGTATGTAGGTCTCATGGCTAGTACAGTCACTGTAGACACATAATTACCTGGTCCGAATCGTCAGCTGAGCAGGTAGCAGAATTCATCTTCAAGCTAAAAAATTCGTTGATAAGTGGCGAGCATTCGCGCTTTCCAAATGGATCTAAGTCTCTCAGCATCACATCCAAACTCTTCGCATCTGATAACTCATTACCAAGAGCGTCGGCCTCATCCCCCACGGTTGATTCATTCTTTAGTGGTCGTACTACCTCCCAGCTGCTCTCAGAAGATGTATCATTTCCAAAGTCGCTCTGCCAGCTACTACCAAAGGAGTCAGTTCGGAGCAGCGTTCCTGTTGGATTTGTACCATCTCCCATGTCACCGACATCAAATTCCTTACAATCCAGTGAAATTAAAAAATCCAGCGAGTGGTCGTCGGAACCAGGTCCAAAATCTACGGAATTAGGTCCAAAATCTACGGAATTACAATGATGCTGAGTTGCCGAGGTCTTCTGCTTCTCTACCATTGATGATGGTCCACCCATCAAACCGTCTTGCTCGAAATGTAGACTCGGAGTGGAAGCTGGATCTACTTCATCTGAAAATTCATCCATTGCTGTATCGCAGGGACCCTCGACGACGTCACTGGCGGGATTATCGTCTGCATAGGCATTCATACAAGGAATCACAACATTATCAAATTCGAGAAATTTTAGAAATTAGCCAGAGCTTTACCATTACACGATAGTGCTGAATATCTGCTAGTGCACCGTTAAGAGCATATTACTACCATTTTTCATAGCCCGTCAACAATCAAGGTCCACTAATGTGTATACAAAATTATAGTTGAATTTATCTGCTTCCTTACATCTCAAACCCACTTTGAAGATTATCACAATCATAATCAATATTTGAGCTCATTTACCTCTCTTCAATTGAAAAGCATGAGGAACTTCAGAAGGATTTGTGTACAAGTCAACAAATATTCGTGCCCCGACTTCAGCAACCTCTGCGGTTGCTGCAGCAGCTGTCTGGCATTTCCTTGCTGCATGGTGCGCTTGCTGCCGAACCCAGAGACTGCCGGCTTTACTTGAGCAGTCCTCCTACAGGAAAACGCAAAAGCTCAACCGACCATTCGAAGACACTTTCCCTAGAGAGCCTAATGTACCGAAGAGAATGGCTTAAGCTTTGAAAGCGAGGTGGGGAGGGAAGCGAACCTGCTCATTGTAAAAGTCACTAGTCAGATCGAATGTTTCCTCTTGTTCTTGGTGAAGAGCTCGTAGAGTTATGTCATAAGCAGCACTTAGCCCTAGAATCTTTTCCAGCACATCTGAGATACTTTCTGCAGTTTGTAAATCCTGGACACTCTTCAGAAATGGTATGCAGAAATTCTCTCCAATTATCCTTTGCGAGGCAGTCGTTTCTGAAGAAGAGATTAAAAAAATAGTGAGAAATTTCATAGGTAAATAACTTGTAGAATTTGACACCTCATGACTAAGAACAATGCAATTTGAACCTCAACTTACGCGCTTAAGCCGTCAATTGACATGAATGTCATAATTCATCGTCACGCTCCCAACATGAATAAGACATACCTTTCGCGTCGAAAAAGCGTGTGAGTAAGTCGTTGCTCAGATTATCATCAACATCAAGATGTTCAATCGAGACATCCGTAGCACGAGACCCCTCACGCAGTCCTAGCTTCTGCATGGACAAGCGCAAGAGAGCCTGTAATCGGAGGAACGCCACCTCGTCGTTCGGAGGGCAAACCGGGAGCGGACAAAACCGTGTTGATCCCTGCGGAGAGCGAACAGCTACTTTGAATTTAGACCCCGACACAAGCATCCAGTCATCCTTTGTTTCACAAAACCCCGAGTAGTTGACGGGTGGGGTCAATTCCCAGCGAAGGCTTCCAATCGTCACGGTGGTCACGCCTTTCTCCGTAGGCGTAACCAAGACGCCCTCAACCAGAGCAGCTTCTTCTCCTCGTCGTGGGGGCAGCGTTCCAGTTTTCGATTTCCATTTCGCAATGTCTGTTAGAATTTTCTCCTCGACAGTGCCCCATGATTGACTGGTAGATTCCATAGTGCCCGCGGTAAAGTTTTCCGAGTGACTCTTGAAAACGCCGTCAAACCTAGCTACAGCACATAAAAAAAAAAAAAGATTTCTCAACACTCAACCTGTACTGCCATATCCCCGAAAGCACAAGCTAGCCTTACTCCCACCTCAATCTCCGAGGATGACCTCCGTCATCTGTACAGCTTCAACCCCCTCACATGCATCCTTCACAAACAGCAACAATAGAAACCTTGCATACCGTGAAATTACCGTCCGACTCCAAACGATGTCCTCTCCAAGTGCTTCGATAGTTCGATAGTGCCAAGGCAGTCCACAATGAGCCTATCACACAACACAAAAACAGCGTTAGAAAAGACAACAAAAGCGAAGCGGAAGGCACAAACGATCAAAACCAAAACCAATGATCAAAAATCGCTCTCTCTATCTCTACCTTTCTATGTCCAACCCGGAAATTATCCTGAATCAACACACTCTTCGCCAAACGCAACATCTTGAGAGCCTCATCAGTGCGTAAATCAACGAACACTCCGTTCCGCGATGCTCCAGACACTTTATTTCCATCTAATACGATCGAAGCCCTCCAACAACACAAGAGCACCTCAAAATTGCTTAACGAGCTTCTAACAGGACGATCTCCGCTTCGGACTCATTAGACGTACCAGCGAAACACAAACCGACAGTTTACCGACAGGAAGTTGTTCGTCCTCCTCCTCCGATGCGAATTCACCAAAAGCGCACGTCTCCAACCCCTCGCTCACGGAAAGCGAAACCTCGAAACTCCGTCTCCTCCTACACACACAGTCTCTTGGAACCTTCGCTCTTGCGACGCATCGCTCACAAACTACGCTAGCGTTCTGTCTCTCCTCTCTCCTCCGTCTTCTTAGTCTCCTCTACTTCTCCAAAATATACAAACCGAAGCTACGACGCCAATTGACCGGCAATGAAGCTCCCCTCGCGCAATGAAGCTTCCTTCAGGCGGGGAAATCAAGCCCCGCGGGGGACGCTAGACGCTGTTATTCAACTCAATTGTGTTCCCGATTGTGTGCACTCCAAAACTATTCTACGCGCAGCTCGTTCTGCGAGGATCACTCTCCAAAAGAGGAACACCTTTCCATCGCCATGCGCTTCTCGTCTCGTCTCATGTTTCCGCTTCACCATCGCGCAGCTCCTTCTTCTCTCGGAGACGAGGACTCAAACGCGTCACAGCCCCTTAACCCGTTCGTATCAATGTTTCGAGTAACATTTAAGTTTCTAAAATGTACGTAACGGGTAGTAATGGGTTTGGGGTTCTTTCTTTGAAGGTTTGATTGTCGGCATTGTCTGCGAGTTTAGGATCGAAAATCCGTCATGATACCAAAACCCGTCCACATCTACGAACGGGTATGAAATGTCGGGATTGAGATGGTTTAGTCGGCTTTAGAATGCCAAAAATCGTTTCGGGACCAAAAGCCACGCGTATCTAAGGAGAGAGTACATTTTGTTTCTGATATCTAAGTGCGTGGGTTCTGTTGACGTGGGGCGAACGAAAGGTTTGTAGGTCTTGGATGTGGAGGAGTAGAATGACCAAAAGGCAACACTGAACCTAAACCCGTGGGTTATCTCAGGAGCCGTACGTGTACCTCTCCAGCCCCTAATTTCTTTCACTATATTTCATATTAACCCCTACATGATAAAAGTCCCGAGGTGGGCTTTTGCAAACATTAGGCATGTTCCCATGGTTGCAATTTATATTTACAATTCACGAAGTTTTGTATAAAGATGCAAGTAGACGAGAGGTATATGGGAATATCAAATTTATTCTCAGCGGCCCTCTAGAAATAAGTTGTGCCATCTTAACCCCTAAGGTACTGTACAGTGACAGTTTTACACCAAAAAAACTTCAAAATTAATGGATTCTAGTGCAATGAATAAAGAGGGTAACAAAAACTTTGATTTTTAGTTTTGACCGTTGGATCTCAATAAAGGCTTAATAAGTAATACATGCTCAAAATTTCATAAACTTTGACCTCACGGATTGAAAGTTTATAGTATTTGAAGTCAAGCAAATGGTTCATTTTCTTCCCTGCGTTTAGTGGATTAGCAGACTTTGACTTCAGTTGGTGTCAAAAGTTTTCACTACACAAGGTCTAAATCCATTACCATCTTATTAAGCATGATGTTAGCTCCTAGCACACCAATTTTTAGAGGTAGAGACGGGGTGTAGCATATTCAAAACAAGTGTGCAAGGAGTGGAGGCTCGAAATTTGTTAATTCACACTTTAATTTTTTTTGAACTTAATATGTTTTTGATTGATAATCCGAATGGTTAATTAGAAGGTTTACATTACATATTGTTGTGGAAAAAATAAAAAGTGAAAAATATGAAGATCTCTAGGTTTTATGTGGAAAAGAAGAAGTTTCCTTGGTACCTTGCCCGACAATGAGTGAGAATGTATGAAAATGTTTGACTTGGGTTGGTATGCTATTTTCCACTAAAGACAAGAACTTTTTTTGACAATATGAAGGGAATAATATTACTTGCGAGTACTGAAAATCTCACTTTCAATAGAGTGTCCTATCAAAAGTTTTTGGAGGAGCCCAAGGTGTCCGCCCTCCCCATTTAAAATTCAAAACCCTATAACTTTTTCATCAAATGTCCAATTTAGGAAAAAAAAAAATTTCCCACTAAGGTCTTGGTAATGTCTTTCTATAGTAAAAATTTCAAAGAAGAATGTTGGAAATTGACACCATAGGAACCTGACCGAACTTTCAAAAAGCCCTTTTTGGACACTTGGTGCCTTAGGGGTTAAAGAAGAACTTCTCGAGTGCAGGCAAGACATGGAACCTTAAAAAAAAATTCTAGAACAATATTAAGTGTGAGATTTTCAATACTAGCAAGTAATATTATTTCCTTTCATATTGTCAAGAAACATTTCTTGTCTTTAGTGAAAAAACCAAAGTCAAACATTTTCACACATTGTACCAAAAATGTACCAAAAAAACTTCCTCTTTTTTCACATATAACTTAGAGTTCTTCATATTTCTTACTTTTCATTTTTCCTACAACAACATGTGGTGTAAACCTTCTTGTTGACTGCTTGGATTCTCATTCTAAAACAAGTTATGTTCACAAAAAAATTAAACATGAATTTGCACTTTTGAACCTCCGCTCCTTGCACAATCTTTTTGAACATGTTGCACCCCTCCTCTACCTCTAAATGCTCAAGAGTCCCCGGAAGAGACTCTTACAATCTCCGGAGGGGACTCTTGGACCTTTAGGGGTTAACATGATGGTAATTAATTTAGACCTTGTGTAGTGCACAAATATGACACCATGTGAAGTCAAAGTTTGTTGAACTACCAAGTGAAGAAAATAAAAACCATTTTCTTTACTTCGAACACTATAATCTTTCTTTTTGTGCGGTCAAAATTTATGAAAGTTTTGACCGTATGTTACTTAATAAGCCTCAATTGAGATCCTATGGTTTGAACTGGAACTAAAAGTTTTTGTTTCATCCTTTACTCATTGCACTAAATCACCAGTCATGAAGTGTTTTTGGTATTAAACTATCACCAAAATTTAGGGGTTAAAAATGCTTTGATGGTGTCATTTTTAATGTAAAGAGTAAAATAGTTATAAATTTTCTCAATTCTCTTTAACAATAATGTCCCAGTATTAATTAGCATGTAATTCACCAATTTTATAATTTTTAACGGTATGGATTGCAAGAATATTGTATTTTTTGGACCCTACAATATGGTATAAGCCCTTGTAAGTAAGTCATGCAATCCTATTTTTCCATAACCAGATTTTATTTAGTTGCAACCTGCAAAAAGATTATTTAGCTATACTATTGAAACAATTTAGCCTTGAGGATTGATGTAGAATATTCAAAATTGATTTGCAAAAGTTATGTCTTAAAAACTAAATTACAATCCAAATGGTCATACGAAAGGTTGATAATACTTTCTGAATTGTAGTAAACTGATAATCATCAGTTTACTACAACTTTAAAAATAGAATCACACACATTGGCCAAGAGAGAGATAAAACTATGCATCCGAATACCATGACTGTTCCGTGTTATAAAGTGTTTTTGAAGGAAGAAAGCAATAACAAATATGTTGAGCACTGTACCCAAGGGTCGGATTTAGCACCCTAGACCGAATATGTATTTATCCCTAAAAATAGAAGTTTGGCAAAGTATAGAAATATAATTTTTTTAATCCGTTTTTCACCGAGTTTTAAAGGAAGTAATGTTTTTGGGGAAAGAAACCGAAATTTTGGACGCTATTTTTAGATTTGTTTTTTGTTTTTTGTTTTTTTGGGTCAAATCTGACCTTCGGTTACGGAAATGGTCCAAAAATTTCCATAATTGAAATAAGGGTATAAATTCATGTCCACAGTTCCAAGAAAATTGTTCCTTGGAGATTGTTCATTATTGAATGCAAAAATAATTTACAACCACATGATTCATAGAAATCCCTACTTTTTAAAAATGAATCTCAAATACATAACGTATAAGAGAGTTGGATTTGACATTGAAGTGCCAAATATTTATATATATCTTAAAGTAGATGTTTGTCGAACAGATATTCCCCCAAATTTGTATTTTCTCAAAATCTAAAAAATTTGAAAACAAATTCTAGAATTTTCAAATATTTTTCCGCTCAATCCAACCCTCGGCTACAGTACAATCGACCCTCTTTAAATGTTAATGGTCGGGAGCGGGAAAAATCATAACACGTATCAAAAGTAACACCTACTGAATTTTCAACCAATTTTTTTCAGCCAATTCTCATCCAATTTTTTCGTCCATCAAGACATTTCATCCAAACAATCACCCGAAACCCTAAACTTTGTTTTACCCAGCCATTTTTACTACCCTGCATTACGTTTTATTGCCCTTGCTCCTATCTACTGCCCCATACTTTCTCCAATTTTACCAACTTTAACACTTATTGATATGAAATCAACAAAGGAGGGAGCCGAAAATGTAACAATTAACACTTAACATACAACACTTAGCAGCGTTAATTTTTAAGGAGAAATTCTTTTCATAACATTTATTGAATTATATGAAATAACATTCAAAGAAAGTGTCCTCAAAATTATCGGAAGTCCTCCACATGGACTCTGATCCGTTAGGGATAGAATCTAGGAAATGTCATATCTTGTGTCCGAATTAAGGCTTTCGCTGATTTGGGATGCGCTTCCGAAGAAGATCTTTTACGGGGACGATGGGATCTAAATCAGAAGCCGTCAGTGGACCTCAGACTGCCAATATCTAAGCTGGGGGTACACTCTTTGATATCTTCAATCTACTGTATACGTAGATACCAGTCTCGATTCTGCTGTAGATTCAGTGGAGAGATCTACGAAAGTCGTAGGTAGTGGCGCAAAAGCGTAGAGTGGTGGCCGGTTGCCGGTCATGCCGACTGTCTGTGTGTGGGAGGTTTCTCTCACCAAGAGAGGGTGAAATTATATTTTTAGACTTAACTTGTCTTAACTTCACTTAAGTACTCTAACATGAGAGTTATAGTTAACCCCTAGTCACCCGGTTAAGCTCAAAAACTCCATTGTTTTGATGTTTAGTGTCATGGGCAGTAAATGACTTGTAAATGCTGTAAGGTTTCACTCTTGATGAGTATTTTTACCACTATGATCCCCCTCTTTGAGTAGTATAGACTGTTAAAAATTATATCAAAAGTAAAAACTTACAGCATTTACAAGTCATTTACTGCCCATGACACTAAACATCAAAATCATTGTAGTCCAAGCTTGTCAATAAGAGGCATGAAAATCACATTTTGAAGTGTAATTTTGAACTTTCAGATGTAAGATCTTCAAATAGACTTCTATAGGAACATGCTATATTTCTTTGGTTGCAATTCACTGCACGGATGTGTAGATCATAGCGTTTGAAGTGCAAGGATTTTTTTGTTTCCCCCTCGCTTGACAATGTGTAAAAAAAAAATTACTTGTTTTTTGCACTTAAGACGAGAAATGTTTGTTGATATCTTCAAAGATGGTAATATTCTTTACATGTGTGAAAAATATTAATCTTAATAGATACTTCTAGTGATATTTTGGAGCTGCTTGGAGTCCCCAATTTTGCACTTAGAATAGCAAAATTCATTGAGAACGTAAATTATATTCCCACAAAGCTACTACTATGCTGCATCTTCATAAAAAATTCCAAAAGTTCTTGATCAAAATTGAAACCGTAGGAAATGGAAAACGTCCCCTCATGGGGAAGTGGTTCTTTAGGGGTTGAGAACATGGTGGCCTTCTTTGATGTGAGTTGAGAGTGTGCGGGTTCTCATCCTCAGGACAATATACTTTACTTATCATACAAGGCAGAGTAAACAGTTGAATCAAAATCATGACAGCCACAGCTCGGGGGCCGATGTGATGAGCTATGACACATAATTTAAGGTAAGCCCCCCTAAAACCGACAAGTTAAGGAATGTGCATATATGGAGAGAAGATATAATTATACTTTTATTTTTCAGTGGTAGCCAATAGAATTGCAATTCCAACCCAAGTGATTTCATATTTTTTCAATGAAAACTGAATTAGTTATGAATTTTCAAATTGTGCAGCCATGTTTAGTGGGTGGCCAACAGTAGGTCCCCCCATAACCAAGGACCACAAGTAAGGGTCTTGACTAATAGCAAACCTCCATTTGGAGCTCAGTTGGTGGTAATGGGATGAAAGAGGGTTGTATATACCCCAATTTTATAGGCCTTGGCCATGGATTTTTGTTGGTTATGGGGGGCTTTCCTTAGTTTGGCAAATCATTTTCTTTTTCTAAATTCTGCTAATGGAATACAATTCTATTATTGTTAACCCTTTTACGACTTAAGGCCTTAGGCATTTTCCACTCAAGAAACACTCTAAAATTGTCACTATCAAAAAGTGGCAAGAAAATCTGATTTTGAATTAAAACTTTGGACTTTGATCTTAAAATATACTTCTGTATTAATTTACCATAGTTTTTTTGGCTGCAATCCATTGCACAGGTGTGAGGATCATAGCATTTGAAGTCAAGAAAATGGTTCATTTTTTCCTGTGCATAGAGTGAATCAACAGACTTTGACTTCACTTGGTGTCAAATTTTTGCACCACGCAAGGTCTAAATCCTTTAACATTGTGAAAAGCATGGTGTTAGTTCCTTATACACCAATTTTTAAAGAAGATTAGAGGTAGAGAAAGGATTTAACATATTCACAACATAATTTTTAGAGGTAGAGAAAGGATGTAGCATATTCACAACCAGTGTGCAAGGAGGTTCAGAAATTGCCAATGTACATTTTAATTTCTTGTGAACTTAATTTGTTAAAAAATAATGATCCAAATGGTCAATATGAAGGTTTTTACCACATATTGTTGTTAAAAAATAAAATGTGAAAAATATGAAGATCTCTAGGTTTTATGTAGAAACAAAGAAGTTTTTTTGGTACCTTGTTGGACAATGTGTGACAATGTGTGAATATGTTTGACTTGGGTTAAAGTGTTATTTTACATTTAAGATAAGAATTTTTTTGACATCTTCAAAGAATTAGTTATTGTCTATATGTACAAAAAATCTCAATGACAATAAAAACTTCTAGCAGATATTTTGGACCTACTTGGAGTCTCCATTTCTAACTTTGAGTGGTACTAACTTTCAAACCATGAATCCAAAAAAAAAAACAAAAAAAAAACAAAAAAAACTCCACAATCTAATATAGAAAAAATAAAAATAAAAAAATAAAATTTAGGAACTTGCCCAAAATCAAAATTGCCCGTACGAGGGGAAATGGTCCTTAGGGGTTTAGGCCTACAAGGCCTTGGAGAATCTACAAGCATGATAGGTTAAAGCTCACAAGGCATTGTAGAATCTATGAGCGTGATAGATTATGCAAAACATCAACTACACAATGGGTTCATTTCACGTGACTCCACTTCATGAAATTCACTATAGTTTGTCGATGAGTGCATCAATTTTGGTGGTGCCAGTCTCGGTGGATACTCATCTTGCTCCTCCTCTAAATTTTCCTTAGGGGTGGCTTGTAGTGGTTGCTACGGAGGTTAATGTGCTAAACGGCCTATGAATACATGTTAGGCCTTAACCCCTAAATTTCCAACAATCCCCTCAAGGGACCCTTGAATGTTCATGCAGGTCTCCACTATGTTAAATTATAACATTTTTCTTTGAAATTTTTACTGTAGATGGACACCACTAAAAGCTTTGTGTGACTCCAAAAAAATATTCTTCTTAAATCCAACATTTAATGAAAAAGTTATAAGGTTTTGAAGTTCAAATAGGGAGAGCGGCAACGTCAAGCAACTCCAAAAACTTTTGCTAGGACACTCTATCGACTGTGAGATTTTTCAAAAATAGCAAATAGGATTATCTCCTTTCAATATTGTCAAAAAAATCTCTTGTCTTCTATGAAAAATAGCATATTAATCCAAGTCACATTTTCAAACATTGTCGTAGGTTGTTGGGCAAGGTACTAAAGAATATTCTTCACATTTTATACTTGTTATTTTTTCCACGGCACTACGTGGTGTAGACCTTCTTATTGACCATTTGGATTCTGATTCTTATAACGTATTAAGTTCACAGAAAAATATGACGTGAATTGACAATTTTTTAACCTCCACTCCTTGAACGTTTCTTTTGAATATACTACACCCTTTCTTTACCTCTAAAAATTGGTGTACAAGGAACTAATTTCATGCCTAAGATGGTAGTAGTGAATCTTGACCTTGTGTAGTGCAAAAATTGGAGACCATGTGAAGTCAAAGTCTGCTGATCCACTCAACAAAAGGAAGAAAATGAACCCTTTTCTCTACTTCAAACCCTATAATCTTTCAATATGTGCCGTCAAAGTTTATGACATTTTGTGAATATGTCACTTAATAAATTTTAATTAAGATCGTCCGGTCTAAAGTAGAAATAAAAGTTTTGTTTTTCTCCCTTACTCATTGCACTAACACAAGCAGTTTTGAAGTGTTTTTGGTGTGAAATTGACAAAGTAATTTAGGGGTGGAAGGATTAATAGTGTTCCGGACATCGGAAGTGGTTCTACTTTCCTGAATCCTGGAGGTGGGGAAAATCAGTCATAGCATCCATCCACAGATAAAACAAGGTGCAACAGTAGCTCTAAACTTCTAAAATTTCAAAAACATTTGAAAGGTTTCTCTTTCTTTTTTTCCAATCCCTAAATATCCGTGACAATTTCACACTGAAAATACTTCAAAACTACCCATTTTGGTGTAAAGAGAGAAAAAGAAAAATATCAACTTTTATTTCAACTTGAAGCGTAGGATTTTGATAAAATTAACCAAATCACATGCTCACATAATTTCATATACTTTGACCACATAAATGGGAAGATTATATTGTTTAAAGTGAAGATAAAGTTACTCTTTCTTACGTTCGTTAAATGGATCAACAGACTTTGACTTCACTTGGTGTCAAATTATTGCAATATACAAGGTCTAGATTTTATCTCATCATTTTGCACATAACTTTAGTAGCTTGTGCATCAATTTTTGGAGGTAGAAGGCGGATGTAGCATATCTAGAAAAATTGCACAATTAATAATGGTTCAATAATTACCAATACACATTTTGATTAATTGTGAACCCAATTTGTTATAGAATACAAATCCAATGGCCAAATGAAGGTTTATACCACACCTTGTAGTAGTAAAAACTATAAATAATAAATATTGGAAACTAATTCTTAGGTAGAAAGAAAGGAGTCATCCCAAAAAATTGCTGAACATATGTGTAAAAATATTTGATTTTCATTGAATAGAAATATTACTCTAAAGACAAGATATTTCTTTCTTTGGAAATCTCAAAGAAATACTATTATATATTTGCATAAAAATTTGCAATATTTTTAAAAAGGCATACCAAATTTTTGGTGTTGCTTGAAGTCCAACAAATTGCACTTACAATAGCATAAATTTTATTTTAGATGTATGTGTATGTGTCCTTAGTGAAGTATACGTATGTAAATGCAAAAATCAAATTACTTCATTAAGTTACATCATCATTGGAGAGGTGGATGAAAAAATTGCATATAGTCATTAAAGCATATTGTTGTAAATAACATTGTGAATCACATCTTTGTCATTTTTATGCAATTATCTTCTTGGAAGCACCAAAACATTTTCAAGAGCCGTTGCACACAAAAATGCAACGTACAAGCAAAAATACCTCCTTCATCAAGAAATTGCCAAATTTAGCAAGATTGTGTCCATGTAGCTTGATGGTAGATGTCATACGCGACGCGGACCAAAAACTTATGCGGCATGCTAGAACATGAATCTTGTGCTCTCAATGACCAAAGAAATATGTGTAATGAATGCAACGTGTCGTCCATGATCACATGTACAAACTTTTGCTTCAATCACTAGGGCTAAGCAGGGATGTACAATGAGTCTAGTGCCATTGTATAGTCTATTCGATGCGTCCAGATTACGGAGAAGCATCACATGTGTTCCAGCTTTGAGTGAAAGCTTATGAGGTGGCCACCCGCCGACTTCCAGTAAATCCAAAACTTGCTTGAAACCATGTTGGTGCCATCATCATTGACAATTGTCCACCTTATCAACGCTAAAATAAACTTGAGTTGCTCCAGACACCATGTCTAGCAGGTAATCGTTGATTTTCGTCACATCATCGTTGTATGGCGCAAGAATAGCGCGACTCCTAAAAATATCCCTTCATTTGCAGTCAGTCATAATTTTAGGATAAATCACATCGATAAGGCCTTTCATAGTTTGCGGAGGTAAGATTATATTTGGCGGACATCGTACATATTTTTAATAATACTGTCAGCTTGCCCTTTCTAAGCACGATAAGCCATCAAGCAAATGTTTGATTCCCCAAATCAGCAAGCGTTGTAGAGGCTGCAGAAGCACGCATATATTGACGTAAAGTGCAAACTTCAATGTCGCCCTATAGGTAAGATTTTTTTTATTGATGTTGCGACAACGTCTGGCTACAAGCCATTTTGAATAGCAAGCGGAAGCTACTTGAAATTGCCCCACATCACAAAGTGATTCCTCCAAAGGGCACATCCTTCATATCATGGTAATGTTGTGGGCCGTATCATTGATAGTTTGTTGACCATAGGTGCCTTATTCCAAAGAATAATTTTTGTGCGTTGTATTAATTCTACCAGACCATTTTGTTTGCAAATGGTGCACATAGAAGTTGGAATCAAGACAATTGGAATTGTAAATCATAAATGAGCAGTTCATGCCTCTATGTAGCAACAATGCAACAATCATGTACATAGAAAATGCCAACGCAATTTGATTTTGCACTTCATGATAAAATTCTTTAAATAAGTCTTTCCGGTACCACACGATCAATTAACAAAATGATTTTTTTCAAAGACATCAAATGCTCTTGATTGCACGATCTTTTTAAAAATGATACGTTGCTTGTTGTTCAAAGTTCCAATATGCTGCAAAACCTCGTCTCCAATTGTACGACATTGCTATCAAGTTGTTCCAAAATGAATTGATTAGCTTGCAATTCTTCCATGAAAAATGGAGGTTGTAGCAAGTTGCAAGGAGTTGAGCAATCAAGTTCATTGCAAGACTAAAAATCTGCTCCTCTAATGGTTGCTTTACTTTGTTGTGTTGTAGTCGATGGATTTACAAACGTTGAATTGCTCGAGAGCCATCATGCATTAGAAATTTGAATAGCCTCTATGTTGCCTCTGAACCAAAGACGTAACAAGCATCAATAGAAAGCAGTGACAAGGTCTTCAATCTAAAAGTCACAATCTAGTTAGCAGTCTAGGATTGCAATTGCACAATTGTGACTTTTGTACACATATTTAAAAACATGCTTCATGGTTGTGATCGACCAACATATTTGTTGGAAAAAATGAAAATCATTAATTTAATTATCAAATGATAATGCACAGCAATGCAAAAATGATACAAAAGCTTACATCAATGTGAATGTGCGCATTGTACTTTTAGACTAAATACAGATTATGGGATATGATCCGACAGTTTTCAAGATAATGACCTTTGTTGTCAACAATGAAGCGCTTGTTATCTCTCATCCTATACTTGATATAGCCATCTTTGTCTTGCGCATGTTTCTTTGGCAATGTTGCCAGGATATTGCTTAGTACATTAATCATCCTCTTGCAAGCGGAGTTTGAATTTTGCATGCTATAGGGCTCGTGTACTAAGCATTGTATCGTTGTCTTGTACGCTTTGAAGTGAATGATTAAATCATAACTTTGGCAACCACTCTTGTGTTGATCTTGTTTGTAGTCCTCAATTTTGATTGCTTGTGGAGAATCAACAAGATGTGTTGGTGTGGTTTACCTCTCTTTTGCAATTCAATTGCCCCAATGCAGTCCTACACTTTGCTTAATATTTTGTGGTCCTTGTAATCTGCCATTAGCTCTTGAATTTTTAAGTTAAATACAAGCACAACAAAGTCTAGCCAATCTTGTGTAGTCTACCTAAATTCTAGACTTTTTTGTTGTTACCCAAGGCCATTTCGGTTACACATGAACACCACAAAAAGTTATAGCTGTTCAAAACATACGCACAATAGCCATGGCTTCCTGATAGCACTAATTCATTTGATGCTTGCCTTCCAAAAAGGATTGTGGCATGATGAACCTCTCGCCGGTTTGTGCTGGATCATAGTCGTCAGCATTTAGGGCATGCACCACTCCCCTCTAAAGTCCCCATTAGAAGTCCATTGAATTGTCCTCGATGCACTTCAAGTGGTTATATTTAACAAATGCTTATGGGTCTACCATGTTCAGCTATAGTAAGGAGTCAATATAGAATATGTGGTCATTGTGATTACGTTGATTAAGCATGTACGCGTAACATTGCATATGCGTCATTCTCCTCAATCCGCCCTTTTTTTAATAGCAATTGGATCCACTTTTGCATATCCCGAGCCTTTGGATTTAAAACCTCTCAATAGGATGCTTGGAGACCATCCATCACGCCCGTTGGAAGGAGAAGCATGGAGTGCAATGGCAAGTATACAATATACAAAGGTGGAATTCATTGAAGATGCCTATTCACCCTCTTGACAGCAATATCTCAATTTGACATGCTTCCATCATAGCCTTAGCCAACCATGATCGCGCCAACCTTGCCTGAAATGTTGTACCTTTGTCGAACTTCATATCCCATATCCAATAGCTCAAGTTCAATGCTCATTGCTCGTTATTGTAATAATTGTTAAAAAATGCTATAAAAATATGCGCGTATGAAATTGTGCTCCACTAATGCACTTGAAGCAACTCCATTGTTGTATAGTTTAGGATTTAAAAAATTCTTAGTTGTACATTTTAAGCAATGTGCTTATCTCCAATATTCAACTATAAAAACTTGTGATTCTCGACTTTTGCTAGCAAAAGCTTGTTTATTCTATGATACATCGTGCCTTGAAATTGGAAGGTGTAGTTTCCGCTTTGGACAAAACGATTATCAATATTTGCTCCTAGGGATGTGAATGCCAAAGCGTTGTACGTTTAGATGGATTCTCAAACATTCTTTGCTTCTCGTGCATCTTTTTGTGGCAAGCCTCGCTGTGGCTGAGGAGGTGCTATAATTTGTGAAAGCTCAATTTTCCTTTATCACAACACATGGTGAGTAATAAATTGGCCATTATTGAGCCGCTTCCAAAGATGCGTTCTTCCAACTAATGCAAAATGCAATAGGGGCTTCAATGGATATTCATTTGCTGAAATACTTGTCAAATGTTGTCAACCACACCATCTACCACATGACACGCCAATGGCCAATACGAGAGCCTTTTTTGACCTGCTATATTGTTGAAAAAAGTGAACAATTTTCTCTTCATCAAACACTATTATCTTTCGATCCATGCGGTCAAAATTTATGCAATTTTGTGAAGACGTCACTTAATTAGTCTTGATTGAGATCCTACGGTTAGAATTAGAATTAAAAGGTTTTGTTTTCCTCCTTACTCATTGCACTAGAACAAGGAGTTGTGAAGTGTTTTTTTGTGTGAAAATGCCTTCGGCCTTTAAGGGTTAAGATCCTTTGGTTGGAAATGCAAAAAGAAAGCTTTTGAATTTCTTCATTTGAGAATTTGTAGTGTTGAAGTATCTTTGGTGAAAATTCTTAGGATATTTTAAGGGTAGATGTAATGTATCACATTGGAATTGTATTAAAGTTATTTACTTGGATAACTTTGAATTGGTTCAAGTTATATTCTAAACTTCTTCTCACACAATATACACTTCACAAGTTGTCTAGTCTTAGTTTAATAGCAAAAAGACTAAAACAATTTTATTTTAATATTTAACCATAGGATCTTGACCTAAACTAATAAAATAACATGCTCTAAATTTTTTCTTGACCTTTGATTGCATGGTCTTTGAAGTGAATAGCAAGACTGCAATGAGAGAATTTGCAACCTTTCGCTTATCTTTTTGCTCAATTTCTCAATACACAAGGTCAAAATTTTAGAACATGTTGTAATTGATGATCATTCCTTCTACTCCAATTTTTGGAAATAGAAGAAGGGTGTACATTCAACTTCCTCTATAGCAGCCTGGTTCTGTTTGGTCTATGTAGAGGTTGCTATATTGAACGGCTATTGGAATGAAAATGGTGGATAATACCTTTATACCAAGTGTTGTTATTATTAAGAATGAAGGTTGGTTCTAACCCAAGTTGCTAGTTATATTGAGATTGTTGTTGTTTACAAGATGCTTGAATAAAGGAAGCTGACTATACCATATTCAAAAATTGTGGTAGAGAGATGGTTCAAAATTTCCGAAAGGAAATTAATTTTTTTGTGAACTTAATTTGTTGAAAATGAAAATGAACACTGTCAGAATGAAAGTTTGTGCCACATCTTATAGCGGAACGAAGAAAATAAAAAATATAAAAGTTACAATCTATATGTAAAAAGGAGGAAGTGTTTTTGGTACCTTGGCCAACAATTTGTGAAATTGTCAACTTAATTAAATATTTAATTTTACACTAAACACAAAAAAATTATTAACAATTTTAAGGCTTATTATTGATTATTTGTATGAAAAATCTATATGTATTTTTAAAAGCTTGTAGCAAAACATTTGAGGTGCATAGAATTTTGTAAGTTGCACATAGAATGGTATAACTTATTTTTTAGAAAACCGACGAGGAAAAAAGAATCTCACATAGCTAATACCATGCTGCATTCTCATTAAAAAATTCAAAATATTCATAATGAAATTGACATCATATGAATCTGCCTGACAGTGTATGGAAAATTGTCACTCCTGGGGCAAATGGTTCTTTGGGTTTATTGATATGAAAGTGGGTAGTAGCACACTACACTAATCCATTTTTGATGTCACAGTGTCATACTTTTGGAACAAATTTATATTAAGGGTACATAAATGAGGAGGATTACATTATTGAATTTGGTGGAATGATTGAATGGATTTTAGGGTCCAAGGGGAATTTTCCATTTGTAATCAGTATTTAGTTTTATTCGCTAAAATCACTAAAAATGGGGAATTCAATAAAAATTTGAAAATAATGTTTTTTACACTTTTGTTGGTTGGTAAAGAAAGCTAACAGGATTCTATAGGTAGGACTAATTTTTGTTTAATAACTTTGTCTTTGAAAAACTCTAAACTTAAAACTATAAATTTTTAGTGTCACAATGTACCTCATGTTAAGTTTGGCGTTCCTAGATAATTCTTTGTAGAAGAGATTAAATAACAAAAAACTCAAGCCCACATGTAGAATCAAGTTAACTTCCGCCTCCAACCAACCAAAATGTTTTTAAAAAAAATCTAATTTTTTTAATTGACTTCTCCACTTTTGCCCAAAATGTGTAGGGTGAGTGTGCTTGTTCCCAAGTAACAAAAGCACAAAGATCCACATGAGTCAAGCATTTGTTGGTTATTAATACTTAGCGATTCTAGTAACATAACAAAGTAAATCAACCTACTTCCAACTTTTTATGAAAATTTTCCAACTATTACTAAAAAATAATACTATTTAATATTGGATTCATCAGCCTAAAAATTTTGTATTGTACTAAAACATGTATATTTTTAGAAAATATACCGAATAAATTAGAAATTTTAATATCTATTGAAGGTACACCTAATTCAACATTGGACTTTCGTATTTAATCCCTGAATGACAAAAATATCGAGGTGGGCTTTCGCAATTCAAGCGGAGGTTCTCATGGTTGCAATTTATATATGCATTTCTTGAAATTTTGTGAAGAGATGCAAGAAGACAAGAGGTATGTGGGAGAATGATTTTATTTCCATTGGACCTATAATAAAAGGTTGTGCCATCTTTAGAAAAAAATTGACTAGTGTAACCACGTCCGACAACTCCAAAACTTTTTGCTAGAACACCCTATTAAATGTGAGATTCGCAATACTAGCACGTAATATTATTTCCTTTCATATTGTCAAAAAAAATTCTTGTCATTAGTGAAAAAATGAATATTTCTACTACAAGATGCAGTGTAAACTTTTATATTGATCATTTGGACTATCATTCCAAAACATATCAGAATAAAAAAAAAACATGAGAATTGGCACTTATTGAACCTCCACCGCTTGCACAATTTTTTTTGAATATGCTACACTCCATTCTTTACCTCTAAAACTTGTGTACAAGGAATTAATATCATGATCAATATGATGGTGATGAATTTAGACCTTGTGTAGTGCAAAAATTTGACACCAAGTGAAGTCAAAGTTTGCTGATCGACTCTACACATGGAAGAAAATGAACTGTTTTCTCTACCTAAAACACCATACTCTTTAAATCCGTGCGGTCAAAATCTATGGAATCTAAGGAGCATGATATCTTTAGAGTCTTTATCGAGATTCTATGATTAAATCTTTTGTTTTCTTCTCCACTTGTTACGCTAGAATCAACCGTTTGAAGTGTTTTTGTTGTGAAATTGCCAAGGATTTTTGGGGGTTAAACAACATACATTACTATCATTAATATCTATTTGTTCCTAAAGACATGTGTCAATTTGATAACATGCATGAAGTTAGGGATAGGGTATGATTGAAATTGCCCCATTGAACATTTTGGGAGTGGGGTGGAGACAAAGACTGCCCCTATTTTATATTTGTGGGCCCTTCAAAAATGAAAACCAGCCTATTGGTGTATAAATGACTATGGTGGGATCCCTTAAGGACCTAGGGCAATCTGGGTCCACATGCCACAAAATTGGCATGAAATTATCCTAAAGAAATCCTCTAGACCCCAAAATAAAAGGACTAGAAGAATGAGGCATGCCATTAAAACGAGGAATGGGCTGGATCTCCTTTGAAGTAATGATTTGCAAGTCAATGAGTCCACCCAAGAGTCAACATTCTGTACGTAAAGGATACCTGGTGGCCCCTTTCAATTGGGTACCCATACCAATATCTAGATGATGAGCCTTGAGCCTTGAGCCTTGAGCCCCACTGTAACCTACTTGATGAAAAGCCTTGTGGCCTATTTCAGTAGGGTACCCACACCAATATCTAGATGATGACCCTTGAGCCTTGAGGCCCACGGTAACCTATTTGTTGAAAAACCTCACATGCTGTTGAAAAACCCCACATGCCGTTGAAACCATGCACATTGGCACAACGTAGTCTCATCATCATTAACACTTAAAGGACGGAGCTATGACCGTGGCATCAATCCCGATTTTCATTTTAATATGTGCTCTAATTCTTCATCAAATATTAGCAGGAATATTTTTATTTCATTTTTCAAAGATGGCACCACATGTTTTGTTCATGTCACATAAAACACAAGATTTTTTTGTCAAAATTCAAATTATTGTGATTTTCTGAAGAAAATTTGAAGAATATCCATATCATATACAAATTTTGCGTAAAAAATATTATAATTTCACCAAAGGTCTATATTATTGTGCTGAAACTTGTGGTGTAGATGAAACTTCCGTGGTCAGCTAAAATTAGATAATTGGTCATCCATGGTGATAGGCCCAAAGTTCAAATTGCAATAACTTACTCAATTTTATGTATTTTTCAAATTTTCAAATTGGATTGGAAACTCGATTTGATAAACTTCATTTCATTGGTTGGACTCAATTTCAAAAAAAATAAATTTAATGAATCAAATTCAGATTTAGAGCTAGAGCTAGAAGTTTCTAAAATACACTACGTTGAGTTCCATGACACAAACATTTTCTTGTTTAGAGAAAAAAGTTAACACACTCTATGAAGGGTATCTACTGTGCATGTGGTACATGCACTCATTGACAACACCTTCACAAAAACTCAGATGAAAGTAATGTCTTATCATCATGTGTGAGCATTTTACATTCTTCCATCAATCAGATTTTGGTCGCCCGGGCATTTAAGGATTAACCCTTTAACCCTTAAGTATCGTGGCAACCAAAACCTGGTCAATGTACAAATTCAAAACACCTTCGAGGGATGAGAAATAATCTTTTTCATCCAATATTGTGTGTAGATGTTGTCAATGAGTGTCTCCACCACATGCACTTTACAAACCCTTCATAGGAGTGTGCGATTTTTGTTAGTAGCTACAGGCGTAATAAAAACGGGTGCAAGGGCTTTGCAAGGTAGGTGCTTAAAGAAAATGTTTGTATTTGGACAACACTTTTTTTTAGAAAACCGTGTGTTGGAATAAGGAACGGGTTGAATTTAAGAACACTATATTCGGGTCATGGGCATGCTGCACTGTGAGAGGAGGGCACTTTCCCCATAGTGGGAAAACTTGGTGGTTGGCCAATCAAAAGGGATAATGCACAACTACACACTCTACCCCCAAAAAAACATAAAAGCAATGTATGAGATGTATCACTCATCCTCTTTGCAAAGAAAATGCTTGGCAAGCAAGATCACAACTTTGGGGCTCTCACCAATCTGCCCTAAGCATCTAAACACCTCGCCTACAATTGGAAACTTCCAATTAGATCAATAAAAAGCTAGTGCTACAACTAAACAGATGTAACAAGTTAGAAGGAAAGAGTGAAAGGAGGACTCGTGCAAGTGTCGGGAGAAAAATGGAGTTTTGGCCCTCGTATCCATCACAGAGATTTGCCTGCTTTCAGTCTTTGATCAAGGCGATAGAATTGTTAGTTTTTTGTTATCCACAAACAAAAAGTTGTTTGAGAAATCCTAGCCAAATGCCTTGCTTAGATCTTTTACTAGACTACAAGCCATAAGTCCTGCTCTTGCATTCAAAATCTGGAACAAAGTATTTGATCAATCATTCATCTCGGAAACATGATCTTGAATCAAGACAAATTAGCAAATTTTACATCAAGTTTGACCAAAACTCTTCTTATATCTCACGTGACTAAGTGAAAGGACATCACCGAGTTCTTTTGATCATGGATTCCAGAATCAATGACGTAAATGAAGGGAGCCTTGTATGTACCCTTCTGCACAAGTTTTACTTGTGTACATGAACTGAATTGCATCTAGCTATTCCAAAGTCCACTGCACGAAGGACACAAATCAATAAAATCTGGCAAGAACTCACAATAAAGTGAACAGGGTTCCGGAAAGTTACTGGGTACCCTTTTCTGCAGATTTCAACCCCTGGTAAAACAACAAAACAGCCGAAACGGTTTAGATAGAAATGGCCGTACATGGATCAAACACAAAGCTTTGAATCTTATCAAGTGTCACCTCCAAAACGCGTCCACCACCTGTTTACGGCATCTTGGAGAAGTACGTCGAGTGCTTCAGCGTGTCCGCGGAGAGCGTGTATGGCACGCGCGTGCGCCCGATGTAGAAGGTCAAATCCGTCGGCCGCGGCTGCTCCTTCAGAATTCTTCCTCCGCTCCCGTTCAAGTGGTGTGTCCGCGGAGAGCGTGTATGGCACGCGCGTGCGCCCGATGTAGAAGGTCAAATCCGTCGGCCGCGGCTGCTCCTTCAGAATTCTTCCTCCGCTCCCGTTCAAGTGGTGTGTCCGCGGAGAGCGTGTATGGCACGCGCGTGCGCCCGATGTAGAAGGTCAAATCCGTCGGCCGCGGCTGCTCCTTCAGAATTCTTCCTCCGCTCCCGTTCAAGTGGTGTGTCCGCGTCTGCAAGTGCAAGTGCTCCATCATTGTCGTCGCCATCACGTCCGCACCACATGTCACGCTTTGTCCAAGGTTGATATCACATCCTTCAAGCCCGATGTCTCGCCATAGTAGGGCAAGCCTGCAGTCCCGACGAAGGGGAGAGGCACCAATAACTTCCGTCCTCATTGCCCTTAGGTTTGCCCTCCTCAATTGCGGATGATTACAAAATTCTGGAACAACCTAGAATTGTCAAAGCCGTGATCCACCACAACATCATGCATCTCCGCCCATTCCTGAATCATCGAATGTGGAGAGCACATGGCGGGCTGCGGGCTGCTCCACATTTGCACATTCATGCACAGTCCCACTTGGATGCCCTTTCTGACCTTTCAAGCACATACTCTCATTTGCAAAGCTATTTTTCTTCAATTTTTGTTGTTTCCTGCTCATGGTATGAGCTCTCTCAACCTATTTCTGAGTATGTTTTGTACTGATGCGTTTTGCTAATCCATGTCACCTTTTGTGAAACTATTTCCCTCTTTTTAAATCAGCTGCCTAAGTTATGCAAAATGTTGTGCCTTGATTCAAATCATCAATTTCTCCATTAATTTTTGGACTTATGGGGAAAAAGTTATGGTGCTTCAAACATCAAAGGTAGATCATTTTGGTAGTTGGGCAGGGTACTATAGAGATGAATAGTGCCACTGTAGAGTTGACAATTGCAACTTTTTGAGGCGGGTAGTAGTTTATCAAAGTTCCTAGCAACTTGCATTGTTTTCACTTTAAAATGCATAGAAATTAAGGATTTTACTTTTTTTCAAATGTTTTTTTTCTGTTGTTGGAATATTACATAATTATTCTATTCACCATACGGTCAAAGTTACAAAATTTTAGGGTGTCTTTTTGTAGTAGTTAGCTTGAAGATCCTATGGTTGAAAATAGTAAAAATTTGTTTGAATAAGTCTTAAAATATCTCATGTCAAAATAGAAGTTTTGGTGTGGTTTTGGTGAAATCCAAGGCTCGGTCTTTTAGGGATTAAGGCTGAACGACCATATATGGGTCGTTCTGGCACAAGAACCTTTGTAGCAAGTACTACAAGCCACCTTCAAGGAAAAAATAGACCATGACTTAGAGGCGGAGGAAGATTGCCATTTATTGAGACCATTGCCACAACAATCCATGCAACCATAGACGAGCTACAGTAATTTCCGTGAAATGAGTTTGTAGACTGTTGTGTTGAAATGTACCCAGTGCATAGATGTCATTTTGCATGATCTGTATCACTTGTAGATTCTCACACGCCCAAAATGTTCCTTGGTCTTAGAGAGTTAACCCTTTGGGAACCACGAGACCCAAAATGGGACGATTGAGGTGTTAATACTCAATTTTCATGAAATCCATGAGAAATTAGATTGTGCAATTTGAAGTTTAAATTTACAAAGTAATATACCCTCCAAAGTGCACAATTTTCATTACCAATATATGATAACTTCAAACACTATAATCTATTCCATCAACTGTTGGATGTTGTGCAAAATTTTCCCAAAGTTTAGGTCATGGTTTGAGTTCAATTTTGTAAGGTTGAATACTAAAACTAGGCATTGTATCTCCATCAAAGTTAGCTCAAGGAAAAAAATTAGCACATACCTTGGTTTTTGAGAAACATGAACTAAGCGCCAAAGGATTAACCCCTAAGAGCCCATTTAACCCTTGGGGGGACATTTTTCATTTGGGGCAGGTACCTAAAATTTGAAAACAAATATTTTCTTTTTGAAATTTTTACACTAGATTTTCCCTGATAACATCTTTGTGGAATCATTTTTAAAAATTGGATTCATAATATGAAAGTTATTAGCCTCCAAAGTCAAATTGGGGACTCTAGGCACCTCTAAAAGTTTTGCTAGAAGTTTCTATTGACATTGAGATTTTTCATACATACAGAGAATATTACCTTCTTTAAGGATGTTAGATTTTTATTTTTGTCTTTAGTGTAAAAAAACATTTTAACCCAAGTCAAACCATTTCACACATTGTCGGGCAAGGTACCAAAAAAACTTCTTCTTTTCTACATAAAACCTAGTGATCTTCATTTTTTCACTTTTTATTTTTTTGACAACAACATGTGGTGAAAACCTTCTTATTGACCATTTGGATTATCATTTAAAAACATGTTAGCTTCACTATAAAATAAATAAAAAATTGGCACTTTTTGAACCTCCACTTCTTGCACACTTGTTTTGAATAAGCTACACCCCTTCTCTACCTCTAAAAATTGGTGTATAGGGAACTAACATCATGCTTAACACAATGGTAAAGGATTTGGACCTTGTGTAGTGCAAAAATTTGACACCCAGTGAAGTCAAAGTATGTTGATTCACTCAACGTAGGGAAGAAAATGAACCATTTTCTTGACTTCAAATGCTAAAATCTTTGTATTTGTGTGGTGGATTGGAGCCCAAAAAATAAGGTAAGTTTTTATGTGAGTTGGTTTTTAAAATATTACGGTTATAATTCCAAAATGTTACTTCAAATTTAGATGTTCTTGCCTCCTGTTGATAGTGGTAGTTTTGGGGTGTTTCATGAGGAAAAATGCCTTGGGCTCTTAGGAGTTAACTCCTTACCGCACATGTATGTTTCTGGAAAAACCAAGATTTCAACTGATTTTTTTCTTTGAACCGGATTTGATGGAAAAACAATGCCTCATATTAATATCTAACCTTACAAAATTGAACTTACCCATGACCTAAACTTTAGGGAAATTTTTCACAACATCCAATGGTTGATGGAATAGATTATAGTGTTTGAAGTTACCCTATATTGGTAGTGAAATTTGTGGATTTTGGAGGGTGTACTACTTTAACCATCAATAGATTCTTGCAAGAATTTTTTTACTTTGGATTAGAGCGGTTCACATGTGCACTAGGTTCATAGCTTTGCATTGACATATCATATGTGGAGAAATCATTTATACACAATTATTGGTGAATTGTTTGCTATTTACGACTTGGTCGTATAGAAAAATGTTCCAACCTTATATGAATCGAAACGGAAGTTTTGTGTGTGAGGAGAGAGATCAACAATCACAAAACAATGAAGAATGTCTTAAAGACAAAGTTCAATCAAAATTTAAGACCAAAATCAATGTACATGTGTGTGAAATACAACATAGTTATATGGCATAGTATTCAGTGTATTTTAGTGAATTTGATGTATCATGTGTTGTATTCCTAGATTTTCCAAGAGTTCTATAAATCCAAATCTTGATCTGATTGTTGGAGAGTGTTCACGTAATGTGTGCGCAAATCTGAACCTCACATCTCAAAGCCTAATTCCTCATGGATTTCATGCAAATTAAGTTTTAGAACCTCCGGAGTCCCATTTCGGGCTTCAATAAAGGGTTAAGGGAGACTGCACCAAAAGAGAATATAGGAAGCTGCTGAGAAGTTTTGAGGTGAAGACCCAGAAGGATGGTCAAGGCACAAAAGTGTAAACACCAACTTAATTCATCATTCAATAAATCATACAGTTCTTGACATTCCTATCAGAGAAACAACAAAGACACGCTTTTGATGACTCTGCAAATGATAGAATGGATGAATGAGTTCCCAACTATGCACACATTGTCATCATTTCTATGCTACTCATATCTTGCATTCTCACGATTCAATATCTAACTTGAGAACATACTGATTTTGATCCGTGTTGTTGAGTGCATCTTTGGTGGCCACTCTGTAATGCATCACATAGAGAATGGAAGTGAATTGGGAGATGTTTCTCTCTTTACCCTTTAACGCCTAAGGGTGTCAGAAAATGCATTGCAGAGTAGAAAGGGGAAGCCACACTTCCCTTGACAGCATTTAGGAGTTGAGGAGGATGGCATATTTGTATGCAAAGTATACACCTTTCTCCAAAAGCATCGATGGTCCGATGCTTCACTGGGTGGCAAAAACTCGTCCACACATATTGCATGTGGATGGCCCACCTACGAAAGTCAACAATCACATTCTGATCACAATCACGAACTCCAAAAACTTGCATGGATCTATGCGCTTCCAACAAATGCAATGAGACACTGAGCCACAGTGACAAATTTGCAGAAAAGGAGTATGTGTAGACAAGTTTTTGAATTTCATCTTAGAGATTTTTTGAGAATGGAGTAGGGATTCCTCTAAATGCCTTTGGTTCTTTATGGGTTGAGACACATCTTGGTGTGGGATGATCAAGTGAGACATAAATCATTAATTGCATAATAGACTAGCTTCTACGTGGGGTGTTGAGCAAATATGGTGGTTCTTATATAGCACATCATGTATGATTCAAATGTAGTGAGCAAGATTGGAAGTGAGAATGGAAATGAGAATAAGAGTAAGTGAAAATGAGAGTGAAAGTGGAGTGACAAAAATCCAAAACCGTAAAGTGCATCGGAAAGGTAGTAGAGTCTAGTTTCAGGTCCACAAAAAATCCCAACAAAATTGTAAGATCACACAATAGTAGATATTTTATTTTCAAACTAGCTACCACCTAGTGTGCCCGCCTTGAGCATTCATAACAGCCCAAAAATGAGAGTGCCAATAATCTCTTCACTCAAACCTTCCCATGCCTGTTGAATGGTTTTAATCAATTCATCTCTATTCTTTGGTAGGACTTCTTTTTGTATGGAGTCATCAACTATCTTTTAGAGGTTCTCAAATTGATAGACAGATAAAATCTCCTTCGATATATGGATGTAGTTTACAAGAGCCATTAAGTACGTTCTATTTTGTGCACAATGATCCTAGCACCTTATACTCATAGAAGACGACACTCCAATGCCTAAAAATAAGCAATTGAGGTTTTGGAGAATAGCCCATTATATGAGCAAGCTAGATCAACTTGCAAAGTTGCGTACAAAATGAGGTCCTATTGAAGAATAAATAATAATTGATCAAAACCATCCAACAAGCATGGAAAGACATGAGTGAAGAGATTATAGAAGTTCTCATTTTTGCATGGCTTCATGTATAATGGGTGTTATGAATGCTTGAGGCGGACACACTAGATGGTAGCGAGTGTGCTAATAAATATTCTATTGTTATGCAATCTTACAATTTTGTCAAGAATTTTTTGTTGACATGAAAGTAGACTCCACTACCTTCACAATGCAATTCACGGTATTGGATTTGAAGCTTTTGTGAGGTTGTGGTGACAAGTTGAATTCGCTACTTCTTCATAGTTTTGGCAGTTTTCAATGGAAGTTTGTAACTTTATTGAAGGGGATTGTAGAGTATAGTACAATAGATGTCTTCCTTGACCATTTTAGATTTGAACATGTAAAGTAACATCACTCCTAATTCAACTTCCACTCCATCTTCCACTCTAATTTCTTATCTCCACTCCTATTTTTATTTCCAGAAATAAGTCTTTGTTCGAAGTACTTTGCGCACTTGAATCCTATAGGATGCACCCTGCAGCCGCCATAGATGTACTCTATTATCATTCTCAAAGATATATATACTTGAGGCATATGCATACACTTCTACACCTTTTTTGAGCCTTACTCCCCTTTCTTCGTACCAAGCACCATTATTCATTTACATTTAGGACGGCTCAACTTAAGGTAAGTGGATGAAGCTTTTAATCAAGAAAGGGAGGATAAAATTAAAGAAATGACATCAAATGTTAGGTTTCATTTATGTGCAACCTTTTAAATTTTGTAGGGCCAAAAGGAAAACATAGATGACTTGTTATACATGAAATTGAATCTTTAATGAATAATGCTTTCAACTTGAATATTATATAAAATAACGTAGATCATATCATATTAATTTCAAAATAGTTAATATATAATCATTTTTAATTGAAAATTTCTATAATTGAATGAAATTAGATAACACTTTCTTAAATATTTACTATTTTGTTTTTGGAAGAAGGTGAGTCTATTTTTCTACAATTATAAATTGTAGAACATTTTGACATTATTGAGGTGCTCCATAAAGAAAATAATAATAGTTAATTTTATAAAAACATCCATGGTAGCAAAAGATTGAAGCAAACTTTCTAGAATTATTGAGAGATGGTTGTTGAGAGATGGTAATTTAAATGATCATAGCATAAATGTTATTCTAAAATCTTATTGGAAAAAATATATTTATATTTCCACAAAGCTACTACCATGAAGTATATTTATAAATAATTCCAAAATTTTATAATAATAAATAAGACAATATAAATTTGTTTAATTGTCAATTGCTTACTTGCTTACTTGCTTAATTTCTTAATTGATTGATTGAAGGGAGATTATGTCTTCTAGCTGCCAATTAAGCTTTGAACTTGGTTGTCTTCCTAGTCTTTTTAATAGCTAATACTTCATGACACAAAAGAACTTAATCAATCATTGATTTGTTTTTTCTCCTCTTCATGATTTGTTGTTTCCTATTGCTAACAAATCTTGCGAAAACATTCCTCGCATTTGCTTTTGCAATATGAGGGGCTCGTAGTTTTTTCCTTTTCATCTTTTCTCCTTTTAAGACTTTCAAGTTCTTTGTCTTTATAATCTTTTTCCACAATTTTTTTGTTTAAAATTCTTTTGGAATTCTGGTATTATTTGCTTTCTTATTCCATATTTTTATTGGAATTTGTTAATTTATTTGAATTAATTAAAGGCTATCTGACATTGTTGTTCTTAAGTATTTCAAATACTTCTAAGATTGGACTGTATAATACCATTAGTCTGCAAAACAAATTCTAAGAAACAGAAAATTCTAAGAAACAGAATGCCGCCATAGCTTGCTAAATTGTGTATTTGTGTAATAATGATTTTCATTGATGTGATAATCTCTATTGGCAATTTATAATGTTTTGTCCTCATTCAATATTGTAGAACATCGATGGCAACAACTTTTAAAATCCCACATATTGAGGTCTATGAATTTGCCATTATAATATGTTGGGTGAATTACATAACCGCCTGCCATGTGACTTCACATTGCTTTCTAAAAAGCCCTATGGAAGAAGTAGCGTTAAAAAAGTGGTTTGTGAGGGCAACTTTTAGGACAAGGTTATAGGAGCATTTCCACTGAGGCCCACCGCCCCATTAGAGATGTCTGGGCTGGAGCACCGTTTTCCTTCAGGCGGTCCATTGTGTCGGCCAGCTCGGCACCCCAGTTGGGCAGGACCACACCCAGACGTTCTCTCCAAGTAAAACAACAAACTTTGCCAAACGAATGTTATTTTTGACAGGGCGGGCTAGTGAGAAGCTACCGCGTGTGATACTGTTCGCGCATGAAACTTTGACAACCTGACGCATTTGGTGACGTGGGAAATTTTTGCATGGCGTGGATGACTTTTGGAGGTAGCGAAGTTTTTGCGTTGCGGCTAAGAGCACAGCATGGGGACCACATGTCTGCTCCACTTGAACCTCCCTCCGCTCACCGTTGCCGGGATAGCGCCTTTGAATGGAGATGCTCTATAAAGCCATCCTCTCTAAGCTTCATGGATGTGTGGCCTTGGTAGGAGGACTAGACCACTCAAAAAACTTTGATAGTCTTACTCACTACATTGAGACTTGGAAAATATGTCTATGGAACAAAGCTTTTATGGGCTTTTTCACTAGGAGCATCACATTTCAAAAAGGGCACATGGTTCAACCTTGGAACGTCAAAGCCTATGGTTGTGGCATCAACTCCCATTTCCATTCGACTATGTGCTCTAATTTCTCATTCAAAATAAATGTAATTTTTGTTTGTTATATTTTTTTAGATATGAGATTCTATGTCTTGTATACGTCACAAAAATCACATGTTTTTTTGTGAAAATTTAGAATTATTGTGATTTTTTGAAGAAGAAGTGAAGAAAATTCATACCACAAATATGCTTAAAAAATTTGTAAATCTCCCCAAAGGTGTATAATATAGTGCCAAAAATTGTGGTGTAAACAAAAAAATTTGTGTTAAGCTCAAATTAGAAAATCTATCAACCATGGTTGTGGGCCCAAAGTTCAAATTGCAATGATTTATTCAATTTTGTGACTTTTTCTTTTTCATTTTCAAAATGGAGTGAAAACTACATTTCAAAAGCTTTGTTTTATTAATTGAACTCAAGATCAAAAATATGGATTAAATGACTTGTATTCAAATTTAGAGCAAATTTAGCCAAAAGTTTCTCAAGTTTCTCATTACATTGGAATTTGTATCAAACATTTTTGTGTAAACTAGAAAAGACATGATTACCTTAATGACGCAAGGTTTATCACTGTCTAACGCTTACACAAATCTTCATCTGGTATCATCTTGAAATGTCATCCGAGATGAATAGCAAAGGAATAACAAAAGAAAAATAAAATAATAATTGCTACTCAAAGAAAATGGCCACTTTCTATACCCCTAGCCATTGCAAGTCTAATGTTTTCCTTATCCTTCATCCCTCCATTACTTGTGATTTTTGGCGTGCATTGATCTAACTCAAAGCAAAACATAGTTCCATATAATTTATGCAATGTGTAGTGAAAAATTGACCGTGTCCACGCAGAGTTGAAAAAAAAATATTGCATTTTTTTAATGCATGTATCTTGCAATCCGCACGGTCAAAGCTTATAATTTTTTTAACTTGTCTTTTTGTGGTACTAAACCTTGAGATCTTATGGCTCAAAATAGTAAAATTACTCTCATCATACACCATCTTTAAAAGACAATTTTGGGGTGGTTTTGGTGAAACATAGTCATGGTGCTTGAGGGATTGATATTGACTTGCTCGTCAAAAATTGCATTCTCGAGGGCATAATTTCTTTTATCATTACGATGCATTCTATCCATGTAAAAAAATGATAACTTGATAAACCATTTTTCAAAAACTTATGCAGAGCAAGGGAGTTCATAATTTTCAATTTAAAAAAAATCTTCAATAAGCCATTTCTTTATAAATCACTAATTCATAGATCATGACAACCTAGATTTGTCTTGCGGTACAAACCGGCCAGATCTTTGCAATCTATCGAGTTAAATCCAAATTATAGAATCTTGATTTGGGATTCTAAATCTCCAAAGAAAATTCAACAATGATAAGTGGTGAAGTTAATATATTAAATCACACAAGATGTAATTAAAAAGTAAGTAACAATTTATTGAAAGTAAGTATTTCAATTTGTGACATTTGTGATATTTAAAAGTAAGTATCCAAATTTTATGACATTTTTTTTTATGAAGGAAGAAATCTTTATAGATTAATGCATGTAGATAAACTTTAAACATAAAAATAATGAATATTTGTGACATGTTTTACTTACATATTAATATCATCTATATATCAATGGTAAATAAATGTTAGAAACATGAATTCTAAGATTTTAAAAATGATTGGAATTTGTTTTGCAAGCTCATATGGAACAAACTATAAATCAAAATCTATAAGACTTACTTAAAATTTTCAATTTGGAAGGCTAATGAGCCTTTAGTTTTTTACTTTTAGAATTCAAACTTTTGAAAAACCAAAAAGAAAAAGAGAAAGTAGCCATCAAAAATAATCTTGAACCCCTAAAGGACCAAGGCATTTTGGTGGGAAAAACTAGTTCAAAACTGCCACTACCATTAAGAGGCATGAAAATCACTTTTTGGGGTAAACATTTGTACTTTCAGCCATAAGATTTTAAAATAGACTTCTATATGAACATACCACAATTTTTTTGTTGCAATCCACCGCACAAATTTGAAGATTATAGCGTTCAAAGTACAAGAAAAAAAATTTCCCCCTTGCCCGACAATGTGTGAAAATGTTTGACTTGGGTTAGTATGCTATTTTTTCACTAAAGACAAGAACTTTTTTTTGACGATCCAAAAACTTCTCAAAGGAAAACTTCTCGAGATTGGACACATCAGGCAATTCCGATTCTTTTTGCTAGGACACTTTAATAAATGTGAGATTTTCAATACTAGAAATTAATATTATTTCCTTTCATATTGTCAAAAGAAAATTATTTTCTTTGATGAAAAATAGCATTTTAACCCAAGAAACATTTTCACACATTGTCACACATTTTCACACATTGTTCGCCAAAGTACCAAAAAAACATTTTCTTTTCTACATGAATATTAGAAATCTTAATGTCTTTTATATTTATCTTTTCCACAAAATCATGTGGTGTAAACCTTCTTACTTACCATTTAGATTATCATTCTTAAAAAAATAATTTCAGACAAATATTAAACATAAATTGACACTTTATTAATCTCCAATTTTTGCAGGATTGTTTTGAATATGCTATACTCCTTCTCTACCTCTTAAAATTGGTGTACAAGTATTATCATGCTTAACATGATGAACACGCAATTAAGCAATTATGCACTTGGCCATTTAAAAGTGCACTTGGGTACAACGGCGGCCATTGCGAACAAAAGTGGCAAAATTGCAAAAAAAAAAAAAATTCAAAGAAAAAAAATGTTTTCCAAAGGAAAATTTTTTGAGCTTCTGCAACAATATTACGTACAATCATGGTTGTTAATATTGGAAGCGATTTTTGGCATTTTCAACTAATTTTTGGTGGCCCCTCGTTAATACTAGATAAATGAGTATTTAATATAGTTTCACAATATTTCAAAGATAGATTTGAAGGATTGTAGTATACAAACAAGCGTAATCACAAAAAATCATACTTTATGCAAGCGTTGGCAGTTGATTAAAAGATATTCTACATAGTACATAATGCATACAATGGTGGAAACCAAATATAAATTCTTCTACAAATGGACTTAGCACCAATAGTAAAAATACCTTTACTTTATAGGATTAATGACATAACGTCTTACATCACCCTTAGAATATACTACTCTACACATACACTATATATCAATTACCATACACAACTAGTATACTTTCATAAAGGCACACTATCTACTCCATAGAATTTAGGGTTGCTTGCAAACAGTTGTCATCAATAGCTTCGGTTTGCATTGCAATACATTGTAGTATGTGAGCCTTTGCCGATTGAAGAATGCAAATCCTGCTTTCAACCTGCACTCCAAATACATTGCGCTTTCTCCACCTGCTGGCCCCGGACATGGTTCTTTCCGGTGTATCTACCCATGAAAAAATTAAACATGTTTAGTGCGTCAATTTTTGCAAAGTATCATTGAATATGCTACACCCCTTTCCATCCTTGAATAGTGTTGTACAAGATACTAATATCATTTTTGACATGATGGTAATGAATCTAGACCATGTGTAATACAAATTTTTGAAACCAAGAAAATTGAACTCTCGTAATTGACTCTACCTAGAGAAGAAAATGAACCATGTTGTCTATTTTAAAAACTTTAATTTTTCAATCCGTACGGTCGAATCTTATGAAAGCTTCTGAGTATGTTACTAAACCCTTGAAGGAACAAGGCATTTTCACAACAAAATACTTAACAATTGCTCATTCTAGTGCACTGACTATTGAGGGAAACGGAATTTTTTGACACATCTAACTACATGACTTCAATTCATACTTATTAGCCACGAAAGGACCAAGTATCCGGAATTGACAATTTGAAAGATCAGCCGGACTCCTATAGTGTCAATTTCTAACATTTTTCTATTAAACATGCACTGTAGATGGGCATTACTGATACCTTAATGGGAGATGAAATTTTTCTCGTATCCGATTTTTGTGAAAAAGTTCTAGGGTTTTCAATTTTGATTGGCAAAAATGGGCACGTCGGGCACCTCAAAAACATTTGCTAGGATATTCTATTGAATGTGAGAATTTTAATACTAGCAAGTAATATTTTTTTCTTTCATATTGTATTAAAACTTATTATCTTTAGTGAAAAATAGCATATTAGCCTATGTCAAACATTCTCACATATGGTAACACATTGTCAAGCAAGGTCCCAAAAAACTTCTTCCTTTGCTCATAAAACTTAGAGGTCTTTGTATTTTTTTGCCCTTATTTATTCACATCAATATTTGGTGTGAACCTTTCTATTGACCATTTGGATTGTCAATCTAAAATATCTTAAGTTCACGAAAAAATAAAACGTTAATTGGGAATTTCTGAACCTCGGCTTCTTGCATAGTTGTTTTGAATATGCTATTGCCCTCTTCTACATCTAAAAATTTGTGTATAAGGAACTAACATCATGCTTAACACGATGGTATTAGATTTAGATGTGGTGTAGTGCAATAATTTGACACCAAGTGAAGTCAAAGTCTGTTGATTCCGTAAATGCAGGAAAGAAAATGTGGAATTTTCTTGACTTCAAACACCATAATTTTCTGATGGGTGCAATCAAACTTTAAAAAAAATTGTGAATCTGTAATTTACCACATCTTCATATAGATCATACGGTCAAAAGAAGAGATAAACAGTTTTTGTTTCATTCTTTATACATTGCACTTGAATTGAACAGTTTGAAGTGTTTTTGATATGAAACTATCACAATACCTTAGGATTGAAAGATTATAGTGTTCGAAGTATAGAACACGGTAAATTTTCTTTCCTAGGTTGTGTTGATAAGCAAACTTTGACTATAGTTGGAGTTGGAGTTTTTGCACTACATAATGTTTAAATTCAGTACCATCCTATTAATTTTGATGTTATTTTTTTGTACTCGAATTTTAAGAGGTAGACAAAGGGTGTAGCATAGTCGAAACAATTGTACAAAGAGTGGAGATTCAAAATTTACCAAATTGTGCTTTATTTTTTTATGACCTCATCATGTTTTAGAATGAGAATTCAAATGGTCAATAAGAAGGTTTGCACCACAGCTTTTGATAGAGAAAATAAAATGAGAATAATATAAAGATCTCTAAGCTCTATGTGGAAAGGAAGAAGTTTAGTTTGTACCTTACCTAACAATGTGTGACCATGTGTATGTGGAATTGACTTAGGTTAATGTAGAAATTTTCACTAAAGACAACCAATGTATTTTTTTGATACGAAAACAAATAATATTACTTAACAAATAATATTATTGACACCATTCAAACTTGATACAATCGCTAATAAAAAAAAAAGGATTGTACATCCACAGAAAGGTTTTCTACAAACAACATAGTATACAAGATCGATCAAGAATCAATCTGAAATATGTATAGAAATGATTGGTTACCTCAAAGTACGTTGCAAGTGTTAACGGTACAGACATCATTGTTTGATGGCGTTCAACATTAAATCCCCATTCCGTTCTTGATGTTCAACATGTTTTTCTATTCTTCCAAGAAACCTGCAAAATGTGCATAAAAAGCTTATGGTGATTTGTTAAAATCATGTGATAAAAAATATCAAGTATCTTCGTATTCTATATTATTAGCCCAAAGATTTAATAATATATGTAAAAAGTTTATATAGTAGAAAAAACAAAGTGAAAGGTCAAAAGTTAAAATTGAGGCACAAGGTTTCAACTTGCATATAAGGTTTCCTTACAAACCCTAGAGGTCTCTCTTCTCTTCCGACTTTCAAAGGTGAGCTCTCTCGCACATATTGAAGCCATGTCAATTTTTGTTTCATTTACTAATTTCTCTACTCTTTGCATGTGGTGTGCAGACTAGAGGAGGAAATTTGTGCTTAGAGGGAACTTTTGTGAACAAGGTAAGCTGCCCTAACTTTGTTTAATTGCTGAATTAGAAATAGGCGACTCAAAGTTATATGATATTACAACTTACAGTAGTGTAAGGTGAGGCAGACACAAATAATACGTCCAAAATGTAAAATTCAAAAAAAGTTAGATTGTTTATACATGATGAGAGACATCAGCTACTGAGTGACATCAAAACCACTACAATTAAAGCCGTGAGTGTAGCTATACAAATCAGCCCACAAACCCTGGCAGCCACAGATCCAAGCCCTAGCCGCCACACATTCAAACCCTAGCCGCCACAAATTCAAACCCTAGCCGCCACAGATTCAAATCCTAGCCGCTGCCACTAGGAACCCAAACCCTAAACTAAAAAACCCTAGCCGCTGCGTTCCCATTAGTCTTAGACGATCTCATGGAGTTCCATAGACTAGAGGTGTGCGCGCGCACACCCCCGACTACTAGTGCTCCTCCATCCAGGACATCCGGACGAGATCTTGGAAGACAATTTTTGAGAGCATCAACAGCTGATAATTCTGAGACGAACACGCTTACATGAGGGTCATCGCGCATAAACTAGGCAAGGTCAAGTTGGTCCAGGAAGTACCCTCGAGCGCTTGCTTGGGAGAGATCGTCCGAACAGCTGCAGTGAAAGGAGAAGCTTGCATCCAAACACCTCATCTAGAGCGTCCAGATTTTGAAAACACCGCAGCAGATCATCCACATTCGAGTGCACCGCAACAGATCATCATCGTGCAGCGTAGCAGGCCTTCTGTTTGGACTCGCGCGGGGAGGAGAAGCGGTGCCCGCAACAGATCAAAGCACTGCAGCTAGAAAGCGAGCACCGGAATTGCAAAATTTCCGTGATTCTTCAAGGAGGCTCAGGTGCCCGAACCGGCCGCGGAGTCGTCTCATCCTGGCTAGAAGCGCTGCCTTGCAAGCCCCATCCTGGCAATCTTCTCGCAAAGAGCACGTGCTGCTGCGAAGAGCATGTGCTTTGAAGAGCACTTGCGGAGCCGGTTCATCTGCTGTGAAGAGCATGTTGTTGCTGCTGCTGCGAAGAGCATGTGTTCATCTACGAAGCCGGTTCATCTGCTGCGAAGAGCACTCGCGGAGTCGGTTCATCTGCTCCGAAGAGCATGCTGCTGCTGCTGCGAAGAGCATGTGTTCATCTGCGGAGCCGGTTCATCTGCTGCGAAGAGCACCTGCCACAGCGAAGAGCACCTGCTACCCCGGGGCCGCCGACTCCTGCACATCACAAGGTGTAGACTACTGCAACGGAAGACGATGCTGTGATCATTGTCGCGGCTGCAGCTACTGCCTCCGCAATGGCCATCGCGACGTTCGACGCCAAGCTCTACGTCGCACCACTTGGGCACTGTTTTCTCAGCCGCGGGCACTGTTTTCTCAGCCGCGGGCACTGTTCACTGACGCGGCGGGCACTGTCCGCTGATGCCGCGGACACTCTTCACTGCGCCGCAGGGACTGCTCACTGAGCCGCGGGCACTGTTCATGCGGGTTGCTGTGGTTGTTGTTTGCGCCGGGAGGCAGGCAGCACAATCGCGGTCATTGATTGCGCAGCCAAGCGCCTTCACTGTTTACGCATGGAGAAAAACGCAGGGAGAAATGCATCATCGCGGCCCTACGCCGCCTGCCTCGCTCCGCCTGTGGGGTCCGAAGCTGCTCTCACGAATCCCTGTCTCTCAAACCCCTGTCCCAAACCCATCTCTCCCAAACCCTAGCCGCCCACAACTTCCCTCCCCTCCCTCTCAACTTCCCTCCATTGTCCTCCCTCACAACTCTTCTCTCCCCTCCCACCGCCCTCACAAACCCCTCTCTCCCACACCTCCATTGTCTCCTTCCACCAAACCCTGGGCTCTCACACTCACAGCCTTCATTGTCCTCCCTCACAACTGCTGCCAGGGGTGTGCGCGCGCACACCCTTCGTAGGACTAGCGTCGATTGATATCCTTCAATGATACCCGCTGTTCAAAAACCCTAATCCGAAACCCTAAATTTATACCCTAAGGTGATACCTTGTTTGATAACCGGGTAGTGGTACCCAGGAGATCATACCCTGCTGGTGATACCCTCGCTATTGATACCCAAAGTACGTTATTCCATAAATTATGCTGAGAATATCTCAACCAAAAATCGTTAAAAATGCTTCGTTTTTGTGCAATTAGCAAGGAAGGAAAAATGAAATTTTTTGTAGTTTTAACCGTAGGATCTCAATTATGACTTGTTAAGTAATATACTCACAAAATTTCATAAAGTTTGACCGCACGGATTGAAAGATTATAATGTTTGAAGTAGAGAAAAGGCTCATTTTCTTCCTCGCGTTTACTGGATCAGCAGACTTTGACTTCAATTGGTGTCTAATTTTTGCACTATAAAAAGTCTCAATTAATTACCATAATGTTAAGCACGCTGTTAGTTCCTTACGCACCAATTTTTAGAGGTAGAAAAAGAGTGTAGCATATTCAAAAAAATTGTGCAATGAGTTTAGGTTCAAAAATTCTCAATTGACGTTATGTTTTTTTGTGAACTTGATATTGTTTGAAATGAGAATCCAAAAGGTCAATAAGAAGGTTTACATCACATAATGCCGTAGAAAAAATCAAAAGTGAATCATACAAAGATCTCAAAGTTTTATGTGGAAAGGTAGAAGAATTTTTTGGTACCTTGGCCAAAAATGTGTGACAATGTGTGAAAATAATTGACTTGAATTAATATGCTATTTCACCAAAGAACTAACAACATGCTTAACCCCTAAAGGACCAGAGTCTCCTTCGGGGGATTTCTGATTTTGGGCAGGTTCCTAAAATTTGGAAAAAAATCCTTTTTCTCTGAAATTTTTGTTCTAGATTGCCTCGAATAAGAACTTCCTGGACATATTTTTATTTTATGTTTTGGATTTGTGGTTTGAAAGTTAGTACCACTTAAAGCCAAAAGTGGGGACACCGGGCACCTCCAACATTTTTGACAAAAGTTTCTATTGACATTGAGATTTTTCACACATGTAAAGAATATTTCCTTTTCTGGAAATTTTCAAAAAAAAATCTTGTCTTTAGTGTAAAAAGGCATTATGTTCCAAGTCAAACATTTTCACACATTGTTGGGCAACAGGGGAAAAAAACTTCATCTCTTTTACATAAAACCTAGAGATCTTCATATTTTTCACTTTTTATTTTTTCAACAACAATATGTAGTGAGAACCTTCCTATTGACCGTTTGGATTATCATTTGAATACATACGTACTTCACAAAAAAATAAAACGTGAAATGGCAATTTTTGAACCTCCACTCCTTGCACACTTGCTTTGAATATGCTACACCCCTTTTTTACCTCTAAACATTGGTGTGTTGGGAAATAACATCATGCTTAAGACAATGGTAAAAGATTTAGACCTTGTACAATGCAAAAATTTGATACAAAGTGAAGTCAAAGTCTACTGCTCTACTCAACGCAGGGAAGAAAATGAACCATTGTTTTGACTTTAAACAGTGAAATCTATCAATCCTTGCAGTGGATTGCAACCAAAATTGAATGGTATTTGTATATAGAAGTCTATTTTAAGATCTTACGGTTGAAAATCCAAAATTCACCTTAAAATGTGATTTTCATGTCTCTTTTTGGCAGTGGCAGTTTAGGATTGGTTTTAGAGCGAAAGTGGTCATGGTCCTTTTAGGGGTTAATACGATGGTATTGGATTTAGATCTTGTGTAGTGCAAAAGTTTTTAGACGTAGACAAGGAGTGTAGCATATTCAAAAATATTGTGCAATGAGTGGAGGTTCAAAAATTCTCAATTCATGTCATGTTTTTTTGTGAACTTGATATTGTTTGAAATGAGAATCCAAATGGTCAATAAGAAGGTTTACATCACATAATGCCGTAGGAAAAACCAAAAGTAAATCATACGAAGATCTCAAAGTTTTATGTGGAAAGGTAGAAGTTTTTTTGATACCTTGGCCGAAAATAGATGACAATGTGTGAAAATAATTAACTTGGATGAGAATGCTTATTCACCAAAGAACTTACAACATGCTTAACACGATGGTATTGGATTTAGATCTTGTATAGTGCAAAAAATTTTAGAGGTAGACAAAGTGTTGCATATTCAAAAATATTGTGCAATGACTGGAGGTTCGATAATTCTTATTCCATACTAATAGTGACTATCGTTTTATAATGATATACAGGTTTTTTGAATGTTGCGTTATGGCACCACCAAATATTTACAGAATCTGGGAGAGCCAGAGTTGGTGGATCACAGCAGTGGATGAGTCGAGCACTTTCTTGTGGGTGATAGATTATCCATTCGAGCTGGGGAAACGTATATCGGTGTTGAGGAATTTTTATGGCAAAATCCAAGCAATCACTCTTCGACGTGATGATATGGTATACGTTACTTGCGTAGTGGGTCCAGTCTCCTCCAAGAGAGAGGATTCCATCAACGCAGTGGGCGGTGGAAGATACTTCAGGGGAGACGTCTGCAACACCTACAGAGAAGATGCAAGATACCGGTGTAGTGGATGTTAGTTTGGCGGCAATGGCAGGAGGGGGGCATACATTTAATGGTCCTAGGGTGGAGATGGAAGAAGAAGAATTGGACTCATTGGAAATCTTTTTGGTGCAGAAGAGGATTCGACGGCCTTCGATGCCTTCTCAATCAGAGTCAGTATCGGAGACACATGAGACGTTCGGAGGTACTCAAAGTGATACCGGACCAAGTTTGCCTTCCGTTCCAAGATCTAGCTTATCCGAGGACATCATTGCATTTCAGGGGGCCTTCTCTTCAGAGCAAGAGATGTCCTTCAATACAGAGGATGGCTTTTTCTACAATGATGATAGCATAAGGCATATGCGGGAGGGTGTTTCTGGCAATTATGGATATGTTGAGTGTGCGTCCATTAGCACCAAAGATGTGGAAGATCGTCCAGCGCAGGATCATGAATTGTCTGCTATGGTAGGTAGGGCCATTAGACACGTAGAGGGAGTTATTGCGCTAGAAGATGAGCTCTGAGCCCTGAAGCTATATTCTATAGTAGAGCATGCACGCAGTTTAGGTGGCAAGTACGTTAGTATAATGTAGTTTAAGATGTCTCTATCGTTGAGTGGGTGGTATATATTTATATGTTGGGTGGTCTATATGATATGTTTGATTTTAGAATCTCTCAGCTATAGTGTAGAATTGCTTGATTATGTATGTTTTGCATATAAAATACAGTGAGATACTTTACACTGTCTTAGGAAGTTGCATATATATTTTTGTATCTCTTACACATTGTATTTGTAGTGCAATACTCTAAAATCTTATAATAACACATTCATAATCTCTTTGGGCACATGATTATAATTTTGTTGCAGGATTTGCAAACTAGATTAGAAATCATATATTTTCTAAAAAAAGATAGAAAATGTAAAAAATATATCACTTATATGAACATGAAGATGTCAATGTTTGACACGGCAAACACCAAAATTTTGTGACAAAAAACAAACTAAACTCTTGCCAAAATTTTGATTTTTTAAAAATTAGGAGCAATAAACTTGCGGCTTTCCACCAACAACCAATGCACTTGGCTAAGTGCATAATTGCTTAATTGCGTGTTGATGGCAATTGATTCAAATATTATGTAGTGCAAAACTTAGACAACATGTGAAGTCAAAGTCTGCTAATCCACTCAACGTAGGGAAGAAAGTGAAACATTTTCTATACTTCAAATACTATAATCTTGTAATTTGTGCGGTATGTTACTTAATAAATCTTACAATTAAGTAAATAAACCAGAAATAATTTTTTTTGTTTCCTTTCTTACACACTGCACTGAAATCAACCATTTTGAAGTGTTTTTGGTGTGAAATTGTCGAGAAGTTTTAGGAGTTAATATACAAGTTGTCACCGTGAAGATTAGCAACGATGTATAATCATTTACCTTGCTTCAGATGTTATAATCCATAAGTGTATGTCATCAAGATTTTGAAAAAATTGCACATGTTAGTTAACTAGTCTTCAACAAGATCTTATAGTACCGGTAGTTACATGTGGAAAAGATCACTAAATGTAGATATGTGTTATTGCACAAAAAATTGTAGTTCTGAGGTGTTTTTATAGAAACAAAGTCATTGTCCATTAGGGGTCAAGATGGAAATACTTCAATTTTTTTAGGTGTGGTGAGAAAATTATATTCCTACAAAACATCCTACCTTCTTGCATCTTTATGAATCTTCAAGAATTGAAAAGATATTGCAATCTTGGAATTCTGCCCAAGACTTGTAAAAGTCCATGTGATCTTGGGACTTTGAAGTTATTTAGGAATAAATTGGTTTCAAAATTTAAGGTGAAATGGAGGTTTATGAATTTTGTATAAATTCCACCATCAAGGATTAAAATTTCCCAAAAAATAAATTATGGAGGAACTTTATTTCTTTACAGAATTTTTTTTCTTCCATAAATAGCTGCTTAGGATTGTCTAGGAATCCTAAACCTTGTTTGTCATAGCCTATGACCGTGGCATTGATCCCTATTTCCATTCTGTTATGTGCTAAATTTTTTCATCAAATAATAGTAGAAATATTTGAGTTTCATATTTTTGAGATGAGATCACTTGTCTTGTGTATGTCCCAAAATTCACGGATTTTTTTGGTAAAAATTTGAAGTTATATTGATTTTATGAAGAGAAGTGAAGAAAACTCATATCAGATACAAAGTATGCTTAAAAAAATCTGAAAATTTCACCAAATCTGTACATTTTAGTGCCAAAGCTATAAATGAAACTTTGGTGTCAAGCTAAAATTAGAAAATTAATCAACCATGGTTATAGGCCCAAAGTTCAAATTGCAATAACTTATTTTTTTTTATGAAATTTTTGAAAACTTCAAATTGAAGTGGATACTAGACTTTGGAAGCTTCATTTCATTTGTTGGACTCAAAATCCAAAAATCATGTTACTGTACGCAATGGTCACTTTCAACTCCTTCTTGCCCAATGAATTACTTGTCTTGGACGCAGTGGTTTGAACACAATAGGTATCACCTAGGTATTACATGGGTATCACCTAGGTATTACATGGGTATCACCTAGGTATTACATGGGTATCATTCCAAACAACATTCTTGAATTTTCCAAAAAATTTGGACGCTCTCCATTTTGAACTAATTATGTACAATTGTGACCACTGCATAGTGCATAGGATATGATTCAAATTCAAATGTAGAGCAAAAGTTAGAAGTTTCTAAAAATGGACTACTGTAACATTAAGATCCATATATGATATCACAAACATTTTTTTTCTTTAGAAAATATTTATTACCTTAATGAGGCAAGTTTGATCATCATCTAATAATTACACATTTGATCAGCTCTCCGGAAAAATTTGGATGAAAAATCAAATTTTTTATCTAGTATCAGGCATTTAAAGTCATCCAAGAAGCCACATGTTGGCTCCTTGTATAGTACATCTAGGGCAATGGTCCAAAATCAATTTGGCAGAAATGCTACAACCTGCACTGTGAAGCACTCGAGTTGGGTAAACTATTCAAGTGTGGAGATATCTAGGTGATACCTTGCAATATCCGTGATATACCTAGATGATACCTGTGGATATCATCTATGAAGGTGGCTAAATACTTAGAATGCTAATTAACATTCTGAATAAATTTTATAAATTTTTATTGATTTTTCACAGTGTACTACAATTGGCCCTCTTTAAATGTTACCTCTATATATGTTATAATTCCATATATATTATGCAAATTTCGTTCCCTAAAAATTAACAGTAATAAGTGTTATATGCTAAGTATTATGACATGCTTCGCTCCCTCCTTTGCTAATTTCACTTCTATAAATGTTAAAGTTGGTAAAACTAGAGAAATTATGACATAATAGATAGACCATAGAGCAAGGGTAGTAAAGCTTAATGCAAGGCGGTAAAACTGGCCAGATAAAACCCAATATAGGATTAAGGATGACTATTTGGATGAAAAACGTCCAAATGGATGAAAGATGGTTTAAAAAATTGATTAAAAATTTGATAGGTGATATTTTCGATATGTTAAAAAAATTTCCAATCATGACCATTAACATTTAAAGAGGGCCGACTGTAGTAGCAACCATATTTTTTTGTAGCATTTTAGCCGGTTAGGAATTAATGTTCCAGAGTCAAGTTGGTACTAGTAGCAGCCAGGTTTTTCTGTAGCATTTTATCCATGTTATGAATTGTTGTTCCAGGATCAGGTTCATACTACACTGATTTTGATGTTTAAACACGCAATTAAGCAATTATGCACTCACCAAATAAAAGTGCACTTAGGTACAACGGCGGCCATTGCGAATAAATTTGGCAAAAAAAAAAATTAAAAAATTCAGAAATTAAAAAAAAAAAAAATATATATCTTTTGAGCTTCTTCAACAATACTATGTACAATCATGGTTGTTAATATTGGAAGCGAATTTTTGGCATTTTCAACTAATTTTTGGTGGTCCCTTAATAATACTAGATAAATGTATATTTAATGTAGTTTCATAATATTTCAAAGATAGATTTGAAAGATTGTAGTATACAAATAGGCGTAATCACAAAAAAACATACTTTATGCAAGGGTTGGCAATTGATTAAAATATATTCTACGTAGTACATATTGCATACAATGGTGGAAACTAAATATAGATGCTTCTACAAATGGACTTAGCACCAATAGTAAAAACACCTTTACTCTATAGGATTAATGACATCACATCTTACATCACCCTTAGAATATACTACTCTTACACATACACTATATAGCATTTACCATACACAACTAGTATATTCTCATAAAGGCATACTACCTACTCCATAGAATTTAGGGCTCGTTGCAAACGGTCGTCGTCGATAGCTTCGGTTTGCATTGCAATATATTGTAGTATGTGAGCCTTAGCCGATTGAAGAATGCGAATCTTGCTTTCAACCTGCACTCCAAATACATTGCGCTTTCTCCACCCACTAGCCCCGGATATGGTTCTTTCCGGTGTATCTACCCATGAAAAAATGCATGCATCTTTCTCTACCCAACTATGGCTCTCCCCAGATGGCACCCAAAATGAATCCATGCAATTTGCATACCGCTGTGCAGATGACCCATGTCCATCAACAACCCCCCCTTGGATGATGGGCCTATACCAACAAACCTTTATCTTAAGTCTTCATCGGTTTTTTCCTTCCTCAATCACTTTTCCTACATAGAATGGTACACTGCCTTCTATTTCTGCTTGATCAACATTCAAGGCTACAAATTGTCCACAACGGATATCAGATTGTGGATTAAATGGTGGAAATGGGTCGAGATTACCTACATACATTGCTCATTCTTCGGCTCGTTCCTCAACATAGTTGCGCTCTGTTCGTTGTGCCCTACGCAGTGCTTGATTAGAGGGTCTTCCTCTACGAGGACCAAAGTATCCTCGAGCCTCGGCATTTGGAAGCATCGCCACTACCTGCATTACGACATTTATCTCGCGATTTTCTTCACTTGCACCATGTATTACATCCAAAGATGCACTCTCTGTTGGTCTGGTGTTGGAGAACTCTGAAGGCCAAAATGGTGAGGAACGATGCTCATTGCTATGGTCTTTGTGTGGAAATTCAGCTAAATAGATTTTCAATCGTTCAGCCTCTACTTTTGCCTCACAATTCTTGTCCTCATGCTGCAACCTTTGAATGCACCTTTGTTTATATACGATGAAGTCATCCAACGCCTTCAACTCTCGTTCATCCGCTGCAAATACTTCCGGAAATGATGGTCGCTCATCCCTACTTGGCAACGACCTCAAAGTTTTTGTCCCTGCCTCCGGCCCCCATGGATCCTTGCAATAATGTTTGTGTTATACTCGAACCTCACGAGGCCCTTCTTGATTGTCCATGTAGAATCGCATGTGGTGGGCAAATGTTATGCCCACTAATGAATCCTGACCTATCAGTAAGTGAGGAATTATGAACAATTTCCAATCCCATACATTCTCTAGCAGCCGGGCGCTAACAAATGCCTCCGTAGGAGATGTTCCTCGTTCTATAAGACTCATCATTTCCTTCAACGAGTCCACGTCCGATCTCTTCAACGTATTTGATATACAACTGAAGCGTTGATCAATATCTTCGTGTGTATGGCCCACTATGAGAAAATATAGCTCCACCCTCCTGAAAAAACCCCAATCCCACCTATGTAGCACACAAAGCAAACATATAAATGTATTTGTTCTCACGTGTGCAGTTGTCCGCCTGGATTCGTAATGTTGGTGGCACAAAACCCTTCCTCCGCAGCACATCTCCAATCACGTACAACAATGTACTCACGACTTGCTTGCTATCATATTTGTGGTGAGTCCCAAACCACATGTCGCAATATAAACCGATCCCATGTACAAGAGCTCCGCACAGGTGGTTATTTACAAACCGGTGTTCAATGTTCTTCACAGTCTGACGCATCCTGGGTACTATGGTTGTATTTTGGTCCATGCCATCCACTATGATGCACATGTACAACTCAGGGCTAATATAACACAACCTCTTGAATATCCAATAATGCCTACGTTCTTCCATCTGGTTGCGCAGATGCAACATAAACAACTCCTTTATCTTTGTCATTGCATCCGCATTGGTGGTTCCCCCCATGGCACATTTATACTCCCAACAATGATAGCTTTTTGAGAATATCGAGAATGGAGGTACCTGAACTGGGGATACTTTATGCGCCACATCCTCCGGAACGAACTCATAGAAATGGTTTCTCCATTACAAATTCTTTTCACCTCCTCGTTCACGTAATTGAATATATCAAATTGGCAGTATTCATAGGAAGGAGAATAAGAGGCACGACTTCGTTGTCACTTTTACGGCGAATACAGCGATGAGGTTGAGGACAACTAGCTTCATCGACAAACGATTTAAAACAAGCCTCTGCCGCAGACATTTTAGTGCTCTCTCTAATCGGATCTGAAAGGGTGTTGCCGTGAATCGATGTCACTCTTCCATATATTAGACAATCCTTCTTCAATTGCTTAAAGCGCCTGTGTGAATATCCAACTCCAAGAGCGTAGGAAGCATTGCAAACTTGTTTCCCATCTACCTTTGTTACAAACTTGTCTCGACGAGTTCCTTCCGTCCTTGTGTAAAAAGAAACCAACATCTATCTCATCCACGTACTTCGTACTGAAAACTCACTGGCCCATGCATTATATCGCATGTCCAATAGATACCTTGTTGGAACGTCCCTCAAACAATTCCGTTTGCATCCTCCTTGTGCCATTGCAATTTGTACACTTCTAAGGGATACCTTAGATGGTGCAGCTTCTATCAATGATGGCTCCCTTGAATCTCTCCTTCTCCTATTTTGTATAGAATAGGGACGGCGTGTTGGTCTAACATAAGCAAATCCATCTACATGGGGCAAATCTTGGATATTTGAGGGAGTAGGTTGGGAAAACGGTGAATTTTCATCTATGGCATTAGAAGCCTGACTTTTGCGTCGAGACCTCTCGGTTGATCCTGATGTATTGATGAATTCGGGAAAATCAAATTCTGAGGCCATCATTCTTGTAGGCGCTACTCGTGATCCAAGGTCACTAGCGGCACTTGGAATACTCGGTTCTATAGCCACTATACGTAGCAAAGACCGGTGCCAACGAATGATCAAGCCCACACACATGCCAAGTCGTTCTCCTACAATCTCTCCAGTCCAATGCAATGCATCATCTACCCTAGTGATACGCACCGCCACCTCGAACGAGAATAACTTCGATCCATTCAATTCCATGCCGCTTTTGAATGCATGCTCCCTATTTGCTAAGCCCACCACATCCCCTCTTTCAGAGAGCAATTCTAATGTCCTTCCCAATTCAGATGTCATGACCTCAAGAGATCTTTGTTGAATTTGCCTTGCATGTGCCGCTTGTACTAATCGGGCCCCCACTGAGATATTGGAAACCATATTATCCCTTTGAATGTGTCGTCGTATCGAAGGAGTTTGAATTGTACGGCTCTCCATTATCACTATTGAAAATAAAAAACATTTTGGTTGCACATTAGTCAAAAAATTGTACTAATTGTTAACCTCTAAAGCAGCATGCATATGATAGAAGATATGTTTCTGATCGCATATTTAATGTTCATAATTTGATGATGATATTGAATCTTTTGATAAAACTTCTTTGAAATGAAAAATTTAACATTTGTAGAGCGTCAACTCCTTGCAAAGTGTCTTTCAATATGCTACACCTCTTCTCCATCCCTAAACATTGGTGTACAAGGAACTAATATCATTCTTGACATAATGGTAATGAACCTTGACCCTATGTAACGCAAACTTTTGTAACCAAGTAAACTGAAATTCTAGTAATCGACTTAATCTAGGAAAAAAATGAACCGATGTTGTCTACTATAAAAACTATAAACTTTCAATCCGTGCGGTTAAATTTCAAGAAACTTTGTCAGTATGTTACTTAACCCCTAAAAGCCCGTGACAATTTCACTCCAAAAACACTTCCTGATTGTTGATTCTAGTGCAATGGGTAAGGAAGGAAATAAAACCTTATACATATCCTTTTGACCGTAGGATCTCCATCAAGACTTACTAAGTAACATACTCAAAGAAATCATACACTTTCACCACACAGAATGGAAGAATCTATTGTTTGAAGTCAAGAAATTGGTTGATTTTGTGTGCAAAGTGTGGAAGTTCAAAAATTGTCAATTCACAATTTATTCTTCAGAGTGTTTGATATGTTTTAGAATGATAACCCAAACAGTCAAATGAAGGTTTACGCCACATACTCTTCTTGAAAAAATAAATAGTGATAAAAAAAGAAGATCTCTAGGTTTTATGTAGAAAATAATAAGTTTTTCCCCTGCTTGCCCAAAATGTGTAAAAATGTTTGACTTAAATTAAAAAATAAAATTACACTACAGACAAAAAATTTATTTGCATCTTCAAAGAGGGTAATATTATCTACTTGTATGGAAAATCTCAATGTCAATAGAGACTTGTAGCAAAATTTGGAAGCTCCCCGTAGTGCCCATTTCTAACTTTGAGTGGTACTAACTTTCACACCATGAATCCAAAAATGAAATTAAAAATATCTACATGGAGCTCTTATCAGGGACAATATAGAGAATCCAAGACATACCAAGACAACAAGTCATACAAAAGCTCCAAGTCAAAGATCCAAGTTAACCCCTAAAGGTGAGTGGCCTCAAAACAACAAAAAACCCTCAAAACTACCCTCTTTTGATGCAAGATGTTAATTATCAATTTTTGACAATTTTTGAGTATGTAACCGTAAGATTTAGTACCTAACTTGTACATGTACATGCATACCAAATCTTAGATTCAAATTCCTCACCATTTGTGAGATCATAATGTTCAAAGTTGAAAAAAAAGATTTTTTCCTTGTTGTAGAATGGAAAACTAATGTTTTGGGGGCCAAAAAAACCATTTTTTAAAGGGAATTTGACATGAGGCTCTTCAAATTCTTGTTCCTCTGTGAGTAAGGAATATGTTCATATAATGTTTACCCTCATAGGACCTATAAAACCTAAAGAAATGCTTAATTTTTCACATGGAGGTATGCTGAAATACAAATACAAATGCCCATTTCAACAATTAAAAAGGCATGTAAATAATTATTGGATTGAAAATCCAAACGGTGAGATCATGCTTTACTACCTCTTTTACATGTAAAAAAAACAAATTAAAAAAAAATTAAAATCTCAATTTTTGGTGAATTTTTGAAGTTACTGCGGTCTAATTGATTTTGGGCAGATTTTGAGCATATACCGCAGTATTGGGCAGAGATCAGCATGCCCTAACAGTGTTTTAAAACTTTGACCTTGAATATCTCCTAAAGTATGAGGAATTTTGAAGCATGAATGGAGTCATTGGAAAGGCATGGGAAAACTCTACAACCTGCATAAAGTTGTAACTTCATAAGATCTAAATTTAGTAACTGAAAGCCTGACCAGAGTCACATTGACCACAGATCGAACAAGATGCAAACATTGATACAAATTGCCCCTTTCAAACACCTATTGATACAGTACTGAACATGAACAATTATGTAATCAGGTTTCGTACAGTTTCACTTGCACGTATACTAATTGCTGTACACATCACTTGCAAAGACCTTAGCCATATGCATCTCTTTTCCGAGTAGCAAACCTCTTCACCAAAATCCATAACATAAGCTATCACTTGTACCTAAGTCCACAATGTGACCGATCTAACAAGATGCAAACATTGATACAAATTGAGACAACCATTGCAACAAATGAAGGAAGAGAGAGAAACAAAAAAATTCAGTATCCATTCCATGATGAACCAAACCTACACTACAAAAAGAGTACAAAACACTCAACTTAATTTGGCAACACCAACAAGTGATGAGAAAGATGGTGAGCATCATACTTGATATCTGAGGTAGCCCGAAGTGTCTCGCATGAACTTTGACTGCAGATGCACAGCAGCCTACGAAACTAACCCTAGCAACCATACAGAAAACCCCACCAAACTAACTCGCTGCTCCAAACCCTAGCCGCCACATCCACCAACCCTAGCCGCCACATCCACCAACCCTAGCCGCCACATCCACCAACCCTAGCTGCCAACCCTAATAATAGATTCAACCCTAGCGGCGGCACTCTCGTACATCGCGAACAGAGGTGTGCGCGCGCATACCTGTCCTACAAGCTTGATCTGAATCGCCTTCTGCGGGTGATCTCCTCCGCGCGTTGCTGCGACTCGCCTCCTGCGGGTGATCTCCTCCGCGCGCTCGCGATCTACTGCGTACGCTGTTGCGGCTCGTCTGCTCTCGCAGCTATCTCTACCTCTCGCACCTACTTCTACCCCTGCGGCCGCAGCCGCGACGCAAAGCTAAGGTTCAGGTCCAGCTCCAAGTTTCTAACCTCCCCAGCCTCCCTAGAGCCGCATCGATCATCCAACTGCAAGCTCCACAGCTGCCTCCCTGATGCGAAGCTATCTCTACCGCTCGCGTGAGGACTCCCTGAAGATGTCGACGACGACGAAGCTCTCAGCGATTCTAGCTCGGATCTCTTACTGCCGAGAAACTCATGCGCCAACGGCTTCGTCTGCACCTCCACTTCACTCCTCTCGCAGGTACTTTCCTCTCGCAGCCCTGAGTCTGTCACAGGTACTCTCCTCTCGCAGCCCTGAGTCTCTCGCAGGTACTCTCCTCGCGATAACCTAACCTCCCTAGCCTCCGTCACCAAAGACTGCGCCTCAGAAATAACGGCAGAGGTGTGCGCACGCACACCCATTGGAAGACTTGCGAATACCCTGCCCGATAACCTAGAATGATACCCTAGGTGATGTCCAAGACTGTTACCCTAGATTTAAATCCTAGATTGATACCCTAGATTTAAATCCTAGATTGATACCCTAAGACTGTTATCCGGATTTAAACCCTAGATTGATACCCTAAGTATGTAGTGCTTATACCCTGGTGCTGATACCCTGGTAACCCTAAACCCAAAGTAACTTATCCCATAAAACATGTAACAATTTCTCAAGACAAAGAAGTTATAATCGCTTGTTTTAATCCAACGAGTAAGGAAGAATTTTAAAAAAAAAATTGAAGTTTTAACCGTAGGATCTCAATTATGACTTATTAAAGAGGATACTCACAAAATTTCATAAATTTTGACAGCACGGATTGAAATATTATAGTATTTGAAGTAGAGAAAATGGCTCATTTTCTTCATTGCGTATACTGAATCAGCAGAATTTTACATCACTTGGTGTTCAATTTTTGCGCTATAAAAGGTCTCAATTAATTACCATGATGTTAAGCATGATGTTAATTCCTTGTACACCAATTTCTAGATGTAACAGAGGAGTGAAACATGTTCTAAAAAATTGTGCAATGAGTGGAGGTTCAATAATTCACAATTCACATTATATTTTTTTGTGACCTATATATTGTATTAAATGAGAATCCAAATGGTCAATAAGAAGGTTTACATCACATAATGCTGTAGGAAAAATCAAAAGTGAATCATACAAAGATCTCAAAGTTTTATGTGGAAAGGTAGAAGATCTTTCGGTACCGTGGCCGAAAATGTTTAACAATGTGTGAAAATCATTTACTTGGATTAATATGTTATTTCACCAAAGAACTTACAACATGCTTAACACGATGGTATTGGATTTAGATTTTGTGTAGTGCAAAAGTTTTTAGAGGTAGACAAGGGGTGTAGGATATTCAATAAAATTGTGCAATGAGTGGAGGTTCAGAAATTCTTATTCCATACTAATAGTGACTATCGTTTTGTAATGATGTACAGGTTTTTTGAGCGTAGTGTTATGGCACCACCAAAAATTGATAGAATTTGGGAGAGCCACGGTTGGTGGATCGCGGAAGTGGATGAGTCGAGCACCTTCTTGTGGTTGACCAATTATCCCTTTGAGCTGGGGAAGTGTACATCGGCGCTAGGAAAGAGTTTTGGCAAAATCCAGACAATCAATCTTCGACGTGATGATATGGGTTACGTAACTTGCGCAGTGGGTCCAGGTCAATCAGAGGTGAAGACTTTTCTTTCGAAGAAGTTGCTTCTTGCACCTGTCCCTTTGAATCTTCTTCAAAATCCACGTCAAGTGAAATTCCTCAAATCATTGCAGACGTTTTGGTTGAACATCTCTCTTCCGGTACGTACTGCTAGACACAATAACGTCTTAGCCTGTTTAACGTTATCACCGGAGATGGTGCTAAAGGCTAAGAAGATTATGGAGGAACATATTAGGTATGAGGCATTACGAGAGAGGGACTCATCACGTGCGACCACTCAAGCCCCACCAGCGGAACTAGAAGAAACAAAAGGTTATTGAATTCTAGCTGAGTCGTTGCAATTAGATTTGCGACCAATGGAGGGGGGGAGTGGAGGTGGAGGCCAACATCCCACCACGACTTCTGAAGTACAACCATTACCCAATCCCCCATTAACGACTAGACGTCCAACAAAGAGGCCACGGCGTGTTGAGAGTGATGTAGCTTCTGGTTCAAGAGAAGGCCCATCAAGATTGGATTCAAGCGGGAGGAGGTTGATTGAGAGAAGTATAAGATCCGATGGCAGGGTTCCTAGGTCGGGGCTCAGGACGTCCAATGGTCATCGTAGGGCCCCAACATCTATACCGAGAGATTTAGCTGATTTGTCAGCCATGGCGCCGGAGGAAGAAGCAGTTCACGACCTATCAGATAGTGTACCAGAGGATTTTGAAGACAATGCGGAGATACCACATGATGTTCCAACTTCAATGTATTTAAAAGCACCAGTGCCTACAGTAGAGGAGATTGCAAAAGGATCAGTGTGGGGGAATTTTGTGTTTAAGGCACACATTGACCGCATTGTTTCTTTGGAGAATCCGGAAACGAATCACCGGGTTTTATCACAAAAGAGGGTCAGAGAAGTCTTTAACCGCTTAAGATACCCAGAATCCGCGAATCGGGTGAGTAGATTGGTACTTCGACCGATCAGATACATTGTGCATACTACCACCGATGATGGTGTCGTTGGGAAGGAGGAGCTGCCATTTTTGTTGGTAGGAACCGCACGAGAGTTTGAACGCATGTTCATTGCATACGGGAGTGCTTCTGCAGAAGGTGCCATGGTATCCCAATATTCTTGGCTTCAAGACCATATCATTTGGGAACCGGTGGATGGGCAACACATAGTAGCAGCTTGTAAGTTTGCACAACAGCAGTGGAGAGATGGTATTATGCCTTTAATTGTGTACCTCGACATGTTCGAGCAAAGGGAGGCCTCTTTTGTGGTATATGATGATCGTCGCTTTTACATTCAGAAGTCTGTGCGGATCAACGTGGCCGAATTCCAGAGACATTCATATTCTACCATGGAGGAGGATTTGAGGAAGATCTGTCAGATTTGGAATCTATACGGGAGGCCTGATAGCACGCTACGTGCGGACGATGCACGTAGGGCTGTTGCTTTGGTGAGTGCGACAAGTACGGTGCATAAGTTGCCCAAGGGGGATGGAGTTGTCACGGTGAAGAGGTTGGCCAAAAACATGGAGGATCTGACCAATTATGTATGGAATCCGAGCAATGACTGCTTCGAAGCTATCATTCAAGTATGCAAGGACTACGAAGACGACATTCTCTTTTACAGCAAGGAGGAAGAGGACAAGTGGAAGGACATGGCGAGGAAGAAAAAATTGGATCCAAATGTGAACGAACGACCAACAAGAAAAGCGATGACGCAGAATTGGTTGAGGCCGTTAAATAGGGTTCCGAATCCATATTATCTTCGGTTGGCAAAGTCTGCTGCAGCGAAGCCGGTGAAAGAGGATGGAGTAAGACCTCGTCAAGCATATTACTTTGACGGTGTAAAAGACAAGAATCCACATCCTCGTACGATTGCAGGTGTGGTTGACCGATATTAGAGACGAGAAGTTGTGATGAATTCCATCCGTTGGTTGATGGTGGAGAACAAGGAAAGTTCACCTAATTCCATGGACGAATTTTTTCATATAGGTGTAGGGAAGTATTTTCCTAGGAGTAATGCACAACTTGATACCTTTGGAAAGCTTTTGAATGCTTCCACAAAAAAAACTTGGAGTGCTCATGTGCGGAGGAAGGTGTCTAAATTGGAAGACATATCTATCTCATCCCCCTTCCATCAGGTTTTATTATGGTGACATTGCAGCAAGGGGGCATGGATACATTGGACTATCCGTGGATGTGGGAGGACTGGCTACTGCTAATTGGGAATGGCAGATGAAAGTCAAGAGGCCAGGCCAGAACGACACAGAGAATCTTCTTTCGGTTTGGTGTAGAAGAGGGTTATTCCGCACCGACTACATAGAGCTCGGGAAACCATGTTTGTAGGTGATTGATTGTCGACGTGGCGGTGGGAGGCATGGAGATGGCCATTGGGGAGACGCCCAGTTATCCGCAACTTTTGCATAGCTGACATTATGGATGGCGAATATTGAACGATGGAACATCATCTTCTTGTTACCAGCGGCTGTGTATGCTAACAAAGAATTCTTCACGAAGGTGAAGCTTCTAGAGGGATGTACTATGCGACGTGGATGCTGGGCATTTGATCCCAACTCGGTTAATCCCTATGCTCTCGATTTTACAGAGAATGGGCGTCTGGAGCAAATAGTACAACCGATTGGCGATGTTGTGATTTGTATGCAGCACCCTGTGGATACATCTCCTGGCCGAAACTATGTTTCTCGAGACGTTTCACTTCCAATTGTATACTTTGATCACTAGAATGAGGCACGTCAACCCTCTGAAGTTGATTCACTTGAGAGATCTCCATCAGAGCTGGAAAGACTAGTGGGCTCATACTTGCCTCATGATTGGGGTTTAGTGGCGTGTAACATATCTACGGCCATTCCCACGATCCTTGAAGGAGATTTCCAGGGATCTGAGATTTGAATCATTGACGATTGTAGAGACAGAGTTTCATTCTTGTACAATGAGTTGTCCGACAATTTCCAAAGACAACTGTTGGTTAGGACTGGTGGAACAAGTATTGGCTGGAACATCGTACCTGAGACCGAAGAGGCGGTTGGTGGAGTGAGGAATGAAGTCGACAATAAGGATGGAGGTGGTTTAAATGAGAGATTGCCACGTTTAAGTACCATTGAAGATTTCTCATCTCGCAATAGTTCAGACGCCGATGAAGATGGAGTGAACCAATCTCTTCCAAGAGAGAGGATTCCATCAACGCAACGGGCGGTGGGAGATACTTCAGGGGAGACGTCTGCAACACCTACAGAGAGGATGCTAGATACCGGTGTCGTACATGTTAGTTTGGCGGCAGGGGCAGGAAGGGGGCGTACATTTGATGGTCCTAGGTTGGAGATGGAGGAAGAAAAATTGGACTCATTGGAATTTTTTTGGTGCAGAGGAGGATTCCACAACCTTCGATGCCTTCTCAATCAGAGCCAGTATCGGAGACACAAGAGACGTTTGGAGGTACTCTGAGTGATACCGGACCAGGTTTGCCTTCCGTTCCAAGATCTAGCGTATCCGAGGACATCATTGCATTTCAGGGGGCCTTCTCAACAGAGCGAGAGATGTCCTTCAATTTAGAAGATGGCTTTCTCCACAATGATGATAGCGTAAGGCATACGGGGGAGGGTGTTCCTGGCAATTACCGATTTGTTGAGTTTGCGTCCATTGGCATCGAAGATGTGGGAGATCGTCCAGTGTAGGATCATGAACTGTCCGCTATGGTAGGTAGCGCCATTGGACACGTGGAGGGAGTCGTTCCGCTAGAAGATGAGCTCTGAGCCGTGGAGCTATATACTATAGTAGAGCATGCATGCAGTTTAGGTGGCAAGTACGTTAGTATAATGCAGTTTGAGATGTGTCTATCGTTCGGTCGGTGCTATATATTTATATATTGGGTGGTCTATATGATATGTTTGATTTTAGAATTCCTCAATAATAGTGTGGAATTGCTTGATTATGTATGTTTTTGCATTATAAAATATAGTGAGGTACTTTACACTGTCTTAGGAAATTGCATATATATTTTTGTATCTCTTACACATTATATTTGTAGTGCAGTACTCTAAAATCCTATAATAACTCATAACACATTTATAATCGCTTTGGGCACATGATTATAATTTTGTAGCAGGATTGGTAAACTAGATTAGAAATCATATATTTTCTTAAAAAAAGGTAGCCAATGTAAAAAATATATTACTGATATGAACATGAAGATGCCAATGTATGACACGACAAACACCAAATTTTTTTGACAAAAAACATACTAAACTTTTGCCAAATTTTGATTTTTTAAAAAGTTATGAGCAAATAATTTGCGGCTTTCTACCAGCAACTAGTGCACTTGGCTAAGTGCATAATTGCTTAATTGCGTGTTTTTAGTGTCATGGGCAGTAAATGACTTGCAAATGCTGTAAGCTTTCACTCTTGATGAATATTTTTACCAACCATGTCCACTATGATCCCTCTCTTTGAGTAGTATAGATTGTTGTGCTCTTAGTAAAAAATTATATCAAAAGTAAAAACTTACAGCATTTACAAGTCATTCACTATCCATGACACTAAATGTCAAAATCAGTGTAAGGTTGGATGACCCATAACCACCACGAACCCCATAACGGATAAGCAAAAGTGTACCAAAACCACCACAGACCCACCCCATTTCCGAAATTTTAGGAAGTCATATATGATTGGGTGTCAGTTCATGATTGGTTCAAAGCTGCCGGTTCTTAGTCAATGCAGAAGTGGTTTTTAGTACAACTTAGTGTGGAAATAGAGAGTTGTGTATGTCGAGGAATGGGTCACGGCTTACTATCCACTTTGAAAATTTGTAGCAATTTCAATATGAAGAAATAAATGGTCACGACAATTGCAATATTCATGAAATCCTATTTTGAATTCCCAAAAAATGTCTTACCACGTATACAAATGCTATAAATAGGTCAGCAAGCTTAAGTTGGTGGTTATAGGTCATCCAACCTTAGTAGCAGCCAAGTTGTTCTTGTAGCACTTTAGCTAGGTTAGGTAATAGGAACTGCTGTTCCAGGGTCAAGTTGGTGGTAAGAGGGCAACGGACGTTGCATGAAGATATAAATATCTCCTTTCCTATTATATTTTTCTAGGAACTGAGTGCCAGGCATACTTATCATCCAATGCACCATCATCCTAAGCAGCACAATGACATTGGAACCCATACATTCTAATGCCTCATATCACCTGCCCATATTCTATATCATAAGAGAAACAAACTGACTCCCGGCCTGTCTGTCAACCTTATCCCCACCCACGGATCATTACATAATTTCCTAAAAAGTCTCGCACCATCCATAGTTTCTGTGGCGCCAGCCCAAGCTCTGAGGTATGACAGGCAATGTGCCTTAACTCCGTGGAGACTGATAATTCAGAGTACCACTGTACCACAAACATAGTACCTCCTTGCGCGTCCCTGCTGTGGCGTAGACAGAGCACTTTGTTCCAAGAAAGGTAATATGGCAGATAGTGACAGAAGCATGGCAATCCATACTTTGACATGGAGTTTTAACGGTCCGCTTCTGTGGTTCATTCATCCAGGACCTGTAACGTTGCTTGATCAATTTTGCCAGTGGATATCGATGAGATATCACTACACTAACGATCACATTTAGTGTATGTCACGCTGATAGGTTTATAGATGCTTTAACTTTTTACTTTTGGTGAATGTTTTTACCAACAATGTTTACAATCATCGGCCTCTTCGGGTAGCATAGATAGATGTGCTCTAAGTAAAAATACTCATTAATGGTAAAAAGTTATAGCATTTATAAATCAATTAGTGCGACATACACTAAATGTGATATTTAGTGTAGTACGACGGTGGTATTCTGGCCCCACACTTTAATGAGGCGCAGAACTTCAGTCACATCTCCTTGTCAGTGCAAGCTGGTCCGAAGCCAAGTGGTTTAACTCCATTCCAGATGAGAATTAGTGCGGTAATCACAGTTGCCAGCTTGTCAGGAGAGGGGCCAATAATTTCTCAAGCACAAGCTGGTCACTCGTTTGTTGTGGATTTTACAGTAACTCCTTGTGAGCTCTTGAAGTGCACAATTGACATGCAGGCGACTTCTCGTGAGCTCCATCCATACCCAGGCAGTTTCAATTGTCCATGGCCGCTTCTGCATCAACCAAATATCAGACGGGTATCATAATAGTATCGCACAGGTGTAGCCGACATGAATCACATTTCCTTCCTTGATCCTTTAAGGCCTACGAGCTCATGAGGCCTGGAGAGGATCTACGAGTGTAATAGATCATGTGGAGCATCATTTGCGGAGGGGTACATTTCATCGCAACCCCACTTCACGGAAATCATTGCAATTTGCCCGTTAGACTCCGACGCACATTCTTCTGTCGTTCGTTAGAAGCGTCCAAATCCTCGGGATTCAACTTAGGTCGTGGATCAAACAAAGATGAAGTGATGGTCCACCAAATTTTCAGATTACTTCAAAAGTGACCACCTATGGACCTCTTGAACGTCAAAAGGTGCGGCAATATTCTACATGTATAGTGCCGTATTTGAACATGATAAGGTTCACATATTGAAATGAGTTGAAGAATCTTTGATCCAAAGATGTAAGTCTTGCTAAGCTTCAATACATTCCTTGTATTCTACAGAATAGAATACTTGCGTGTGTATCAGGTTCCTGACGGTCATTCAAAGGTTAAGGTGGAGGCACCCAATTCCGATCACTCAAGCCAGTTGGGGACTCAAATGACATTGTATGCCAAAATCTCATATATATTGAAAGATGCGGAATTAGGAATGACACTCAACAAATATTTTTTCAAATTTAATCTCAAAGATTTGCAACTAATATAGAATTTAAAAGCCAAAAAACCACCGGAGCCCATAATCAAACTGTAGAGTAGGTGAGATTTGGTGCCCTCCTTAGCCCAATGCCAATAAGTGAGAGTGAGTAAAAGAGAGAACGCATGCCATGAAGAACCAACTCATAGAGGTACTCAATGCCAATTGGCCTCAAGGCAAGGCCACTAGTGAGAGCTCAATTGTGGTGGAACAACCCAAAATTGCACACTTCATGACCCAATGCCAATAATGAGCGGGGTTTTCAGATTTTGAGTTATCGGTTTTAGGTCGCTTCATGCACCATTTCATACATACTCTACTGATCGGAACCCGGTGCCTCAACCTTAGAGGGTTAAAAAAATTCTCACACTTTGGATGAATTTCCTGCACTAGTATGTACAATAATACGACTGGTTCCGTATGTCCGGAGAGTGCCAGAGGGATGAGGGGTCATATTCCGCAACAGCAAAGCTTGAATCAGTAAATTATCCCGTGATCACGAACTGAGGAATTATGAGATGATAACATCAATGGGATCTATAAAACTGTCTCTCCCTTCATTCCACTGAACAAGCTCATTTCCTTGTAAGATGTACACACAAGTAAGCAGGGTAGCCGGTGAAAGACAGTATTCATGATGACGATGCCAGTGAATTCCAAGAAATAATGGACCGGGGACGACTCTCGGTCACCGATGACGCCCCATGATGAACAACGTCAAGATTCCTACACAACCATTGGCATTCATTGCTGGCACCATACTCATTTACAGTACTGATAACTCTATCACCATGATGTTTTGTAAAGCCAGGCACCCCACTCATGGACCTCTGCAGCACCTTGACTCTTATAACGCTGCAGCAGCGACCCTGGGGTCATAAACTCCTGCAGGCCAGGAGGTAAGTTCACACTCTTCGAGGAGGTGCATCACCTTCCATATCCTAGTGGGCCACTACTCAGCCTAGCTCATATATATCATCCGAGAGTGTGTCTGTCTGTGTGTGTATGGTACTTAGCGCCTCACGAGCACAGGCCTCGAGCTAGTGGTGGGAGCTTGAGAGATGGGGTTGCAAGCTGCAGCAGCTGGGGTGCGGGTCGCTGTGAGCTTGGCTATGGTGGGCATGGTCTGCTGCGCCACTTTTGCGGAGCAGTTTACGGCGTTCTCAAAGGACGGATTCCACGTCCAGGTTGCTCCTGATGGCCAGGAGGCCAAGATCGTGCTCGACCAGTATGCCGGTATGACAATGTACCTTAGATGTGTTGCTAGTCCGTGTTTGAGAGCTTCTTTGCTTCAGACTGCACCTTTCTTGGTGTTGATGAGACTGAAAATGTGGTTTGCGCAGCTTCTGGATTCGGATCCAAGTACCAGTACCTGTTTGGCAACATTACCATGAAGATCAAGCTTGTGCCGGGTGATTCGGCTGGGACCGTAACTGCGTACTACGTAAGTCGGTTGATCTTCTTGCGATGTCGTTTCGAGGATCATAATGATACGGTTGTGCCTGCTGCATTACGCTAAGTGCATTTAGGGAGGGAAGTTTGAAATTCGTGAACTGTCAAAGTTGGGAGAACTACTGCCCATCGATAGTGATCAACTCAATGACCGTGCACTTATTACTGCAAGATGTGTGCGTGTGGGGTTGAGAACTTTCTGACATGATATTGTGCCTGTTGCATTTTGATCTGCACACTTATAATAGCAAGATGTATGTTAGGAAGTTGAAAAATGAAATCTGAAATGGGTCGTGTTGTGTCATCAGCTGTCGTCTGCCCAACCCAACCACGACGAGCTCGACTTCGAGTTCCTCGGCAACACCTCCGGCCAGCCCTACATCCTGCAGACCAACGTGTTCGCCAACGGCATCGGCCGCCGGGAGCAGCGCATCCGCCTGTGGTTCGACCCCACGACCGACTACCACAACTACGGCGTGCTGTGGAACAGAAACCAAATCATGTGAGGAACCCATGAACACATGCTTGCTAGTCTAGCAAGCTCTTTTCTTGCCAGTCCCAGCTTTCCTATCTTACAAGTCATTGACATATGTTCGGTAGTCTAGCAAGCTCTTATCTGACTGATTTTCTTGCAAGTCCAGCTTTTCCTATCTGATCATTCACAAGTCAGTCTTTCCTAACTGATTATTTGCAAGTCAAGCTTTTCCTGACTGATTTGTTTCGCTTGGACGTGCAGTTTCACGGTTGACAACAAGCCGATTCGGTTGTTCAAGAACAACGAGGATCTGGGGCTGGCGTACCCGAAGAGCAAGGCGATGGGGCTGTACGCCAGTCTGTGGAACGGCGATAGCTGGGCGACGCAGGGCGGCCTGGTGAAGACCAACTGGACGCACGCGCCGTTCGTGGTCTCCTTCAAGGACTTCAGCACCCTGGACGGCTGCGTGGTGGCCAACAACGACATTTCGCCCTGCACTGCCGCCACCACGCAGCACTGGTGGGAGGCCTCGGCGTACCAAACCATCGACAAAAACCAGGCCGAGCAGATCCTGTGGGTGAAAAATAACTACGAAGATTATGACTACTGCACGGATCGAAAGCGCTTCCCTGTTACGCCTCTCGAGTGTGACCGAAACCTACCTTTGTTGTAAGTTTTTTCAGTGAATCGCATCCCTGCAGTGAGGTTTAGATGAGAGAGCATCGGAGTTTGAAGTTTGAAGGCATTTTTTGAAGTTTCCCAGCCATAATGTCAGACGATGATCCCGCTGTACAGTATAGATAATGTGACGAGATTGTGAGACGTATTACACATTTTATTGCAATAAAGTCTTCTCCGGGGACCTAGAATTTCATTTATCCGTCTGAGAGTTTTGATCAAGTATGATGTGAATCTGAAACACCCCGTTTGATTCATGAAGAAGCCATGGAATCCTTTGATGCTCAGAATTTCGATCTAGACAGAGTTTGCGACCGTAGTTCCAATTACTACCTATAATCTTGGAGGTTGGAAGTATTTTTATCACTGTGTCATGCAAAACTCTGAGTCTAGGGACTATGAGTACAGTGGATCATTGACACTATGTGCAAAGAAACATACCGCTTATGGTAGAGCTTCCAGAAATGAATGACAGTATAATATACAATGAGATCTGCATTAGCAGAGCTTGAGTGTCGTCAGCCACATGAGTCTCCGACTTGGTACGGTGTGAAGTTTATGGCCAATGTTCAAAATTACAGTTGCAAATACTACCTACCTTTGAGGGTAAGATTTACAGTTTATGTATCATGCACAGCTCTGAGACTTCATACATATACAGTACTAGAATCTAGTGCAACCCCTTCCACGAGTACAATGCAAAGATTGGCATTATTACAATGAAACCTGCATCAACAGGGTGACGTCACTCGAGATAAAGGCTGCAGCTTCACATCGCCCACTTGGACCGGGTCTTCGCCTTGATATGGTGTAAGTTCATGGAATTCAATGTTGATTGGCCTGCACATTAAAGTGCCAATGAGTCTCTAGGAAAACCCAACCGAGAAGCAGTGAAAAGTACAAAAACTTGAAACCCGAGGAGAACTTGACTCGGTTTCAGCAAACCATCTGAGTACCAAGAGAGTTGTACGGTCTGACAACCTACTCACTGACTCGTCATTAAGATTTACATTGATCTTTCAAATATATATTTTCACTCGGCAATCGAAGAGGATTCAAAAAGCCAAGAATGATGACCTCTCAAAAGAGAACCACCAGGAACAGAAGCAGATCTGGGTATTTTATGGATCACCCCACATCATGCCTCCGAAAACCAAAACTTGCATACAAACCAGCGAGAAGTATAAAAACAAAAATAAAATGATGTGATGATCACCATACCAAAACACATGGCTCTGAAATCAGGAATCCTCTCCTTTGATTCTATCCTAACAAACAGCAGCTAACAAGAAACTAGCATACCAACAAAGGCAACCAAAACAGTTCAGTTGAGGGGACTAACATCAACTCGGTGGCGGACCATGAAACCGAACCGTCTTGAACTTCAACTCGGGTTGGTTAGGACAACGTTGAAGTATAAACTTGTACACTTTGTGGCCGGAGGCTCCGATTTCCGTTTTGGCACTGATCACATCATAGAGACCATCGTAAGAGTAGACTTTATTCCAACCCTTGGTTGTCTCCACATCATGGCCTCGGATGACACGCACCGGCTTCTGCAACCGATTGCTGTTCACCATGGCCTCGTTCCCAATACTTTTTGTCTGATCCGCCACCTGCCGCTTCTCCCCCTTGTAGTCATTCCCTCCTTGACCAGAATAATGAATGATGTCCCCCTGATCCTCGTCGTCTTCGTACCCACCCGACGCCACAATGCTCGTGGCAATCTTGTCAGCGCCGTAATCCACATAGTAGATCCCAGCTTGCACCACCCGATGCAGTCCCACCACGAACATCTCGCTCCTGTAAGCGAACGTGTCCCCGACTACCACGCCCGGTACGTGCCCGCTCTCGTCGAACTTCAAGGACAACCCTTCATCGTTCATCTGCTTCATGGCCGTCAGGTCGGGTCTGAAGATGCTCTCGCCACCCGTCTTCAACTTCTCGTAGTGCAGCCGGAGCTTCTCATAGATTCGTCGCCTTTCCGTGACCTGCTTTCTAGCGTCCCAGCTGCTGAAGTCTGCCGGAAAACCCGTGAGGGGTGATTCGCTCACGTCGGAAGCTCCGACACGTGAAGCTCCCGCCCGAGAGGTGGTCATGTTTCTTCGGGGCCCAGGCACGCACCCTACAGGATAATCCCGCTCACCTATCGGACCCAGGTCGTCGTTATCCATTGCTGCAAACCAGAAAACCCCCCATTAGTTTTCTGTTAGACGAGTTCAATCTGGTGCTACTAAAATGCTGCCATAGAGATTCGGCTGAAGGTAGCTCCATCCTTTACACCATAACCCCTAAAGCCCCTCAAACCAGAGCATCCCACTAGTTTTATCTTCGACCAGATGTTACTAAGATGCTGGTAGAATTTAGAGAGATAAATTTCAACAGAAAGGAGATTCAAGGAAGCTTAAAATGCAAAACTCTCCCAGCCTCTCCACCGTCGCTCATTTCCAGGGAGGAGTGGACATAGACTCTACCTTCTGCAACGACAAGAAACGGCCAACAGCCCGTCTGCAACCTTCACATCGCCCACTTGGACCGGGTCTTATACCTTCTGCAACGAGAAGAAACGGTCCATGTGTCGATTAGATTCACAAGCTGTTAAAAGAAATCATGAGCCTATCTAAGCCTCAGCTTGTACGACTTCAGCTGCAATGAATATATATCCGTTGGGATGTCCAAGTCTCAATAATGCACCGTATCGATGGACATGAGGAAATTGAACGATCGGCACTGGAGTGAAGATCGAGTGTGAAGTAAAGAGCAGCACAAATACTTACCAGCGCCCGCCTCCAAAAAAACACCGAATTACCGCATCTACCACGCATCCTGGACACCAACCAGAAAATAGAACACCACCATCGCACCCTCAAAACCTTCTCCAAGCCCACCGCAACATGTAGCACATCCACTGCAAAATGAAAAATGTAGCTGGCCGATTCAGATGCCAAACTGCAACGAGAAGAAGAAACAGTCCACAGCCCAATTACATACATCCACCCCGTAATAAAAAATCACCCTAAAACAACGTCTATTTCTCTTCCCCTAAAATTCCTTATCCATTCTACTCCACTCTACTGCCCAATAACAGAACCATTTCCAAAGCAGCTTGATGTGAATGGAACCAGAAACCAAAACTCCCTCAAAAACTTACAACGAGGAACCGCAAGTGAGATGAAAGAACCCTGCAACAGTACCGGAGCTCCGAAAACCCAGATTCAGTGGAAAAACGAAGAGTACACAGTTTGTAAGTGGGTGTTCTCCCTGAGAAGATGCTAACTCAACACCGATTCTAAGTACGTGAATGAGTGAGCAATCATTCAACACCAATCACACTCTTCTGAAGCTAAAGCAAGGGAATCTGCTCCTGTTCAATTGTCCCCTCCGAGAGCGAGTGGGATTCAGTAGCCAACTGAGGTGGATGTCACGACTCTATTCACACAATCTACTACAACGGTGAAGGTTAGTAGCCTTACCACCTAAATGAACTGTCTATGGCCCCGCGCCTCAAGTCCAGCTCCCAACTCTAAGCTAGCACAGAACCCACTTAGATCACAAATCGAAGTAAACACACAACCCACTTCTTGTATCGCATGTGTTGCTTGTCTGAAGCAAGTGAATATGAAGCTCCACGGCAGCTGTGGAAGCTAGACAGGTAGCGAGGCTTCGGTGAAGGGAATAACGAACGGCCGGGGCGGCCCTCGTAACGAAGGGCTCCTCGGAAAGGAGGAAGCGCCTGGCTGCCCGCGCGGCAGGCTGCCCGCCGGGATCGATCCCCGCCCAGGCCCAATTCCACGCCCCTGCCACCTGTCTGCGGGTCCCACCTCCTCCGACCATCGGGACAGGGAGTTCTACCAGAGAGTAAGGTAAGCCCCCCTAAATCCGACAAGTTAAGGAATGTGCATATATATATAGAGAGGAGATAATTATAGTATTTATTTTCACTGATAGCCAATAGATTAAGAATCTCAACCCAAGTGATTTCATATTTTTTGGATGAAAACTGAATTAGTTATGAGTTTTCAAATTGCGCAGCCATGTTTAGTGGGTGGCCAGCAGTAGGTACCCTCCATAACCAACGACCAAAAGTAAGGGTCTTGACTAATAGCAAACCTCCATTTGGAGCTGAGTTGGTGGTAATGGGATGGAAGAGGGTTGGACATACCCCAACTTCATAGGTGTTGGCTATGGGGAGGCTTACCTTAGGGCCGCTTCACACTTGGTGGCCAAGTCGAGAGGCCGTCAATTTCCACCAATGAGATTGCAAGAATGGCCAAAGTCCGGACTTTGGGCCTTCACACTTGTGCCCAAACTCCAAAGGCCGTCGTCCTACATGGCAACACTTTTGGGTAGTTTTGGCGCCAAAGCGACGGCCTCTCGAGCAAAACTTAGGTCGCCCATTTTGCTCGACCCAAACTACAATCGAGAGTCCGTCGATTTTTTTTATTAAAATAATCAAAAAGTGACAAGATCTAGATCGTTAGATGAAAGAGACCGAATTTTTGGGCTGATTTTTTTTGGCTGATTTCTTTTGGCTGATTTTTTTGGCTGATTTTTTTTTGGCTGATTATTTTGGCTGATTTTTTTAGGGCTGATTTTTTTTGGCGAAATGATATGGGGTTTGGACTTTGGACTTGGCCTTTGGGGGCTTCACACCACGACCGGCCATACCTTCAATCTATATTATTTAATGTATTTTTTTGGCAAAAAAGTTTGGCCTCTCGTCATAGTTTGGCCACTCATTTTGACGGTCGGCCTCTCGACTTAGGCATAGTGTGAAGCGGCCCTTAGTTCGAGAGAGTAGGACTCTTGAGAGTAGGAGTGAGTTGGGTGTGGAGGGATGAGTGACATTTTTGCACTTTGACAACAAGAGAGTGGGGAGGGACATGATAGAATCATTAGTGTAGTGTATTGTAGTGTGTGTAGCTGAAGATTTAGGAGGTGACAACGGGATCACCAGAAGACTGAACAAATTAATTCAGAAAAAGGTAAGTCTATCCGGTCATGCGGACATAGAATGATGACTCTTATGTCCAAACTTTCCTATAACGCAACGAACACCATGCAAGTATAGTGGTATGTGTCAAGATTTTATGAAGACATGGCACACTACGTCCGGCGATCGGAATCGGAGACTCTCCGGGATGGCAGTGACGTTGGCAATAGCATGCGAAGAATCGGAGCGTGCGGTAAAGAATTCAAACCGGAATAAGCACCGGAGTGACCCCAAGGCTCGGAGGTCTCTCCGGAGGAATCCTGACCACGATTCGGAGAGTGAGTCCAATTCGGGCACGGAAAGCGCCCAATCGAGCAACGTTAGTCCACCACCCTGGAGAGCTTCTACTTCCGAAGTCACCGGATAGACGGCGACGGACTGAGAGTCAAGGTGAAGGTGGAGACTTCGGACACTGGCAAGCAGATAATAAAGGACCTCACCAAGGCCATGACCGAGCTCTCCGTGCAATTTGCGGCACCGAAGAAGACCCGGAGAGTCATTCTAACCAACCGGAATGCCAGAATTGTGGGGAGAATGGCCATACTGCAGGTCAATGTGAGGAGCCTCCCAAGCCGAAGGTCATCTACAAGAAGGTTGACAACCCTCTACAGGAGCAGACTGCCTTGAAATACGGGTATGTGGGAGGTGTGGAACAGCCTATCAAGTGAAAACCACCGGTGGAGCTGCAACCGGATACCGGAGTAAATCGGGTAAGCACCCGCAGCTCCGTTACCGATAGAGTAGGAAGACACTCTCACCGGAGACCGGCCCGACATGACCGGAGTCATAGACTTCCAACCCCGGAAACATCCGATGTATCTAGAGGATCGGAGGAGGAGCCCAACCCTGAATCACCTACAGTGGCTCCTCTACCGGTAGCTTAAGCTGGAAAAGGGGTAGGACTAGCCAACCCCCTTCTGGACAATAGCCAGGAAGTTAGAGATCAGATTAATAGAGATAGAGTAGAGCCTAACACCAGGAAGGTTACTTTTGTCGGTAGCCCGGTAATCATCCACCGGAACATAGGCACCCGGGTAGATGAGTATGACATCTTGCTGGATCTCCGGGCACAGAAGGCCAATGTGACGATCGGTCAACTTCTCCATGACAACTCGAATTACCAGAAGCAACTCAAGGATTCATTGATCCGGCCTTGTAGGCGCAAGATCAAGTTGCCACCAGTAGCGGTCAATTTTGTAGAAGTTGAAGACTTTGGCGCTCCGGAGATCTCGGCAAAGATAGATGAATGCCTAATCCAAAACGTCTTGGTAGACGGTGGATCCGGAGTTAATCTTATGTTGGAGTCTACGGCTTCCGACCTAGGATACACAAACCTCAAATCCACCGAGCAAACTCTTCGGATGGCAGACCAATCGAGAGTAGTTCCCGCTGGTAAGTTGTCTGGTATCTACCGTCTACCGGTCCAAACCTTGATTTGTGGCACTACTTACCCTTTGAACTATATTGTTATCCGGGTAGGCTTTGGAAAATCGTTTCCTTTTTTGTTAGGGCAACCGTGGCTCTACTTAGCCGGTGTTAAGGTAAATTGGGAGAGGAAGGCGTTTGTCTTTGGTAATCCTCCAGTAAGCATTCCATGGCTTCCGGAAGAGTACCAAGGTGAAACCTCGAAATCTGATGGGTATACCTCACATTGGACTGACCCGGAGGAAACGGACTCTGTTCCATCCTACCGAATAGAGCAGTACACCCAAGATATGGAGTCGGATTTTGACTTTCTGGAGTCCATCCCTGAGATAGGCGTGGTCAACCCGGGCTTGGACCCGGAAGACGTCCCAAAGAAGAAACTGGAGGACCGATCCTTAGGAGAATCTGATGTCTTATTATCCTTGGAGTCGATTAGACAACAAATGAAGGACCAAACCCTCCCACCGGTGCCATGTAGTTCCACCGGTAGACCGGTAACTTGGGCGGATTTGTATGCCATTGTCGATGTGGATGAAGTTGAGAAGATCAAGACGGTGGTTGCTCCGGATGACTACGAAGCCCTGGAGGTAGAGGTAGATAAGACCTTCTACCTAAGGAAAAGACTATCTAAGAGAGAACGTAAGGAGTATATGGCTTTGCTGAAAGAGTTCTCTGATGTTTTTGTTTGGTCACCGGCGGACTTAAGAAGGAATCCCTCCAAAGTTGGGAGAACATGCCATTGATTTGAAGGAGGACACCACTCTGGTCCAGCAACGGCAATACCGGTTGAACCCCAAGTACTTTTGATGGTTCAGAAGGAGTTGGACAAGTTGTTGGAGGCCGAAATTATTTACCCAATAAATAATTCCGAATGGGTATCACCAATTGTGATAGTGCCGAAGAAGGTAGGTGTGGATGGTAAGGTAAAGATCCGGGTTTGTCAAGATTCCTGGAAGCTAAATGCGACAACCCGGAAGGATCACTTTTCCTTACCTTTCATTGATATGATTCTTCATCATGTTGCCGGTCAAGAATATTTTAGTTTTCTTGATGGGTTTTCCGGATATAACCAAGTGTTTATCCTGAAAGTCGATCAATTGAAAACCACCTTTACTACCGATTGGGGTACTTTTGCATTCAATAGAATGCCATTTGGTCTTTGTAATGCTCCGGGTACATTCTAGCACCTCATGACTGACATTTTCCGGGACTTTTTGAAGCATTTTCTGGAGGTCTTTATGGATGACTTCACAGTTTTTAGCCAGTGGGTAGATCACTTGACCTACCTCTGGAAGGCATTTCTGAGATGCCAAGAAACCAATTTGAAGCTTCATCCCGGTAAGTGTTTATTTGGAATGATGAGTGGTTTGCTACTAGGTCACATCGTTAGTAAACGTGGCTTAGAAGTAAACCTTGACAAAGTTAAGGCAATATTAACCTTACTTCTTCCTAAGAGTGTCCGGGAGATTAGATGATTTCTAGGATGTATGGGGTATTATTGCAGATTTATTATCAACTATGCCCGGCTAGCTTCTCCACTAACTGAACTACTAAAGAAAGAAGTTGAGTATGAATGGACAGAGTTTAGACAACATGCTTTCGAGGGTCTCAAGAAGAAGTTGGCAACCGCCTCCATTTTCGCTCCTCCAGATTGAAGTAAGTCGTTTCACGTGACTTTGGATGCCTCCAGGTGGTGTTTGGGAGCCATACTTTGGCAAGCAGACGAGGAGGGCCGGGAGCATCCAATTTACTATGCCAGCCGGAAAATGAATTTGGCAGAGAAGAACTACACGACAACAGAAAGAGAAGCTCTAGTAGTGATCTACGCCTGCAAGAAATTTTGGCACTATCTACTCGGGAATGAGGTGATTTTCCACATGGATCATGATGCCTTGAAATACCTAGTAAACAAACCAGATTTGTCCGGAAGACTTGCTAGGTGGATTTTATTACTATAAGAGTTCAATTACATTGTTGTAGTAAAATTTGGGAAGTCTAATTGCAATGCGGATCATTTTTCTAGGCAAAGAGGCCTAGAGAGTTCTACTTATTTGCCTGTAGAGTTCCTGGATCAGTTCCTGGAAGTCCTGGAGACCAGCCTCCCGGTCCCCGAAGCCCAAAAGAGATGTTTGGGTATACCTAGTTGTAGGACCGGAAGTTCTGACTTCAAAGAGATTATAGAATACCTTCAGACCGCAAGATACCCAGCCTACCTCAACCGGGAGGAGAAGAGTGTTTTTCAACATCTGGTGGCGCCATACTATTTGATTAGAAGGGTTCTTTATCGAATGGGAGCAGACGACAAGCTTCGCGGTTGCTTGGATCCGGAGTACCGAAGATTGGTCATTCGAGCATTGCATGAAGGACCGGCCGGAGGAAATTTTGCGGCGGTGAGCACCATGGCGCATATCCGGGAGGCCGAATATTGGTGGCCTCATTTGAATAGAGATGTTAAGGAATTGGTGCATAATTGTGACCCATGCCAACGAACCGGAACTCCATCATACCGGCATCATTGGCGTCTCACACCCATAGTTCGATTAGCACCTTTTGCCAAGTGGGGTATCGATTTCATTGGTCCCATTGCACGGGTAGGTTCCGGTAGAACCCAATATATAGTCATGGCTACAGACTATTTTACCAAGTGGGTGGAGGCTAGAGCCACCAAGAGGAATGATGCTACCACCGCCGCCACGTTCCTATTTGAGCAGATTTTGATGAGGTTTGAATATCCTCTAGAGTTGGTTAGTGACCGGGGTACCCACTTCTTGAATGACACCATTGAACAGATTACCGAGCGCTATCACATCAAGCACTAGAAGACAATGCCTTACAACCCAGAGGTAAACGGTTTGACGGAGAGAGCCAATGGAATTATAGGGAATATCTTCAACAAGGTCGTGTCGGCACACAAGATTGATTGGGACACGAAGCTCCATCCGGTGGTTTATGCCTACAACACGACTTGGAAGAAGACTACCGGGAGGATTCCCTACTTCCTCGTGTATGGAATAGATGTGTTGCAGGAAATTGAGTTGGATGTGGAGACTTACCGGGTGATGGCACAAGAATTTGGAGACCGGACAGAAGACCTGGAGGACCGGCTATCACAAATTGACGAACTAGAGGAGCACAAAAGAGATTCTTTGCAAGAGTCTGAAGAGACTATTTGCAAGAGACTCATCATATGAGTCTCTTGCATGAAAGAGAGAATTTATTACCCACTGAGAAAGTGTTAGGGTGTTGTGGCGATGTTGAGGCATGTGAAACCTTGGCAATAGGGATGTGTACAAAGTGTATGCAGGTCCTTCAAAATGAAGATAACTCGGCCATGGGCATCAATGTTTCATACTCGACGTGGATTTTAGAAAAGCTTATGTGACAAATTCTCCTCGAGCCGTTATTATGTTTTGCTTCGGATGGTGGAGAGGTTCCGATTTGACTTATAGAGGCTTGTGCTTGGTTTGAGGACGATTCATTGACGAACGACTCATCGACATGTGATTCAGGCGGTTTTTTGAAAGCGCAAGTAATAGAGGTCTATGTGGAAGATATAGATGAAGATTTGAAGAAATTAAAGGTTTGATCTAAGCCTTTAATTAAAGATAATTAGAATGTTATCGGCTATTTTCACTTCTTAAAAACCTCTAGGAGAGGACTGGAATCTTTCAGAAGTGTCATTTTACAGAGGAGATTACAGAAGTGTCAGGTATCTGAATCAATTGTACACGGTCATATTTGAAGCATTGTGTCAAATTACCATATACACGCACATCTAGTCTAATTGTTGATTGCATATTTAAAAAACTTGATTCGTAGAGCTCTGTAGGACATGAAATGTCCTTCATATCACTTGAACTATCAAGAACGGCTATGTATGGAAGATATATTGAAATTGGTATCCAATTATGTGATTTACGTGCTTTATCGGAGTTTTAGCTTATATTTTGTCCATATATTGGTACAAGACTTTGAAGTGGCTCCTGAGTCATCTCTGCCATCTCCTAGTGAAAAGCCTAAAGCGCAGAAATCAATCTAAGGGCTCTATGATGCTATACTCCATTCCAACTTAGAAGTGGTGGATTTGTCACGGGACGTGGCATCGAGGGTCTCTCCGTATCGTAGTTTTAGCGTAAATTAATTTGTTACTAATCTACGTGTGTTTAGGGACGAACGACGGTGGACCGCATTCATCCGTGGATTATTTTCATCCATTTAGGATTGTATGCGTGTGCGTATAGCGCCGCACACGTCCTTGACTTGACGTTTTTGTCAAGTCTAGCTTTGTGAGTGAGTTAGAGAGTGTTAGTGATTACCTTTGCTTGTAAGTGATTGTTTGTCATTAGTAAAGGCTCCACATTCTCTTATACTACTTACACTCGTTGATTCTCCCTTTGTGGAGTGCAAGACGCTAGACTACATGAGTGATTTCATACTTGTTCCTTGAGGGTGTATTACGTATACTTGTTTTCGTGTATGTTTTTTGTTTATTTGATGTTGGTTAGGACTCTCGATCTATTGTGGTTATCGATATTTTTTTAGAAGTTAGATTGTACATTTGCAGTCAAAAAATTGTTTGAAGCGCAAGCACTTGACAACCCTAACACTGCACCTTCTATGGTTGACAATTGTGGCGCTCCAGACCTTGATGTTGGAAGGCTGCCCCCTCAAGAAAGAGGTCCTTGTTCTATTTCTCCGTGGATCATCTTGCTAGAAGATTCTGGTATATATTCAAGTGTTAGGTTGATAAAAATCCTACAGATGCCTAACATGTCCGACAAGCTGAAGGTCATCGAGAACGACCAAAGTTTAGAAGCCAATTCCAAAGTAAGCACTTGCTATTTGGAGTCTTTTGTCAGTTAGTTGCAGCGTTTTCTAATGCCATGGATCATTATCAATATTAGACTCACAAATTGAATTCCAAACTATCACTACTGTAAGTTAAATAACTTAAGATTTTTTCCCTTGGTTGTAAATACTTGGCCACAAGCTCTTTAAAAATTTCTTAGCATTTGTCCTCAAGAATCAATACAATATATTGCACAGATAGTAACTTTGGAAAATATTTAAGACTTTTACTACTTAAGTTTTAACACTTGGTTAATTTGGACAAAATACATGGAGGGTCTGTTGTTACAGCTTCTTTTGAAGTCCTTTCCTTGGGAGTCACAACACCGCCTTCTTTAGCCCCTTATCCAAAGAGTGAAGAGTTGTTTATCGAGAAATAATTAGGATCACAAGGCTTGGAGATGACAAAGAGGCAACCTCTTGTCATTGTTGTTGCAAATGTGATGCAACCAAATAGGCATGTTCTTCCGCAAAGGATTTGTCCCTATTACAAAATCCTTGCACTTGAGAGAGAACGACTCCAAATAGTGGAAAGGGAGCATTATTTTCCGGTCGATCTAATTCTAAGCTCATCAACATGCTTGATTGTTTACACAGCAGCAACAATGAAGATAATTATGGAAAAATTGTAGAATTGAATACAAGGAATGCTATGCCTTCATTACTGGCACCATTATCAACAGTCAAATGAAGGCGATGAGTTTCTCTTTCCAAAAATGCTACATGGTGCATCATTCTACCTCAGCTAGTATGCAAAAAGTTTTGACACTGTTCTTTGAAGTTTGACCATGCTATTACAACTATATATAGATTGATATTCTATGCTTCTGCAATTGATGTGGTACATTACTGACCATTTTCCTGAATGCTTTGGAGGTACGTCTTCTGATTAAACCTGCCAAATGATGTAGGTTTTTGAAGGAGATTTGACATTGACGTCGTTTATTCTGGTGATGACGCCAAAGTTGGCCGTAGCTGCTACTGGTTTTGGCATGCAATTATAGTGCTTCGTGTCGAGGAGCCCACAGTGCATTGAAGGTATTGCTTTGATGTGCATCGAAAGGATGAGGAAGAAGGATAAGAGACCTTATCCATCACCAATGCTAGAATGCAAAAACGATGGTGAAGTGTTTCTTGACCATTTCCTCTCGTTAAATCCATTGGCTGCACATGCCATCCTATGCCTTAATGTTCCACTCTCAAAGCTTTTGCTCTGGTTGCACGGCGCTATGGTAGATGCTCTTCAAGGTTTTGACGTGCCAGCGAAAAGCTTGAAATTATTTAAGCTGTAGACCGAACATGGAAAACTAAAGGAAGGACAACGGCCAAAAGGTACGATGCAACCGGAGGAATCAGATTTTCCTATTCTCCCACCTACCCCCAATGGAATAGTCCATGACTTTGAAATAGCACCATCTAATGACTTAGGACTCCCTAGTGGAATATTCCATGACTTTGAAATAGCGCCATTCAATGACTCAGGACGCCCTAGTGGAATATTCCATGACTTTGAAATAACGCCATTCAATGACTCAGGACGAGGTGGCTACAGAAACCCGTTATGTTCGTCTCTTCATCGAAATTTTGAAATCGATTCACTAGGTGATGGCCCAATAAGTGACGAACACATCGTCCTCAGTCCTCCTTTCCGTCCTATTTTCCAATTGGATCCCAAATTCGACAGAGAGTCCACGTCGGATGGATGTTTTAGCTTCTGGGATGGCTCCAACCAGCAGGAACACTTCTCCGTCGAACCATGGATCGAAAAGGGACAAGTACAACGGCCAACTACAAACGGCAATAGCAATCGGTTGCCAACGCTTGTTTATGGACAGAGTTCTTTGGATGCCTGGCTCGAGACGATAAAACAAGAGGCAACACATAGAGTCCCTAAAGGAATTTAATAGCACGTTCCTTGACGTGGCAGAAGCATCAGTACCTCCAGAAACTCTTTAGGAGGGCCTTTTCCCAACTTTGAACTTTGAGCCTCATGGGCCGAAGAAGGTATCAGGCTTAACGGTTAATGTGGGAAAGCGAGCAGCTTCAATCCTTGATCTCTATAAAAAGGACCTATCTCTCCCACTGCAAAAGAAAGAGAAACCACTGTCATTGTCCCGCCTTACTCATCCCCACTCTATTGTCGTTGACGTTTCCTCTGTCCAGGCGGCGCAAGCACACTTACCAAAGCGCTTCTGCGTCAAGCCCGTGATGAAACCGTCAAAGTTTCCCTGCTCGTCTTGAACAAAAGGATAAGGACTAGTTTCCATGCTAGAAACTAAATTCATTCTACTGTGATGACAATTCATCAAATTATGCAACCATTCCAAAACTTCTTGTTATGAGGGGCTACTTTTTTGGAATTGCCTTGCTATTTGTTTAGAGTGAGAGAAAGAGAGGTAAAGGACATGTTGTAGTAAGAATTTTAAAAATCATGCACAAAAACAATGGTGGAGAATTTTGTAGGCATGGTGTGAAAATGTGCCACCTATGCACCAAGAGGAAATTGTGGAACAATTCCACAATTTTCTCGTAGAGGCTCACAACCACTTTATATACCGCATAGTTCACAGACCATGCCACCCAGTTTTCTGCGTACATTTTTGCTTGCAGCCTGAATATCGTAACATGGCAACCCCCCCTAAATGTTTGTCGTGCCTTTGACCAACTCTTTATTGGCAATGTGAATCATGCCGAATCAATTCTTTCAACAACTAAGCTCCTTGGAAATAATATCTAAAAGTTGGGTTGGTTTTGTCACATTAGTATGTTGTTTTTGGGTCAAAACGAGAAAACCTACCTGACAATTTTTATCAATTAAACTATAATGGCTTTTCAATATTTTTCGAGAAGAGAACTCATCTTTACAAATACCAATGTTGCCACTTGAAAGGTTCACGTTGTCATTGCATCCATATATTTCTCCAAAGTCTTCTTCATCTTCCATATCCGTATCGATATTGGAGAGTGTAAAATACGTCTCAAAACCACCATCACTTTGGTGATTTTGTAAAATTTCTTCTACTCCAATAACACCGTCCAACTCTTTGTCAAAATCCGAAGGATAGATGCAATCATAATCCCGAATATCATTATCTTCTTCCATGGTAGGCTGACCAAAAATATGTGAATGAAATAAAGATGTGCTTATAAATACAATGTTGCCCTTATCTTCAAACCTAAATTCGACAAGTGCAAAAAACCAATTTTAATGTAAGCTTTCTATGCAAAATACTATTTCATGCACTAAAATACATTTGTCTACATATCCATCAAAATAATACAATTTAGAGTATCATACCTTCAATGTTGAAAAATACCATTTGAATTTGATGTAGATAATAGCGAAGCCTCCCAATCCTCCACTTCCCAAAACCCTAATCATCACAAATGATAAATCACATCAAAATAGACCCTAGATTTAGATGCAAATTTTAAATGGGGGTAATATGATTTTGAATATCTAAACTTAATGTTGAAAGAAGCTTATAAACTTTTTGTAGAATTTGAAGTACCTTCACTTGTAAACCCTAATCCTCAACTCTCCCTACACTACTTAGTAACTAATTAAACCACATTACGGTACACACACTACAATACATTACACTAATCTATCATGTCCCTCCTCACTCTCTTGTTGTCAAAGTGCAAAAATGTCACTCATCCCTCCACACCCAGCTCACTCCTACTCCCTAGAGTCCTACTCTTTGGAACTACTCTCCGGTATGAACTCCATGTCTCGATGGTGGGGGTCGATGGGCGAAGAGAGCGAGAGGAGGTGGGACCCGCAACAAGACAAGTGGCAAGGGCGAAGAATTGGCTGCGGGGCGGGCCCGGGCGGGGATCAATTCCGTGCATGCAACCAAGCGCTTCCTCCTTTTAGAGGAGCCCTTGGTTACGAGGGGGGGCGGGACAGAATGCCTCTGCCCCTACCTGATACTCGTCGAAATACCTGCCCCGTCTATCGTTATCCGTCATTAGATACCCGGATCCACCTCCAGCTGCCCCAGCATTCCAGTCCACCATACCGAAAGGGCAATGACTATTGATTTTGTAGATTCAACTTGAAAATCATAGTAAACCCTTTAACGCCGGGCTGGCTATGGCGCAATATCATCGACAAGGGTAATAGATTCTGGAGAGCATCATCTACTACACTTGTAGATTGATGGTTGCGCCATAGCGAGCTTGGCGTTAAAGGATTAAGATTGACAACATAGACATTCAGAAATAATGATCTCATTCCACTTTCAAGCCTTAACCCTTAAACGTCACTCGAAAATCGTATATTCATGCACATATTTTACTCTATAGAATACAAAAAATGTATCAAAGATGAGTAAGACTTACACTCCTGGATTGAAGATTTTTAAACTAACATCTTTCATTTGGAGGTCCTTTCAACATCTGGGCATTATCATGTTCAAATGCCACACCGTACATGTAGAATATTGTGGCGACTCGTGGCACCTTCTAACATTTAAAGGTTAAAGGATGGAGTAGCCAAAAACTGGCTTCTTGGATGACACATTGAGGATGATAATCAATGTGAATGATTGTTTTTCATCCAACTTTTTTTAGAGAGTTCATTGAATATGAAGCATTTAAAGACGATGATTTAACTTGTCTCATTGAGGTAATTTTGTTTCATTTAAAGAGTAAATGGTTGTAGCATTGATCTCACTGTAGTGATTTTTTGAAGCTTCAAGCTGTAGCACTAAATCTAGATTTGACTCAATTAAAATTGATTTTTTTGAATATGAGCCCAACCAATGAATTAAAGCTTATGAAGTCTAGTTTTGATTCCAATTTGAAATTTTGAACAATACATAAAGTTGAATAAATTATTGCAATTTGAACTTTTGGCCTTTGACCACGGTTGAGTGATATTTAGATTTTAGCTAAAGACGGAAGTTTCATTTACACCTCAAATTGTCACTAAAATGTACACCTTTGGTGTGATTATTAAAAAAAATTAGCATACTTTGTATTTTATATGAATACTCTTCACCTTTTCTTCACAAAATCACAACAATTAAAAATCTCCACAGAATGATCTATGATTTTTGTGACATAACCAAGACATGTGATATCATCTCTAAGAAACCAAGTTAAAAACTTCCACATGTATAATGAAAAATTAGAGCACATAATAGAATGAAAATTGGGATTGATGCCACAATCATAGGCTCTGTCCTTTAGAGGTTAACAATAGAATGGGGAATGTTTGTATGTGAGTAGTAAAAAGAGAGTAGAGAGCACAAAAGAGAGCTAAATTTTAATATGTCACGTGCACTCTATGAATGATAAGACCCCTATTTCCATGGACTAATTTTAGAAAATCCTAATTTTTTGCAACTATCTTTTTCTATGTATATTTATAGAAATGAGGATTGATGTCAACATGTTCTTTTTAATGGATAATGACGTCAACATTGAAACAACGATCCGTTTTTAGTATTATTCATAATTTATCTTACGGGCATAAAAGCCCTCTAGAAAAACTCATGCATTCACATAGTGAAACCAATTGTATTGCATATTCCCAAATTTAAAAAATAACATTAGTATTCAGGTGAGTTTCTAAAGAAGAAGCACTTGAAAACACTAACATTAGAAAGAAGACTTTTGGGAAAAGGCACAACTACCAACTATAAGGTTCTGAACCTCTATTGAAGAGGCCAATTGCAAGGTTTTTAACCTCTATCAATGCAAAGTTGATTTACACATACCAAGTGAAATTCTGAGGACTTGTCTATTTTCTCAGTCTTTGGGTCCGACAAGTTGTTGTTGTCCATGTAATGCAAGCAATCATGCATTGGATTAGCACAGAAGATCATGGATGCGTTTTGGTAAAAGTACGCATTGCAGTTCTTTGACACCAAAGCGTAAGCGTTCGCAGCACCTAACAAGGGGAATCGGGATGAACTGGATGAGGATGGATCCCTGTCACCGTCGCCCCGTAGATCCCAAACCAAGTGGATCCCGAAGCTGTGGATAGGGTATTGACAGGGTGTTGACCCAAATCCCCTCTTCGTTCACTTGCTCATTCACTCGTGTTCGTCCTCTAGCTGCTGCTACTCGGTGTTGCTGCTCGGTGTTGCACAAGTTGGAGCGGTTCCCGGTTCACTCATTGGGGCTGCCCTCACTTTTGTCGGACCCGAGTGCGAAGAGCCCCGAAGAGGCATTGGTTCTCATCTTCGGAGAGGCCCGCAGGAACACACCGTCGAAACTATACTTGCCTCAGCTTCACCTGTGGTGGGATACGGTGCGTGTGTCTTGTTTGTGCTGGAGGAGTACGGATGGTTGCTGGTTGTATTTGAGTGGCAGAAGTGGGTAGGTTGAGTCAGTGGTAGGGTGGTGTGGATTGTGTCGTTGTGCAAGTGTGATTGAGATGGTGAGGTTTTGGACATCGATGTGTGAGAGCTGTTGTCGAAGTGAATCGATGTCGCTTGAGTTTTGATAATGCAGGAGAATCGTGCTAGTTGTTGCTTGGTGGAGGTTTATTGGAATAAGTCGGTGCAGTCATTGGAGTTGGGTTTTGCTGCAGTTCATGTGGACGCTGCAGGTTTGATGAGTGACTGGAGTTTTGTCTGGCTGTTACCCTTTTGACACTTGCTCGCGTATGTGGGCAGGCTCATGAGCAACTGCGAGCTGTATTGAAGATGTTGTTGGGTGACCTGCCTTTGGATATTCCGGTTCTGTTCCTGGGTACTACTTCGGTGTATGGAAAGGATCTGGACGACGAGATACGGGGGGCTGCTGCGGGGCGTGGGGGGTGTGCATTTAACTTTGTTGTTTCGGTGTTCAATTGTATTTCTGGGGTTTCAGGTACGATTTTGTAGGATAGGGTATTGACAGGTCTAGATCATGGACGACATTTATGCTTCAGCTTTGATTGGTACGAAGTTCCATTCCGACTCCTATGCTGTGATGCCGCATTTGTGGCATCACAACTTTTTTTTGGCTTCATTTTTCTTTAACGATATCCTATCCGCCGATTAATCAGACTTGTGCATTTGTTTTTTTGCCTATAGCCATGGTGGTTAGGGACTTGCATGACGAAATGGGGCTTCGGCAGGACATTACATCACCCTCCGAAGAGCAATTTCGGGTTGATTACCATGGGGGTGACCGTGGTGGTTTAGAATGTGGAGGCCCAAATGAAGATGATGTTGAAGTTTTGCATCCTTTGCCTACTACTTTGATGATACTAGATGTTGAAGGGAAGGTTATGAGCGTCCATGGTGCTCAAGAAGACTGTGAGGAGACTGTGATGAGAGAAGATGGCAATTTTATGGATGGAGAAGAGTGGGGAGGCTAGTGGAGGTTGTCGACAATGGAGACAATGACGTGGAGGAAGAGAAGAACGACAATGAGAGAGATGACGCGGAGGAGGAGGAAGAGGAGGAGGATGACAACGAGGAGGACGAAGACAAGGACAATGAGGATAGGGATGAGGACAACGATGAGGACGACGATGGCGATGACGATGAAGACGATGAGGATGGCGAGGATGAGGATGACATGGACATGCCATTTGATGGCCAGGGAGGTCAGAATTTTATTGCTTTTCTTGATGTAGGCTAAGGGTCCACAACTCAATTGTGTGAAAGGGTATTGACAGGGATATGGTACTTCTACTATCAATACACTATCCGAGTATACTGTAATCTCTTGAAGAAATTCTGCGACCTTTGGAAATTTTGCTTCTGTGTGACTTCCACCATATGGAATGTAAATTATGAGATTACATCTAAATGGTTTGTTTCTTTGAACGAAAGCAATGTCATCCTGGATTTCATTCCCATTTATTTAAAATAGTTTGGACATTTGATTTTAACTTTCTACAAGTACGTTGCAATGCCAACCTTTAATGACTCTATTTGTAATTATAAATGGAATTGAGTTCACTAGAAATCAAAATATATATCGGTAGTATTGTAAATTACTTGTATTTTATATTGGTTATTTGACATCGTGATTGCTTTCTATTTCTAGGGTTGTCTAAGGCCGGGATAGCTTTCCGTGATGACACTACTAAAATGTTCACTTCTCGTGGACCAATGGTGCCCCAATGGCTTTGCCTTGTGAGCAAAGGCATGTGCCTCACCTTTCAAAGCAAACAGAAGTTGAAGCGTCACCTTTTGCTGACACACATTATGGAAAACAAATCAATGAGCAGGAGGTAATTTTAAATTTTGAGATAAGGTATTGACAGGGACTATTGCTCTATCCCTATCAATACCGTATCCAAACGTGCGGACAAACAAACACATATTGAGAAGCTAAAAAATAAATACCAAATTGACTATAGTACGTCCATATGTAGTCTTCAAATAACTTTCCGACATCCCCAACCTTGTCAAAGAGATCAACAACCGCTTCGGTTGCTTGTCCTACAAAATGTTCCTCACTCTCTTAGAAATTTATTGACATGTACATAATTTGTTTCATTCCATAGTATGCCAAATGTCGGGCATCCTCATGAGTCTTCATCTTTTTGTTGGCCCTGAGATTCCAGTTCTTCAAAACATGCCATAAGCATAAGTAAATTCTGATGTTTGCTTCTTTCCACACGGTCCTGCACAATACATTCTCATAGATTACTAGTGAAAGACATTATAAACTATAAATCATGTCCTCACAAAACAAAATCAAGACTCAAAAGTTAAAATTAGATGGATAGAGGAACGTAGGAGAACACATATTGTATTGCATTATGAGTGGCATCATTATCATCAACTACAAAGCAGGTTGGTGTAAAGGTGGGACATTGTTGTAGAAGTCACTCCTTCATGGCCTTCATGAACATTGTGATGCAAGACTCTGTCTCACGATTGATAATAACCCAAGCCGTAGGAAAACCACTATGGTGGTTGTCATACACAAGAAATGTGTATAAGTAATATCGGACCCAAATGTGCTATCCAACAAAATTGCGTTCTTATCACCAAAACGGACCATTACCTCAAGTTGTTGGGGGGTTTGAATTCCCAAAATAAAAGGTTGTTGTTGGTCTTCTGGAATACCTGGAAATTCACCTGCCCATTGGTTTATGAAGACAAATTCGCGATTTGATTCTATCCAAGATGAAACACTCTCCGTTTCACTATTGGCCCGCTTCCACTTTCCTTTTGCATGACGTTTCTCGAGATTTTGAATGTTATCCATTGTCATGTAGTCATCTCTCCGCATTAATTCTCCATGGCACTTCCTTTCTTGCCAAACCCTCGAGTGCTCATCAAAAATTTGTTTTGTTGTGAATCCAGCATCAAGGCCAAATGAACACCTTTGCTGCCTCAGAGATTCGAGGGGCCACTCTTGATGCGCGTGAGTCAGAGCATCTATCCCCTTCTCCATGCGCAACCGAGCCATCCAACCTTGTATGCTCCATATGGTAGTAAGAAATTGTAGAAGGCTAGAAGCATCCTTTTCAATATACTCTTGCTTGATGGAGAAATTGGCCAAGCATCCACGCTTGTGATTGGCTCGTATGTCTTTGTTGTCACGGTGATCTTTGGGGCCATAGGAACACCTATAGCTGCAAATATCGCACCATAATATAAGTAATAAAAGCCTGAATTAAGTATCAAGGCGTGATAAAATAGTGCGTGATGATACCCTATTCCATCAACAGAGAGAATATGGAGGATGACCTCAACTAGATGCATACCACAACACATGTACATAACACTTAATCCATGGCAGAGAAGATAGTTGCAAAGAAAACACAATAATTAAAACGAAGATGGAGAGTATGTCTTACTATCTATGCCCCTTATGCATGTTTTGCCTTGGCTTTGGATGGCCATCAACAATGCCACGTTCATTCTTCCACTTGTCCCACTCAATCCCATCTTGAAATAAGCGCTCTCCAATGAGGAACTCTTCAATCCGTGATGTAGGAATCCGTGCTTTCTTGCAAGTCTCCACAGTGCTTTTTCCTTTCCGCAAAAAATCTCTCCAAATCAAGTCATGATGAGAGAAGGGAGACTTTGGAGGATCTTGTATGGCCCATAATTGTGCCATATTGAAATCCTGAAACACCTAGACAAAAAATATGCACGACATGGAAGAGAAGAATTTTACATATTCTTCTGTGAGTACCCTATCTGAGTATAATGGTCGCAGTCTACGACCATTGATTGAAGCTGGCATAGATGGATTCTCACAATGCGAAGAGAGTACCCTATCCACACTCATTGAAGTTTTAGGATGATGAATCCGTTGAGAACAATAGACCCTGAAACATAGTTTAAACCATGAAGTTTGTACTACTCCTAGTAAGGAAAGATTCAAAAAATTGTTCAAAGTTGAACCCTAAAACCTGACAATATCCTATCATATAGACCCGTAGAAAATTTGATCTATGTGTGGAAAATGAAGCTACAAAAGCTTGAAACAAAGTAAGCATACATTACCTTAGAGTGCTCCTCAAGAAAGCATGGATAATTGAAAGAATAATGGACTCTCACAATGGTATAGAGGTGCACCACACTCCCTCAAAAAGAAAGATGTAGAAGAGAACTTGAGGATGTTGTTCAAAAATTGAGATCCACTTTTTTAGGGCACTCATTCCTTGGTGGAGAACACCATGGAGATGTTGTAAGCAAATTAAGTATTAAAATGTTGCATTTGTTTGAAGTTTTGAATAACACTTAAGTGCATTGAAGGGATTTGAACCAGTTTATTTCTTTACTTTTAAAAATTGTTTAGAATTTTTTAAAAACCTATAACTATGGTGTTTTATTCTAATACATCCAATAAACTCGAATGATACAACGATTTCTAGCAGTTGAACTAAATGAATGCAAAAGAATATTGAATATGCATGATAATATTTCAGAAGCCTCTTGAGGTGTAGAAGGGTGCATGCAAAAATAAAAAATGGAATAAAATATTTGAGAGAATAAGAATAGTTTTATTTGAAATATAAAGCAAAGCAAATTTTTTTTAAATGAAAAAAATGATTGAACGAAATACGTGCACCAAATGTCCTTTGATGTTGGCGCATGTCGTTGGCTCCAGCTCCCTCATGGGCCTCACTTCAAAATTACAACATATATCAAAGAGCTCCTTGAAATGCTCGTGGACAGAGTTCATGAACTCGGCTGGCTCCTCCAGAAACGTGTTGAAATCAAGGATATTATGCATCAACACAAGGAACAACTCCAATTTGTTGATGGAGATGTCCAGGAGATTTACGATAGAGGTGGGCCCTTCCCGCATGTTGTGCTTGAACATTGCGTTGAAGACGGGTGAGATGTCCCTCAACACCAATTTGTGAGCCTAGACTGAAATGCCTTTGACATTGAAGTTGATGTTGGTTTGCAGACAAACCTTTAGCTCCTATAAGAGCGTCACATCGTGCCAATTCAAGTTAGACTCAAAATTACTCGCGCTCCCCAATCTAATCAACTTTGAGATGTCCACATTCAACTTTGTACAACGCATTGAGTTCTCCATCGTGTCCTCTACGTCTCCAACTCTTTCCACTAAACCTAGTTCTAAAGTGAGAGAGATGAGAGAGTGAGAGAATGGGAGAGAAAGAAATGAATAATGAGACTAAGGCTCATCATATAGTATATGCCTTGTTGTATACTAGAACATCTTTCTTTACGACAAGGCTAGGGTAGTTTACCCCCCGACACTCAAAACTATGTCCCTGGCCCTTGACCCCTAAACCCTTGAGACAACTTGCCCCCAATACCCCCGGCCACCAAGACTTCTAAGACCCCCGGCCACCAAGACTTCTAAGACCCCCGGCCTCCAAGACCCCCAAGACCAGAGCCTTCAAGTCCCTCAAGAACCCCGGTCTCTGAGCACAACACTATATTTTGAAGATTAGACCATATTCCATGATATCTTTCAAAAGATCCGAGCATGGGAATGTTGACAGCACCGGACATCGGGTCGTGATAAAATCAAACAAAAATACTTCCTAAAAAGAAAATCAAATTCTTTGTTGTGGGAAGAAATAATTTCATGGGACGTGTGACGTTATCAAAGTACTTGATGGCACCTTGTCCTCATGGATTTTAGAGCACGTCAAAAGTAAAGTGAAGTGTATAAATTAATGCCATGTCCACGGCTGAAGAATTGTTAAGTGCCAGTAAACCTTAAATGTAAAATTCACCTCAAGTTTAAGGGACCGAGTATGATAATGGTTTAGGAAGTCAAAAATACCACTCTAAAAGTACTACTTCACACACGTTTTCTAATTATTTGTTAGTGAAGTACCACATAAAAATTACAAGTCAAGTAAGAAATTATTTATTTGGATATATATTAACACGGATTATTATGGAAAATATTGTATTCTTTATTCAATATTAAATTTATTATTGAAATTGGAGAAATCCAAAAATTAAAATCAAAGCTAGAGGCAGGAAATGAAGGAAAAGTGGATCATCTAAAAAAACTTTAAAAAGAGAGGGAGTTCCATTTTCCACTCCCACCTTACTTTGCTCAACAATGACTTCTTGGGCCATCAATTATTGTAATCTATTGGTGAGATGTTTATGTATTAGCGTACATCCTCACTTCCACCATGCGTCATGATTTTGATTTTAAATGATTACCATGACCACTCCAGTCCATATGTCAGCCGGCTCAGATTCCTAGCGACGGCTATTATTTAATACTGTACAAACCTTGGTACAACTCTAAACTTTAACTTAGCTACATTGGTGTCATTTCCTTCTTGTCATATGTACCTCTAACTATCATGTCTTTCTATGATGACATCAAATGACATCCTTCCCTACCCATCACTTCACAAACAAAGGCAATGCTTCAAATAAACATCCCTACATCTACTCGCAGGATTAGAAATTTAGGGCTCAATTATGAAGTAGGTGAGTCTCCTGGATACAATGTATATCAATTGAAACTTACACTTCTTCTCATTGTCGACAATCACGGCACACTCTCTATAGGTAACTTTGTAACTCCCCTCCTAGTTGCCTTGTAGTCCTCTCCAATCCACTAGCCCTTGTGGCCCTCTTTGCCTCGTGGCACTGTATTCGAGTTGCTTTTAGTTCTTTCCTACTCAAGAACATTGCTTTAATTTTATTTTTGTGTGCATATGTTCCATTTTAATACTATACAAGTAGTCCAATCCTATCGCCCCATATGAAACACAAGACGTAAGTGAATATAGTATCAGCAAGTTATATCCCACACTAGAGTGATCCAATTTTCCTCAATTAAAACATTGTTCTCATTAGAATCCCGTTCCCTACAATGACAGCCCCCTGCTTTAGTAAAATACTGTAATCTTAACATAATTTTAAAAACTCCAAAATACTTGTGTGAGCTTCCCAAAGATGATTTGTTTATCTTTGAAATTAGGTATTGATTGTACTATCTAAAGGCGTAGAATCTCCCCAAGATACTACCTGAATGTTTTAATTAACTTTGACATTGTTGCCATTGGAGATAAGTGTATTCCCCTGTTATACATCGACTACAGCCATCTAGTCCATTCAAAAGTCATCAAATCACGCCAAATGATAACGTTGTATCCATGAATTGGAAACTCATTTCTAAATGGTGACGGCGACCTTAGCAAACCCTTAATATATTAAAAAAAAATTAGCTGCAACTTTATCATTTAATTTGGATACATCTCTAACTTAATTTCAAATTGCAAATCCTATTCTCTGGCAAGGGTGGTCTTCTTTGGTTATTCTCCTTTTTAAAACATGTATGTGCCTGTCCTTTAGACAATTGTTGGATCTAACACATATATCAACCTAGTTTCATGTGTTCGTTCACACCCTTTCCATATTCATCATCACTACCTCTCTTTGTCTCTTGCTTGGTATAGCTTCCTCATATGAAGCTATCTTGCCGCAGATGGCCATGCTTTGTGCCAATGGCCTTGCGTACCACTCACAAATCGATTGAATGACAAGGGATACGCAACGGTGTCCAGTCTCACGTTAAGTCTTGGATTTTCTTTAAGCAAAAGAGTATTCATGCACAAGAAGATTTCTACAACAATGCAACTTTAGAATAAAGCTATACTATAGCTATGCACTATAGCTATGCAGTAAGAAGAAAACAAGAGGTCTAAGAGAGTATGGAAACTTGGACCAAGGCATTATGAAATTTACGGCCTTAAAGATTCACAAATTGTTGCATCCACCAATATCTTCATTTAACGTCGGGTCATTAGCATGTAGCATTAAGACACCCTTCAAGCTCAAGTGAAGATTAAAGTTGAACTAGGAATGGAGCCTATCATACTACTCACATCGGATAATGACCCTCCCCTTCTTAAGTCCCACCCTCCAAAGTGTACCACTTATATGTCATGCCCTCGTAGAACTAGCACTCCTACATCTTGCCCTCCTATGGCTCGTCTTCCTATGTCTTGCCCTTCAAAACAATCCACAACTACTAGTATAGTTAGTTGTATAACATGTTTGCGAGAGCTGCGTTCTTATGTTGGTACAAAGAATCCGCTAAAGGCGTCATGGACTACAATGTCATACCACATGAGAAAGTAGAGTATCTTCCCTACACTTTTGATGGTGATGTGATATTCAAACTTCTTCATGCTGGATCCTCCTCTTCACCTACGGAAAAATATCCATGCATGGCATGGACAAGAGGTTCATCAATCAGGTATGGACTAAGACCATATTTACCACAAGCATCATCAATGACCATGTTTTATACTTTCGGACTTCTAACTACGTTGGACATCTTCATTGTGTCAACAATGACTATGAGTATCTTCAGAGGATGCATTGGACTACACCAGTCGAGATGGAATTTGAAGGCATTACGCCAAAAGCGTTCATACCATGTCATGTACCTCCTAAAGACTCAACGCTAGTTTGCAAGCTTTGTAGTGTACATCCTTCATGCATTGTGACTTGGGATTCTCCAATGTACTATGTTTTGAGTATGCGCAAGATTACTTGTGCTTGCATTCATCTAGGTGCCAAGAAACTTTGACTTTATTGCACAAATTGGCTTAACCATTTTAAATTTATTACACAAACATTTGATGGTCACAATTTTTGCAAAAAAATGAAGTTGCACCTCCTTCCACTGATGTTTTTGTAGTTGAAATTAAATGGTTTAAGATTCTTTTGAATTGAAGTCAATTGTAGAAGCTATTCAAGTTGAGACTTTTTGTATGCAAAGGAAAGAAACTACTTAACATTCCTTTTCATGACTTTTTAGTATCTTATAAAGACATTTCCATTAAGACTATATTCTTAATATTGTCTTTTCAGTTGTTAATTATTGATGGAAATTTAAAGAATTTTTTTGTTCAAAATTCAAAATGCTTTTTGTTTAGAATTCTTTAAGAACCCTTGAACTATATCCACTTACTATCAAACTTAAACATTTTACTTTTTATATTTTATTTAAATATTTAGAATAATCCAAGTATGGAGTTCATATTTTATATTTTTAATTTCATATGTAGTATATCACATTGCATAAAAATAATTCTCTTTCATGAATTTGTTGATTCTATATTGTAATAAAACATTTTCATCAATAGTGTTTGTTTAATTTTGAAAATTTACCTTAAATATAGTCATCAACGTCTATTTTATGCATGTGTGAGTCCATTTGACCTTTCATTACAAAATATGTATTTGGAAGCCTAAATACCCCTTTCTAATTGAAGTTTTTACTTGATTTTCCATTCCACTATTAGTTTACTCTTGATAGCTATTAGAGCAATGGAAGAGCTAGGTGGTGAACCATTGTTAAATATTGAAGAGCTTGAAGGTCTTTAAATTGAAGTTAGAAGTACCTTTAGTCATCTCTCTTGAGGAAGGAGAGGTCTTGTTGCACCAACAATCTAAACCAACTTTTTCTTTTTGATTTGATTCAAGTAATTTAGAGCTGATTCTAGTTCGTTAAAAGGAAAATCAAATAAAAATATCTTAGACACATTTGGCTCCCTTTACAACCAACTCTAATGAGATGTGAACTTCTTAAACCAAAGTGAAGAGCAAGCACTAATCAAAGGAAGAAATGGATGTGTATTAGACCTTTTAGGCCCGATGAACTTGCAAGGCTTGTGAGAATCTACAAGTATAATGGATTTTGCATAACATCATCTACATAACAAATACATTTTGTCGCAATCCACTTCAAGGTAATCACTACCGCTCGGCAATGCTTCCATTGATTTTGGTGACACCGGACCCGGTAGATGCTCATCTTGCTTCACCTTTAAGTCACAATTCAAATATTCTAAGGAGGTGGCATGTCGGACTTGCTACAAGGGTTAACATGCCCAAACAACCCAAAAATGGACGTGAGGGCCTTAAAAGGGTAGGGAAGGAAAGCGCATGCCCCACTATAAACATTAGAAAAGAAAGGGACATTCATCAAGTTAGTCACAGGCTTTTCACATCATTGTCAAGAGCATTACATAGCAAAAAAAAAAAAAAAAAAAACACCCAAACGTCTAGCGACAAGAACGGAATAAATGAGACTCAGAGCTTGATTGAAACTCATCACTCAACAGCACAGCTTTACAAAAAAAAACCTGACAAGAATCAAAAGGTGTCCATGAATGCATACCCATCTCAACAAGGTAATACCCAGATGATACTCGTCCGACACCACGATTATACTAAGGTCATACTGAGGCAGTCCTACACTTCAGCAACCTCATCAAGCCAATCACCAATCACTAACGTCAAATCTGAGGAATGGTTAATATAAAATCATGGAGGACATTACAAATTACGGATGGAGAACACAAGAACACAGCTTTAACTCACCAAAAAAATGCGACAGTATCAAAATCAAAAGGCGTCCATGAATGCACACCCATCTCAACTGATACCCAGATGATACTCGTCCGATACCACGCCTATACTAAGGTGATGCTGAGACAGTCACCGACTGTGAATAAGAATACGCTTCAGCAACCTCGTCAAGCCAATCTCCAATTATCACTAACGTCAAATATGAGGAATGGTTAATATAAAATCATGGAGGACATCACAATGGGTGATCTAGAGAGGGTTCACGGCGCACTCCGGAGGCTCTGTGGGAGTGCGGTTGCGGTCGGCGCAGTAGTCGTAGAGGAGGTAGTTCTCGCGGATCCACTTCAGGTCTTCCACCTGACCCGCGCCCAGCGTTTGGTACTCGGACTGGGTCCACCAGCTGTTGGTCTGCGCAATGCAGCTGGTGGTGTCGCCGTTCTGCACCAGGCAGGCGTCCACGCCGAACGAGTCGTACGTCGCGTTGAAGGGCGCGTATGTCCAGTTCAGCTTCACCCACCCGTCGTTCGTCGCCCAGTCCTCGCCGTTCCAGATCGAGGTGTAGATCCCCACGGGCTTCGAGTCCGGGAAGTCCACGCCGATGTCCTTGTTGTTCTTGAACACGCGGATCGGCGTGTTGTCCACGAAGAATCTACAGAAACGTGTGTGAGATTCAGAATCATGGCAACAACATGTACACTACCACAGATGTTTGTTGATCTAAGAGTAAGTGCTTCCTGACGTTACCGTTACAGGGGATGAGTGCAAACAGTCATCACCATGCAGTGTATGGTTGTAGTTTCATGGAAGTGGTTGAGGGCTTACATGATCTGTTGCTTGTTCCACAAGACGGAGTAGGAGTGGAAATCTGCCGTGGGGTCGAACCACAGGTAAATGCGCTGCTCCCGGCTGCCTATCCCGTTGGCAAAGACGTTGGTTTGCAGGATGTAGGGCTGCCCTGACACGTTTCCGAGGAACTCGAAGTCCATCTCATCGTGTCCTCCCGGTGTCTGTGATGACATCTGCAATTACGCGAACTACGCCAGTTAGGAAAAGTTACAAGCAAAGCTTCTCTTGAAAGATTTAGCTTGAAAGGTGTGGGAAGATCATTACGTAATACGCTGTCACAGTTCCAGCAGAGTTTCCAGGAACTAGTTTCATGCGCATCCCAATATGGCCAAAGAGGTACTGATACTTGGAGCCAAACCCAGATGCTGCACAAGAAAACACTCGTATTAGCCACAAAAAGAGTGCAAACTGTGCGGGGCTAAGATACCATGTTTGGCCTCACTACGGGAACATTACCTGAATATTCATCCAACACTAGCTGCACTTGCGAGCCATTGTTGAGTACTCGAAAGTGCTGAGCATCCGATTGGCTTTCATAATTATCCAGAAAACTCACATCGCCTTGAGCAAGCGCCGACCACACATTCAAAGACAGTACGGCGACGAGACACCCCATAGAAAGTAGCCTCCGCCATGATGCGGCACCTCCACCATTGACATCAGCTGCCGCCATGACTGCAAACCAAGTAATCAAGTCAATACCAATACACACACCTGATTAAAGCTAGATTCATCGTCCAAGAAACAAGGCAACGTCCCGGATTCTATAGCATTGACATTGGAAACCTTCCCGAAGAAGACTTCACTAGCAACCTCTCGCTGGCACATTGAAAGCCTATCAACGTCACCTTCCCAACTCAGATCAAGACGCTGACATGCAACAATCACTTCCAGTGGGTGCCACCTACGGATTGCAGCATGGCAGGTAGTGCATGAATGAGGACCACCATCTACTACTTTGACGGCAGAAAGATTCAGTTGCGAGCAATTCCCACCCCAGTGAGACATCGCTCATCCCTGTAACGAAAGAAGCGATTCTCATTCATGCTCCATCCCTTCTTTTCCTCATGCCCCATCCTCACTACCTACAGTACTGCATGTTGAGAGTGGGGTAACTCACCTCCAAACAAAGAGCGACCTTTCAGCGCAGACTATCACCTTAGCCAGCTCAACTCAATCCTGGGCCCTGAAACGACACGAACCCCACTTTCTGTCAAGCTCAAACCCCCTAACCACCTCTCCCATCAAAGCAGAGCTAGCCCGGCCCATAAACACCTCTCTCCATCATCAAAGCAAAACCAGAGACTCGCATCGCCAGACACGTCATTCCAACCAGCTGCATGAATCAGAAACAGCGATCGAGGTAACAGCTCGCACGAAACACGTCAAGTCCTAAACTCAGTACTATCTGAAAAAACGTCAATGTGTGAGCTGCAGTACATGGGCCAACTGTCAGATCCGCCCCACCACAAAGCAGATGAAGGAGCTCCTCATCACCTCACCTCGCATAGCCCCTTCAACGTCACGAGGCGATGCCGAGAAGGAGGAGATCTGGGTGTGGCGTTGAGGAGCAGAGAGGCGCTCCTTGAACTGGAGCTGCAGCACCCTTCCCAGGAGGATGAGCCTAGTATCGAGGTGGTATCGCAGGGTATCAACCAGGAAGCTCCGTGTGGGCAATTAGTGAGTGGGTTAGTGAGTTTGATTAACGGGCATTTAAGAAATAAGCCACGTGGGAGGGACAGGTTAGCAGAGGCCAGCTGGGTTGCCTCGTACTTGGTGGTGATCAATTCCTACAGGTCACCTGTAAACTGTAACTGTGGACCAAAGTTTATTGGGAGGAGTCAGGTCAGATCTTTATCATTTTCAGTGTGCCCACTCCTCGGACAGTCAAGGTCCAGAACGAGAAACATCCGGGACTTGGATGATAAATTTGGATGAAATCCTCAATTTCTGAAGATTGAAACACCATATTTATTTTACACTTTGAAAGATATGAATTGTTTTCCCAATAGTAATTGTTTGCGCACTTTCAGGTCGACACGCTGAATGTGTACCCCAATTTTTTGGACTTCCATATACTTTCAAAGATGATCACAGATACTCGGCAAATTGCATTGTGCATATTCACTAAACATTTGGATGTTTGGGTCAACTCAAGCTTCAAATATTATTTTGGGAGGCTCCTAATGTTCTAATTTAATGAATATGGGGAATTCGGCTCAATCTACACTTCGAAGGAGTATTCAAGCATATAATGCGTGGATATATCTATGTGATACCTTGTAATACCCATTATATACTTATGTGATATCTAGCTAATATCATCATAGAAGGGAGCAAAATACTTATCATGTTGGTCAGCATTTAGAATATATTTTATCATTTTTCCAAATTTTCAAAGTGTAATAGTAGAAACCAAGTATTTCTTATAAGTTATTTTTATTGATTTCGGCCAATTTAGAAATCGTCAATGGCTAACATTTTGTCATTTATAAGCTAATAAACGTTCTTCTTTGTGATGGTGGCAAGTCCAAGACATAAATATTTGTTTCTTATTTCCAAATTCTACCTTAAGTCATATTTTGCTCAAATTGGACATGGATTCTATGATTTATCCTTTTTTTATAGGGCATTTGTCCTTTTCTTCCTTTTTTTGGTGTATTCTCCCACTGTTACGTAACATGTTTTAGATCTGGGTACAATTGGTAATGAATTTAGTTGTAAAAAGAATAATCATATTGAAGAGAAAGTAAAACGTAAGTCTGCCTAATTTGAAAGGTTGCCTCTATCTTTTTCCATTTGTGGTTCAATTTCATTATTGGCATGCATGCCTCCTCCCATCACAAGAAATACATATATTAAAATATGTCAGCCCATTACTACCCACTTTTCTATTAGATTTTGTTAATAGACAAAACCTAAGATGGTAATGAAAAAATGGATAGTGCTGGGCTAATTTACCTTAATTATTGGAAAACAAAGTGGCAGATAGAGGGAAGGGCAAATCTCCAAGACAACCACTGATTATACTATTTTTTTTTACTCCTAAATTTCCTTGACTATTTCTCACCAAAAACACTTTAAGAACTACTTAAATTGATGTCAAGAGTGAAAAAAGAAAAGAAAATAATTATTTCCATCTCTAACTACAAGACCTTAACCAGTACCACTAAAACCACATGCTCGCAAACTTTCATAATCTTTGACGGCACATGTTCAAAGAGTATAGTGTTCGAAGTGGAGGAGAAAAGTAATTCTCCTTCCATGTGTATAAAGGATAAGAAGACTTCAACTTTACTTCCTTCAAAAGTTTGCATCACAAAAAGTTTAGATTTTATACAATTACAATGTACATGATGTTAGCCCTTGTACACCAATTATTAAAGGTATTGGGGAAGTGAAACATATTCAAAAAAATTCAAAAATGAATAGAGGTTCAGAAATCACCAAACCACACTTTGATTTTTATGGATTCATTTTTGAGTAAATTGAAAACCAAACACTGAAAACTAAGGTTCATGCTTCTTCTTGAGATAGGAAAAAAGCAAATGAGAATAAAATTGAGATCTTTAAATTTTATGAGGAAATGAAATTGTTATGTGCACATTGCTAGAAATAGGTGAGAAAATGTTGACTTGTCTTGAAGTTCAAATTTTACACAAATGGTTTTTTTTAGAATCTTAGATAGATTAATGTTATTTCTTGAATTGAAACCTAAACCCTAAACCCTAAAGTGCTTGCCATTGACAATTTTTTAATGTAGTTCTTATCTTCTTTCATCTTCGTATAAAATTTTAAGAATTGAAAATATAAATTGCGACCATGGAAATGTGTTCAAGATATGCAAAAGCCTACCTCCACACTATTGGTCTTATTGGATTACAAGCAATTTGTTTGACGCACTAGTTTATTGGGTCTTGTGAAGTAATCATGCCCATTACACCATCTTTCTAATTTGGCCACTTTATAAATGATCCCATTTCCACCCATGCATTCATTTTTAGCTACATTTTAAAGTTTGATATTGGTCATGATTCCTTATTTAGATTGGTCAACATTCCTTAGTTAAATTGGTTGACATTCCTTACTTAGATTAGTTGACTTGTCACATTCCTAACTTAGATTGGTCAACGTAGCTAGTGGCACTAATAGGCTAATCATGTCAAATTCCTATGAGAAATTCATAATTACGACATATTTTATTGAAATAATATAAAATCACTTTTTCTTAAATTTTAATAAATCATAATTTTGTTTTATTGTATCCTCTTCAAATATATATGCTCTAAGCTCTTATTTTGTTAGTCACATGAAAACTTACTACATCACAAAATTCATTTGGGTAGGATCCAAAAATCTTAAGGTTGATTTATATTTTGGACCAAAAGTTGTGACTAAAGAAATTAGATTAATTTGTTGGTAATGCTTTAACCCCTAAAGGACCAAGTGTCCAAAACGGGCTTTTTGAAAATTCGGTCAGGTTCCTATGCTGTCAATTTCAAACATTCATCTTTGAAATTCTTACCATAGAAGGGCATTACCAAGACCTTAGTGGGAAAACAATTTTTTTCCTAAATTGGACATTTGATGAAAAAGTTGTAGGGTTTTGAATTTCAAATGGGGAGGGCGGGCACCTGGGGCACCTCCAAAAACTTTTGATAGGACACTCTATTGAAAGTGAGATTTTCAGTACTCGCAAGTAATATTATTTCCCTTCATGTTGTCAAAAAAAAGTTCTTGTCTTTAGTGAAAAATAGCATACCAACCCAAGTCAAACATTTTCACACATTGTCACTCATTGTCGGGCAAGGTACCAAAAAAACTTCTTCTTTTCCACATAAAACCTAGAGATCTTCATAAATAAAAAGGTCCCAAAATAAAAAGTGAAAAATATTTTTCACTTTTTATTTTTTCCACAACAATATGTAATGTAAAACTTCTTATTAACCATTCGGATTATCAATCGAAAACATATTAAGTTCAAAAAAAGTTAAAATGTGAATGAACAAATTTCGAGCCTCCACTCCTTGCACACTTGTTTTGAATATGCTACACCCTGTCTCTACCTCTAAAAATTGGTGTGTAAGGAGCTAACATCATGCTTAACAAGATGGTAATAGATTTAGACCTTGTGTAGTGAAAATTTTTGACACCAAGTGAAGTCAAAGTCTGCTGATCCACTAAACGCAGGGAAGAAAATGAACCATTTGCTTAACTTCAAACACTATAATCTTTCAATCCGTTTGGTCAAAATTTATGAAATTTTGTACATGTATTACTTAATAAGCCTTTATTGAGATCCTACGGTCAGAACTAAAAATAAAAGTTTTTGTTACCTTCTTCATTCATTGCACTAGAATCCATTAATTTTGAAGTGTTTTTGGTGTAAAACTGCCTTGGTACCTTAGGGGTTAAGGTCTTACTTCAATGGGCATACTTTTTTTTAACTTTTTTTGAAAGCCCTTAGATCCTTCAATAAGTATAGATTCAAGTTAAGTTGGAAGGATACCATATACTAAAAAATAGGTGGGCAAATCTCTTACTACTAAAATCCACAACTATAGACTACATTGTTTTGGATCTTTGGGCACCAATATTGTCCAAACTAAAAATCTAAATCCAGTTTTCTTTAGTGGATCTGAATTCAAAATGATCACATAGTTTCATAGTAAAAAATAAATTCATGTGGATATCTTTTGTTTTTTCTATCATTTATGCTAGCACATGGGCATTTTCAGCCCATTGTTACTTTGATTTAGCATAAAAAATTCCACTTCTGCCTCTCTGATTGCAAATTACAAGGGACATTTAAACATCAGTTACTATACGTATTCATAGGTCTTTGGCGTATGTGAACTCTTACAATCACTCTTTCAACATTTTAAATTTTAAGTGATTGTTTTTGAAAAGTGAAATTTCAATTGAGATGAAGATCTAGGCTACTATGTCTATCAATGCTTAATGGAAATGTCATTGTCTACATCCTTTTGTTCAGATGCCCATCCAATCAACTCCATATCACAATAACTATTGTCAATGTTTGTATCATGTAATCAATTATTCTGGACTTCTTGCAACTAAAAGAGAACCATGATTTTTTAGCCAACCAATCAATACATTTGCTCATCAACTTTCTAATGGCCATAACTCATTCTAATTTTGTCCACCTTTAACAAATGGGGTGTTTTTTACTTAAATTTTTTGCAAAGATGCCATAAACCACCTTAATTGTCTAATGCAACCCCTCTACTTTTAAACATTGGTGTGCAAAGAACTAACATCATAAACCCGTGATGGTATAAAATTTTGGATCTTGAATATTACAAAAAATTGATCCCAAGTGACATTAAAGTTCAATTAGACTCTTGATGAATGGAAGAATCAACCTTGCTCTTCACTTCAAACCCTAGATCTTCAATCAATGTGGTCAAAGTTAATGAGACTTATAAAAGCAAGTTACTAATCAGTCCATAGCAAAAATCCGACATTTGAGAATTAAATTAAAAAAATTCTTTGCATTAGAATATGTAGTTCTAAAGTGTGTTTCATTTAATGTAGTCATAGAAGTTTAAAGGGTTTAAAACCTTATACTTATCATATATTCCTAACAAAATGTAGATTGCAAAGCTGACAAATATATTCAATGATAGAGCTTGTTATCAGTTTCTTCTTCTTCCTTAATTTCATATAGTCTTCTACTTTATCAAAGTTGATCTATTATTTTGCAATTCCTCAAAAAAATTTGACATCAAAAAGAAAAATACCTAAAAACCTTTATTACTTTTTAAACCTTCAATATTTGAATTAAAAAATGAAGTACTGCACAAAGTGGTCACTTTTGGACACTTTTGGACACCATGCCCACCAGACACTTTTGGATACCATGCCCACCACACTTTGACTAGGCTTGGTGCCAAATTTTTGCACTACACAAGGTCTAAATTCATCACCATCACGAGGTCTATATATTAATTTCCATCATGCTCATGATCATATTGGTTCCTTGTACACCAATTTTTAGAGGTAGAGAAAGGGTGTAGCATATTCAAAAAAATTGTGCGAGGAGTGGAGGTTCAAGAATTGTTAATTCACATTTCACATTTTTTTGTGGACATAATATGTTTTAGAATGAGAAACTGAATGGTCAGTAAGAAGGTTTACACCACATATCACTTATTCCTTGTCTGGTGGGCATGGTCTTGGTAGTGGAACGAACACACACTTTATTCACGCCGGTTCCCTTCGGGCACCGGCCTTCTTCTTCTTCTTCTTCTTCTTCTTCTTCTTCTTCTTCTTCTTCTTCTTCTTCTTCTTCTTCTTCTTCTTCTTCTTCTTCTTCTTCTTCTTCTTCTTCTTCTTCTTCTTCTTCTTCTTCTTCTTCTTCTTCTTCTTCTTCTTCTTCTTCTTCTTCTTCTTCTTCTTCTTCTTCTTCTTCTTCTTCTTCTTCTTCTTCTTCTTCTTCTTCTTCTTCTTCTTCTTCTTCTTCTTCTTCTTCTTCTTCTTCTTCTTCTTCTTCTTCTTCTTCTTCTTCTTCTTCTTCTTCTTCTTCTTCTTCTTCTTCTTCTTCTTCTTCTTCTTCTTCTTCTTCTTCTTCTTCTTCTTCTTCTTCTTCTTCTTCTTCTTCTTCTTCTTTACACCACATAGTGCCTTGGGAAAAATAAAAAGTAAACAATATGAAGATCCCTAAGTTTTACGTGGGAAAGAAGATGATTTCTCAGTACCTTACCAGACAATGTGCAAGAATGTGTGAAAATGTTTGATTTGGATTTATACACTTTTTTTCCACTAAAGATAAGAGATTGTTTTTTACCACATAAAACAAACTATTATAATTTTCTAGTATTGAAAATCTTATATCTCAATAGAGTGTCCTAGCAAAAGTTTATGGAGATGCCCAACCTATCCACTCTCTTCATTTAAACTTCAAAACCATATAACTTTTGCATGAAATGTTGAGTCTATGAAAAAAATTGGACACAAACAAAGGTTTTAGTAATGTCCATCTACTCTCTCCATTTAAACTTCAAAACATATTAAAGTAAGCCCCCCTAAAACCAACAAGTTAAGGAATGTGCATATATGGAGAGAAGAGATAATTATACTATTATTTTTCAGTGATAGCCAATAGAATTACAATTCCAACCCAAGTGATTTCATATTTATTCAATGAAAATTGAATTAGTTATGAATTTTCAAACTGTGTAGCCATATTTAGTGGGTGGCCAACAGTAGGTACCCCCCCCATAACCAACAACCAAAAGTAAGGGTATTGACTAATAGCAAACCTCCATTTGGAACTGAGTTGGTGGTAATGGGATGGAAGAGGGTTGGATATACCCCAATTTTATAGGCCTTAGCTATGGATTTTTGTTGGTTATGAGGGGGCTTACCTTAACTTTTGCATGAAATGTTGGATCTATGAAAAAAATTGGACACAATCAAAGGTTTTAGTAATGTCCATCTATCGCTCGAACCTTCTAGAGTCCCCAAGAGGATTCTTGGAAACTTAGGGGTTCCAAAAAATCAAAACTTTAGTGCTAAATAACCGGAAATCTAGGAGTTCCGATAAATGGCTTCCTAGAGGAGTGCCGTAGCCGATCACGGTGGGACTCGAACCCACAATCTCCCGCTCCGGAGGCGAGCGCCTTATCCATTAGGCCACGCGACCGCATTCACTTTCCTGTCTGAAGAGAGCACTTTTTGCTTATTACGCTAGAGCAGTCTTCGGCCAACGACGAAGGATTAAAGTGGCACGATGCATCGATTGTAGACATGTCATTCGAGTTGGAGAGTTTTGCAGCATTCATCTTAGAATGCAGGCCTGGGTGTTCATAATCCATTCGCTTTCCTTGCAAGACTCTGTTACTTGAGCCTGGATAACTGGGTTTGTATGGATTGTGTGAGTTTCGCATCGAGGTTCATGAGGATTGTTGCAGTTTCCAGGTACAGCGGATAAGGAATTTACCATCATTTTTGCTGTGCTAGGGACCAGTTATTAGTGTTTACCAGTATATATGGTGTAAGGAAGTCTTGCAAACTGTTCGGCTTTGAGTTTCCTCTTCATGAACAGTTGCTAGGCTTTGGTCGGAATTCGATTCAGAGAAGGATCTACCTCGTACGTTGTACGCAGACTTCAAGAACTGTACAGTACAACATGTCATCACACTTTTGAAGCTATCATTGTAAATATGTCGGGCCTCACAAATTTACTTTCAATCACAAAACCTTGGGTGAGTACCCTCCCCTACACTGGCACCATCGAGGTGTGGTAGTGGAGACCGTTCAGTCGAAATCAGCAGGGCACCTTCATCTCCATCAACAAAGACAGCTGCTGCTCCTCTTCAAACCATCATTCTGGAGCACAGCATGTACAAGAGAGAAGTACACAAGTGACTCCTCATTTATGACCAAGTTTCTTTGGACGTTGGCTTTTCTGGAAAGAGAAAGATTCATGCGTTTCAGAATGATATCTACTATCATCAGCTGTTAAGTTTTTTTTAAATTTTTTAACACCAAGGTCTTTGGGAAAATAGAGACTACCGTACGCATCGGTAGGGTTTGGACACACTCTCTTGAGTTAATACTTTAAGGCCGATGAGCTTTTTTGACCTGTGAGGGTCTGGATAGTGCAGAATGACATCTATGCAATGGTTACATTTCAGATTGAAAATCTACCAACTTGGTTTCACGGAAATCATTGTAGCTCGTTGATGCTTGCACCAATTGTGGTGGCGATGGTCTCAAAAGATGTCCATCTTCCTCCGCCTCTACGTTATGGTCAAGTTTTTCCTTTGAGGCGGCTTGTGGCGCTTTCTATAAAGGTTTATGTCCAGAATCGACCCACATATGGTTGATCCGTCTTAAAGGGTTCATTTTTTTTCCAATCCACAATGATTCGGACACAGCGGTATCACCTAGGTATTTCCTAGAGATTACATGGGTATCACCTTAGACAAATCCCTTATATTTTCTAGAGTTTTCTGTCACTCTCCATTTTGAATTAATTATGTACGAACTTGATCAACGTGTAGGTACACTAAAGATGATTTTTTGTGTATCCAGGCTAATTGTTTTGGAAATGCTACAGGCTTTTCCTTTTGGAGGATTTTTTTTACTAAGAGATAGGTGGATTTTGTAATTGGTTTGTTCCAATTCTTACATATGCGCCTGATATGGCATTTCCACGATTAACGTAACATTGCTTTCTGGTTGGGGAGTGTTTCTGTCTTCTTTAAGGTAGAGGCACCCAATTCCGATCAGCCACCCAATTCCGATCAATAGAGTATGCATGGCATGGTGCATAAAAATGGCAAATGCATGAAATGGTGCATGGAGTGACCCAAAACCGATAACATAAAATCTAAAAATAATAGTCATTATTGGCATTGGGTCATGAAGTGTGTAGTTTTGGGTTTCTCCACCTCAATTGAGCTTTCATTGGTGGCCTTGCCTCAAAAGTTGAACAAGGCCGATGAGCATTGGATACCCTCCATAAGTTGGTTATCCATGGCATGTCTTCTCTCTTTTTACTCACTCCTCACTTATCGGCATTGGACAAAGGAGGGCACTAAATCTCACCTATTCTACAATTTGAGGGGCGTTTCACACTAAGCCCAAGGGCAAAACTCCATTGAAGACCAAACTATGCCGAGGGGCCGAGTTTTGGAGTTGTAAAAAAATATTTTGAATATTTTAATGAGAAAATGTTCGGCCCCTCGGCAAGAGTTTGGGTTTCTATTCTTGTTGGACCCAAACTCTCCTCGACAGGCTGAACTCTTGGCGCCAAAATTCTCAAGAAGTGCTGCCATGTAAGCATTTTGGTGCCCTTCAGCCCTTGGCCCTTGGCCCCTAGTGTGAAGCCCCACGGGCCGATTTTCAGCTTTAGGCCAATCAAATTGCTAGAATTGCTCGGCCCCTTGAGCTCGGCCCCTAGTGTGAAACCCCCCTGATTATGGGCTCCGGTGGTTTTTGGGCTTTGAAATTCTATATCAATTCCAAATCTTTGTGATTAAATTTGAAAAAATTATTTTTTGAGTTTCATTCCTAATTCCACATCTTTCTACATAAATGTTTTTGACATACAATGTCATTTGAGTCCCCAACTGGCTTAAGTGATTGGAATTCTTTACTTCTTATTGTTCTTTTTGTTTACTTTCTTAAAACTTTTTTAGCACCACCAAATTCAATTAAGCGAGACATCTTACGATGACATGATGCACCCACGTAAAACAAAGCCCCAAATTTCAACCTTTGCACTATTACTTCAGCCAAAACACAAGATGAGGAGGACAATTATCTGTACTACTTAAAGAGAGGGATCATTGTAAACATAGTTGGTACAAATATTCATCAAGAATATAAACTTACATCATTTATGAACAAATTAGTGTGGTTAACACTAAATATCATCTATAGTGTAGTGGACTAAACGTGGAAGGAGCAAGTTTCATTGGCTCAAAAAGAGTAGGCGATGCTAGGGAGAAACAAAAAAAAACAGTGATCAGTTGCACATTGGGGTTGCTGCTTCTCAGGATCCGAGACAACAAAATTAAACCGAGATTACCAAAATAGGGTGTTTGTAGTAGAATTGGAGCCAATTTAAGAATTGACTTGAAGAATTTCTTTTAGAATGACTGCCTCCCACCAAAACTACTTAAAACTACCTATTTCAGTGTAAAGAACAGAAAAGAGGAGGGAAAGTATTATTTAGCTTTAAACCAAAGGGTATCTATTCCTCTATATAAAAGAAAACATGTGATACCAAGCCAAAACCTACGGTACCGGGGTATATAATGGATATATAAAGTAAACAATGGATATAACAGATATGTAATGGGTATATTTGATTTTTGCATTTACATATGTTTAGATAGTTGGTTTGCCATTTCTATGTTGGAGACAACAGGGACAACGGATATTAACCCCTAAAGGACCAGAGTCTCCTTCGGGGGGATTCCTTGATTTTTGGGCAGGTTCCTAAAATTTGAAAAAAAATCAATTTTCTCTGAAATTTTTAAGCCAGATTACCTTTGATAAGAGCTTCGTGGACATATTTTTATTTGATTTTTTGGATTTGTGGTTTGAAAGTTAGTACCACTTATAGTTTTTGAGGGAAATTGTCAAGGAACTATAGGGGTTAAAACACTTTCTCTAGAATTTTCATAAATATTGATTGCACAAATTAGAAGATTACAAATTTTTTAAGTATAGGAAAAGGACTTTTTCTCCTAATGTAAAAATATCAATATTTTGACTTTCCATGAAGTCAAATGTTTACACTACACAAGGTCTAAATTCATTACCATTATGTTGTGCATTATGCTAGTTCCTTGAAAAAAACAACGTTTTAGAGGTATTGGAGGGTACAAGATTTGTAAATGTAAGGGAGGCAAATTATTTTAAAAATATTACACTACACAAGGTCTAAATTCATTACCGTTATGTTGTGCATTAAAACACGCAATTAAGCAATTATGCACTCACTAAATAAAAGTGCACTTGGGTACAACGGTAGCCATTGCGAACAAAAGTGGCAAAATTGCAAAAAAAAAATGTTTTTCAAAGGAAAAAAAATTGAGCTTCTACAACAATATTACGTACAATTATGGTTGTTAATATTGGAAGCGATTTTTTGGTATTTTCAACTAATTTTTTGTGGACCTTCCTTAATACTAGATAAATGTGTATTTAATATAGTTTCACAATATTTCAAAGATAGATTTGAAGGATTGTAGTACACAAACAGGCGTAATCACAAAAAAACATACTTTATGCAAGGGTTGGCATTTGATTAAAAGATATTCTACGTAGTACATAATGCATACAATGGTGGAAACTAAATATAGATGCTTCTATAATTGCACTTAGCACCAATAGTAAAAACACCTTTATTCTATAGGATTACTGATATAACAACTTACATCACCCTTAGAATATACTAGAAGAAGAAGAAGAAGAACGCCGGCCTCCGAAGGAGCCGGCGTGAATGAAGTGTCTGTTCGTTCCACCTCTAAGACCATGCCCACCGGACAGGGAATTAGCAGTATGGAACTACTTCCCCCTCTCGAGGGTAGACACTATGTAACAAAAGCAAAAACACAAAAATAACCCATTGGTAGTTCAAAGAGAAGTCGGGAGAAAAGAGGGGAGGAAAAGGGTGTATTTTAATTATAAGGGGGTGTTTTGATGTTTGGAGGTGTGAATGAGTAGCTCTATGGGGGGTTGTGCGTGTTGGGGAGAGGTTGGTTGTTTTCAATTTTTCGTTTATGGAGTATAGAATATACTACTCTTACACATACACTATATATCAATTACCATACACAACTAGTATACTCTCATAAAGGCACACTATCTACTCTATAGAATATAGGGCTGCTTGCAAACGGCCGTCATCGATAGCTTCGGTTTGCATTGCAATATATTGTAGTATGTGAGCCTTTGCTGATTGAAGAATGTGAATCCTGCTTTCAACTTGCACTCCAAATACATTGCGCTTTCTCCAGCCACTGGCCCCAGATATGGTTCTTTTTGGTGTGTCTACCCATGAAAAATTGCATGCATTATTCTCTACCCAACTATGGCTCTCCCTAGATGGCTCCTAGAATGAATCCATGCAATTTGCATACCGTTGTGCAGAAGACCATGTCCATCAACAACCCCCCTTTGGATGATGGGCCAATACCAACAAACCTTTATCTTAAGTCTCCATCGGTTTTTTCCTTCCTAAATCACTTTCCCTACATAGAATGGTACACCGCCTTCTATCTCTGCTCGATCAACACTCAAGGCTACAAACTGTCCACAACGGATACCAGATTGTGGATTAAATGGTGGAAATGGGTCGTAATTACGTTCATATATTACTCCTTCTTTGGCGCGTTTCTCACCATAGTTGCGCTCTATTTGTTGTGTCTTACGCACTGCTTGATTAGAGGGTCTTCCTCTATGAGGACCAAAGTATCCTCGAGCCTCGGCATTTGGAAGCATGGCCACTACTTGCTCTGCGAAATTTACCTCGCGATTTTCTTCACTTGCACCATTCATTACATCCAAAGATGCACTCTCTATAGGTCCGGTGTTGGAGAACTCTGAAGGCCAAAACGGTGAGATATAATGCTCATTGCTACGGTCTTTGTGTGGAAATTGAGCTAAATAGAGTTTTAATATTTTAGCCTCTATTTTTGCCTCACAATTCTTGTCCTCAGGCTGCAACCTTTGAATGCACCTTTGTTTATATGTAATGAAGTCATCCAATGCTTTCAACTCCCGTTCGTCCGCTGCAAATACTTCCGCAAACAATAGCCGCTCATCCCTATTTGGCAACGATCTCAAAGTTTTGTTCCTGCCTCTGGTCCCCATAGATCCTTGCAATAATGCTTGTGTTGTATTCGAACTTCACGACTTCGTTCTCGATTGTCCATATAAAATCGTATGTGGTGCGGAAATGTTATGCCCACCAATGAATCATAACCTGTCAGTAAGTGAGGAGTTATGAACAATTTCCAATCCCATACATTCTCTAGCAGCCGAGCGCTAACAAATGCCTCCGTAGGAGATGTTCCTCGTTTTATAAGACTAATCATTTCCTTCAACGAGTCCACGTCCAACCTCTTCAACGTATTTGATATACAATTGAAGTGTTGATCAATATCTTTGTGTGTATGGCCCACTATAAGAAAAGATAGTTCCACCTCTTGAAAAAATCCCAATTCCACCAATGTAGCACATAGAGCAAACATATAAATGTTTTTGTTCTCACGTGTGCAATTGTTTGCCTGAATTTGAAGTATTGCTGGCAAAAAGTCCCTGCTCCGCAACACATCTCCTATCACGTAGAACAATGTACTCACGACTTGGTTGCTATCGTGTTTGTGGTGAGCCCCAAACCACACGTCGCAGTATAAACCAATTATATATACAAGAGCACCACATAGATGGATCCTCACAAACCGGTGTTCAATGTTCTTCACAGTCCGACGCATCCTCGGTACCATGGTCGTGTTTTGGTCCATGCCATCCACTATGATGCACATGTACAACTCAAGACTAATATATCACGACCTCTTAAATATCCAATAATGCCTACGTTCTTCCATCTGGTTGCACAGATGTAACATAAACAACTCCTTTATCTTTATCCTTGCATCCGCATTGCTGGTTCTCTCCATGGTACATGCATACTCCCAACAATGATAACACTTTGAGAATCTCAAGAATGGAGGTACCTGAACGTGGAGATACTTGATGCGCCACATCCTCCGGAACGAACTCATAGAAATAATTCCCCCATTAGAAATTCTCTTGACCTCCTCGTTCACGTAATTGAATACATCAAATTTGGCTGTATTCATAGGAAGGAGAATAAAGGGCACCACTTTGTTGTCACTCTTACTACGAATACAACGATGACGTTGAGGACAACCAACTTCATCGACAAACGATTTAAAACAAGCCTCTTCCACAGACATTCTAGTGCTATCTCTGATTGGATCTGAAAGGATATTGCCGTGAGTCGATGTCACTCTTCCATATATTAGACAGTCCTTCAATTGCTTAAATCGCCTGTGTGAATATCCAACCCCAAGAGCGTAGCAAGCATTGCAAACTTGTTTCCCATCTAACTTTGTTACAAACTTGTCTCGACGAGTTCCTTCCATCCTTGTGTAAAAAGAAACCAGCATCTGTCTCATCCACGTACTTCGTACTGAAAACTCATTAGCCCATGCATTATATTGTATGTTCAATAGATACCTTGCTGGAACGTCCCTCAAACAATTGCATTTCCATCCACCTTGTGCCATTGCAATTTGTACGCTTCTAAACGATACCTTAGATGGTGCAACTTTTGTCAGTGATGGCTCTCTTGAATCTCTCATTCTCCTATTTTGCATAGAATGATCCTCTCTTCTCTCTCTCTACTCCGCTCAGTGTCTTGCTTCTTTTGAGAACATTCACAGTAGTCGTCAATACTATGTCTGAGGTTATGTAAAGTACGTTGGTCTTTTTTTGGTGCATCCTTGTGGAGTGCTCAATTTCTTCTCAAAGGTACTTCTATATCAAGAGATTGTTGTCTGAGGCTGTTCTTGAGCATTTGAGGGCTACTTGATCCAAGCCCATAGGCCGTCTGCATCACCGCAGTTTGTTCTCACTATGTGTAGTATTTATTTCGTCGTCAAAGTCATAGATCTCCGTGTAGTACTTCTAATTCACTGTAGAATTTGCATGCAATTAGAAGAAAGTGTGCTGTGAATGCTCCAACACTATTCATGATCACTCTAGCATATCACTGAACTATTTCGAAACTAAGCATTTATCCTCGAGTCAAGGATAACACTGACTCCTACAAGTTCAAAAGTCGATCAACGGATCCTATGAATGAGGTCCTCATTTAAGGACTGCGTTTTTTTATTCGATTGAGATTCACAACATAATATTTTTAAAGTAAAATTCCTCGGTCTATCCTCAACCCGAGGATAAACCCAAATTATGGAAAAAATCGATGCCAATCTGAATTAAAATCAATTGTGCTTGATCACTTGAATGGAGAGATTGCCTACACTCCTTTTATCCTCGAGTTGAGAATGTACTTATAATCGTTTATTATCAACCTGCTTGATTTTACTGTCTTCAATGTATCTTATCGAGTACTATGTTGCCTGATGACATTTCTCGGGACTCTGCACAGATGTCGTTCTCTCTATTGGATTCATACAATTAGTATCCTCAACTCGAGGATAGTGTTTTGAATATATTTACATGTGTTTTTTAAATTTCTCTCATTCATATCCTTGAGCCAAGGATACTCGGTGAAGTTTTTGGATATTGCCTTTGTGCTTGAATACTCTTGTCCAAATTTATATTGCTTTGGATATAAGGTGTTTATTAATTTACATATTTCAATTATCTTCATTCCAAAACTAATGTCGCTTCAATGTGATGTTTTGTAGATGGAAGAAGACTCATTTGATGTCAGAAATCGAGTTCCTCCAACATTGCCTCCCGGTGTTGCTCCTTGTGAGGGTATTCCTCGCCCTGCCTGGTTTTCGAAGCACGTTATCCTTCGAAATACATCAGGGAATACCGTCGGAATCGGACTATGTCAGAGTGTTGATTCCAGTTTAATTCCCGAAACTAGAGGTCGGCCACTTGGAAATGACCATGTTGCGGTTTTGATTGCTGAATCTTTAAATGAGGATGATATTCCTTTGATTGGATGTTTGCTCTTCGAGCATGGCCAATTCGATAGGTCTTTCTTTGTAATGTGAGTTTGTACGATAAGAACAAACTTGCATTTACAATGCCGCTCTAAAGGTATTCCGTCGGGGTCCAAGAATTGGTGTTTGACAGTAAGAGAGCAATTGTCATAGGCAAGTGCTGCCTTCCCCACCAAAGAAGGAAGTACTTGTTTCTGCACAACCGATCAACCTTGTTGCGAGTGTTGTTTGTTGTCCAAGAAATTGTACTCAAAGCTTTCCACGCAGTTTAATTTCTGTACTTCGAACGCAAGTTCACAATGACATTGGAGGTGTATACTTTCGGAAACATGTTTTACTTGATGTGCATAGGCAAATGCACATTGACTCCAATGGCAACCATGTGGTGACGCTCGATGGAATTGATGTATGCCAAGATGCATGGTGTATAGTTATGGAGGTCAGCTGAGCCACATTCTACCGATACAAAAGTGATGTGAAGGATGAAGTGCGAGCGATGGCACACGACAATTCTGGGACTCAGAAGCCTTGCACCCATACTCTCCAAGCAATTGCTACATTGCACGACCTACTTGACGATGCTGTTGATAGTAGTCCTAACAATACTATTACACTTGCCACTGGGGAGAAGGTTGTTTCGAAACATCTTCCCTCCTCCTTTCAATGGAGTGCGACGTTGTCCAAAGTAAACGAGGTGAATTCAAGATTTGGCCTCAAGCTAATATCTTTGTCTGGTCTTAGCCAAATTTGGAGCTCCAAATTTGAACATTTTTCTACGAAGAAACCGGGTGACAACTTTGCTTGCTGCTGTAGATGCGATCAATTGAAGCAATTGAAGAAGGCTAGTACGCAAGGGTCCTCCGCATTCAATACGTGGAATACCAAATTAAAGTTGCATCAGGCCTCCCGACAGACTCATCATATTTTATATTATGGGAACCAGAAGAACTCGGAGGATAGACCTGATGACGTTGTTTGCATCATCCATGATAAAATGGATCACAGCAAAACAACATCTCCCCATTTTTCTTACAAGAATAAGGCAACAGAGTCCTTCATGAAACTCCCTGTAGCTGTGACTGGAATGATTGCTCATGGACATGGAGATGTCCGTTATGCGCATTATAGTCTTGACATCTTCCCCACCGACTCGAATCACACTGTTGGATCCATTGCTAAGTTACTTCGGGACTTAGAGAGTCCACCGGTGTATTCTTTGCAAGAGGGAGAGCTTCTCCTCTGTCTCAGGCTGTGCTTGCGGATGCCAATGTGTGCCTTGGATCCCTTGCGGCTCCACCGGTTGAACCTGTTCCTGTAAGACAATTACCACCAATTCTCCAAATGCAATTGGATAATGCTACATGAGACAATAAGAATAGATTTGTGTTTGCTTTCTTCTCCCTACTTGTTCATTTGGGTATTTTCCGAGAAGTACACGTGAGCTTCTTACTTGTTGGTCATACTCATGAGGATATTGATGCAATGTTTGGGAGATGGAGTACCAAACTTAAGTCAAATAGCTATCCAATGATTCCGCTCTTGAAGAGAGTATTCCACATCTTGTTGAAGAGGTGTATGACTTCAAGGGTTTTTTTTATGGATATTAGTGCATCAGCAATGAGGCCCTTACGGGTCATACAAAGGGCCATCAGTTCAAGTTTTACAAGGACTCTGATGGTTTGCCAAAGATGCAGTACAAAATTCTTTGTACAAACATGGATTGGTTGCCCGAGGAGAATAGAGGAATTCAGTTGTGGAAAATGACTGCAGATGATAGACCAATATTGCCTCATGGGCAGCCACTTCCTTTCATTCTGCATTGTCATGAGAATTATGATGAGGTTATGAAGGGTATTTCTGGGTTTCTAAGTCTATAGGAATCTATGGCAAATGAGGATATCTCAGGTGAATATAGGAGGAAGAATGAGCATATCATGTACTATTGGCGAGGTGTAAAGGCTGCTCTTGAGGTGCCATTGGAAGAATCGACTTCCCTACGAGAGGGATTTTGGCCACTATCTAGATATGCTCCGTCTATTGTTGATGAATACGATATAGATGGTACATTGAGGGAGGAGTATGCAGAAGACCCTCCATTCATTGGACAACAACGTCATTGTCTGCCTCCGTCGTTCCGGGTTGGTAGAGATGTATATGAGGGCTATGTACTTGCGGTGCGTTCAAATGATGGGGATTTGCGCCCATTTTGGATTGCCTTGGCATTGACTAATCCACATCCGGATCGTAAACATTCTCATGAGATTAAAGTGCAATACTACAAACTTGCATCCCAACGTCATGTGGACTTGGAAACGTACCAAGGGTGGGATTCTAGTAATGGGAACAATTGGGTAGAAGAATCTGAATCTGAACCAATCTGGGTATATACAGATTGCATTGTAACAGCTTGGAAGCCTAGGTTCTGTGGGAACACTAGCTCTTCGAGGCTCAAAATTCCAAAATCACAGGTAGAAATAATCAAGGCATCTTTAGATGAATATTAGATTTCAACAGGTTCTGTGGTTTTTGATGACAAGAGTTATCCTAGTCATTTGAAATAGGTGGGGGTGCATGTTCTTATTTGAACTTGTGTTGTTTCGGACTAGATATTGTACTAAGTATGTACTGAACATGGGGTTTGTCGTGGAATTGAGACGTTGAATGTTCGCGTAGCATATTTGTAGACAAAAATTAGATTAGGATTTGTAGTTTCATATAGTGATGTATTGTGTTGCTTCAATATCATTAAACGTTGCCGTTTGTTTGTGAAGTTATTGATGGATAAATTGTGGTTAACATTGTGTGTTTGATTAATTGTGCATTTATCCTTGATGCATTAATACTTTCTATTAATATAAATAATTGAATGTATTTCTACAATATGTGCTAATTTTTAGTGATTGGTATTTCAATGACCTTGTTGTTTGAAACAAGTACCACCTCTTGAAATTGGTAATTTTTATTTCCCTTCAAATTGAGAAGACATGCATTTTGGGTGGCATGTAAATGAGAGTATATGTCTTATTTTAGTCCAATTTTGAGCCCTGCTAGGGATGCTCAAATTTTTGCCGCTTAAATTTTTATGGAGTATTTTTATTCTTGCTATGATAATTTTTTCGGATGTAGTAGTTGGCAATTTCAATCGAGCTTAAGTCTCAATTAATAAATAGTCTCAAATTAATAAAACAAAAAATTGACTATAATTAGACACTAAGATAAATTGAGACTCTGCAATGTCTTATTTTAATGAATATGTTTGTTGTAGTTTTCTCCGTCGACGGCCCGCCGACGTGTTTAACTTCTCACTTCCACCCGTAGTTTGCATCATGACAATGTTTCTTTAACATTTTCCAGGGAACATCCTTCCATTTCAGATGCCTGCACGCTCCTCCATCACCGATTCGAAAATGTATTGTACTATGCGTCAATGGTCTTCTTTGCTATATGGACCCTTGCAAGCCGATATCTTCTGATATTCTCTCAAAAACAGAGTCATTGTCTCTGACCAATCGCACCAAACTCAAAACTTGAAAGCACCATAACGATCTAATCAATTCACCACGAAGATCCGACACTAAAAGCGAAATAAAAACATTTCCATCGCAGAGCATCATCATAGTACCACCAAACCTAACGAAGAAAGAACTTATTCTTTTAATACAAAAGAGAATCCCACAGAAACCCCAAATTCAACTCCCACGCCACCGCTCCCAACATCTCAAAAACCAAACCTCATAACCAACCTATACAAACACCATAGAAAAAAAGCCTCCAAAAACAGAATCACCAACCTCGCAAGGCTCAACCCAACCGTTCTAGCCAAGTCAGCCGTCCAAAAGCGTTGGCTTCAAGTAACTTCGCCTTGATCATTTCCAACAGAAGCCGAGGAAAAGCAAGCACCATGCTTCTTGTCAAGAGAATTGCACTAACTCTCAAAAACAGCGAGGAGGTGTTGATTTTGTCGTCCCCCAAGCCTGGAATCGCCTCCACGGAGCACAGCACGGCCGCGTCGTACAGGTACTCCTTGGAGCTCCCGACTGCCACGGGCTCCATCTCCGCCTCTCTACACGCCCGCAATGCTGCTCACAAACGTCGGCCACAACGGATTCGGCATTTGCTCGTGCCAACGCACGCACAATTCAGCCATGGCTCCAACAAAATCCTCGAACCCTAGCTCTCCATACCAGTGCTTGCATTGAAACTTTGCCACCCTTTTTCATCCAAAAATTCAGTTTTCATCCACGGAGCTAGATTTTCATCTACGCATTCATCCATCGGCGCGCTCATTTCTCATCCAAGATTCTTTTATAATAAGAGATAGATTTTATTTTATTTTTATTTAATACTTTTACTTTAATAATTTTATTTTATAACAGTAAAATACTATTTCTATTATATATAGCAAAGGTTGAGGCTTATATATTTTATTATTACATATATTTCAATATATTTTATTCTATCCATTGAGTAGTTCTTTTCGTAGTTTTTGCATTACTAGTTGAGATTATTACAGAGAGCAAACAAGGTGATACTCTTGTGGATTGATTCTGTCTGTGTAAAGACATGAATCTTAGCGGAAATGTAGATGATCTAGTTGAAGCCTTAACTACAGGGTCTGCAAAGGTACAAATTTTTCCCAATTTTTTTTTTCATTATCCCAGTTTATGTTGTGGATGATCTGACTTTCTGATTTGACGTTAATTCACTAGTATAACTGAGGTTTTTACCAACACTCTAACTTGGACACTTGTTTTCATAAGACGGAGAGGAAAGTTTCGAGGAGGATGGCATCACAACGGAATCAAACTTTGCTCAATGTGAAGTTGAATCCGAGTCTATGGGGCAAGCTCCCGCAAGAAATTTTGTTGGCAATCTTTGACGCATTGCCAGTCATGGACCACTACCGGCTCCGGCGAGTGTGTAAGCATTGGCACAACAGGGCAAGTGAGCGACGTCGGTTGCCGGCTCAAGACCTGGTCCGTGTCCGTGAGCCTTTCTTCTTGATAATCAGAAAACGTTGGGACGAGTGCTCCTGCATGGGCACGCTCGCGCTGCATGTCTCAAGGAGGAAATGGATGTGGCGGCAGTGTCCAATTGATTTGCAGCTGGGTCAAAATTTTCGCGGGGCTGCTATTGGAAAGCTCTGGGAGCCGTTTGAGGTGGAAGGCGTGCTCTTTCAACCGGTAAACATGTCGGCTTCCTCCTACCATGAAAGATACCATCTTACCCATAGCGGCCCCAGAAATGTACTCTTTGACGCCCATCGAGACAATGAACTACACAATGTCGCAAAGGGAGCCTATGGCATCCCGCATCCCAAAGGAAGCATCCCACATCCAGGGAGCGTGTTGGGGATGATGGTCGATGATGCCTCCAGGGTGTACACGCTCATCCTAGGGAGCTGCGCTGCGGAGACGCTCCTGCTCAACTCCCGCACCAATGAGTGGGAGTCAAAGCCGTCGCGCCTAGTGCGTGTGAGGCCGCCGTCCCTTAGCACCGCGCCCAAAAGCTGTGTGCAGCTCCAAGGCAAGATGTACCTTTGGATGGACTCCGACGAGATCCACGTCTACTCCCCGAGTTCCGACCAGTGGAGCGCTCTCGCCACACCTCCACGAGATGCGTCGGGTGACGACGAGTTCCGTGGTCTCGGTCACTGGGCAGGTGTGCTCTATGCAGTGACGAAGAATGAGCAAGGGACGTTGTCGGTGTGGAAGCTCAACATGTTGGATGAACAATGGAGCGAGTATGCCCAGATACCGGGAAGCATGTTCGCTCACCTCATGCACCCCAACGTGCTACCTTCTTATGCAACGTCCCACATGACGTCCCACTGCAACGGGTACCTTCTTATGCACGTGCTCGTGCCAAAGCCAAAGTTGACAACGCGCTTTAGAAGGCTTATGAAGCAGCAGAGATCCAAGCTTCCCAAGCAGCAGAGCTGGCCCGATGAATTTGCGGATGAAGCTCGGCCGGAGATGCGTGTAAAACTTGACCGCAGGTTTGTTCTCTTTAATATTGCCAACAGGAGGTGGGAGATGGTGGACATGCCCTACTCGTTGATGTGGAAGATGCCGAAATGATTCCAAGAATTGATATTCTTGACAAACCCAAGCCAAAGTAGACGTTGTAGCCATCTTTTAGAGAGTTCGAACAAGAACAAGCCTGATGCAAATGAGCCACTTGTCCGTCCTTTAAGCTTGTTTCAGAAGGAAAAAGAGGGGATATCATGAGGTCACTTTTCAAAAAACCTCTATATGTACCTGGACCTGCACGAGTGGTACAAGCGTCCGAATGCAACTGTTGTAAGTGATATAGATCATGACTACCCGGGTTGGTGTGTAGCCCAGATGTTGTAGCTGTTGCCACTTAGCGGATTCCACCTTCCTCCACGACACTCCTGATACCCAGTAGTGCATGTGAGGATTATTCTTAACGTGCTCTCGATGTCGTTAACCGTCAGGGTTGAGGGCTGAAATGTTTAGCGAGTAGTCCTTATTCTAGTGGACGATGTCAGACTAAGTGACTCATGTAGAAACTTGAGAACTTGTGGCAACTTATAACGGAACACTCCATAGAACTAGAAGTCGTGTGGGGCACAACTTGTCGTAGAAGTAGTTGGTCAGCTAGTCTTCTTGGGCTCTCTAGACACCAACAGATTTACCAACGCCACCACACACATGGTAGAGAGCCAATTCCATCGCTCATGCCATTGTTTCCTGACTAGCAACTAATTAGTGCTGCATGAAGTCGATAAACAAGGTATCGGTTTTTCCGCAAATATAATATGCATCTTACATGGTACGGTAAGATGGGTAGGGCAGAAAGGCATCATCTTAAGTGGCCCTGAGAATTACAGCATTAGTTGCTTTGGAGGGGTCTTCACATGAGCTGATATCTCAGCTTAACTCACTCTGTTCTGGAATGAATCCGGAAGGAATCCGGAAGGAATCATTCTGGAATATATATTTAAACTGGAGCGTCTGAATGAAATGCTGAACATGCTTGCGAGATATGATAAAGTACTCTAAGAATCTGTTAGAATTTGAACTTGGAAAAGAGAAGGTTATGTAAAACTACTCTTTTATCCAGTGTCGTTGTAATGCTCTCAGGAATGTTTCAGTCTTTATGTGCACTCGCACCTAATGTACATTTTAGTTCGTCTTATGTTCCTTCACAACAGCAACTACCATGCTCTAAATCAACAATAGTCACGATTCGCGAGTATGAAATCACAACAGGCACCCAACCAATTAAACACCAAACCCTGCACTCAATTCACTGCCGTCAACGTCGATGTTAATACCAGGTTTTTTTGGTGGATTCATAATTCCTTGTTTGTAGAGCCAACACAATAACAACCACTACTTGCTAATCACTGAATCTAGAAGACGATGTAGTTGATCAACCCTAACCTTAAACCCTAAATTCCTAAAACATAAGCTTTAAAACCTCTAAACACTTAACCCTAGATCCTAGATCCTAAATCTGTATAACCCTCATCTATGACCATAAACCCGTCGCTGCATTAGTAGCGAACCTGTCACTTTTATTCTGAGGTTTTGCAACAAGAAGTGAGTGAAATTTGTGGTATCAATGAATGACCGTGGTATCAATCCCAATTTCCATTCAAATTTTTCATTAAATAGCGTGGAAATTCTTAAATTTCATCTTTCAAAGATGAGATCACATGTTTTGTTTATGTCACAAAACTCTCAAATTTTTTTGTGAGGATTTGAAAATATTGTGATTTTTTGAAGAAAATTCATATCAAATACAGAATATGCTAAAAACAAAAGTATTCACCGACATCAATTGCAACTGTATGATCCGAATTCGTATCTGCGAGCCGCTCTAAATAGATAGATGGCCGGTCTGACGAACTGGATTCACCTTATTCCACCTGAAGATGCAAATCGCGACTAGCTCGCGCAACATCAAAGAATGATGCATGGATATATTGTCTCGTGGACAGTGATTATCTAGAGAGTGTTGAAGGCGCATTCGGGCGGCGGGACGGGGTAGCGCTTCCTGTCGTCGCAGTAGTTGTACTTCACCTGGTTGGCCTTGACGTGACGCATCTGGCGAATGCGGCCAAGGGGGAGGCGCTGCGCGCGCGGGCCCGGGGAGGCGAACCTGGAGTTCTGGCAGTGGGCGATGCTGGCAGCGTCGGAGGCGGTGGCTGGGCAGCCCAGCAGGCGGAAGTGGCGGTAGGAGGCGACGAAGGGCGCCGCGGCCCAGTCCAGGCGCACGCGGCCCCCCTGCGTGGCCCAGCCGCTGCCGTCCCAGATGCTCAGGTACAGGTTCATGGGCTGGGAGTTGGCGTACGCGAACCCGGGCACCACGCCCGCCAGGTTGCGGAACATGCGAATGGGCGTGTTGTCCACGTAGAACACCAGCAGGTTTTTGTTCCACTGGAAGTTGTAGTAGTGGTACTCCGCCGTCGGGTCGAATGGCAGGTAGATCTGCTGCTCGCGCCCGCCCGTCCCATTCACGAAGATGTTCGTGTGCAGCAGGTACGGCTGCCCCGTCTCGTTCCCCAGAAACTCGAAGTCGAATTCACAGTGGTTCGGCCCCGGCGACGACATCTGCAACACAAAACAGTAACTCATCTCAGTCACCCAATCGAGACACTCGGATGATACTCGTGGTAATACTGAGGCTGTCATGGACAGTCGAAAACAACGCGCGAAGGCTGAATAAACTTACATATAACGTTGTCACAGCGCCGGCGGAGTTGTTGGCCGGAAGCTTGATCCATGCACCGAATCCACCGAAGAGCCAACTGGTCTTGGACCCGATTCCAGCAGCTGTACTCACAACGAGTGCACACTTCGATAAGTGAACTACTTACAAACAGCGCATAGTTTTAACTACTACACTGAGCATAATCATAGACGGTGCACATAGTAGTTACAATACTTCGCATGACCCAAAAATCACGACTGACTCTGGCAATTTGAGATAGCCTTCTCTATACAGAACATGTGTAATGTGTTCTTAAACTCGAAATCTAATGGACTGCCAGAGCAATGAAAACTCGACTACCACGTACCGAAGAGTCTGTCGAGGATGAGATCCACCCCTCTGCCATCAGGAGAGTACTTCACGTTCTTTGACCACGTGTTGAACTGCGTTTGCAGTCCTCTGGGTCTCTGAGCGTGGGAGCCGACGGCCAAGCAACTCAGGCACAGAAGCAACGCAACGGCGCTGAATCTGCCCATCGCAGCAAATCCAACTCAAACTCAAATATCTTCTCCGGAACCGATGAATTCACCCAGCACTGCACCTGGAATATATGTGAGCCGATTGTTCGATTTCCAAGCTGATCAGAAGCTGAAGCTACAAGTTCCAGGAGTGAGAGACGTGAGTGACTGAGTACTAGGGGTAGATAAAGGATGCCCAGGTGGTAGTTGGTAGCGAAATTCGAGGGCGGCGACGCGGTTAGCGTCGCAAACTAGGATCTCGTTACTTTGCCGATGTGGTGCGACGAAACTTTAGCAGAGCTCCTGCGCGGGCCGCGCCTCTGCCCGTCTAGTTCACCTTCAGGAATCGAGAGGTGAGGTGGACGCGTGAAGGCCAACTGGCCGGGCAGAAACGCGGCGCGCGGAGGAGCTCTGCCAAAACCTCGTAGCACCACAGATTGCCCTCGTCAACTAGGAAATCACGCCGCCATGAAATTCTCTGCATGAGTCTTTATAGTATGTCAAAGGCATTGAATGGAGTTCATCTGGGCTGAGGCTTCTAGAACTGAAACTTGTGCAGCGATGATGGCGGCGGGAAAAAAGTGTTTTTTTTCTCTTGAGATGGAGACTTTTAATGAATTTTTTGGGAAAGAAATCAAAATTTTTAAATATGGCACACTACTTTTTTTGTGGAGAATTTGACTTTTGAATTTTCTTGTTGTAATGTTCTTGCACTGAAATGAACTCCCCTTGCATCAATAAACTAGATACGTGAATTGGAAATAAAATAGTACGTATAATGATATAGATCATAAGTTCCCCTAAATTTCCTTGATAGTTTCTCACCAATATCACTTCAAAATTGTTGATTCTAGTACAATGAGCAAGGAAGGATGCTAAAACTTATATTTCTATTTTTAATCGTAGGATCTCAATATAGACTTATTGATCAACATACTCACAAATTGTAAGAAATTTGACTCACGGATGAAAGATTATAGTGTGTGAAATAGAGAAAATGGTTCATTTTCTTCCCTGCGTTGAGTGGATCAGCTAACTTTGACTTCACATGGTTTTGCATTACTCAAGGTCTAGATTCATTACTACCATGTCAAACATGATGTTAGTTCTTTGTACACCAATTTTTAGAAGTAGAAAAGGGGTATAGCGTATTCAAAAAAATTGTGCAAGGAGTAGAGGTTCAAAAATTGACAATTCAACTTTTTTTGAGCTTTATATGTTTTAGAATGAGAATCTAAACAATCAATTAGAAGGTTTCCACCACATCTCGTAGTAGAAAAAATAAAAAGTAAAAAAGATGAAAGTATCTAAGTTTTATGTGGAAAAGTTTTATTTCCAGATACCTTGCCTGAAAATGTTTGACAAATGTGTGGAAATGTTTGGCTTGGGTTAAAATTTATTTTTCACTAAAGACATGAGACGTTTCTTTTGACAATATGAGAGGAAATAGTATTACTTGCTAGTATTAAAAACCTCACGTGAGAAAGAGTGCCCTCGCAAAAGAATTCGGAGTTGCCCGACGTGCCCACACTTGGGAAGTTTTTGTTTAAGATGGCATAACTTTTTTCCCATAGGTCCGATGAGAATAAAAATTGTATTCCCATGTACCTCTTGTCTTCTTGCATCTATGTACAAAATTTCAAGATTTTGAAATCATACTTGCAACCATGGGAACGTGCCCAAGATATGCAAAAGCCATTTGTATGCAAAAGCCATTTGTAAATGGAATTTACTACGACCATTTGTAGATATTGAAATTTATTCTTTACAAACTTATAATATTACTTTGTTTGAGATTATAAAAAAAATCTTGTCTTTAATGTAATGATTCTATTTTAACATTAGTCAAAAGTTCTCACACATTGTCAGCCAAGGTACAAAATACCTCTTTTCATTTTGCATCAAAATTGGAGATCTTGATTTTTTCTAGTGTCTAATTTTACTAACACAAGATGTGGCATGAACCTTCTTTTAGACCATTTGGACTCTCATTCTATAAGAAATTTGGTTTACAAGTACTTGGAATGTTTATGAGCAATTTTTGAAACTCTGCTTCTTGCACAATTATTCTTGAAATGCTTCACCCGTCGTCCACGACAAAAAAAATGGTGTCCAAAGATGTGACTTTATGATGGTATAAAATTTGGACACCAAGTGAAATCAAACTCTGCTAATCTTCTTAAAACATGAAAGAAAAAGAACCTTATGCTTCATTTCAAACATGATAATCTTCCTATCTATGCGGTCAAATTTTATGAAAATCTACAAGTATATTATTTTATTAGCTCCACGGTTCAAGTCTGAAATAATTTTTTTGTTTATCTACTCTTTCACAACAGAATAAGCAGTTTTGGAGAATTTTTTATGTGAAGTAGCCAAGGAATTGAAGGGTTAAGCTAATGAAATTGATATCTACACTCAAGTTCAGAATGTCACCTGAGAGTAGTTCGGAGGCGCGGAGCTTAGTTCAGTGGTTAGAGCTTCCGAACTCATATCAGATCGCAACCAAGTTTGGCTATAATGGAGCAATCAAACGTGGAAACCATGCAACGCTCTTCGTCTGAGTCCTTCAACCTACTACTGTAGTTATATCGCATCCCAACAGATTACTCCACTCCTGCACAGAGAATCCCGCATCCAATTACTCGGACCATCTACTAGTCCACTTACTTCAACAGGGCCTACTCCCCTCTAATCGCTTCCAGGGTTCCCACAACACAAAAAACAGAGATAGACCCGCTACTTGCCAAGGCGTCGCTATCGATTCCAACTCACTGAAAACCTCGGATAGGCATTTTTTTGTCTCTTGTGAGGAACTACACTCTTTGAATAGTATGTGAAGAATGACAGATTAGCTACAAGTGACGGGTGTATGGCTTTACCACGGTTGAGCTTGTCTACTCTAAATACTTGGGTGTGTTGATCTCAATTGCCTGGGTATGTTGGCTTTGCGGTGTCTGGTACTCTATGTTGATTCTAAGGTTCGAATTTGGTGCGGCAATTTAAAGATTGTAGATCCTCGGGATTTAGAGCATCTCCACTCCTGGCGGGGAATTTCCCATGCCAGGGCGGAAACTTTTGTGCATGGTACGGACAGTCAGAAGGATGGCAGAGGTAATCTGCACCGCATGAAAAAAAGAAACGCCACCCCGGGATATCAAAGCGACACCACAGATTTGGGAACACGGGACACAATAGTTGGGACGCGTGGCGAGATAGCAATAGCCGGCTACAACGGTGAATTTTGATGCTGGCCCAGCATACAAACGCCTTTTGCCATCCTCGAGCGATCTCTGCGTCAGCCCGGGGGACCGGGATGACGGAATGTTGCCCGCGGTGGGAGCCGTTTTCAAGAACGTGACGTCATTGCGGCGAATCTATCGAGGCACCGTGCCCCAATGGAGATGCTCATAGTGTTTCGGCTGAGGGGTTGATTGGTTTCATTATTCATACATGCAACAAGTTAGTCTTAACCCTTTAATGTCAGAGTGGACGATGATAGCTTTGGTAGAATCTACGAGTGTAATAGATTGGGCAAAAGGTGCCACTGGTGACTACAGTATTCTACATGCATGGTGTCGTATTCAAACATGATAAGGTTCACATATTGAAATGACCTCCAAATGAAACATGTTAGTCGAAGAATTTTTAATTTAATAGTATAAGTCTTGCTAAACTTTGATAATTTTTTTTGGTATTTTACAAAATAAAATATGTACCTCTAAATACAGTTCCCAAATGACATTTAAGGGTTAAAGACTGGATGAGGTGTGTGTTGATTTCATTTGATATACAATTGAATCACTCAAAGTAGTTAAGAGCTCTATAGTCTCGCACCGAGTGAATTTGTCTTTCCATTATCCTCCAATCAATCGGTATGCTAAGTACCACCACAACGTAAACCATCCATAAAATTGAAAAATTTACCGAGTTGCGACACACTTTTGCCTCATCATAAATATGTTGGTACGCTTGGATGCAACGCTCCTTGAAGATCTCACTAGTGCAGTAGCCTAAGTTAGCCCTGTTTGTACGCCGCATTAGTGAATATCGTGAGTATGGCCACATGTGCCCCAAATGACACCATCCAATATACTTTGCACATTGTGCAAATGTCCACGCTTTTGGAACTCCCTCCCTACAGAAAATGCCTTCAGCTCTTCATCAATCAATACGTGAAGGCGCTTCTTCTGCTTTTTGCTTGCGTATTGTTTATCACGTTGTCATTTTCAGAATGAATTGCGAGTGGTAGATGGCTCTCCAGAACCCATGGTTTGAATTGACATGAAGAGGTGGAGGAAATACAAAGGTGTCAATAGACATCGTAAACACATCCCAAAAGTGCCAAGCAAGCAACGGCCAAGTGGCACTTGCATGCCAAAGCGCCTAGGAAGTGGGGACCAAAATTAGAAAAGCGTATATTTATGGAAAACAAGTATTCTACGGTGGGCGTATATGACCTAGAGGCGCGTGTACGCGACCCAACCGCGCGCGTACCCTAAGGGGCTGCGCGTGTACGCGACGTGGCTGGTCGGGTGCATTCGAGCAGGGTCGGGTGCGCACATTTCAGTGTCAAGCACGAGCATAGTGGGGAGAACTTGATATAAGCTAAATTCAAAAATTCCATTTTTGACAAGTAGAAATGTCAATGTCAACAACAATCAAGTTTACATGACGGGTCATCTAAATATCTGAACTAACTTGCAGTATCCATGAATTCTATAAAAGTAAAAATTGCATAAAGTGGGTAGATTGGGTTTGTATATGGAAATTTTCATTTCCGTTACGATATATTATAACAAATTTGGCACTATTACAATTTAGTGAATTTGTTTGGTTGGCTCAAATGATTTGACTTTTATCTTCCAGAAATCTATGAGCATGTAGTGAAAAATTGATTTACGTACAAAAAAACATAAACAATCCAATATTTTTGAAATGTCCAAGGAAAGTAGTCAAACACTGTAATGTTTTAAAATATCTTCTAAAAATGTTATAAACACAATACTTATACTTTCTTACTGATTTTTTTTAGAGAGTTAGTACCTTCAATTAGCATGGAAATTGATTGGTATGACAAACTTATACTCATATTTAGATATAAGATGGATAATTTGTATGGTAGAATGCCATCACTTATCATTTTGGAAGGCCGTAGTAATTATTTACATAGAATATAATATTCAACCAAGAATAATAATGTTGCACTAATATTGGGAAATTTGATACATCACAAATCATTTATTATGCAAGTAAGTAACATGATTTTTATTGTTTAGTCTTCAATGATCAATTATCTTCACAATGAAACGTACAAATCATACATGTTTGAGACAAAATTGAAGTTTTATTCTTCAACACATGATATAAATTCCACTAAAAAAAATTCTCGATAATTACTACTTAGTACTTTATATGTACCATTTATATTCTACTGTAGTATATTTTCAAATAATACCAACAATCTCATATTATGACAATAGTGAATTGAATAAATAATAATAGACAAAAGTGAATATAATTTATTGATTGAAGTGCATGAAGTTGTACAATCATGGAAGATCAATATTAATTTAAACGTATACAAGATTTTACACAACATTCACTTTATTACATGTTACAGATTCCAAAACATGGTGAACCAGTAAAACTTGATTAACATCATAGATAAACAACATCGTTTTGAACTCAAGCCATTTACAAATGAAGTGTGAATTACAAAATTCTCAAGGTCTATGATTTCAAAATGTTACAAAATTGCCCATTTATCATTCATGGCAATACTTCCATTGCTATCAAATTCTACGAATTTAAAGTAAACACCAACTTCGCATATTCCTAAAGTTGATCGTCCTTTTCTTGGAGTTGTGCGCATAATTTTCGAAGTTCTTCTTTGTTGTGGCTGGCTTCTTCTACTAGATTCTTGTTTTTTTGTAAACTCTGCTCATATTTAGCAAGAAGTATAACATGAACCTTGTGGCCAATTGGAACATCATCCAAAGACTCTAGGTTTTCATTGATGTTCTCGTATGCAACCACGTCCATCTCAATCGCATCTTCTTCCTTGCCGGATTCTTCTACAATTGTCGGTGTTCCTTGGAGGGTAGAATTGAGCCACTGGCATTTAATAAAGCCTTCAATCTGCTTGCGATAAGATGGGTCGCATCCAGTGTCCGAGTCGTCACTGGAAGTGTCACACCAAACGACTTCCTCGTTTGGAACTTCAACCTCCTTCGCCTTTTTTCCTAGAGCTTCGCCCCAAAACTTGTGCTTAATTGGTAGTGTCGCCGTGGATACTGGTGTCATCTTGGAGTTTGGTTGTATTTCCATCGTCCTCTAATCGACTACTACTCCAAGTATAACTTCTGCATACACCATATGGAAAATAGATAGATTCACCTCGTTGCGGTGAACCTTCGCCTTGTTGTAGATGTGCTGGTATGCTTGGATGCACCGCTCTTTGAATACTACATTGGTGCAGTAATTTAAGTTATCCTTGTTGTACCGCCAAAGTTGCGAATACTGTGAATGAGGCCTCATTCGTCCCAAATGACACCAGACAATGTACTTTGCACACTCTATAAATGTCCACGGACTTGGTACATCTTCTCAGCCTCAAAATGCTTTCAACTCATCATCAATGAATATGTGAAGGCGTTCTTCTGCTTGTGGTTGCGTACCCAACCCGCATCACGCACTTGTTTCTTCATTCTCGTCTCGGTATCCCGAATCTCAGAAGGGCCACTTGAGTCCATATTTAGAACTGACGTGTAGGGGTGCCGGGAGTAAAAGGGTATCAATAGACACCGTAAAACACTTTCCAATAGTGCCAAGAAAGCAGTTGCTACGTGGTAGTTGCAAGCCAAAGCATCTGGGAAGTGGGCCCATTGTGGTTCGATTCCCGAACTTATAGTGAGGCACGCATACGATCCTAGGCCGCACGCATACGAGCTGGGACATGCACGTATCAATCATGACGGGGCGCGTACATTTATTGTGGCCGGGCGAGTACGAGCGGGGTCGGGCGCGTACGAACAAGGGCCAGACGCGTCGCGTCTGTGGCCGGGCGCATATGAACAGGGGCCAAGCGCGGGGCGTCTAAGGCCAGACGCATACGAGTAGAGGTCGGGCGCGTGTAGTAAGGATTGGGCACGCAAACGAGCTTGGTCGGGCGCGGACGTATGTGCTAGACCCAGAGTTGGGCGTATGCGCGCACCCTTGGGTCGGGCGTGTAATATCCATGTAAAGTTGAATCCTTGCAAATTGAAGGAATTAAGTGTTACAAAAGAATTTTGGTGTTTCAAAGTCAACTGCCGGAAATGGATAACTGCTTTAAAGATGTCCTGATATTCCCTTTAACAATGCCGAAACATACAAAATGTTTATTAATGCTACGCCTTCATCTTGCATTCTATTTGTCTATGTTCCACTTCATTACGCATCAGTTCCACTTGGTTCACCACTTATTCCAGCCCCATCATGAAGCAGTTTACGAGCCGCTTTGCATCCTCTGGTGAGGCCCATCCGAATCTATCAGAGCACGTATCATGGATGAGTTTCAAAGTGCTTTGAGAGTCTTCATAGTCGCTGGACTATGTTCCTCAAGAAGGAAGTCAATTGCTTCCTCCTTCCAAATTTCCTTCCACTGCAATTCTTTCCATTGCAAGGCATTGCGAAGGTCAAGATCAGTGGCCTCTCCCAAATCTGACACCAAACGTCCCAAATGATTCCATAGTTTTTCATCTGGATGTCGCCCAAATTGGAACATGTTGCGTTTAGCATCCCAATGTCCGCCCATGACTTGGTAGAGGAAGTTCCGTTTATCAACATCCATCGTAGTGGTTCCTAGTATGAGCTTCTTGCAAACTCATACGATTTCTTCGTGGTCATTTTTCCAATCAATTTGCGTGCTTACACAAGACTTGTCTAGTTGGTGGCACCCTCTACGCCAACTCCACACCAAATCTTCTCCCCGCTTTTGAGCATAGGCCTCCCCGGGTACAATCTCCCGGTTCAACTCCCAACCAGGTGGCATGTAGGTGGTGAGGCCAAACAAATCATACAAGCGCTAATGAAATCGTGCTCTACACTTTGCGCAAGATCTATGTGTCAAGAGACTACCTAGGAGGCACATTGGATGGTATAAATACTGGCACGTGCCAAGGGCATATGCACCTTCTAGCCCAAAAGGATTTAAGCAAACAGAGCAATCATCTCCGTTTTGCGTAAAGCTTGCTGGTGTTAGCCATTACTTGCGTGCTTCGACGTCTCCGCTTGGCCAAAAGGCATGAGAAGACATAGCCTCTGCGTGGTTCCACCCCAACTTTGACCAGTCAATAGATCTGCCAGCACGCACTAGTAGTTCACTTGGAAACATCTCATCAATGTGTGTTCAAAATGTGAGTCCAAAGTCACGGCGCGTACTTGCTGTGAAGTATTCGTTGTCAATCTTCTTGAACTCTATTGCCATTTGTCTCGCACGGTCAACATTCAAGATGCATACTACCTTCCATTGATAGTACTGCTCGCTCATTGATCCAATCATTTTTCAAAGGATTTTGTTTGCACTGCAAAGATGAAGTTTGAACTAGTTCCATGCTCGGATTGGGTGAGGAAAATGACAGAGAATCCTCACTGCCGATGGAATCTACAAATAGCTGTGCTATTATAGTCATAGGTGATAGAAAAACACATGGACAAATAGCGAAGCGTTGACGTTGTGGTCTCGGTGGGGTCTTTAGCAAGCAGCTAGTAATGTTGCCAACCAGGTTGTCGAGAATTGTGTCATTCAGACTTTGAGCAACACCGCCAATATTAGCCTAACTCGCAACAGCTTGAGAAGGGCCACGATCAGCTAGAGCTCCTTCTAAGTTTTGCTCAGGAGAAGTGTGGTCATTGCAATGATACAACTCTTCTATCTCGGCTGCTTGCTTGGTGATAATATCACCTTTTTCACTAGATTGCACTTTGAGATTTTGAATCTCTTCTTGGAGACGTTGAATTATCTCATCCTTCAAGCTTATAGTGTCCAATAATTCTCGCTGAGCATCGACGGCTGTAGATCCGGACCCTGATGCTACATGCCTCAAGTTGAAAGTGGTGACTACAACATCCATCATTGGCATTTCATCCATAACATGGATGGGTTCTTCATCTCCAACACCCCCAAGGCGGGCTATGGGTTCATCATCGCTAGCAGGATTTACGATTGGTAAATCTTCTTGGCCACCTCCTTGAACCATCGCAAATGTTGCTTGGTAGAGCTTTACTAGTTGCCGCTTTTTTTGTGAAGCATGCGCCACTGCAATCATCAATAAACGCCGACGTACTCGTCCATCTGAGTCCGAATCAAGTGATGAATCTGGCTCTACTGGAGATACTTATTTTGGGCTATCCGCTTTCTATGGCCTTAGTGCCGCAAACGGAAACCTTAGATGTTGCTCCCTAGACATATTAGAATGCATCCACACCCTTGGCATTTTCGGAGTTTTCCGCACAGTCTTCCAATCCACTCGCTTATTGAGAATGATCTCAACATATACCATGCAAGCAAGATAGAGGGGGCAGTCATTGTGGGGCATGAATTCAAGCTTGTATAAGTATTGGTGCGCTTAGAGGGCACGAGTTTGGAACTACTTGTTGGAGCAATATTTCAAATTCGCCTTGTCTGTGCGACGATTTATCAAATGGCGGTGTGAAACAAACAATTTTGACAAGTGGCACCACTCGATGTAATCTTCGCAAGTGAGGAGAGACCATGGCAATGGCTCATCTTCCCAACCCTAGAATGCAACTATCGCTGGATTGTTGATTACGTGCATCCGCTAGTTCTGGAGTTTCCCGTGCCTCGGCCTATCCTTGTCTTGTTCCTTCTTCCTTTGCGCGCTGAACATTGGTGGCTGTTGTTGAGCTTCTGGCTCACTCTCACTTTCCATAGTACAAATTTTTTAAAAATCTACCAAAATATCCATTAACTACGCTAAGCTCTAGCTCATAAAAAACAAAAAAAATTTACCACGTTGGATTTCAAAATAATCCAAGGTAATGATATTAATTAATACGAACCTTAAACAAAGGTGATGCAATATGTCGTTAGTGTGCAAATCTGGAGCTCCAATCAAAGATCACGCAACCAGCCCCTTAAAAAGATAATTGTAGGCCACGACTTCCAAATGGAGTTTAGTGAGATGGGTTGGGCGCGACCTACTATTTATACCTACGGACAGACGCGCACGCGGCATGGAGATTGGGCGCATGTTGTATGGGAACCGGGCGCATACGTTAGAGGTCGCGCGGGTACAATTTGGGGTCACACGCGTACGATATGGGGTCGGGCGTATGGAATATGGGGCCGCGCGCGTACGAGTATGGGATTCAAGGGTCGGGCGCATGCGCGCGCGCATACAAACGCGCATGCAAGGGGTCGACAGGGTTGTTCCGGCGTCCGTCCGTCCGGCTGTCTGTCCGATAGAGGCTGATGTCCGTCCGATAGAGAATATTCTAGAATTTTCGGGTTTATTCGGATATATTCCAGTATATTCCTATAGATTTGGGGCATATTCTCTGGAATATTCTAGGCATCTGTCTGGTAAGGGTGCTATCCGTCCTGTCCGACTGTCCGTTCGTCCATTGTCTTTGGGCCCCTGTCCGTCTATGTAGACAACCCTGGGGGTCGATTTAATCAAGCCACTATAAAAGGGACAAATTATATTCTCAATTCACATAGGCTCCTCTCAAGTGGCTCCTTGTCCTAGTACTATTCGTACTTTGCTAGGAACTAAGAGGGGCCCACCATACATTGGGGGGGAGAGGATTTGCCTTTTTTTAAAATTCTAGTTTGTGTAGACTTGCGATTATTGCAATGGCCACTGATTGTAATACTGGAAAGCGCCCCGCATACGTTGGTTTAGATGCTCTAAATGCATCCAAGCTTCGACCTACTAACGTTGCAGAGTCAAGCCACAATCCTTCCGATGAACCGATGGCACCGTTCAAGAGGGCGAAGCACAAATTGTTTGTGCACGAGAAGGATGCGGGTTATCCACCGAAGGAGTATACCGCATTTCTTTGAGGTGTGGCATTACAATATTATCGTCGGTGGTGTGAAAATGTCATTCAATTCCGTCAAGTTTATTTGGAGAAGGGACAGTCAGGAATCATGTGCCTACAAGCCGACCTCCAGTCAAAATTCAAGCTCGCTTTGGAGAGTTTCGAATCGTACAAGGATACATACGTCATGAACCACTATGCCTCATTCATGGAAAGAGTGATCACTCAATGCACGAGTAATACATCGCATGTGTTCGATTGCGAGGTGAAAAAACCTCCCGGGGGCCAATATCTGCCTCAAGACTTGGAACTCCGCAAGTTCCTTAAAGGTGTGAAGACTACAATCGGCAGGTTTTCAAGCTCTCGTACGAGAGGCATGCCTTGGAATGAACAAGCAATGAAGTCGGCCATGGAGATGCATATGTTGCAGAGTGTGCTATTCCTTCCAGAAGATATCAGAGTCTATGGCCTTTCCGGATATAATGTCGTTGGAGGATATGGTAAGCTTCAGAAGGTCCGCATTGTGAGTGTGAGAGCCATTTCGGCATATACGCAGTTTGTCGGAAAAATGCCAAAGGCGTCTCATCCGAAGGAGAAATTTAGACAACGGTCTCACAAGGCCATGATATGTCATGTTGCACATCCAGGAGTTATAAAGTTTTGGGCGGTGAATATGAAGAATATGGAGGCGTACACATTGTGGTGGAATGGTGGTAGCTAGGTCCATTTTAGAACCGTCGATTCAAAGTCAAATCCGACGGCTTCGAGCAACTCAATCCTTTCAGCTCCATATATTTTGGCAGATGATACTGTACATATCTTAGCCTTTTGGAAGAATAGAGCAAGACTTGCTTGGGCTTTGATGTGCACCTGGCTCAAGTCCACAAGGCAAATGTCATTCACAATGACATCGCTCCCACAAACGTGTTTTTTCACTTTCTTCCATAGAAACCATGGTCCGTCTTCATTGGCATTTGTGACTAGGGAATTGCGAGCCGAGTGTCACACGAAGAGCCATCAAAATATGGATTCCGAACTCAGTCGGAGTAAATGTGGAAGTAGTTGATTATTTTACAAATTAAAGGAATTTGGTAAACAGAGAGTTTGAATATTCCCTCCATCTTGAAGAATAATTTACCTTATATACATATTGCAAATATAGAAGGCAAAATCCATAATGCAAAAACAACCGTAAAACATAAAACTTGGTTCTAAAGCAAAGAGCTACAAGAGCCATTTCGATAGTATTAATCACGTCGTGTTTACTATTGGCATTTTTATAAATAATGCCAATGCATATTGTGGAAGGGAACTTAGTAAGGGATATTAAAGTCCAAAATTAGTGCAATGAAAGACATAGGGTTAGGAGGTCAGAGGCTTCTCGATGATATTAATTTGCAAATTTGAGTTGTTCCACCCCAAAATCATCCACTTGATATTACTACTGCTCTGTAAATTATTCAACCTTCAATTGTTTTCAGAGATCACAATGCACAGTGTCACATGCGCTGTTAGGAATCAATAGTATACAAGGTGGAATGCACTAAGCGGCAACAACTACAACTTCATATGGAGTACAGACCAACTTGGGTATCCAGGATCAATATCTCTAAGGACAGTTGCACCCGGACACTCATGCAGGTCCAAGGTGTTGCCTTTGGAGGGTTTCTCAGAATTAAGCTCCCAAGACCAAGCATATAAAAGAGAAAAATAGCGTAATTGTGATGGAATCATGTCGAGCAACTGTGGTTGCTCCCACACCTCACCAACTCTATCTAACCTTATTGATCGCAGCTTCGTCAATGAGCGCATGTTAGGTAACTCTCTCAACGCTGGTAAATCCCATAACGTAAGCTTCTCCAATGCTACCAACTCTCCCAACCCTGGAACCAATTCAAGCTTTGGAAGATCCCAAATAGTGAGACTCCGTAACCTTGTCAACATGCGAATGTCAGGAAACACCTCCAACTCATGAAGACCGACGACTTCCAATATTTGCAACGAAGCCACTTCATGCAGTTGGGGCAAGGAATCGCACAGTGACCAGCAATCGCCCAAATTGCTTAATAAACGGTCAGGTGCATACATGACCCTAAATTCCATTGTTGAGCAATACAACTTTACCCACAACATTTGAAGTATTGTCAAGAGGCCAATTTCCTCGAAACAAGGTCCACAAAGAACTCCATCCAGTTCAAGCCATCCAAGATTCTTCATCTTCCCAAGTCCAATTATTGTACTTCCCTTTGCCTTCACAACCAAGCTTCTCAAGCACTGTAATCCTTGCAGATCCAACACTTGATCAATAGCACTAATTTGGAGCACAAGCACCACAACATTCGCAAAATGTTGCCACTTCACCCCATCCACTGCCATCCCGCGAGGGGAAGAATTATAGGACCACTGACACTCAATACCCACTCTTTCCACGTGGGACCAACAACTCCCAGAAGGCCTCTTCACAAGGTCCGTAGGAATGTTCTCTGGGTCCCAATGCCACACCACACGCCTTCCATCCAAGTCGCCTTTGCTTGCCAAAAATTCCGCAAACTCACGATACAAGTCGTGAACATCGACACCACGTATACCATCTCCAACATCCTCCAGAAGTGCCCTTGCTTTCAACCCTTGCAACTGCACAATTCATAACCACAAGAATTACCTCAGAGTGTCACCAACTAGATGGCCATCCTTTACCACAAATAGAAACAAAGGATTCTCATTCTCAAATTCCTCAACCTGACCCAACCACAAGAAAAATCCTCTCTACATCTTGAATATTTGTCTACAAACGCATGAAATGTTACAAAGCAACTTTAATCTGTAGTTTGAACAAACATGTACAAAACCACTACACGCACACCCATACAAGTGCAAACAACATTGCAGGATACATACTATAACTGCCTCTCAGGTTATGAAATATTCATCTGCTCTACATGCAATTATCTATTTGGAATGGCCCCAATCAAATGCCTCAAGAGTCATTCGAGTTCATCTGGAAACACCAATCCATTTTAAACACTCACCCGATCCCTGATTAACGACTCCTTTGATGTTGTGCCATAGTGTACAATGCTCAACCATTCAAATAACGTCCCCAACTCAAGATACTTATGCAACCTTCGCTTCCAATGTGGATTGCACAATACAACATCCATGAACAAAAGTTGATCCTCTGGTTGTAACGCATCATAGCCTCTACCAAGGATGTAAAATATTGGATGTTCTTTCCTGCGATCCACATTAAACTTGTCGTCCTTCCATAGACTCTCCACCCACTTTCCCGGATTCTCTCCCATACCGTGCATCTGCTCTCCCAAAACATTTAGTGCCAAAGGAAGAAAATGCCCACCACTTTTTCCAACTCTCGTGAAACGGCATTCAAATAAACAACGTCGGATGCATTCCTCATCTTCACCGCCTTGGGATTGAAAGCCTGGTGCGGCGTGATGGAGGAAGAGCCGCCTTGCATCCTCCTCCTCTAGCTCCGGCATTTCAAAACAGTCGCTGCTCCTTATTCTCAACGAAAGAAGTACATCGATGGAGCGAGAAGTCACCATCACAATGCTGCCCTTGCCATATTGTGCCTGCTCAACATAAACCATGGCCTCCTTCTTTGACTCGGGCCACACATCGTCCAAGGCTAAGAACACTCTTTCCGCAGCTATACGGGTTATAACATAATCGGTAACCTACAACACTCCCAAAACCATGGCAGACAAATGTGTCAACTTCTTAACATACAAGTCTCCTGTGAATACAATTCCTCGTAGATTTCCGGATGTGGACTGGTTCTCTAAAGCCACTCCGTCCTACCTAACCAGCTGCTTTGCTGCCAAACCAAGCGTATCAAACTGAGTTTACAAATCCTGGTGCGAAAGAAAAACTCACTATCACCGGATTTAGCAATTTCACATAGCGAATTTTCACTTGTGCAGCAAACATGGATCAAGTCAATTCACAATCCTATACCCATTTCAAGCTAACAAGAACTGGCTCACACATGCACAACATATACACTCCATGCACACGACAACCATCAAGCATGAAAAGTGGTTGCAATTGGAGCCACACCTGCGAGTCATGTGCTGAGGACAACAAGCCATGGTTTACATCCGTCAACTTCTGCACAACCTTCTTTTGCAGCTCGATCCCAGATAATCTCCCCAATTCGGCATGGCAAACCCTTCCCTCAAACCTCTTGTACAACTCGCAACACAGCTCTTTACAGAAAGTGGTCTTTCCCATCCCTCCCATCCCGTACACGCCCACCACTCGGGCACCATTTGATGAAGCTCTAGTTTTTGATATCATTTCAATAAGAGTCTGAAGCCCATCGACGAACAATTAGCCCCTCTAAACTGATTCAGACTCTTTCACATCAACAATGTCCAAGTGAATATTCGCCAGGTGAAATCAAGTAGGTCGCATCCACCACAATGGATCGGACTAGAACCAACCCATGTGCATCAATCGCACCATATTCACGGCGTGTCTGATCGCGACAGCATAAGGAGTGTTAAAAACAATCAAAGTTGCTCACAACAAAACCGTCTCTTACCTCACATATCCGTCCTTTTGCTTGGGTGCCGGGATCACTGGCCATATTCGGAGGGGGAAGCAGACCACGGACTGCACTTACGACCCGATCAATCAACCCAGCTTGCCCCGATGACTGCTCGTACTCGATCCCATTTGAAGGGCCCAGCACCTTCATTGCATCCTTCCATTTCTGTGAACGCAGCTCTCCTCTCTCTCTCGCCGCTTTCCACTGTGCCTGCGTTTCAGCGCTTCCCAACTCATCCACCTCCTTCATCTTCTCAACCATTTCCAAATTCTCCATCTCTTCCCACCTCTTCTGCCACCTCTCCACGTTCTCATCCTTCCTACACTCTTCTCGCGTCAACCCCAAGTACACCGGAAGAATATCAACAGCTGGACGCTTCTCCTTCCGACTTTTCTCCTGCGCTTCCACGAAAGCCGCTAGCTCTAGCATGGGCCACTTCGTCTTCGTGAAAAAGGCTTCGGACAGAATCAACACTGCAACGCGACACTGCCTTGCAGCACGGAATATGAGCTCCGGGAACTTCTTCCCCTTCGGTAAACTATCTTCTCGTTTGTCGAAGAACGGATTGTACCCCCACCTTTCCAACTCTCTACACAGCCACTCCGTGAAGTCTTTCTGCTGCCCGCTGTGGCTCAGAAATATTTGGTGTTTCGCTTCTAACTCTGGGTCGCTGGCACTAGCATCGGTCACACAGTCAATGACTTTCCAGCTACAAATCAGGATGGCAGGCACAAACCCACCATATCGAAATATCACGAAATTCGATACACCCATGTTTCTACCACTGCCCCCCATTCCATAATCCCTTAAGAAAACCCAATTCTAGGTGCTCCAAATATAGACTTGACGGAGACAAAGGTGTGGTCTCGAAACTAAAAGGCAGATACAGACACCAACCGGCAGATTCAGCACAATCCTCTATCGAGTTGTAGCTCACCTCATGTCATCCCCGTCACTTGAAGGTGGATCGGACTCAAGGTCCAACATGTCCAATATCTCCTACAAAAGTACATCACACAATCCACAACACTCAACAGCTGCAGCAAAATGCACATCAGCATGAGTGCATATTGTATGTCGACCACAATATTTTAGACGCATTTCCAGAATCCAGCACATGTCTATCTCATTCATCAGTGGAAACCCTTCTCTGCTCAACTATGCAATATTTTGAACACTTCGTCTTCAAATATTTGTGCATTCAGAATATATCTAACTGGGGTTCGGGATAACAAAGGGTGGACGCACCACAGAAACATGGTCGTCTCGCTCGGTGTTTGAACATCCATCGTTCCTGCCAGAAGAGCCGGCCCAGTTCTCCCCATCGTTCTCACGACCCCTTTTCATTTCGCACGCTGCTACATGCAATTAAATCTGATTAAGCTGCAAAAAGAAACATGCAAGTATGTCCTCACCATGCTTAAACATCGACTCAAACACAATGAGCAGAATATCGATGCACGGTTTAAGTATGGTGTGAAGAGTCAAAATCGAAAACCACTCGAAAAATATAAATCATTAATGTCGGCGAATTAAGGCAAAAAGAGGACGAACAATAAAAGATTGATCAATGATAACATAATTTACAGCTACCACACAATGAGCAGTCAAATGTGCGTCAGGGCCAAACCCAAGCCAATCAAGCAACCCACATCGGCCACCTCTCACTCCCCACTTTGGCAACACCACAGCTCTTCTGCTTCTGCCCCTCATGGGACCGGGTTCCACAAAAGAGACAAGAAAGGAGCACGCAGGCTTTGCATCAAAGTAAACCGCAACCATGATCAAGAGCATGCCACACCCCAACTCCGCTCAATCTCAGGGCTACGACGGTCCGCGGTCACTCGAGCAGCCAGCACAACATCTCATGAACTCAGCGCTCATCTCACGGCTACGACGACCATGAGCGGGACCGACCAATAAACTCCGGGGCCCGCGGTCACTCAAGCATCCCGCACAACTGCAAGAACTCACCTCAAGAAGAGCCTCCTACCAAATTAGCTCACGAACAAATCGGAGCCGCAGTGTCGATAAAAGGACTCCACGTCCAGCGCCGAGATCATCACTCTCGGCGCCTCGGTTGCCTTGGAGGCACTCCGCTGGTCCTGAATCCCCCCAGCGCTGAAGCAAAGCGAGCTCCAGCGGATTAGTTCGAGGGAGACGGAGAGTTGCAGACATCTGAGACCTTGTCAACAGTTTCTTCAACGATAGAGTTTTCCTGAAAGTGCTTCCGGAAGAGGCAAGCCAGGAGGAATTTGGTGCCAGACCGTATGATATTTAAAAACGGAAAGAAAGAGAGCATGAGGAAGTTTCATACACTCATCCCTCCCACAAGTTATACCTCTCATTAGTTATAATTCCCCTAACTTTAACTCCAACTGACTTATAATCACTAGGCTAGGGAGAATTGACCCCCTCGCTCGTCATTACCGGAGGTGGCCACGAGGTGGTGGGGCCAAACCTGGTCCCTATTCTGTTTTTTGGATGAGGCCCTATTTATAGCAAGGGAGGGTCTTCTAGGGTAAACAATGGCCGTAGGTGTCAAATTTGTCAAAAAAACCAAAAAAAGCCTCTGGATCCCCCAAAATAAGAGCCCCAAAAGAAAGACCACATGTAATGAAGATGGGGCCCACCTTGGATAAGGACGAGTGAGGGGGTCAGTTCTCCCTGGCCATAATGACTATTGGTGTAAAAACCTCTATTAAGTTATACCTAAGTTAAGTTATACGGTTTGACTAAACATGTGTGCGACCTCTTCACTGAACGTGTCTATGACCTTTGAACTCGTCATCTTTCTCCTCTTGTGACTGTTTCCTCCAATGTGTATTGGTCGTTGGCTGCCTTTGCCGTATCAATGCTCACCACGAGAATTGTGCTAGAATCAGCTTCTACTTGTTTTAGTTGGAGTGGCTAGGGTTTGTGGGTTTGTCGGTTGTGGAAAGCTAGGTTGTGATGTAATTATCTTCCATATATCTTCCTTTTGCTTCCAGGAGTTGAGAGCTAACAAATTTTGACCTCGACATTGATCTGTCCACTAAGCAATCATAATTGGGCAGAACATTTGCAAGCAATGTAGATACCCCAATCAATGACAAGTAACAAACTTGTCCAACATCCAACTTGTTTTGATTGTCCAACATCCAATCTTATGTAACAAACCTCAAACAGAAGCAAACTTGACCAACATCCAACTAGAGCAATGCTTCATTTCATTTATAAGATACAACAATAAAAGTTTTTGGTGAAAGCTTTGGAGGACATGAAATACGTCTCAATAACTTTACTACCCTACTACAATCTACAGACAAGCAACCAAACAAAAGTGAAATCCACCATCCGCCTCGATGATGTTCTGCATCAACTGAAATGACAGAAGGTGCTTAATCCCTAAAGGACCGATGTCCCCTCGTGGTGGAGCAACAATGGCTGTGGGCGTGGCTGCCACTGACAGTCCATTCACTGACGCATTTTTGCATGGACCCACAGCAGGGCTTTTATTATGAGAGCCAGGTTTCCAGGCCGGATAACCTTGCTCCCGGCTAGCGCTGCGCTAGGCGCCCTGCAGCCCAACCACGGGGCAGGGTTCAGGGCCAAAACCCAGGGCAGTCTCCACTGGGCTGGCGCGTCCCTGGTGGAGGTGCTCTAACGCCACGGGATTCCTGAAGACAGTGCTGTACAGGCCCATTTTGGGCCTCTCCAGCATTAAAGGGTTAAATTGATATCTCCTCATGAGAGCTGATGCTTGAACCACTCATATGAGTCCATGGCTAAGTTGCTCAAAGTGCGTTCCCACGCTGTAATTTATCACAGCCCAACGTTTGGAAAGTTGTCGGAAAAAGTACAATTGTGGTTGTGTATTCTGTGCAACCACGGGTGTTCTCACACCTCACCAACTTCATGTTAGGTGATATTTTGCAGCGTAGTCAACAACCACATGTTAGATACTGTAGTGGACTGGACTCAGACAACGATCACAATATTCTGATACCATTTCCTAATGAATAAAATATATTATCATGCGGGTAGTCGGCTGGTTAACGGCAGGCGGGTTGACGCGGTTGCAAGGTGCGTTGCTGCCTCTTCATTACTTGTATCATCCTCTGGGAACTTCCCTGTCTCTCATTTTCCTTTTGCCGAGTTGAGATCCAGAGCACATCGCGTCAGGCTTCCGCTGTTTGTTCACAAGGCTGTGTGAGCATGCCAGGACATCTAGGCTGAGAGAAATCTGAGTTGACAAGGAGGGGTTGTGGGAGTCACGGGATGTTGTGACCACCTCACAGATGTCGGTATATAGTCCGGCGTTCTGGTACGAGTTTGTATGGTGTCTACACGGCCGGCTTGCGTTTTCTACAACCTGGAAGCTGGTGAGTGCAATCTGTTCACTCCCGATTCTGTGCTTTAAGTTTTATATTCATTTCATCTGTGATTTCCATTTTGGCTGACGTTCAAGCTGTAGCGAAGCCGATTTCTGTATGTTGATTGCCCTTGGGGACCTATGACAGGCCTTTCTTCATTTGAAGCCGACCTAGCTTTTGAGGAACTGTGAGGTGCTGGTGCATACGTCGTCGAGGTCGATGCTGGAAAGATGGCGGAAAGCTCCTCACAAGCGGAAGTGGACTACTTGGATCACTGTCGAAACAGCGTGCGTAGTTTGGAGGGTGTTGTAGCGAGTGGCAAGCAGTTGCTCAACCCGAGGCAGTGCAAAGATTTGTCCTCCAAGGTTTCTGAAACTACTCGGAATGTTCAAGAGCTTGTGCTGTACTGCGAGACTTCTATCACCCCCTTCCGACCTGCTCTAGAAACGTTTCGTCGCTGTCTGGATAAGGCCGAAGCCCTTGTGAGGAGGTGTGCAGAGAAGGATTGGTTGGCAGCAGCCGTCTTTCAGGTTGACAATGAGAATGCTTTCCAAATGATATTGCTGGATGTCAGCCTGTGCTACAATGTACTCTATGAGCTTGCGAAGAGCACGAGCACGAATTGGAACAATCCTCCAGAGGATCTTCGGCATCCTTCGCTGTCAGTGTTCACGCCTGCACCAAGTAGTGTTGTTGGTGAAGATAGACTCGAACTTCAGGAGAGGCTTGACGACCTTGCAAATGGACACACGAAATTCAGTATTATGGATTATGTAGCTCTGCCAGGAAATATATCTAGATTACAAACTCTAGCAAACTATTTGCTGGTGAAGATGCGCTCCACGCTGCCCGACCCTCAAGTTGTTGCTCTGGACATGTACAGCGCACTCTTGTGGAGAAAAGTTTCTGAGCCATTGTTCACATGGGGCAGCCCAAGCTTTCTTGGATCTGGATCAGGGGCATCTGGAGTTCTTAGCACCACATGGCTAGGCATACCTTGTGCAAAGAAGGAGTTCCATGGACAACACAATGAGGGTTTCTTCCTGAAAGAAGCTGGCATATTGGCGCATTTGAATCACCCATGCGTTGTGAACTTCGTGTGTTGCGGGAATGGCTTACAGAAAGGGCATCGTTTCATAGCCATGGAGTTGATGGAGAAGAGCCTTGCTGACTTGATTGCAGAACAAGAGGGGACACATTTTCCTCTACATGTTGTAGTCGACATGATGGTGCAAATAGCTCGTGGGGTGTGCTATTTGCACGGAAGAGGTATTGCACATCGTGACTTGAAACCACAAAATGTGGTTGTGAGTAAGATAAACTCTCCGCTTGGTGAGAGTCATTATTGTGTGAAATTGGTTGACTTTGGGATGTCCAAGACTAAAGTAGAGGCCTCAAAGGTGAACACCATGTCGGGTCTTGGTATCGGCACAACATGGTACAGAGCACCCGAGGTCGGTCGCCAAGCGCATCCAAATGGTAGTGGAAGGGCTGGATGGTTTAAAGCGGATGGGTATAGCTTTGCCATGACTTGTGCACATCTCTTGTCTTTGAAGATACCATTTGGAGAGATGGAAGCCAATATGCTATACTTGAAGCTAATTAACGGTGGAAGGCCTAGTCTTCCAGGTGACTGTCCACAAGAGATAGTGGCGCTTTTGGAGGATTGTTGGAATACGAGAGCAGAATCAAGACCTCACTTTGGAGAGGTTTGCACAAGATTGGAGAAATTCAAATATGCATTGCTGAAGGGATCTGTCGGTGGAAATGAGAGGGATCAGTGCAATAGAGCTGGATATGATTTCATCAAAAGAAAGGTGGAAGGACAATTTTCACACCAAGTAATGCTTGTTGATAGCATTGATGATGACAAAGAGGTACATGACCCGAACTTTTGTGGGGAACTCAAAATATCATATGGCGCATCAAACTGTCGGTTAAACATTTTGTTTTGATGTCTTGAAATACTTTGAAGAGATGCAGTTCAAACTTCATGTCTCATTACAAACGAGTTGTTATAATGTGATGTGTATGTTTTTATCAATTAAGGAAAGTTTGATGGTGGAGAGTTACGAATCCTTACATGTCCTTGTCGCCATGCACTTCAATTCCTACCAATCACCATCATGGGCAAATAGACGAATAAGCAATATTTGCGAGAAGGTTGTTGGCAAGCATTATAAACGTATTGCAGCTGTTGAATGTTGTGGACTGTGTGATGTACACTTCTGTAGGAGATATTGGACATGATGGACGTTGAATCCGATCCCTCTTCAAGTGATGGGGATGACATGAGGTGAGCTACAACTCGATAGAGGATTGTGCTGGATCTGTCGGTTGGTGTCTATATCAGCCTTTTAGTTTCGAGACCACACCTTTGTCTCCGTCAAGTCTGTATTTGGAAAACCTAGAATTGGGTTGCAAAAGGGATCATGGAATGCTGGGAACCAGTTGGTAGAAACATGTTTGAACCGGAATTCCTGATCTTCAGATACTTGAAGTTTGTGCGTGCCATTCTGATTTGTAGCTGGAAAGTCATTGACTGTGTGACCGATGCTAGTGCCAGTGAGCCGGTGTTAGAAGCGAAACACGAAATATTCCTGAGCCACAGCGGGCGGGAGAAAGACTTCACGGAGCTGCTGTGTAGAGAGTTGGAAAGGTGGGGGTACAATCCGTTCTTCGACGAACGAGAAGATATTTTACCAAAGGGGAAGAGGTTTCCGGAGCTCATAATCTGTGCTGCAAGGCAGTGTCGCGTTGCAGTGTTGATTCTGTCCGAGGCCTTTTTCACGAAGACGAAGTGGCCCATGCTAGAGCTAGCGGCTTTCTTGGAAGCGCAGGAGAAGAGTCGGAAGGAGAAGCGTCCAGCTGTTGATATTCTTCCGGTGTACTTGGGGTTGACGCGAGAAGAGTGTAGGAAGGATGAGAACGTCGAGAGGTGGCAGAAGAGGTGGGAAGAGATGGAGAATTTGGAAATGGTTGAGAAGATGAAAGAGATGGATGAGTTGAGAAGCGCTGAAACGCAGGCACAGTGGAAAGCGGCGAGAGAGAGAGGAGAGCTGCGTTCACAGAAATGGAAGGATGCAATGAAGGTGCTGGGCCCTTCAAATGGGATCGAGTACGAGCGGTCATCACGGCAAGCTGGGTTGATTGATCGGGTTGTGAGTGCAGTCCGTGGTGTGCTTCAGTAGTAAGCCGAGGCAATCCCGGGCAGGCGCGCCTAGCGTGGGCAGGCCTGGTCAGCTCGGGCAGGTGAGGTCAGCGCGGGCAGGTGCGGGCAAAAAACCCGAATGGGCGTTACGCCGGGTGAGGTCCCGATTTGGAGGGGGACTGATTAGGTTCTGCCCACACTAATTAAACACCAAGCTAAGGATTTGGAGGGCTAATTAAACACCAAGCTAAGGATTTGGAGGGGGACTGATTAGGATTAGTGTGGGCCGGCCTAGCTTGGTGTTTCATCTTACATGGTTTACAAGTGTTTATTATTCATTGAACATGCAATAGGCTGAATTCAAACATGTACATCTTATTCCATTGAAAAATAAGGCAATTGTAACAAAATCATAAAAACCTTTAGAATGCGATGACCGTTGCTCCATTGTCTTCAGAAATGAAGTTTTATACATACAACCTATTGACATCCTATTTACAAACTGCATGTATTAGGCTACTCTAGTCTCTGATAGTAACTGCGATCTCCATCCTTTACTGACCATCAGTCTTGTTGGAATCAGACATTGAGTGCAACATTTACATGTTGAATGTTTTGTATATATTAACCATGTAAGTAAGTACAGAGACTCTTAATAAAGAGTCTAGAGAAGGTAAGGTGAAGAGTCACACCTATTCAATCTAAACCCTGAACTAATACAAATACAGATACAGTACTTTCACTATATCTAATACCCCCCCTGATTTAAAACATCTACATAGTGTGTAACATCTATGACATGCCCCCCTGTTTTAAATCATTTGATAAATCTAAGCCCATCAGATTAACACAATAGTTGTGTTTGTCTTTGGATAAGCTTTTTGTCAATAAATCTGCTGCCATGTCGAATGTTGGACAGTAAATCATCTGTACTTCACGAGCATTGACTTGTTCTCGAACAAAATGAACTTGGATAGCAATATGTTTGCTCCGATCGTGAAAACGAGGATTTTCGGTTAACCTTATTGCACTTTGATTATCTGAGTAAATAATTGTTGGTGCAGACTAAGGGCAATCAAGGCTAGATAGTAATCGACGAAGCCATATTGCCTCTGTAGATGCCTTAGAAATGGCCATATATTCACTTTCTGAGGAAGAAAGTGCTACAGACTGTTGTTTTCGACTTGCCCAACTGACAACACAATTGCCAAGCAAGAAACAATATCCAGTTGTGGATCGACAAGTGTCCACATTTTTTGCCCAATCGGCATCGGAAAAGCCATGAAGTATAAAATTCTGTTGTGATCCTTTGTACAATAATCCTAAATTTCTGGTTCCTTTGAGATATCTTAGAATTCTTTTTTCAGCACTCCAATGCTTTTTACCAGGATTGGATAAGTATTGAGCAACACAATTGGTAGAGTAAGATATGTCAGGTCGAGTGCTCACAGATGCATGAATTAAAGATCCAACTAGTGATTTCTATGGATTTTTTTCATATCAGCTATATCTTCATTAGTGTATGGACAGTCTGCTTTACTCATTTTGAGACCAGGTTCCATTGGTGTAGAAGCAGGCATACAAGTGTCCATTTTGTATTTCAAAAGTAAAAGATCAATATATCTGGTTTGATAAAGTTTGAGAATTCGAAGTTGTTGGTTATAGTGTACTTGTAATCCTAAGATTGTAGTATTAGTGACTGGTCCAAGGTCAGTCATTTCAAATTCGGAGCATAATGCTTGTTTAGTCTTTAAAAGTTAACCATTGGGATCATTGGTAATTAGTAAGGTATCATCAACATAAATTGCAAGGATTATATATTTATCTCCTTGTCGGCAAATATAAATATTGGTATCAGCATCACTGGGAAGAAAATTAATAGATAAAAGAAATGTATTTAATCGAGTGTACCAAGCTCGAGAAGATTGTTTCAAACCGTATAAAGATTTTAATAATTTGCATACATAGTTTTGGTGTGTATTAGAAATATTAAGTCCTTTTGGTATTGTCATGTAAACTTCTTCTTGTAGAATTCCATTTAAAAATGCCGTAACTACATCCATTTGATGGATGGCTAAGCCAAAATAGGCAGCAAAAGCGAGTAAAACTCGCAAAGATGAAGATTTTAGGACGGGAGAAAAAGTTTCATAAAAATCAATGCCTTCTTGTTGAGAGTAACCTTGGGCTACAAGGCGGGCTTTGCGTTTTATTATTTGGTTATTGGGACCATATTTTATTTTTAAAATCCATTTACATCCTACGGTAGTTCGATTAGGAGGCAATGGAAGTATCTCCCAAGTATTATTGTTTAATAAAGATTGAAGTTCCATGTTTATAGCATCTTCCCATTCGTTAGAATGAGGACCTTTTAAGGCTTCTTCATAAGTTTGGGGTTCTTGTTCTTGAGGTAATGAATCAGAAAAGGATTCTGAAATTTTGTACATCCATGGTTTCTTTGGTTGTGTTTTTCCTTCCATGGTTTCAATAAGGCGATGAGGAGCTTTTCGAGTTCTTTTAGGACGGGTATTTGACGAAGGAGAAACAGAAGGTGGAGAGGTTGGGGTAGAAGTGGAAGGAGATTCAAAATTTAGATGTATTGGTTGAATATCAAATTTATGGTCTGGTAGATTACTTTGATCAGAATGTAAATTTATTTGATTGGTGTTTGTATTGGAAGGTGTAGTTATATTGGGAAGAATTTGAGAAGGCGTGCTTGGAGTAGCTATTGTATTAGGTGATGGAGGTTGAATTTGAATGGGAATAGGGGCTTGAATAGGACCTTGATTGTGAAGAATCATTGGTCTTTGATTATGATTTTGTTGTTGAAAACCATGGTGCGGTTTTAAAATATTGGATAATAATATTAAATCATCATAATAAGAATCATCTTGAGAAACTTTATTGTTTAATATTTTAAAATCATTTTCTAGAAAAATAACATTTCTTGAAATAATTATGGATTTATTAAATTGATCTTGCAAGCGATATCCTTTAGTACCTTGGGCATATCCTAGAAACCAACATTTGATAGTTTTCTCAAGGGAAGTAGATTTTAACCTTCTTTCCTTAGGAATTAGTGCATATGCCGTGCATCCAAAAGTACGGAGATGAGCTAAATTAGGCTTTCGTCCTTTCCAAAGTTGATAAGGGGTAACCTTATCAAGTGCTTTAGTTGGTATTCTGTTCTGAAGGTAAGTAGCAGTAAGTATTGCTTCGCCCCAATAAGCAATGCTAAATTGGGAACGATGTAACATGCTTAAAACAACATTGAATAAAGTTCGATTCTTTCGTTCAGAGACTCCATTTTGTTCAGGAGTAAATGGGATAGTATATTCTCGTTCAATTCCATGTTCAACACAAAAATTTCTAAATTCTTCAGAGATATATTCGCCACCATTATCAGTACGCAAAATTTTGATACGTCGTCCAAGTTGATTTTCAGCAAAGGATTTATATTCTTTGAACTTTGAAAAGGCTTGGGATTTTAATTTCAATAAATAAAGAATAGTATATCGACTATAGTCATCAATAAAGGTAATGAAATATTGGAAACCCGTATGGGTAGGGGTGATTTTACCTTTGATATCCGAATGTATTAAATCAAGTAAATTTGAAGCTCGAGTTATAGAATATTTAGGAAAACTAAATTTGTGTTGTTTTCCAAATATACAAGATTCACAAAAAGGGTTGTTGATTTTAATATGTTTTAAATTAATACCATCAACTAATTGATTATTTACTAATTGTTGTAATCTAGAGAAACTAATATGTCCTAACCGGTTATGCCAGTTGAGAATCATATTATTAGTGGTAGAAGACAATACTTGTTCTCCTTTAATTAACTTAACATCAGAAGTATTAGGAGAAACAGAATGACCTAAGACATATAGGTCATTATCTAGATGGCAAGAGGCAATTAATTGATGATTAGAATTAGTCAAAGTAGCAATATTTCCTTTTATGGAAATTGTGCCACCAGATTGTGCCAATTGTTTCACTGAAAATAAATTACAGTGAAGGTTTGGAACATGTAATACATTAGGAATAACCTTTTGTATTCCTGTAGGTAATAAAACTTCAACATTGCATGTACCTAAAATGGCATGTGATGTGCCATCAATAGTATATGCAAATTTGTTTGGGAATATGGGTTTATAATCAAGAAAATTATTCCGATTATGAGCCATGTGGCTAGTAGCGCCAGTGTCAACAATCCAGGTTTCTGGACTACTTACTTGGGTGTTATATGCTATGGCATATAATAATTCCTTAGAAAAAGAATTGGTATTGGAATTAGAACGTTGTTTCCCATTATTTTCATCATAAATTCGTTTGCGACAATCTTTTACATGGTGATTGGGTTTACCACAGTAAAAACAAACTAAAGGTTTACGATTGTAAGAAGTCTGATAAGTATTCTTGTTATTATAAGAGGGTTTGTATGAATTTGCCTGTTGATAAGTGGAAGGACCACTTTGGAATTTATTTGTTGGATTAAATTGATTGTTAGGAAATTTATAAGTATTCCTTGAGGCGTTTGATTTAGTAGGCCATTTTTTTCCTTTGATTGCATAGGCAGATGTAGAAGTAGAAGATGCTTGATCCAAATTTTTCAGCATTGTTTCTTCCTGTAGTAAATAAGTAATCAAAACTTGCAGGGTTAGTGTTTGACCCCTGATTGAAATCAGAAAATTTCTGTAACTGGATGGCATACTTCGCATTTATGCCAAAACAACATCTTCGTCACTCATGGGACTGCCAGCTGCAGATAATTGATCTAGAAGGCTTCTGAAAGTATGAATATGCTTTATCATACTATCATTGTCCTTCATTTTCAATATCGTAAGCTGCTCTTTAAGATACATCTTTGTTACTGAATCTTGAGATTCAAATAATCGAGATAACTCGTCCCATGCCTCCTTGGAGGTTGTTGATGAAGTTATATGGGAAATTTGGTTGTTTTCTAAACAATTTGTAATAATTGTAAGAGCATTGGTATCTTTTTCAAGCCATTGCTCTTTACTACCAGCACCAGTTGCTGGAGTATGATGAACGCTACCACTAGGTGTTGGTGGTGGTGTAACTGGACAAAGTTCATTCCCTTCAACAACTTTTAACAAATTTTCAGATTTTAAAACTAATTTCAAATTGTGTTTCCAAACTTGAAAGTAGCTCCCATCAAATTTTGTTATATTTCTCAAATTAGAAGTATTAAATTGAGACATATTTATATTAATTAATTGATTATGAATTAATTTATGATTATAGTTAAAATTGTAATTATCCAATCATTAAGTTGAATAACCAATTTGTGTAAGTTATCTTCAAGATAGAGTTGGAAGAGTCTTCTCTTCCAAGATGATGAACCAAGCTCTGATACCATGTTGGAATCAGACATTGAGTGCAACATTTACATGTTGAATGTTTTGTATATATTAACCATGTAAGTAAGTACAGAGACTCTTAATAAAGAGTCTAGAGAAGGTAAGGTGAAGAGTCACACCTATTCAATCTAAACCCTGAACTAATACAAATACAGATACAGTACTTTCACTATATCTAATAAGTCCACGAAGAATCATCTCATGGAAAGATGAATCAGCAAACAACATATCATCAAAGCACATAAACAACCTTAAGTGAACAAAGGAATTCTCTCATTCCCTACACCTGAGCTCTACATACCGTGACCTTCAGCGTAATCATAGGGAAAATTGATTCGCATGCTGAATCGAGTAGTAGCTAACCTATTGTACAAGCTTCGAACACCTGAAAATGATGAGGTCTCCTCCAAACACCTGTGAATAATGAGCTCGCTTACGAACATCCATAAATGATGAGTTCTCGCAATCTGAAACACATCCAATTACTTCTGGCGCACAGACGAAAGCGACAATGTTCTACCAACTGAAACCATGACACAGAGGGTTGAAATTCTTGACACGAAGGAATGACACAAGATCTCTTTAAAGGAAGGTAATGTGCCAAATGAAAATTATGATACAAAATCGAAGGTGCTACAGAGGATGAAGAAGTAGCTTACAATGAGAGTCGTGCCAGACAACGACGACAGAGAGCGGAGCTTTATTAGGAGGGAGCTGCAGCCGCATCTTGTAGAGCTTCTGAGTGAGCGGGTTGCGCGTACAGATGACGATGTCGTCGTCGATCCCGGTCTCGAGCTGCAACTCCTCCGTGAGCTCCGCCAAGCTGTGGCCTTTGAACATGGAGCTGCCGAATCTCCAATGGAGTGCTCCATAAAAACAAAAGCCAGCAGCACGATCTCCCTCTCCCCCTCTGCGCATCCATGAGACATGAAATTCAGAAGTACCGCATCTCCTCGTCTCAGAAAAGCAAGTTGCAACCCTCCTCACTAGCCAGCCTCGAAATCGAGGACTCACTGTGGCCAATCATCGCCGTCGATCTCATTTGAGATGATCCTCGCCCTTGAATTCAAACACCAAGGTATACGCGATACACCCAAAGAAAATGAGTGAACCCCTATTAAGGTAGGAGACCATTAAACAATTGATTCATCAACCCTAAGCGCCCTGCGGGCGCAGATGGCTATTTGGCCTTCCGGCCAAGGGACAGGATCTTCTCCTAGCCAGATCGACGGCCAGATCTTCTCCCAGCCAGTCCTTGATTTCGAGGCTGGCTGGTCGCGAGGGGTTGCAACAGTAACTAGATGACCTAATTCTATAGCCGCCCAATCAAGCGAAGCAACTCACAACCGTCCGATCAAAGGCAGGGAACCTTCGAGAAGGTGACCAATTCCACAAATCACCGGTTATCAGTGATGATGAATGAGCTTTCATCCACGACTAGAGTCATCCATCCGATCACGTGTTTGATTCTAGACCATTGGATCTTGCGTTCATAATACGCGATGATGTGGACCGTCGATCCTGATGGGTTGCCATATCCGATTTTGGGTTTGGTTTCTCTTGTTTTTGCTCGTGTTGTTGTTTTCTTTATATTTTTTCACTTGCTGTGCATGGTCCAGAATAGATTCGTTGCGGTGCACTTGTTTCTTTGCGTATGGCGCGCAACTTGGTGCACTAACAACGGCTCATGCCGCGCAACTTGTTGTGCTGGCGATGGCGGATGGCGCGCTCCGCCTGTGTGCTAAAGGCATGTTTGGCGTGTGTATTTAAAGACATAGACAACAACGTAAGTGTCGTGGTAAACAACTCGTGTTCTTGTTTTGTTCAGGTTCTAATGTTTTGCGTATGTCGTTGTGAGTGTGGGGCGATGGTGAACTTTGGCGATGGTGCGATGCAACAACACAAGTTTCTGCGCTTTGTTGCAATTGCTGCATTGTTGTGCGATTGTAAGTTTCGTAGGGCCGTAGCAAGTCGAAATTTTTACCTTAGCATTTACTGTATTTACAATTTGTAAGCTTCTCATTGTGTTCATTAGCAAAACGTGGTTCTTACTGCAGAGTACACTTGGGCATGGATCTTGTGAGGCCTGAGGTTGGCGGCAATGAGGCTCTTTTCAAAATGTTCTACGGCAATATGGCGCAAAGGGAGAAAGCTCGATGGCGATGGCCCGTGCGTGACGTATGACCGAGGTTCTTGGACCGATGACCGCGGATTCGGAAGGTTCTCGAAATTAGGTGATCTGTGTTTTGTTTTTCTATCTGTCTCATTGTTTCTCACTCGTTCCTTTCGCATGTCACTTGTCATCTTGTCTTTCACTTGTTGTTTCATTATTTGTGTGCGTCAGCAGGTGCGTTATATATCTTTGAGTTTGGTTTTGTTTTGCGTTATATATCTTTGTCACATTTTGCTTACAATTGTGCATTGATGTGTGCAGGATGGAGGTTACGGAAGGGAAGAGAAGAGGAAGTGTGACGGAGAATACTACATTTTGGAGGATACTACATCCTTGAAATGTCATCCGAGAAGCCAACCTTTGGCTCTTTGGACATTCGAGGGTTAAGGGGGTAGAGCTTGAATAGATGGGTACTCTAAAGGATATTGCACCAACCTCGTAATTTGCTTTGGATCTCTTTAACCCCTAAGAGCCCAAGTGTACATGGGGCGTACGTTTTGAATTTTGGGCACGTTCGTAAAATACGATAAAGATTTTTTTTAAAACACTTACACTAGATTTTCCGTGATAAGAGCTCCATGGAGATATTTTTATTATTATTTTTGGATTCATGGTTTGAAAGTTAGTACCACTCAAAGTTAGAAATGAGGACTCTGGGCAACTCCAAAATTTTGCTAGAAGTCTCTATTGTCATTGAGATTTTCCATACATGTAGAGAATATCATGTTCTTTGAAGATGTCAAAAAAAAATTCTTGTCTTTTGTGTGGAAAAAACATTTTAACTCAAGTCAAACAGATTTACACATTTCAAGCAATCGAGGAAAAAAATTCATCTTTACTACATAAAACCTAGAGATCTTCATATTTTTCACTTTTTATTTTTTCTACAACAAAATGTGGTGTAAACCTTCTTGTTGACCATATAGATTATCATTCTAAAACATATTAAGTTCTCAAAAAAAAAATGTGAATTGACAATCTTTAAACCTCCACTCCTTGCACACTTGTTTTGAATATGCTACACCCCTTTCCTACCTCTAAAAATTGTTGTATACCAAAATAACATCATGCCTAACACAATGGTAAAATATTTAGACCTTGTGTAGTGCAAAATTTTAATACCAAGTGAAGTCAAAGTCTGTTGATCCACTCAACGCAAAGAAGAAAATGAACCATTTTCTTGACTTCAAACACTATAATCTTTCAATCCGTGCGGTCAAAGTGTATGAAATTTTTTGAGTATGTTACTTAGTAAGTCTTTATAGAGATCCTACGGTCAAAAGGATAAATATAAGGTTTTATTTCCTTCCTTACTCATTGCACTAGAGTCAATAATTTTGAAGTGTTTTCGTGTGAAATTGTTACAAGCTTTTGGGGGCTAACCTCTAAAATTCTAAAAACCCCCTCGGGGGTCTCTTAAAGATTTGGGCATGTTCCTACGTAGTCAATTTAGAGCTTTATTCTTCTTTTTTTTACTATAGACGGACATTACCAAAATCTTTCTACGAGTATAGAATTAGAGATCTTAATTTTTTTTTACTTTTTATTTTTCTTACTACAAGAGGTGGTGTAAACCTTCTATCAACCATTTGGATTCTCATTCTAAAACATACTTAGTTCACAAAAAAATAAAACATGAATTGGCAATTTTTAAACCTCCACTCCTTGCACAATTATTTTGAATATTCTACACCCCTTTGTACTTCTAAATATTGGTGTACAAGGAACTAACATCATGCTTAAGATGATGGTATAATATTTAGGCCTTGTGAAGTGCAAAAATTTGATATCAAGTGAAGTCAAGTCCGCTGATCCACTCAACACTGGGAAGAAAAAGAATTGTTTTATCTACTTCAAACACTATAATCATTCGATATGTGCGGTCAAAATGTATGAAATTTTGTGATTATGTTACTTATTAAGTCTTAATTGACATCCTATGCTTTTGAGAAAACTAAAATAGAAGTTTTAGTTTCCTTCCTTACTCATTGCACTAGAATCAACAATTTTGAAGTGGTTTTGGTGGAAAATTGTCACAAAATTTGGGGGTTAAGCAATTTAATCCCTAAAGGACCAAATGTCCCAAAATGGGTTTTTAAGAACCTGGGCAGGTTCTTGTGGTGTCAATTTTCAACAAATCCTCTTTTAGGGTTTTACTATAGATGGATATTTCTAAAAGCTCAATAGGAGTTTCAATTTTTTCTCATCGCACATTTGATGAAGAAGTTATGATATCCTAAGCAATTTTTGTGGAAGAGCAGGTGGTTTGGATAGTTTTCCAAGATATTTAGAAAAAGTTGAGATTTTGTTTACAACAAAACAATGTATGGCCCATTGAGATTGTACAAAAAGAAACACTTTGTGTAGTGCAAAAAAATAAATCTAAGAGAAGTCAAGGTTTCAAGTCGTGTTGCAGAAAAACTTGAATTCTTCCAGCTAAATACACTGGAAAAATATTGATATTCTATACTTTCCATTTTTCTTTCTTTCTATCCTAAGAAATCATGATAATTTTGATTAGGATTCTATATGAAACTAAAATAAATAAAAAAAGAGTGTATTTTGTGTGAATTTTGGACTCCTCTTCATGCACAATTGTTTCGGATATGTTAAACACTTTAAACATTTTGGGACAAGTACCTTACATCAAATAGATTGTGACGGGGAAGAGTGACAACTTTGCATAGTGCAAACTTTTTATTCAATCAAAAATCAAATACACTAGATAAATCTAGAAACTTCTTTGGGTCATTGAATTTAGAAACTAAACTGTATAATCAAGGTGTAAAAAGGCCATTGAACATGCCTTGAATGTTATAGACTTCCAACTTGTGTAGTCAAAATTCTATATAAATAAATTGATATGCTTTTCTAGTAGTATACAGAAAGATCCAATGGATAGATGTAAAATGACATTTTTATTTGAAATATGATTATTTGTCATTATGTCGTATTGACTATCTTCATGATTATTTTGAAGTTCTATTTCCATGAATATAGTAGTGGTCCTTAAGGGCTTAATCTTCAAAGGACCACGTACATAACTACTATTTTTAATGATTCAAATGAGCTCTTTACAAATAATATCACTCTCATCTTACCGTTTTTTTGAAAACTTCTTTGATTAAACCCTCAAGCATTATAAGGTGCCAGTTGTGGCCACAATATTCTACAAGGTTTAGATATTGAAATGACCTTCAAATCAAAGATGTTAGTTGAAGGATCTTGAATCTAAAGGTGTAAGTTTTGTTGAACTTCGATACATTTTTGTATTTATAGATTAATATATGTGCCTGTACATATGGTTCCCAACTGACGTTTAAGGATTGAACATCTACAAGATTGTATAATGAATATGCTCCACTAATCTTTCATAAATTATTTTGTGAACTCACCTAGAGATAAAATGAGATGTGTGTTGGTTCCAATTCATACACCATTGATTCACTTGATGTAGAAAAGAGTTCTATGGTCTAGTGAGTCAATTTGGTAACCTGGATATGCTAATTTCAGTAGCTCTACTCCGACATCTACATCATGTCTTATTATACGTATATCGAGTTTTATTATATAAGTTGAAGGTTGAAAGCCTTTCTCATATGCTGGATGAGGACTTATGAGTTTATATGGACTTGAATACAAATCATATGTTCATATTCTCCCTTACCCTCTCTAAATTAACCCCTAAAGTTCCTTGACAATTTCTGGCAAAAACTAGTCCAAAACTGCCATTGTCAAACATGGCCGCAATAATCACATATTTCATAAGAATTCTCAACTTTTAACCATAAGATCTAAAAATAGATTCATGTATAACAATCCTGTAAATTATGGTTGCAATCCACTGCACGGATGTGAAGATTATAGTGTTTGAAGTGCAAGAAATAGTTTTTTTTCCCTCTTGCCCGTCAAAGTCAGCTCACTTTGACTAAGCATATCTTCTAGTATTTACACTACATTGTGTTGGAGACCATTACCAATGCAAAGAATATGATGTAAGCTAAATATGTGCAAAATTTGAGGTCATTTCGAGGGGTACATCATGCTCAAATAAATACTTTAGTGAAAGAGGGTATAAAACAACACAAATGACTACAAATGAAGTGAGAAATTATTTGCTACCAACAAATTTACAAATTTAAAAATCCGTACGATTGAAATGTGGAATTTAACTTTTTACATATTTTAGAGAAAAATATCTAAAACGGGTAAAATCTCTAATTTTAATGAATTTATAGAATTATTCAAATATTACAGGTGAAGGCAGGGCTTCAAAATGAGGACCCTTTAAGAAATGAAGGGCCACGTCATTCACCCACTCCCTTGTGCAGGACCCGCGCAGCTCCTCAGGGGTGGCCCACCACTGTAGGGCAGCATTTTTTTTTCTACACGTGCCATCTCTTTCATTACCTGGGCCTCGCCATAGCCCCTGCCATGCACCTCTTGCCATGAGTTGCCAGGCCCGCCGCAAGGCACTTTCTGCTATTTTCTTTAATTTCAATTTATTTCTTTTCTTGGAATTCGTAGGGTCTTCCCTTCCACCATTCTTCCCCTTGATTTGGGCTGCCCCTCCCTCCCTCCACCCTTTGTGCCCCTACTTACTGCTCCTCTTTCACACATGTGATTCATTGGTTCCTAGGGGTGCCTAGGTCGGTCAGAATAAGTGGTACTAACTTTCAAACTGTATATCCAAAAAATAAATTAAAAATACCTCCACGAAGCTCTTATCAGGGGCGATCTAGAATAACAATTTTTTAAAAAAGGATTTTTTCAAATTTTAGGAACCTGCCCAAAATCTGAAATCCCCCCGAAGAAGACTCTAGTTCTTTAGGGATTAAGTGTAGCCAGAAACCCTGCATTTTCCTATAGCAAAGACTCTCTACATGCGATCCAGATGCAGATCAAACTCACCGTTCTAAGATGGACTCTCCACCCATTTTCTAGGATTCTCTCCCATTCGCTGCATTTGCATTCCCAAAGCCTTCAGAGCCAAAGGAAGGAAATGCCCACCACTTTCTCCTACTCCTGTAAAATGGCATTCATATAAACAACGTCGGATGCATTCCTCATCCTCACCGCCTTCGGAACGGAAGTCTGGTGCGGCGTGATGCATGAAGACCCGCCTTGCATCCTCCTCCTCTAGCTCCGGCATTTCAAAGCAATCGCTTCTCTTGATTCTCATCAAAAGAAGTACTTCGACGCAGCCAGGAGTAACCATCCCAACGCTGCCCTTGCCGTACGGTGCCTGCTCAACGTAAACCATGGCCTCCCCCTCTGACTCGGACCACACATTGTCCAAGGCTAAGAACACCTTCGCTCCAGTAGTACGGGTTCTAACATATTCGGTAACCTACAATACTCCCAATACCATGTCAGAAAAATATGTCAGTTCTTCTTCTCATACAAGTCTCATGTCTACCTACCAGCTGCATTGGTGGCAAACGTCCGAGTGTACCATACTGATTTCACCAATCATGGTGCCAAAGAAGGACTCTATCTCACCGTGTTCCACATTTTCACAGAGCGAAAGTACGTTTGTGCAGCAAGCAAGGATCGAGTCAATTCCCAATCTTATATCCATTTCAAGCTGACAAGAAATGGCTCATCAAACATGCAAAACATATATACTCCAAGCACCATCAAGCATAAAAGGTGGTTGTAATCGGAGCCACACCTTCGAGTCACCGGCAGAGGACAACGAGCCATGGTTTACATCCGTCAACTTCTGCACAACCACATGGGCACCATTTGATGAAGCTCTAGTTTTTGATATCATTTCAATAAGAGTCTGAAGCCCATCGACGAACAATTAGCCCCTCTAAACTGATTCAGACTCTTTCACATCAACAATGTCCAAGTGAATATTCGCCAGGTGAAATCAAGTAGGTCGCATCCACCACAATGGATCGGACTAGAACCAACCCATGTGCATCAATCGCACCATATTCACGGCGTGTCTGATCGCGACAGCATAAGGAGTGTTAAAAACAATCAAAGTTGCTCACAACAAAACCGTCTCTTACCGAGCATTCCGTCCTTTTGCTTGGGTGCCGGGATCACTGGCCATATTCGGAGGGGGAAGCAGACCACGGACTGCACTCACAACCCGATCAATCAACCCAGCTTGCCGTGATGACCGCTCGTACTCGATCCCATTTGAAGGGCCCAGCACCTTCATTGCATCCTTCCATTTCTGTGAACGCAGCTCTCCTCTCTCTCTCGCCGCTTTCCACTGTGCCTGCGTTTCAGCGCTTCTCAACTCATCCATCTCTTTCATCTTCTCAACCATTTCCAAATTCTCCATCTCTTCCCACCTCTTCTGCCACCTCTCGACGTTCTCATCCTTCCTACACTCTTCTCGCGTCAACCCCAAGTACACCGGAAGAATATCAACAGCTGGACGCTTCTCCTTCCGACTCTTCTCCTGCGCTTCCACGGAAGCCGCTAGCTCTAGCATGGGCCACTTCGTCTTCGTGAAGAAGGCCTCGGACAGAATCAACACTGCAACGCGACACTGCCTTGCAGCACAGATTATGAGCTCCGGAAACCTCTTCACCTTTGGTAAAATATCTTCTCGTTCGTCGAAGAACGGATTGTACCCCCACCTTTCCAACTCTCTACACAGCAGCTCCGTGAAGTCTTTCTCCCGCCCGCTGTGGCTCAGGAATATTTCGTGTTTCGCTTCTAACACCGGCTCACTGGCACTAGCATCGGTCACACAGTCAATGACTTTCCAGCTACAAATCAGAATGGCACGCACAAACTTCAAGTATCTGAAGATCAGGAATTCCGGTTCAAACATGTTTCTACCAACTGGTTCCCAGCATTCCATGATCCCTTTTGCAACCCAATTCTAGGTTTTCCAAATACAGACTTGACGGAGACAAAGGTGTGGTCTCGAAACTAAAAGGCTGATATAGACACCAACCGACAGATCCAGCACAATCCTCTATCGAGTTGTAGCTCACCTCATGTCATCCCCATCACTTGAAGAGGGATCGGATTCAACGTCCATCATGTCCAATATCTCCTACAGAAGTGTACATCACACAGTCCACAACATTCAACAGCTGCAATACGTTTATAATGCTTGCCAACAACCTTCTCGCAAATATTGCTTATTCGTCTATTTGCCCATGATGGTGATTGGTAGGAATTGAAGTGCATGGCGACAAGGACATGTAAGGATTCGTAACTCTCCACCATCAAACTTTCCTTAATTGATAAAAACATACACATCACATTATAACAACTCGTTTGTAATGAGACATGAAGTTTGAACTGCATCTCTTCAAAGTATTTCAAGACATCAAAACAAAATGTTTAACCGACAGTTTGATGCGCCATATGATATTTTGAGTTCCCCACAAAAGTTCGGGTCATGTACCTCTTTGTCATCATCAATGCTATCAACAAGCATTACTTGGTGTGAAAATTGTCCTTCCACCTTTCTTTTGATGAAATCATATCCAGCTCTATTGCACTGATCCCTCTCATTTCCACCGACAGATCCCTTCAGCAATGCATATTTGAATTTCTCCAATCTTGTGCAAACCTCTCCAAAGTGAGGTCTTGATTCTGCTCTCGTATTCCAACAATCCTCCAAAAGCGCCACTATCTCTTGTGGACAGTCACCTGGAAGACTAGGCCTTCCACCGTTAATTAGCTTCAAGTATAGCATATTGGCTTCCATCTCTCCAAATGGTATCTTCAAAGACAAGAGATGTGCACAAGTCATGGCAAAGCTATACCCATCCGCTTTAAACCATCCAGCCCTTCCACTACCATTTGGATGCGCTTGGCGACCGACCTCGGGTGCTCTGTACCGTGTTGTGCCGATACCAAGACCCGACATGGTGTTCACCTTTGAGGCCTCTACTTTAGTCTTGGACATCCCAAAGTCAACCAATTTCACACAATAATGACTCTCACCAAGCGGAGAGTTTATCTTACTCACAACCACATTTTGTGGTTTCAAGTCACGATGTGCAATACCTCTTCCGTGCAAATAGCACACCCCACGAGCTATTTGCACCATCATGTCGACTACAACATGTAGAGGAAAATGTGTCCCCTCTTGTTCTGCAATCAAGTCAGCAAGGCTCTTCTCCATCAACTCCATGGCTATGAAACGATGCCCTTTCTGTAAGCCATTCCCGCAACACACGAAGTTCACAACGCATGGGTGATTCAAATGCGCCAATATGCCAGCTTCTTTCAGGAAGAAACCCTCATTGTGTTGTCCATGGAACTCCTTCTTTGCACAAGGTATGCCTAGCCATGTGGTGCCAAGAACTCCAGATGCCCCTGATCCAGATCCAAGAAAGCTTGGGCTGCCCCATGTGAACAATGGCTCAGAAACTTTTCTCCACAAGAGTGCGCTGTACATGTCCAGAGCAACAACTTGAGGGTCGGGCAGCGTGGAGCGCATCTTCACCAGCAAATAGTTTGCTAGAGTTTGTAATCTAGATATATTTCCTGGCAGAGCTACATAATCCATAATACTGAATTTCGTGTGTCCATTTGCAAGGTCGTCAAGCCTCTCCTGAAGTTCGAGTCTATCTTCACCAACAAAACTACTTGGTGCAGGCGTGAACACTGACACTGGCGAAGGATGCCGGAGATCCTCTGGAGGATTGTTCCAATTCGTGCTCGTGCTCTTCGCAAGCTCATGGAGTACATTGTAACACAGGCTGACATCCAGCAATATCATTTGGAAAGCATTCTCATTGTCAACCTGAAAGACGGCTGCTGCCAACCAATCCTCCTCTGCACACCTCCTCACAAGGGCTTCGGCCTTATCCAGACAGCGACGAAACGTTTCTAGAGCAGGTCGGAAGGGGGTGATAGAAGTCTCGCAGTACAGCACGAGTTCTTGAACATTCCGAGTAGTTTCAGAAACCTTGGAGGACAAATCTTTGCACTGCCTCGGGTTGAGCAAATGCTTGCCACTCGCTACAACATCCTCCAAACCACAAGGGGCCGCAGGAGGCATTACCACTTGAAGACATAGTAAACACCACACTTTTCCTAGGTATGCCTAATGAGCATGTGGTAACTTGCATTCCTTGAGCAAAAAAAAGGCTAAGAAAGTAATTGCTTGTGTTTTGACATATCACATTACCATGAGTGCAAATCATGTGTGAAAGTCATGTGAGAAAGTCATGTGTCAATGTTCCATGTGTGAAATCATGGTTGCTTCTTTATCCCATATCGTTTGTCTCGGGCAAGTGAAGGGAGGGGTATAAGTAGTGGAGGTGGCTTCGAAAGAGTTACTTGTGTGGACGTGGTTAATTCTAGCTATCCACTAGTTAGGACTAATTCGAGTTCGTATTTTGTGGGCATGGCTAGCTAAGTTCTGAAGTCATGGATTGAAAATATTGGAATTGTTTAGTTGAAATTAGTAGATTGAAATGGAACTCTATGTGAATATTGAAGAAATTATCATATGTGAAAACAAAACAATTTACCATGTGAAAATTCCTTGAAGATTCACGAAAATCATGTGGTACTGTCGCATTTTTCCCACATGGGGTGACTTTACCACATTAGTGTTATTCTTTGCTAAATAAGGAGAGAAAAACAGCTGGTTTACCATGTGGTAATGCCTCCTGCAGCCCCTTGTGAACTACGCACGCTGTTTCGACAGTGATCCAAGTAGTCCACTTCCGCTAGTGAGGAGCTTTCCGCCATCTTTCCAGCATCGACCTCGACGACGTATGCACCAGCACCTCACAGTTCCTCAAAAGCTAGGTCGGCTTCAAATGAAGAAAGGCCTGTCATAGGTCCCCAAGGGCAATCAACATACAAGAAATCGGCTTCACTACAGCCACAAGGGGCTGCAGGAGGCATTACCACATGGTAAACCAGCTATTTTTCTCTCCTTATTTAGCAAAGAATAACACTAATGTGGTAAAGTCACCCCATGTGGGAAAAATGCGACAGTACCACATGATTTTCGGGAATCTTCAAGGAATTTTCACATGGTAAATTGGTTTGTTTTCACATATGATAATTTCTTCAATATTCACACATAGGGTTCCATGTCAATCTTCTAATTTCAACTAAACAATTTCAATATTTTCAGTCCATGACTTCAGAACTTAGCAAGCCATGCCCACAAAATATGAACTCAAATTAATCCTAGCAAGGGGTTAGCTAGAAATAACCATGTCCACGCAAGTAACACTCTTGAAGCCACCTCCACTACTTATACCCCTCCCTTCACTTGCCCGAGACAAACAATATGGGATAAAGAAGCAACCATGATTTCACACATGGAACATTGACACATGACTTTCTCACATGACTTTCACACATGATTTGCACTCATGGTAATGTGATATGTCAAAACACAAGCAATTACTTTCTTAGTGGATCCTAGAAGTAGTAAAAGAAGCCTTTTTTTTGCTCAAGGAATGCAAGTTACCACATGCTCATTAGGCAGACCTAGGAAAAGTGTGGTGTTTACTGTGTCTTCAAGTGGTAATGCCTCCTGCGGCCCCTTGTGAGCTTGAACGTCACCCAAAATATTGGAAATCACAATGAAATGAATATAAAACTTAAAGCACAGGATCGGAAGGGAACAGATTGCACTCACCACCTTCCAGGTTGTAGAAAACGCAACCCGGCCGTGTAGACACCATACAAACTCGTACCAGAACGCCGAACCTTACACCGACATCTGTGAGGTGGTCACAACATCCCGTGACTCCTACTACCCCTCCTTGTCAACACAGATTTCTCTCAGCCTAGATGTCCTGGCATGCACACACAGCCTAGTGAACAATCAGCGGAAGCCTGACGCGATGTGCTCTGGATCTCAACTCGGCAAAAGGAAAATGAGAGACAGGGAAGTCACAAGGGGCTCCAGGAGACGTTACCACATGGCAAAAATGCTAGTTTTACCACATGGTTTGTCACGTTTTTACACTAATCGGGTAATCTCAGTCAATGTGGTAAAAAGGCGACTTTGCCACATGGTAATTCAACACATGGTAATTCGAAACGGGAATTTGAAATGGTAATTCGAAATGGTAATTTGAAATGGTAATATGAAATGGCAATTAGAGAAGGCACTTTAAAATGGTAATTTGAATTGGAAATACACATGGTAATTTGAAGTGATTTCACATGTGTCAGTAACACAGTAATTCAGATTCCTTGTGACCCCTAAAATGGTAAAAAAGCACACACAAATTGTACACGCACAAGAGACATATTACCCTGCACCTCAAGATTCTCAAGACCACTATCCTTCTTCAAAACAACCACGAGCTTCTCCTCCACAGCCACCATAATGAGCACAGCGGCAACTGCTCTCATTCGTCCAAGTTTATCATCTTCCATAATAACTTCACCCTCGGCTCTCAAAGACTCCAAGAACGGATTTGTCTTCATTGACTTGCCTAGTTGCATGCCACCCTTCGTAGGAGCAGCGGTGCCACGAGCTGAAAACAGAAGTATAGAAATAAGTCTTTCTCCATAAACAAGTTACCAGGACAAAAGGAGGAAGATGTAGCTGAGTAAACTAGCCAGGTGGTTTAAAGGCATCAGTATCCAAAGCCAAAGCCAGAATCCATATCCAAAGCATCAATATCCAAAGCCATAGAGTCACTCACCAGAGCATGCAGAAGAGTCACTAATGATCTTGCACGACACCTCTTGCGCTTCAGTGCTGAGTTTGAACACATACACCTGTAAAAAGCACCAAGGTTTTATTTAAGTCCCATGATATAAAAACGATCCTGGTATACGTCACATGCTAAGAAGAGAATACCTTCCCCTCTTGGTCACCATATGCCAAAAGACCAGATTGATCATTCAGGACCACAGCTGAGACGGGAGCTGGATCCTTATTGGTCTGCAAAGAACAAACCCCCATATCAATAAACAGTCATGTGTGCAGCATGGAGAAGAAAGAAAAACTCCGTAGACTTTGTTGCAGTCAAGATCAACGAATCATAATCTAACAGCTATTTCACGGTAGGTGTATCGGACATTCACCTGAGTCGTCACAGTGCACAACAACTCAATTGATGATGAAGAAATATCCCAAACTTGTATCCCACCACATTTGCGCCCTGTTACAAGAAAGAGCCTCTCCTTGGTACTGTCATTGGAGGTAAATTGAGCTCCTCCAGAAATAGGCCATTTTGTTCCAGCAGCTAACGTAGGTAAGGGATCCTTGATTCCTTGGCTCAATTGTCACCAACAATCACTTGAGTCAGACCAAAATTAATCAAAGGAGCTCATTAGTTTCTATCGAGTCTAAGAAAATCAATCAAATACTTGAACATAGAAAATATTTCACCAAATACCAGCTTGTTTCAGAGAAGACACACCGCATACTTGCTGCTTGCTGTTTGCCACTTAAAGAAGATTAAATTAAAAGCATAGTGCGGGATAAATCATCACCTGAAGTAAGACTCTGGCTGTTAATGAATCAGGCGACAAAAGAAATAGCCGTGAAAAGGCAGCATCTTTTAGGGGCGCTTGCCACGGAAGTGGTTGCAAATATGTTTGCTTCACGGAATCTTCAGCCGAAGGAGTAAAGAAGTGGGAGATCATGCCAACACCATCATACATGTGAAGCAACCCAGGTGAAGACAACACTAGGATTGCAGCCGCAGGCGTGCTCAAGGTGCCCCCCGGTTTGGATATTGTCACCGCATCTGCAAATGGCCCCTGAAGTGGCAGCTCAAGCTGCTTCTCGCTTGCATCTCCATCTAATGACAAAGCATCCAAATCCAAAGCCAGAAGTGTCGTCATCCAAATTACAGGCGGTTCACAATCACACTCAAACTAGGAGGAATCACTGACTGCAAACGAAGTGGAGAGAATGGAAGAGGAAATTGAGAGAAGCTCGAGAGAGGAGGAGCAAAATAATATCCAAACAACCGACCGATCTCACCTCGACAGCTTTCTCAGACGCCTTGTGAAGAGACTCTGAGATAGTGGTGGGGTGAACACCCTTCGCCAGAAGATTCAAACATTCCATCAACAACGCACCTGCCAACACAACAACTGCAAAAACAAAACATAAAAAATCAATCAGCAACAGGACATGTTCAAGTACAGACTCCGATCAACTAACAAACACCATTCCAAGACCCCTCTTCCGAAGGTATCACAACTTGCTAAATTCCGAAGACCAATACCGAAGTTACTTGCTTCGACCAATGCAAGAACCTATTTGTACAAATCAGTGCAAAACTATTTACTAATCAATGTGAACCTATTGAAGGGATCAATGGCCAAAAAAGGCACTACCGGTAGTGGTGCCATCTCCAGCGACGATATCCTGCGACTTCGAGAGCTCAACGAGCATCTTCGCAGCGGGCTGCACGGCTTCCATCTACAGCGAAACCACAAAACCGCAGATCAACGACCCGAACCGCAAAACCCAAAAACACCAAAACCCTAACAGATCGCGTCCTCCAAACCTTGTCGAGAATGGTGGCGCCGTCGTTGGTGATGATGACGTCGCCGTTGGCAGTGTAGAGCATCTTGTCCATGCCGCGCGGGCCCAGGCTGGTGCGCACGGTGTCCGCGACGGCCTTGGCTGCCACCATGTTGGCATGGCGGATGTCGTCCTACCGCTTCGTGTCCACGTACTTCTCCGTCTTCGCCATCATCGGGCCCGGCATCGTCACGACGGATCGGATTGAGCTCCGGTTGCGGCGAGACGATCAAGGTGGTGGAGAAGAAGAAGAAGATGACGAAGAAGAAGAGCGCCAAACCCTAACAATACGTTTCGGTGGTTGGGACCGAAAACCACTTCTGGGGCAACTTTGTGAACACTCGTGGTCTGGGACCTACGGGTAAAAAGGATGTGGTAAAAAGGATGTGGTAAAAATGAGCTTGTTAGTGGACTATGGAAGTAGGAAAAATGACTGGATGTGGCAAAAATGAGTTTTTTCGCGCCTGAAGGAAAAATTCCCACATGCTCAGTCAACAGACAGAGGAAAAAAGGGGTTTTACCTTGTCTCTCAAGTGGTAATGCCTCCTAGGGCCCTTGTGAGTTCCCAGAGGATGATACAAGTAATGGAGAGGCAGCAACGCACCTTGCAACCGCGTCAAACCGCCTGCCGTTTACCACGCCGACTATTTGCATGTTCGTATATTTTATTCATTAGGAAGTGGTATCAGAATATTGTGATCGTTGTCTGAGTCCAGTCCACCACGCGACAGGAACTTTTTTTTTTGGCTGGATTGGAGTTTTTAACACATGAATCTTGCTGTCTAGATGTCCTTGTTGACAATAACCTTGAATACCATGACTTTACAGTGAGGTAAGCCCCCCGAAGACCGACAAGTTAAGGAATGTGCATATATGGAGAGAGGAGATAATTATACTATTATTTTTCAGGGATAGCCAATAGAGTTACAATTCCAACCCAAGTGATTTCATCTTTTTTAGATGAAAATTGAATTAGTTATGAATTTTTAATGTAGAGCCATGTTTAGTGGGTGGCCAGCAGTAGGTACCCCATAACCAACAACCAAAAGTAAGGGTCTTAACTAATAGCAAACCTCCATTTCAAGCTCAGTTGGTGGTAATGGGATGGAAGAGGGTTGGATATACCCCAATTTTAGAGGCGTTGGCTATGGGTTTTTGTTGGTTATGGGGGGCTTGCCTTGTATGCATTTCTAAAGTTTAGATGTGCTCGCTTATTTATTATTCCCTTTGAATGTCCTTGATATGCCAGACGATTGGACAAACAATTTGGCGATCACTTGGAGGCACCTCTAAGCTTAACTAACAGGTCCATTGCATCAATTATCAGTTGTACGTAATGGGGTTTCACACTAGGATCAAGGATTGAACTTTATCAAAGACCAAACTATGCCGGGAAGGTCGAGTTTTGGAGTTGGAAAAAAAAACATTACCCTCTAAATGAAAAATGCCCCGAGGTGGGCTTTTGCAAATCTTGGGCACGCTCCCATGGTTGCAATTTATTTTTGCAATTCTTGAAATTTTGTTCACACGTGCAAGAAGATACATAATGACTTTACTCAACCCTTAAACGTTAGAACGACCCATTGGTAGCCACTGTATTCTACATGTAGAGTGCCGTATTTAAACATGATAAGGTTCACATGTTGAAATGACCTCCAAGTAGAAATTGTTAGGTGATGAATCTTCAATCCAAAGGTGTGAATCTTGCTCAATTTTAATTCATTTTTTGTATTCCAAAGAGTAAAATATGTGCCTGTACAGACGGTTCCCAATTGACGTGTAAGAATCAAACGTCAAAACAGCCCACTGGTGGCCGCAATATTCTACATTTACAGTGTCATATTTGAACATGATAAGGTTTAGATATTAACCCCAAAGGGACCAAGTGTCAAAAATGGGCTTTTTGAAAGTATGGTCAGGTTCCTATGGTGTCAATTTCCAACATTCCACTTTGAAATTTTTAATGTAGAAGGACATTACTAAGATCTCAATGGGAGAACAATTTTTTCCTAAATCCGCCATACAATGAAAAAGTTATAGGGTTTTGAATTTCAAATGGGAAGAGCGGGCACTTTGGGCACCTCCAATTTTTTTTGCTAGAACACTCTATTGAATGTGAGATTCTCAAAACTAGCTAGTCACATTTCTTCCCTTCATAATGTCAAAAAAAATTGTCTTTAGTTTAAAATAGCATATTAATCCAAGTCAAACATTTTCACACATTGTCACAGAAGAAGAACACCGGTTTCCGAAGGGGACTTGCGTGAATAAAGTGTCTGTTCGTTCCTCCACTAAGACCGTGCCGACCAAGCAAGGAATTAGTAGTATGGAGCTACTTCCACCTCTCGAGGGTAGACACTATGTAACAAGTAACCATAAGGAACACACACACATTGTCACACATTGTCAGGCAAGGTACCAAAAAAACTTCTTCCTTTGCACATAAAAATTTGAGATCTTCATATTTTTATTTATTTTTTTGGTTCCACAGAATGCGTAGTGTAATTCTACTTATTGACCATTTGGATTATCAATCTAAAACATATTAAGTTCACACAAAATTAAAACTAAAATTGGCAATTTTCCTACCTCTACTCCTTGCACAATTGTTTTGAACATGCTACACACTTCCTCTACCTCTAAAATTTGGTGTACAAGTGGGATACCAATCAAAATGTCGTTTTTGAATTTGCAGTGAGAAAAATTTCAGTACTGCCAACTTTGAAAGCCTCCTGAGAGCTCAAAAATTTGTATTTTACCACGAAATTTTTACCAAAGAATTACCTTTAAGTTGATTACATGTATGCCAAATTTGAAGGCCAAATAACTCACCGAAAGAAAGTTTTTCAAAATCTACCAACATTGGTAGCTGTGGAAATTTTTTCACTGCTGCCAACTTTGACAGCCTCCCAAAGATTGAATTTTTTTTTTTGCCATGAAATTCTTGGAACAAAAACCTCTTTATGTTAATAACATATGATAAAAATTTCAAGGCCAAAAGATAAATACAAAAAAATAAATCCACAATCTACCAACATGTGTAGTTGTGGGAAACAATGGGGGAAACCATTTCATTGCTACCAACTTTGACACCCTCCCAACGGTTGAGAAATTGTCTATTTACCATGAAATTAGTGGCACAACATGATCTTTATGATAACAACATTCATGCCAAATTTCAAGGTCAAAAAAATTTATACAAAGAAAAACATTTACAATCTACCAATGTGTGTAGTTGTGAGATACCTTTTATTAAAGACATTGAAATTGTTGAAGTATGTCAAACAATCATGCTTCTAGATTGAATTTCTCCAGATGATGCAATCTCTAATCATAAATGCTTCTCAAAAAAATCAAGGGTAGCCAAATTTAGTTGTGTGCACTTGTCACATCTCAAAGACTGCACTTGTTTCAAAATTGGAGACCATATATGCATGAAGAAGCTTTTTCCTCTCAATAAGAATGCTTGCATTTACAATAGAGCATTATAGGAGGTGGGATGTGGGATGATGAGAGAAGCAAGTGATGGATGATTATTTTCTAAGCACAGGATTGAAACTTTGTGAACATGAGTGATTGAGTGCATGAAAGATGAGTTAACTGGGTAAGTCTAGGCTATGTGATAATTGAGTGGATGAGGCATGGGATGAGTGTCTGAGGATATATGGAGGTATGTGAGATTTTCTTTAAGAGTGAGTGAGGTTATAACTTACATGTGGTGATTGGTGAGGTTTGGTGAATGAGTGAAGGCTGTGAGGCATGATGATGGTGAGTGATTGAGGGTATGTGAGATTTTTTTCTGATGACTGAGTGAGGTTATATATGTGCTCAGTGAGTGAGGCTGGATCATGGTGATTAAGTGAAGGCTAGATCATGGTCACTGAGTGATGGCTATTTCAAATGAAACTCGTGCTCGCATAGTAGGTTTGAGTGAGGCAGGGAAGACAGGAGTTGACATTGCAGCTATGTTAGAGTCCATGTTAGAACAGTTCAGAGGGTAGTGAAGAAATTTCGAGAAGATGGAACCTATAAGTGCAAACCTTGTGGTGAAAGTCATGCTAAAAAGCTTAGTGATAGAGATGTCCGTGCTATTATACGTGTCTCAAAAACTCATCGTCGCTCGACACTCTCTAAGATCACTAATATATGTTCTACTCAAGTATCTAGATCGACTATTCGAAGGGCCTTACATGAGAGTGGCATTTTCAGTCAAATTGTTGTTAAAAAACCTTTTTGACACATCGTCACATGTCTAAACGATTGGCATTTGCTCAAAAGTATTGTGAGTGGACTATAAAATAATGGGAGAGAGTTGTTTGGACAGATGAGTCTACCTTTGAAGTTGGAAAAAATTCTAAACAAGTTCATGTTTGGAGAAATACATATGAGCACTATTCATCAAGTTGTATAGTTCCAACTTTTAAGAGTGGGAGAACTTCTTTGATGATTTGGAGTGCATTTGCTGGAGGGAAAAAGTCACAACTTGTTTGTATGCCCAAAGATAGACGTTCTGCTAAGGATTTTGTTGAAGTGGTCTACAATGTCGAGTTGCTTCATTTTATGAGTAGAGTGCCACAAGAATTGCTCATGGAAGATGGCGCACGTGTCCATCGTAGCAAAGTATGTGAAGAATGGAGACAAACACACCTTTTGGAGAAGCTCGATTGGCCTGCAAATTCTCCCAATCTCAATCCAATTGAGAACCTTTGGAAGATTTTGAAAGATGCTGTGCAACATGGCCCAATATGTCCAAAAAATTTAGATGACTTGAAGGTAGTTATTGAAAGAGAGTTAAGGTTAATCAATGGTACAAAGCTCCTTCAACTATGTCATTCTATGCCCTCTAGGATACAAGCAGTGATTGAGGCAAATGGGAGACATACACGTTGGTAGATTGTAAATATTTTTTTTGTATAAAATTTTTTGACCTTGAAATTTGGCATGAATTTTGTTATGATAAAGATCATGTTGTGCCAAAAATTTCATGGTAAATAGACAATTTCTCAACCGTTGGGAGGGTGTCAAAGTTGGTAGCAATGAAATGGTTTCCCCCATTGTTTCCCACAACTACACATGTTGGTAGATTGTGGATTTCTTTTTTTGTATTAATATTTTGGCCTTGAAATTTTTATCATATGTTACTAACATAAAGAGGTTTTCGTTCCAAGAATTTCATGGCCAAAAAGAAAAAAAATCAATCTTTGGGAGGCTGTCAAAGTTGGCAGCAGTGAAAAAATTTCCACAGCTACCAATGTTGGTAGATTTTGAAAAACTTTCTTTCGGTGAATTATTTGGCCTTGAAATTTGGCATGCATGTAAGTAACTTAAAGGTAATTTTTCGGTAAAACTTTCGTGGTAAAATACAAATTTTTGAGCTCTCAGGAGGCTTTCAAAGTTGGCAACACAAATTTTTCTCACAGCGAATTCAAAAACGACATTTTGATTGGTACCCCACTGTACAAGGAACTAACATCATGCTTAACACGATGGTAATGGATTTAGACCTTGTGTAGTGCAAAAATTCGGCACGAAGTGAAGTCAAAGTTTGATGCTCATGATCCATTGAGCGAAGCTATTTTGTGAGCAGAAAGCGGTGAGCGGTGAGCGGTGAGCAGAAAAGTTAGGATTTTTGGCAGGATTTTTCTTAAAATACATGGGTTTTAGTTTCAAGAATATGCTCATGTACATTAAAATAAGAAGTTTGACTATTTTGGGTTCATAATTTGGTCAATATCGTGGAAAATGAATGAATCTATAACCGTGAAAAAGGAGATTGGTAAATACTAAAAACTTTGGCCTCATGTTGTGGAAGAATATATGAGCCTATAACCGTGGAAATGAATATATTTTTAATTAGTTACAGACATAAGGAATGAAAGAAATTATATATTCTACCCGAATGTACTTAAATCATGCATGTTTTAAATACTTAAAGACTATCTTTTTTAACACTGTACCATCAAAAACATAATTGTTCCAATATAAAGTTGAAGTTTAGGCCATGTTGTTCCCACTCACAAAATAGAAATATGCAATGCGGGGAAGATTGCATATATGATGAACTTAACTTTTTGTTTACAACCTAATTCTCCCTTACCTCGATAGTATTAGAAGTGCAGACTATAAATTGGGAACATATAGAATGAAATCAATGGTAGATACAGAAGAACTATTTATCTAATTAGGTTTAGGGTTAAATCATACATCATTTTTGGTTTTTTATAAGAAAGATGATACCTTGTAAGAGAATATCGGTGATGATAATAATATAGTAGGGGAGTCGTATGTACGACAAGTATTACACGGTGACCCTTTCCGTCTCACCGCCATTTCAGTTAGAAAAGGAATAAGAAGTATAGTAGAACTATTTGTCACACTGTTTTTACAGTGTGACAGTGTGGTAGCAGGTTTTCTAACATGCGTTTGATCTCGTTGTAGCTGAAATTAGGTGCGTGGATAAACTGATCTACTTCAGGAAGCAGATTACAAAGTCGGGTAAAAACATAATACATATGTTTGCAATTTACCCATTGACCACGCTTTCCTAATGACTTTGCTGCCATATCCTTAAAGAAAGGACAATCACAACTTGAAAATTGACCGACAGTGATGAGATACTGGGATGATTTGGATCCTTGACGAGACTCAAATGATACAATTGAACCTAGTGCTGGAGAAGGAAGCAGGGTGGCTTTCAGAATTTTACCATTTATTGAAACCGCTGATGCGTAGCTGTTGGAATGCTTTGTTGTTGGTGCCTTGGAGTTGCGTCGAATGTTCTTCTCAAATCTGCGCTTTGGATACTCGTCTGGGAAAATTGGTGCCGGGAAGTCATCAAAATTCATGAGACCATTGAAATCAGAGAACAACTGGTGCGGTGCAAAGGCCGGTCGTTCAGCCAAGCGAAATCCAGCATGTTCGAGAGCAAACACTTCTTCTTGTGTAAGATTAGTACCAAGCTTTACGGGCCAAATCTCTGGCACAGGCGGTTTAGCAACAACCCACTTGCGCCCAGTGCCCTTCACACAACGCTCAATATCATCATTGCAAAAGAAAAACTACATTTGCTCTACCTTGTTTTTCTTGTATGACATCATCATGCGTGTGTAAGTAGGCGCAGGAGTAGCTTTGTTGTACGGAACTATTTTCGCCACGCATTTTCTTTTTGTGATTGCATGTTGTGCAAAACATGCTTTCGCTGAGGTCTTTGTAAGCCGCGCTATATGCCACTCCTTCTCATTACAAGATGTCTCAAGGACTGTCTTCGTATGATATGGAATTGGGACAGCTGTTGTTGGCTCTTCATGTGGACTGCACTTCAGGTGGATTCAGTTGTACGGCAGGGACAGTCACCTCTTCTGAAGTAAGATCGATTATGGTGGCGTGGGCACCGTAGCGTGTTCTCTTCATGGGTTAAGAGACACTAATTTTGTCAGGGCGATGTGAGTCAAACTCTGATCCTATGGGAATATCTGCCTTCCGCTTTACAGAGAAGAAAACCTCTTCGCCTTCCAAGTGTGGCTCTCTAGTGCAAAATTCCAAAGCGCCTTTCATCTCTTCTAAGGCCGCATGCAACTTCTTCGGATCTCCGGAGCTTTTTGCATTACGTTGGGCAAGTCGAAGACGAAGATCTTCCTTAATAGGTCCCGTGCCTGCACGCTCGCCTTTGGAGAACTGATAATATGCTAGAACTTGCATAAATGCTCGGACATAATCATCCACCGTTGCTACGTAGAGATCATTTCCTCGTTTTCCGGATTGTTGAAGCCACTTGTTGTGCACTGTCTCAGCGAGATTGCAGGAAGGCATTTCCACAAGTTCCTCCTCTGTTAGATCCTGACAAATGGACCAAAACGTTAGCCAGAAAATCACCGTACCAATAACAACTCTAATTTTTTTAAAAAACAAATGTGCAAAGAAGACATCACTTACAAGCTCAAGAAATCCACCCCATTGGCAGTAACGAAAGTACCAAAACGCTAGCCACAGGTCGAGGCGAAGAACACCTTCTTCGGTTGTAGCGCCTGATGACAACCACCATGACCGATGACAAGGTACTTCCTCTCTGCATCTTCCAGCGAATCAACATTCTTGTACTGTTTACATAGAGAGCGGTGCTGCTCTTGTAGGTTGAGTCGAATATCGGCTTTTGTATGCTTCTCCAAAGATTGCGTCCAGTGAAATAGACACGTGCGTTCACGATTTTCCATTGGGGTCTTTGCATCACCGGAGCCGTAGATGATCCTCACTGCATTCCAATTAGCTTGGGCACTGTCTACCATAAATCCTTTAAACAGAGGTTTCAGAATGCCATGTCGTTCTGCAACGACATTCAAGTTCTTCCAAAATACAAGTTGGGCCTCAACATCCTCAGATTGCATGTCACAAACAGCTATGGTCATGACACGACAATATGATGAGTCGTACACATGACAAGCCATCGTGGTCCAACCCTTCACACGCTTGACATGATCAAACATCATCCATGATTTGCACAAATCTCCATCAGATTGCATTCGTCTAACAAGATCAATACCACTACCCGGGCCAACTTCAGACATCTTGAAAACAAATACCTTATCTGATTGAGAATCTTGTCCAGGGAACATGTTATTTTGCAGGTACGTCCATTTGCTGGATCCCCTGAGCTTCGTAATACTGTCCATGACTCCATAGCGCCTGAGGTACCGAAATGATGTGACCTGGTTGCGCAGATTTGGAGATGTCAAGTTCTTGCAAGTCTCGAGGACGGGCAACAACTCCTCAGATGATAGACTTTTCTTAGGCGCACCTTCAGGATTAAGCAGAATAGACGCTACGAAGTCTTTGTCGGCCTCTAAAATAATAGCTGAATTTGTGGCAATGGATGTTCTTTCCACCTGGTCACTCAGTAGGGTCGTAAGATGCTCCACAGACTCCCTGTCTACACCCTTCTTGACTAGATGCTTGTGATGACCAATTTGGATACATGCACGAGACATCGGAGGGGGACTTAAAATGTAGTAAATCTTGGTTGAACAAACGTTCAAACAATTAGGAGGAGTCTGACAGATTTTGCAGACGATTGAAGAATTCTTGGGAGGATTTGAGTCAATTTCAAATCGTAAATACGATGATCCATCCCACTCGGTCTCATTCGCGAGAGTTGGCCTATGAATTCTATCAAGGTACGCGCACTTGTTATTGACACACTGCAGGTGCCCAAGACAAGATGACATTCTAAATGACAGACCCATGTCATTCTGAATGTGGGTTGTGACAGTACGAGTCCATGCATGACCGTCATGACGTTTGTCCATGCCTTGTAATAGCTTGGCTTGTGACTGCGAAGACAACATTGAAGCTGGAGGCAAAACAAAAACAAGATCTCCATCAAAGCTCAGAGGCAAGCAATCCACGGTAGAAACCGGGACCTTTGAAAAATCAACCCTCGACAATATGGACTTTGACCCCTTTCTGGCACCTAGGTTCCTTATACAATCTACTATGGAAGTTGGAGGGGATCTAGATGGTAGATGTAGAGGTTTCACATGAAGGGGTCGATTGTCAAGAGAAGTATCATGTACTGGAGAATCTACATTGACAAGAGATGGAGTAGAATCTGGTTTCTCTAGGTGAACGAGAACAGGGGTGTCTATATCTCAGTCATCACTCAAAATGTGAATTGTTTCAAAACTCGGCTCAACTTTGATTGTCCGAGGACCACTATCCTGTTGGTTGCTTGTAATAGAGACACGAGATGCCAACATTTGGCTGGATGAACTGTGCGTATTATCTCTAACACCGTACATTTTAAAAGTTCTACACTTGAGCAGCCAGGAATTCCCTTCGTTAGAAGTGACGGCTTCCTGACCTATGGTGTGAGTAACAACTCCGGACTCTAAATCACGTACTTCTTCATCAACATAAAGTGACGCCTCCAGTAAATGGAATCTAGAAGAAAGTCGACTCGCACTAACAGAGCAATGACCATTGAAAGACACACGGAACGTAATCGGGATTTCTTGAGCATCATAATGAATCACAACTGTGCCTAGACTACCTACATCAGCAGAGGACATCACGAAAAGTTTTAGAAGTTCAAGTATGAAATGAGAGATTTAAAACAAGCGACCTAATTAGATTTATACTTCGAAATAATCAGTTATTATATTTTGTCAAATTATGGATGAAAAGCATGACAAAGAATATGACATTAATTTGGACAAGTCTAGATCCGTTTTATGCATCGCGCTAGATAGATCACATAATGGAGACTGACAATGTTCAAAATGATGGCGTTCTTGACATAAACAACATCCCCGATCTACTTGACCACAAAATAGATAAATTCCTAGTTGAAAACTGAAATGAGTGAGGTATTTTTAGTGTAAATCAGCGTGTAGTAGTTGAACTTTGGAATGTACATTTATGCACTAAAGTTATTAGTAAGCATGTAAGGTTGGCTTAGCGCGCTTCCAAAAATCTCAACAAAATGTATAAAATAGTGGTAGTGCATGTAATTAAAGTCTCACTAGGTCATAAAGGTTGTGCTTATTAATAATTTCTTATTATGAATACTGATAAATGACAACGGGTGACAGCTAAATAGCTATGATAAGCACTGACAAAATTTACACTCTTGAAAATAGCAATAATGAAGTGTACTGTCGAGATTGGATTAATGTTGATTTTCATGAGCAACATCTTCAATTCACGAATTGCTGAATTTGATAACTTGAGTGAGATGGGAAATTTGGCATATCTCAGATGACTAGGAAGTGTAGCTACCAATCTCTTGTTCCATCGTGTGAGAAGAAGAGGAGGCGTAGAAAGCGAGGTATTTTGTTTTCAAGTCGTAAGGAGTTGCTGAGATCTAGGATGGGAAAGCGAAAGGCATTTTGTAGTCAGTTGGACATTTCCGAAACCGCAAAGGTGTTGTCCTTTAACTCCACCGAGCGTGATAGTGATTGTTCTCTTCAAAACATTGAAGAGAATGAAGGAGAGTCATTATCTCAGGTATTGGTAATAGCGTTGTTGAAAATATTTGACCTGTAGGGTCGGTTACATGCTAGCCCCAATGTTGTCTTTGATTTTCTTCTCAAATGTTACTCCATGCTTTGTACGTGTGTACTATGTGATATCGAAGTACTTTAAGCCTGTCTATTGAACTACTTTCGCGTGGGTTTGTGAGGCAAAAGTTGCGGGAGGAAGCGAAGTACAATGCCACAATATATCGGGTAGTATATCATCTCCACAAACAAGGCCTTCAAGAGAAGAGGTTAGCTTTCGCTATTCATACTCAAATCAGCTACATATTTTCGTCACATTCATAACTAATATAGCATGGCCCTAATCTCAGTACACTGATTTCATTAAATACGTAAATGAAATAGTATTGATCATAGATACTCATTTGCATTTGTGACCTGGGTCACAAGTTTAGGTTGACCTTTCACAGTGAAGCAAGTGTGTGTGTTTTTGAAACCTGAAAAGTCCTTACTCTATCAAGGTCCCAAATGCCATCTTCTCAAAGATATTGAATTGAGTCATATTTGTTGTACAAAGAAAGTCTCTTGTCTTTTGTGAAAAATAGCATACCAACACTAGTCAAACATTTTTACACATTGTCACTCATTGTCGGGCAAGGTACCAAAAAAACTTCTTCTTTTCTACATAAAACCCAGAAAACTTAATATTTTCACTATTTATGATTCCCACAACAATGTGTGGTGTAAACCTTCTTGTTGACCATTCGGATTACAAATCTAAAACATTAAAGTTCACAAAAAATTTAAGTGTGAATTGGCAAATTTTGAACCTCCACTCCTTGCACAATTGTTTTGAATATGCAACACCGGTCTTCTACCTCCAAAGATTGGTGTATAAGGAACTAACATCATGCTCAACAAGATGGTAATGGATTTAGACCTTGTGTAGTGCAAAAATTTGACACCAAGTGAAGTCTGCTAATACAGTTCACTCAGGAAAGATAATGAATAATGGAATTGACTTCAAAGACTATAATATTTCAATCCTTGCGGTCAAAGTTTATGAGTTTTTTGCTGTATGTTACTGAATAAGGCTTAATTGAGATCCTACGGTCAAAACTAGAAGTCAAAGTTTTTGTTTCCTTCTTTGTTCATTGCACTAGAATCCAACAATTTTTGAGTGTTTTGGTGTAATACTATCACGGTACCTTAGGGGTTAAGTTGTGTTGGACGGCCATCTCAACATGTTGGGTTGATCATATTCTTCGAGTGAACGAATGAGGATGAATGATATTTCTCCACGAGGATATTTCGGTTTAGGGTAAACGTCTCTCCACGCCTAGGAATGCTTATCTGCGAAGACGGCTTCATGACCTCTTCTCTTTGTCTCTTGTACTCACAGACTGAAAAGTGATTGCAGTGAAGGTCTCTTGGTGAAGGTCTCTGTGCAAGTTCTTACGCATTCTGTGGGTGTGGCAGGTATCGGGAGGCACGAGCAAGGAAATGGCTGCACCAACAGTACCGTCACCAAGCGTTGAGGTATGAAAACTGACCTTTATTTGAGCTTGCTTGGGGTTGGGGTTTGGAGTATGCAGAAAAAGTGCAGAAATCTTCGCAGCCAATGTTGCGTTTTTCAGCTCGATCCCACAAGTACTCTGTGACTTCGTTGGATTCAATACCTGAAGCCCTCTCGTAACATACCCTAACTCGAACTTTGCGGAATATAACCGACATATTACATACTTCTGGGGCAAGGTGCGAGGTGCCTGTACGAGGTGCGCGGTGCCTGTAATATGTGCGAGGTGCCTGGACTGGTCCAACCGCCGCAACGTCTTGGCGATGAATTTCTGCGCGAGCGCGTGACGGCGCTCCTCAACCTCGTTCCCGTAGGGCCCAGCTTCCCGAACCCCAGGAAGAACTTGCGGTAGCACTGCACGCGCACTCGGATTCGTAGGGAGGGTTTCGGAGTGATGTCTGGTGGGAGCACCACGGAGCACCCCCGGTGCGTCGCGCTCTAGATAGCGAGGATCTGCAAGAGCCATCGCTAGAGCCTCGATCCCGACGGGAAGGAGCGCCTTCCCCAGAGCCTAGATTTTCTCAACGTGCATGAATCAGTTTTTCTAACTGATTCGTTTGTGCGAGGACCTTCCCTGTGAACGAGTGACGCTACTCTAGCCTGCGGTACTCTGAGTAAACATCGGTCCCAACTTTCTTGTCTACCTCTCCCCGAAGTTTTATCTACCTCATCCAACGTCCTGAATTCCTTCCAACTTGAAGACTACCTAGAACATTCCGGCGCGACATGTGCTGGACTTGGTCGGAAGGAGACCTCGTGCACGAGGCCTCCTATTGGACTGTCTCGGTAACTGTCTCGATCCTGTCTGGGTTACGAGTCTCGGTTATTATCTCGGTTATTGTCTTGTTGTTGATGGAGAACAGTTGCCGCGTAGAAACCGCGAATGAACCGTGAATGAACTTAGTAGGCAGTGAACCTCTCGAACCTGGACCATTCGAGTATCAGAACCTGGACCATTCAAGTATCAAAAAATTTATATATGAATTCATTCGAGTATCAGAAATTCATTTGAGTATCAGAACCTGGACCATGCCAGCATCAGAAATGGAAGTTGATAATACAACGAACCTCTCGAACCTGGACATAAGCTGCAGCACGCAGGAGGACTCTCATGTGCATGAGGGCGGCTGAACTCATGAAACCCATGATACTTGTTGTCGAATATTCTGGCCTGACATGCGCGGAAGAAGGTCGGAAGGAGACCTCGTGAACGAGGCCTCCCAATGCACTGTTCCGACTACCTCCTTAGTTGTCCCTGTTGGATATACACAGTACATAAGTAGTACACTAGTCGCAATCTTCAGATACATAACAACTCTATACACAGATATAGAGAGTCGTGTCTTTACAGATGATCTCATGAGACTCTTAGTTGAAATATGATGTAATCCTCATTACATATTCGATACAATTTAATTTTGTACACTTACAATGATTCATATTATTCACTAATAATTTCTACATGGTATCAGAGCGAATCCCGATGAATTTCAGTTTCTAATGTTAAAAGCAAAATTGCTTATAATTTATACCAAAAGAAAATGAATATATATCAACAATCCTACATGGAGATTGAGGCTGGTGAAAAGTATCCGGTCTACAACTTCATTGGAAACAATTTCGATCCTGCTAAAATAGAATTGAAATTCATAAGTAAAATGGAAATTATAGTGATTCAATCTGAATCTTTAATCTTATGAAGAAATTTGAAGTTCATTTTATTAAGCATTAGAAATGACTCACAAAGTTGACATAAGCCACATTACTAAGTTTGATGGCACTTATTTTAACATTTGGCAACATAGATTGAAATTAGTCTTCAAGAGTGAAAAATTATGGTCTGTGGTAAGTGGTAGTGAACCCTTACCTATAGCATCTGATGCAGCAGAAATTGCTGCAGGTGCCCCAGCTTTGCCTGCCACAGGAGCAGGAAGTATTAGCAACTGGGAAGAAAGAGATACAATATCTCTAACCATAATCAACAATTGTCTTGAAAATAGTGTGGTATCACACATTCAATCATGTAGTACATCAAATGAAGCATGGAAAGAATTAAAGAGCGTCTTTGAATCACAGGATGCCGTAACTAAGATGTATCTTAAAGATAAGTTACATACTCTCAAAATGAAAGAAAATGAGAGTATTACTAAACATATTCATGTTTTTAGATCTCACTTGGAGCAATTATCAGCAGCCGGATGTCCAACACAAGATGATGAAGCAATCTTAACTCTTATGAGGAGTTTGCCACCGTCTTATCGATCTTTCATTAGTTCTTTAAGAAGGCAGCCAGGCATTACTCTACAATCATTGATAACAGACTTAATACAAGAGGAAACCTTAATGAAGGATATGAATTTAAACTTGGATAACAAATCAGCCCTATATGTTGGAAGAAAACAATCTTATAATAATAAGAAACAATATTATAACAAAAACTACAATAAATTCTCAAATTCAAATTCAAAAGATGAAAGTTCTTCCCGACCTTTTGAGAAGAAGAAGAATTATTCTGCTGATAAGAAATGCTTCTATTGTAAGAAATCTGGACATCTAATTCAAGATTGTAGAACAAGAATAGCTGTTGAAAAGAGAAAACAGTCAAATATGGTTATAAAACCAAATAGACTTTATGTGGCTGCACTCATAACTAATGAAATATCTACATCTACATGGTATGTAGACTCTGGTGCGACACAACACATGTGTCATGAACCAAATGCCTTCACTAATTATACAAAGTATGAAGAGCAGCAATTTGTATATTTAGGAGATGATAGTACATCTTATAAAATAGAAGGACTCGGTGATGTTACAGTTAGACTTTCAAATGGTATGGAGAAAGTCATACCTGATGTCTTACATGTACCCGGGTTGGCGAAGAATTTATTTTCTGCCAAACAATTAGACAGAGCTGGAGGTGAAATTTGTATCAAATCTGGAATTTCAATATTATTGAATAAATCAGGCCAAACAATTGCAAAATGCAAGTTAAACCCTGACTTATACGAATTGGGTACAACTGTAATCCCAAATAAGAAAATATTAGCTATACCAGCTACAATACAAAGTTTGAGTAAAGCTGACTTATGGCATTTAAGACTAGGCCATATCAATCAATACAGATTAAAACAAATCCAATCAATGTCCAAAGGCATTGATACTTTTGATGTACATAACATGACTTTTTGCAAATCATGTGTTGAGGGCAAACAACACAAAGGCAAATTTCCTAAAGGAGGAGGACAACGAGCTACAGAACTTTTAGGATTAATACATTCTGACATTTGTGGCCCTATGCAAGTAGGTACACATTCTGGATGTAAATATTTTATCACCTTTATAGATGATTTATCTAGATATTGTCACATCTACTTAATGAGACAAAAATCTGAAGCTTTTGATAAATTCATCCTTTACAAGAATTTTGTAGAAAAGCAAACTAACTGCCAAATCAAAATTTTACGGTCTGACCGTGGCGGTGAATACATGTCTCATTCATTTAATAGTTTTTGTAAAGCACAAGGCATTAAACAGGAATTCACTACAGCCTATACACCTCAACAAAATGGTGTATCTGAAAGGAAAAATCGAACTTTAGTGGGCTCAATCCTAGCTATGTTATCTTATGCTACACTACCCAAAATATTTTGGGGCGAAGCACTTCAAACAGCAAATTATTTGCAAAACAGAAGTCCCACTAAAGCTATAACAACAAACAAAACACCTTATGAAATGTGGTTTGGTAGACCACCAAATTTTTCATATTTAAAAATCTTTGGGAGTACAGCTCATATCCTTGTTCAGAAGGAGACTAGACGAAAATTGGACTCCCATTCTATAGAGGCAATTTTTCTAGGATATAGTGAAGAATCAAAGGCTTATCGCCTTATGGACAAACACAATAAGAAAATTGTCATATCTCGAGATGTTATTTTTAATGAAAATGTACATGTTGGAGCAAGTATTCACATCAATGACGATGAAGAAGAATTGATAGATCCTAGTTTATTTAGACCTCTATCTATCACTCCAAGGAAGACACAACCATTACTTCAGCAAATACAACCACAAACATTACCTCAACAAGTACAGCCCCTATCTACTCAACCATTATCAACTCAGTCTTTAAACAGGGACTATCCACAAAGTGACATCAATCCACCTTCTCACAATGACATAATAGAGAATTTTTCACACCTTTCTCTAGATGAGAATACAGCTGATTTACCTCATGATGATGACGAAGTTACTTCTACTGTAAGAGATCCTCCTCCTCCAGTAAGTTCTTCTCGCCCTAAAAGAACCATTAAACCAACCACACGATTATTGGAGTCAATCCAAAGTACATCATCACCTAAACGAGCTTGTCCTTATCACAAGTCTCGCCATCAAGCTAATATGGCTAAGTCAACACATATTTCTTTAGAACCTCCTCAAACCATTACTGAAGCTTTAACTAGACCTGATAGCCATCATTGGCAAGCTGCTATTACAGCTGAATTGCAATCCTTGGAGAAAAATAAAACTTGGAAGCTAACACCTCTTCCACCTGATAGAAAACCAATCAGCTCTAAATGGGTTTTTAAGATTAAAACTCATGCTGATGGCACTATTGATAAATACAAGGCTAGACTTGTAGCACGTGGTTTTACACAAGTACAAGGCATTGACTATATGGAAACATTTTCTCCTGTTGTAAAACTTAACTCTATAAAAGTCTTATTAGCCCTAGCCACTCAATACAATTTAGAAATACATCAATTAGATGTAAAAACCGCTTTTCTTCATGGGTATATTAACGAAGACATATACATGTCTATCCCTGAAGGATTATCAGCCCCTTCAAACCTCGTGTGTAAACTTATTAAATCCTTATATGGACTTAAACAATCATCACGAGCTTGGCACATGCGTTTTGACACTTATCTTATTCAACAAGGCTTTAAAAGATTAGAAGCTGATGCCAACATCTATATTCAACAAGATAATGATGATGGATTTACTATTTTGACAGTCTATGTTGATGACTACATCCTTATCAGTAATCACATCTCACTTATTCACAAAGTTAAAGCAATACTTCACACGACATTTGAAATGACGGATGAAGGTGAAATACATTACATACTTGGCAATTCTATTGTTCGAAATCGGCACGAAGGCTGGACTATCTTACACCAACAAAAATATTTACTTGATAAACTTGAAGAATATAATATGTCAAATTGTAATCCTTTAAGTACACCTATGCAATGTGGCATCCGATTAAGTAAAGATGATTCTCCCTCTACTGTAGAAGAAAAAGCCCTTGTGCGCGCTTATCCATATTCTCAATTGGTGGGTAGCCTCATGCATGCTCAAGTTAACTCAAGACCAGATTGTGCTTATACTATTAATAGTTTGGCCCAATATTTATCAAATCCTGGTCCTACACATATTCAAACTCTCAAAAGAACAATGCGCTACATCAAAGGAACCCTTGCTTTTGGCATCAAATATCAAAAATCACTTAACGGAGACATTCTCCATGGTTTTTCTGATGCTGACTGGGCGGGAGATAAAGATACTCGTAGGTCAACTTCTGGTTATTGTTTTTTATTGGCTACTGGGGTTATTTCATGGGGTAGCAAAAAGCAACAAAGTGTTGCCTTATCCTCAACTGAATCTGAATATATGGCCTTAGCTAAAGCCACAGCTGAAGCAGTCTGGCTACGCAAATTATTATGTGAATTAGGTTTTCCACAGTCAAATCCTACCACTATTTATTGCGACAGCCAAAGTGCAATAGCCTTAAGTGAAAACCCCAAATACCATTCCCGCAGCAAGCATGTGGACACCCAATATCATTTTACAAGAGAAAAGGTTCTTGCTCACGAAATTCAGTTATGTTATGTTTCTACAGCTGACATGACTGCTGATATTTTAACCAAGTCTTTACCTAAAGATAAACATCAGCACTGTATGACCAATTTAGGCATGTGTTTGATTCCAGCTTCAAAGATTCAAGCCTTGACCACTTATACCAAACATTTTGGTTCTTCTTTACACTCTTCCCACTTATGTGGGAGTTACTTACAACCATGTATATATGGTTGCTGCCCTAAACGACTATCACATCCATTATCCACGACGGATGATTTACTCTCTCAATTTTTGTATCCTTTATTGAGTTCTTTTGCCACAACAATCAATCAATCAAGACATTTTGATAAGTCTTGGAGTGGGAGATATCCAAGACAACCTTATTGTTCATTATCCAAGACCAATCAAAGTGCAATGTTTTCAAAAGCTAATCAACGTATACAACCTCACTGCAGTCAACAAACTTGGCGTAAACATATTTCAAACGATTTCAATCATTCAAAAAGCAATCATCAGCAACACTTATCTAAGACAAAAGTTTGCCACTTTTATAAAGAATGTGGACATATACAGAGGTCTTGTCTACTGGACAAACATGATAACAAAGAAGCAAATTTTCAAACAAGTCAACATCAAAGACACTCTGTAAGCTCATATCCATCAAGTAGAAAATTCATTAAGCCAAGAAAGCACAAGCAAGTTATGTGTGGACAACACTTACCTCGCAACGAGCATCTTCATAAAGGTCAAACTTCATTACTTCGACCTGACATGATCAAATGTCAGGCACTCAGCTTCAACAAAGCACCTGCAGCAAACAACTCAAGAGAAACAAAAGTTACTCAATTGATTCAAAGTGTCAACCAAAACCTTAACGAAGCTACGTACAGAATGCGTGTACTAACCAGGTACCTCAATCTCAAAGAGCAATGGGCAGTTGTCGCAGAAGCAAGGCAACAACATACTGATCACGCAGCTGGTGTCGCGGGCGAGGAAGCAAACCGTGGAACTGGTTATGAGTTTCCTCATCGTCACCTCAAGTTGTCTCGTGCGCATGCTGACGGCCGCCGCCATGATCCACCACCTGGAGGAAAAACAGGTCTCTCCCAAGATCTGCAACATCGTCTCTCACACTACGGAGCAACGAAACACAAACACACACTTCAAGTTGCATATCGCACCAAGTTGCACGGCGCACCAAGGTGCACAGAGACAGGACGTCGCCACCGCCGCGCGAGAGGAACAAACACAGCGCCGCAAGAAGAAAGAGCTTCTGAAAACCCTAAGCGACGTTGACAAGATCAGTAGCAGAATGGATGAAACATGGATGGATGATACATCGAGACTAGTGTCCTAGTGGGAGTGTTGGATATACACAGTACATAAGTAGTACACTAGTCGCAATCTTCAGATACATAACAACTCTATACACAGATATAGAGAGTCGTGTCTTTACAGATGATCTCATGAGACTCTTAGTTGAAATATGATGTAATCCTCATTACATATTCGATACAATTTAATTTTGTACACTTACAATGATTCATATTATTCACTAATAATTTCTACAGTCCTGACTACCTCCTTAGTTACTCCCTCTCTCTCTATGCCTCTCCAACCGAATGATGGATATCCTAATTGTGACCCTAATATCCATAGACCTCCTTCACAAACACCGGCATTGAACTGGATGGACACGGATTGGTTGAAACCGATGTATTCGGTGATGATGTGCGGTAGGGTGGGTGGACGTCTATAGCTTCGGTATGGTCTTCTACGAGATTCTCACCGGGAACTCCCCGTTCCATGATCTGACATGAAGATAGTGCTTGAGGGGCTGCGACCTTCACTTCCAGATGATTGTCCACCGCCATTGAGAGCTCCGACCAACGTTCGAGGAGGTTCATGGCCGTCTCCTAGCGTTTGTTGCCGTGATACTAGAGACCAATATCATCGAAACTCAGAAGGTTCAAGGAGCTGAATACTTAGCATGTGTAATCACAAGGTACTATTTCTTCCTATCCTCATTCATTTACTGTTGCAATCTGAATGTTGAGCTTAGTCATAGTTGATTATGTAATAGAACAGAATTTTGTATATGTGCGCAGAGCACTGATGCCATTTGTGAGAATTTGGAAGTTTTTTCTCTCCCTCTGTGTGAACGGCAGCTTCAAATCGACAACAAACTGCATCAGTTTTTTAGCTTCTGAATGGGGCCACTCATCAAAATGTTGGAGTATCTCCTTCCAATCCGCATGATCCACACAGAGGTTCACTCACAAGTGTGCAAATCATTTATCTTGTGACTTCAGTAATTATGTGCTGAATCCACTCAATGCTTTCATGTGTTCAACTTTTTGGATACACTATCTTCATGTGCAGTGGATGCACTATCTTCAAGTGCAATTTACTTGTCATCCGCTTTGAAGACCTGTGAAGAAGCGGATGACGAAGATGCACTATCTTCATGTGCAGAATCATGAAGCCGATGATTCACTGATCTTCATCCACTCAACGAATATTCTGGGCAGAATAATGAGTTGTATCATGAATTGAATCATGAGCTATCATGAGCTGAATCAGGCCGGACTGAATTATGAACAAGGCAGCAAATGAAAGAGAAAGTAACCCTCGACAAGCAGCAGCGCCGTCGCGGTCACTGTGTCGAAGGGGCTCATGATGAGGCGTAACGTGATGTTGAGGACCAAGGCTGGGCCGGGCACGATATTGATGATCACCATGATGAGCTCGTCATGCACACCGCCCACAACTTGCGTCGCGTACGAAAGTTCACTGCGGGGCTAGCTCGTAGCTCCGCGAATGCATGCACTGACGACTTCATTACTCGATGAGACCTTTCAGTATGTGCAGAGCGAGCATGTCACATTTGCATAGCTGCAGCACGTACTTGTGGTTGGAATGAGACCTCGTGCACGAGGTCTCCATTTGCACGTCCCGATTATTGTAGAGCAATTATAGACTTCCTTTCCTACTGTTCCAACTACCCTGCTCTCCTCCTGTCCCGACTCCCAACTACGACCCCCTACTCCCGACTACCATCCATTCCTGTCTCAATTACCTCTCCATTTTACTCCCACTCTCTCTATGCCTCTCCTTCTTCATGATTACAATCCTTTCTGTGACCTTATCCATAGACCTAGGACTGCACTGTCACCGTCATTAACTTGGAAAGACACGGACTGGTTGAGACCGATGTACTCGATGATGAGCTGCAGCAGGGTTCCTATATTAGTGGATGAGTCCCAATCCTGATCCCGTGTAGTTGTTCCTTCTGTCCCGACATGACTCGAAGAAGTTCGGTAGGAGACCTCGTGCACGAGGCCTCCTACTGCAGTGTCCCGATTGTTGCGTTCACATTTCAAAACTCCTCTCCTCTTGTCCCTACTACCTGTCCCGACTACCTATCTCGACTAAGCTGACTACGATTTACTGGTGTATTACCACGAAGGTTGTTCCTCGGTAGAGGCCCCTACCTGAACTCTTGGTGATAGTTGTTGGTGCATGAGTCCCAATGTTGCTGCATGAGTCCCAATGCTGATCCCCTGCAGTTGTTCGGGTTCGCGACTCTCTAAACCGACCTCCATCTCGCGTCCCGAACACCTTCCGTCCTCCTATCCCGACATGACCTGGAAATGGTCGGAAGGAGACCTCGTGCACGAGGCCTCTTGCATGTTGGTGCATGTTGGTGCATGAGTCCTGATATTGGTGGATGAGTCCTAGTGCTGATCCCCTGCAGTTGTTGCTCCTGTCCCGACATGACTCGAAGAAGGTCGTTAGGAGACCTCGTGGACGAGGCCTCCTACTGCTGTGTTCCGATTACTGTGTTCACATTTTGGTCTTCCCCTCCTCTTGTCCCGACTACCTGTCATGACTACGTCTTACGACGTCACTGATCACGGTTTACTACCTCAAAGGTTGATCCTCTGGCCGACTACCTGTTACGACTTCATTGATCACGGTTTATTGGTTTACTACCTCGAAGGTTGTTCCTCGGGAGAGGCCCCTGCCTGAACTCCTGGTGATAGTGGTTGGTGCAAGAGTATTGATGGTACTGTTGTTCCCATGACGTGATGTCCAATTGATCGGGGATGCAGTTGTTCGGGATCGCGACGTTGTCGTGGTGTCGTTGGATTGGACTCCCGGCGAGCACCGTAAATGGGAATTAATTTTCAGTTAGGAATATTGAGCTAGGCAGCTCGAGGCAATTTTTTTGGCTTTCCATATATTCCGAACACTCTTATATTTTTTAAGAAAAGGTCAATATTGATGATGGACTGAAGCCTCGTGGGCGAGGGCTTATTTATTGCATTAAGTGTTCCTTGTTTAGCAGAATGGTCAAATACTAAATTATGGCAAGACAAGCGCAGTTCATTAAATCATTGTGGTCTTTGGCACCAGGAAGCAACTCAAAGTCCAAAAATTCAGTGGCAGAGAGTTCAAGAGTTGCCAAATACTAAAGCCTATTCTCTCCGATATGTTTGCTAATTATTGTGGGCACGGCAAGATGATTTTGGCGAAGCGGGCAAAGCGGGCGAAGATCTTCGGGACAACATGTTGGAAAGTTTACCAATGGTGACTACTACACCGAGTAATGAGGTGAATTCGATGCTCTAAAATTCTAGAATGATTGGTACTATCATGCTCAAATCTGTCAGAGCTAAATATTCATGTAGAAATTTTGAGTTTTAAATTTTTTAGTTGTATTAGGCAGCTGCAGCAGTCCGATCACAAGTGACCTCGCATACGAGGCTTCTCAAATTCTTTCATTGTGGCTTGATTAGAGTGGCACTGCTAAGTTAATTCACTACCATCATGTAATTTTGCAATGTTGTATACCTGGTTGTTAGGGAGAAAGAGGCCTCGTACACGAGGCCTCTCTTAAAGATGACAAAGTTGATATTATATATAGTTCATGTATTTTGACTCTGGATATAAGTTCATGTGGATGGTGGAATATGGAATGGATAACATAACTTTTAGGAATATATTTTCTAAATACTGTATCGTTTGTTTGATATTAGGGAGAACAAGATGACACTCACGATGTCGATGATCATAATGACAGTCCCCGTATTCAGGTTAGCCACTTCCTCTATTTCTTCCTCGCAAGACCTGGGATTTATCATTCCTTGTGATATTTATGCTAAGTTATCCATATTGCCTTTTGTAGAACGATCCCACGAGCGATTCTGAGGATTCGTCACCAATGTGTCCGGATGGATTGATTAGTTCCTTCGAGGGTGAAAGAGCAAGACGACTTCATCAGAAGTCTAATTTCGTGACCGTTCTGGAGAGCATGCGCGTTACGAAGGGTCATTTTTATGTGCCACTTTGCAGGATGATTGCCCTTCCTCGCGTTTGGCAGATTCAAGAGATTGATGTGTGTGCGTTGTAGAAGAGATTTGAAGGCGGTTTTATTGATGGAGATCGTGCATTCTACATATCCATCTATGATGACAAAGAAATGACACGTGATTTTACCCCTCTTATAACGTCAACGTGGGACTCACATTGGATTGCAGCAAATGATAAGTTTGAGGAGATGTTGAGCTCTACTCCAGAGTTAGCTGCATTTAGTGGCAAAATGTTTTTTGTTTGGGACGGAAATCATAGGTACAATGGGTGATGGCGTTTCATTTCAGAACAGCATGGCAATGACCCAAATTGGCACTATGATGTCCAGTGTATTGTATTGAATCCAACAGGGCGGATATCCGTGTTGCTGAACTGTATGCACGATGTCAACTGGTACATACTCTAGCACTTATCCTTTCTCTTATGAAATCATTCACATCTTTTTTGTTAGTTAGAGGTAACAAGAGTTTATTAAAATCGTGTGCCCATTCAGGTCAACACAGAATGATTTTGTGAAGACAAGCCTTCCTGCAAAACTCCAGCGTATACGATTTTATGGTGGTCTGAAGTTAGAAGATTTCAAGGATCTCTTGACAGTTGAGGAATTCAAGACCTGCATGAAAGTTCGGCAATCCCGTGCAGCATGGTTTCCATTAACAGTTGATGTTTTTATATCGTTCTTATATCGGGTAGGATTTAGCACGCGCTAAATATTTGTAATTTTTGACTTTGTAACCACGTTTGAGTTTGTTTCATATACTAATATTTTGAAACATGATCACAGCAAGATATTTCTCGAGCTTCTGATGAAACGGCCATTGAATACGAAAAGAGGACATCAGTGGAGGAGAGAAGTGCTGAAGGAGTGTGGAAGGTAATGAGCGATGTTGCTGCCAATACCGTGAAGGCAATTAAGGGCAAGGACTTTCAAAAGTACCTTGCGGTCGCCAATCCCAAGAACGGCGAGGACTTCTTTGATGAGGTAAACAATAATGAACATAAATTTTTTGACAAATAAATCTTGATTAGAATTTATTAAAATCTTTTTTGTTGATACATAGTGATTTTATTTTAACTTCATTACTTTTGGCAGATCAATTTTCATTTCAGTCACTTTAAAAAGACTGAAATGACCATTGAAAAGTTACAAAAGGTGGCAACGGCAGCGGTGGAGCCTCGTTTCAAAGCAAGGTGGCTGCATTTTTGGAACTCTCAAGCAATGGTGAGATCAGCATTCTGCTTTCCAGCTTCGCAAATCAAAGATGGCGCTCTTGATTCCTTTCTCAATCATGCAACTTTTTGTGCACAGGTATTGAAATTAATTATCAGTTTCTAATGAATTATGTGATAGTTTTTTCATTTTGTTTATTACATATGAGTCCTGACTTTTCAATTTATCCTAAATTTATCCTCTAGCTGGTATCATGAATTTATTGCTCATTTCGACGAAATTTGTGCAACGGGTACTATTTCAGTGAATTGGGACGCTTCCACAAATATTGAAAAACCCTCCGAATATATGGAAAATTGGCGCATGGTTTTATGGGAGAAGGCGTATATGGTCATTGTGCATACAGGGTTAAAACCACCATTTCAGAAGAATACAAAGTTTGATGTGTTGCCTGGAGCTAACCTCGCCATCAAGCGACTCCTATACATGTATGTCTCTTATGACTATCCTAGTTCATTGTAGTTTTAATATCTTATTATTCTAAGTCGCTCATTCAAGTCAGATTTCTTCTCTTCAGGTACATTGTGAGAGAGCTGATACCTCAAAATGCTCTCCAATAACCTCTATGCCCTTCATTTCTGTCAACGTGGATTCAGCCTTCATCAGACTTGTTTATCGAGCTTTAGAAGAAGAGGTATTCCACTCAAGTATTACACGGTGGTGGCTGGTACTTGGAATGCTCTGCCAACTTTGTTCCAGATGCAGAGAAAGACCTCTTTAAAGGTCTTGTAGATTTTTCAGAACTTCCCACGTCAACAGCATTGGAAGTGCCAGAGGTTGAAATTGTGGAGCAGTCGTCATCTCCACCAGCTCTAGTCCAAGAGGAGACGTCGGGAAAGAAGAAGCGACTTTCGAAGGCTGAGAAGGAAAAGCTTATCAAAGATACAGAGGTTGCGAAGAAGGCTGAGATAGATGCAATAGTTGCAGCCGCCCTTGCTGAGAGAGATACATTGAATATTTCTTTCATGCCAAAGACATCGGATATGCCTAGGAACAAGGTCGAGACATGGAACTCTCCTCCAATAATGGCGTCCTCTCAAACCGCAGGATCGAGCCATGTTGAAGTTATAAGGATGGAAGTGCAACAACGTAAGAAGCGCCAATTTCTATATTTTTAGTCATCCGTTGCTCCACTGCCAACTGTCGCATCAGAGTGTTTCATCAAAAACACATCACTGTTTTCTACCATGCAGTCTCTTTCAGAGATTGGAGGTCCACCGCAGCTTTGGGAGGAGCTGCATCAGTTTATTTCAAAGGTAAGACTTTGTTACCCTTCCTGATTTTATTTTCTGCAGAATCACATTTACTCAGTTGTTTTACAATCATTGGTTTTTTTGCTTGTAGGTTGGTGCAGGTAGATCGCGATCTGTTTCAAACAAAAATTGCAAACACAACGGATTGGATCTTGTAGTGGCTGACATTCCTGAGAGTTTGCCAGTTCTTGGGATTTCTCAATCCATTGATGTCATCCCTCCATGGAATTCGAGGCCGGAGAGTTATATTGATACGATTTTTGAGTTCGCTGACAACTATCTTCATGACAACGCTGCGTTGCTTCTACTTCATCCAAATGATAGGGAATTACAACTTGAGATCGATGATTGTGCTTCTACGTACAACTTCAAAGTCCTCATCGGCTGGTGGGCTTTGAATGAGCTTCCACTAGCTTTGCCTTGAGATCCTTCTACAACAGTAAGCTCTATGCATATTGTCCTCATAGTTCTGAGCTATAGTCTTGAACATCCCCAATGTCTATCTAATCCATAATATCTTGTATTGTTATTTCTCAGGGGACGCGTTTTTGTGTTTAGTTGTTTGTTCGTGACGCTCCCGTCGTCTCGACATTCTCAGTTCGCTCTCCACTTCGAGAGCTCGACATCTTGTTCAATCCGGTGAACGTTGCATCACAGCTCATGCATGGCAACTCACCATGGCGGGGGGCTCGGGAGAAAGCGTTTGATCTCATGAAGACAGTTCTTGAATCCCTCACAGAAGTTGGGGACATTGTTTTAGATTGGAATGCCTCTACGGGTAAGCATTTGTTTAATATTATTGAATACTTAACTTTTTCATATAACTCACAATTTTTTTATCTTTTCTAACGCTATGTATTTTTTAGGACCAACTATTCGGGTGTGTCAATCATTGGGCCGTCACATATTGGCCTTTGAAGAAGACTCCGAGATTTTCCAAGCCTTACTCCCACCACTAATTCCAAAGGCAAACGCGAAATTGGTAATGGAGAATAGGAAGAATGTGCGACGTACTCAAGGAGAACCACCACAGAAGAAACAAAAAAGTAGTAGTATTCCTTCTTGTAAGTAAGTTCAACGCATTCTTTTGTTTTCATCGTTGTTAACAAAATATGTGTACAGTTTTATTTGAACCTGAAACCTCATTGTTTCTCTATTTCTTTTGCAGAGCTATGCCGTTACCTTTATCTCCAGATTCTTCTTTTTCTCTCCCTATTTGGGCTCGAAGAACTGTAGAGATACAATCAACTATGAAATCTCCTCCCCCAACACGTCAGGGACGGAGGTATCACAAAGATGTTATCCGTTATATGGATACAGAGGCAGAGGTTGGTAATGGATACGAGGGTATTCAGATGATACGAAGTAGTTGTTTGGTGTATTAATTTTCATTTCTGATTCAGTTAGATCTTATCTGATAGTCAAAATAGGGTCTACCGAAGTTGGATATTGATCTTGTATTGGTTTTAATTGTTCCAGAACAATTTTATATTGAAACGTGCCCTTTAGTTTGTTTCCATCTTATTTGGTATTTGGATACAAAAAAATACTACACTTGAATCAAATCTTTCAACTTACTTGAATTTGTAACTGCGTACGAATTTGTGAAATAGATATGTATTCTACTCTTCTAGCTAAGTATGCAATTCAAGGCTACACATAATCTGCAATGGCAGATGTTAAAAATTGAAGTATTGGTTGTTATCCTACGATACATCGAGTAATGAATTAGAATTTAGTACCACATAGAATGCAAGAGTGAATGATAGAATGTCCAGTGTATGACGCACGGAATATTGCTAGGACCCTAAATCGTACATTTTAAAATACATTCAAAGAAAATAAATGAGTTAATTTGTGATGAGCAAATAGATACATGACTTCTTAAATACAAAATATCAAAACTAAAAATGGGCAGATAAACCAAGAAAAGGTAGTTCTTTAAGACTTGTATAATAATTGTACAATACATATACAATCTTGAATTTGTAAACCCTAAACCCTAAACCCTAAATTCTAAGTTTCTAAATCAATGTTCAAATACAATATAGTCTCTAGTACATGCTAACACATCAAACTGTGGTTTTTCCTAATAATAAGACAGCGAGGCCTTTCATCCACGGCCATAGGTCATTTCATGAAATTATAATGATCCACCCTTATCTTTTAAACCAATGTTTCAATTATAGTGTATAATAATCCACGGCCATAGATCCTCTCCCAAGCTAAAAACTATTTCTTAACCACGTAAACTTAACCCTAAACTCACATTTTTCTGCTCAAACCCATTTTTTTTCTCCTCACTGCTCACCGCTCACCACTCACTGCTCACAAAATAGCATTCCCCATGATCCATTGTACACAGGGAAGAAAATGAACCATTTGTTTGACTTTAAGCACTATAATCTTTCAATCCGTGCGGTCAAACTTTATGAAATTTTGAGAGTATGTAAGTAAATAAGTCTCAAATGAGATCCTTTCGTCAAAACTAGAAATTGAATTTTTTTGTTTCCTTCTTTGTTTATTGCACTAGAATTCAACAATTTTGAAGTGTTTTTGGTGTGAAACTATCACGGTTCCTTCGGGGTTAAAATGGACCTCCAAATGAATGATGATAGTTGAGGAATCTTCAATCCAAAAGTGTATGTTTTGCAAACTTTTCATATTTTTTTGTTTCCGTAGATTATAACACGCGCGCGTATTTTTGGTTCCACGAAGATTTTTAAGGGTTAAAGTAGTGAAGAGCTTCGTAGTTTGTATTTACCTCATGCATTGATAGCTCCTTCAATTATCAAGATGACTCTAGTAAATGTATATTGTAACCTCTAAAGGACAGAGCCTATGATCGTGGCATCAATCTCAATTTCTATTCCACTCTGTGCTCTATTTCTTCATTAAATTTAGGTGGAAATTTTTCATTTTATTTTTCACAGATGAGATCACATGCCTTGCTTATGATACAAAAAATTTGGTGAAAGTTTATAATTATTGTGATTTTCCAAAGAAAAAGAGAAGAAATTCATTTCAAATACAACGTATGCTTAAAAATTCTGAAAATTTCACCCAAGGTGCACATTACAGTGCCAAAACATGGGGTGTAGATGAAACTTCCGTGTTCAGCTAAAATTAGCAAATCGGTCAACCATGGTTATAGGCCCAAAGTTCAAATTCCAATATCTTATTCAATTTTTTGTATTTTAAATTCTTTAAATTGGAATGGAGACTAGACTTCATAAGCTTTGTTTCATTTGTTGGACTCAAATTCAAGAAGTATCATTTGAATGACTCAAATTCTTGAGCTAGGAAGTTTCTAAAATACACTACATTGAGATCCATGTCACAAAGATTTTCTTCTCAAGATAAAACATGACTACCTCAATGACAGCAAGTTTCATCATCATCTATTACTTACACATTCAATGAATTCTCCAAAAAAGAATTGGATGGAAAAGATCCTTCACATTTATTATCATCCTTGAAATGTCATCCGAGAAGCCAACCTCTGGCTCTTTGGATATTCCAGGGTTAGGGATGTAGAGCCTGAATAGATGGTACTCTAAAGGATATTGCAGCAACCTTGTAATCTGCTTTGGACCTCTTTAACCTCTAAAATTCTAAAATTCCCCTCGAGGGACTATTGAAGGTTTGGGCATGTTCCTACATAGTCAATTTAGAATGTTGTTCTTTGTTTTTTTTACTATAGATGGACATTACCAAAATCTTTATGCAAGTATAGAATTAGAGATCTTAACTTTTTTTACCTTTTATTTTTCCTACTACAAGAGGTGGTGTAAACCTATCAACCATTTGGATTCTCATTCTATAACATACTTAGTGCACAAAAAATAAACATGAATTGGCAATTTTTGAACCTCCACTTCTTGCACAATTGTTTTGAATATTCTACACCCCTTCATACTTCTAAAAATTGGTGTACAAGGAACTAACATCATGCTTAAGTTAATGGTATAATATTTAGTCCTTGTGAAGTGCAAAAATTTGAAATCAAGTGAAGTCAAGTCTGTTGATCCACTCAACGTAGGGAAGAAAATGAATTGTTTTATCTACTTCAAACTCTATAATCATTTGATGCGGGCGGTCAAAATGTATGAAATTTTGTGATTATGTTATTTAGTAAGTCTTAATTGACATCCTACACTTTTGAGAAACCTAAAATAAAAGTTTTAGTTTTCTTCCTTACTCATTGCACTAGAATCAACAATTTTGAAGTGGTTTTGGTGGAAAACTGTCACAAAATTTGGGGGTTAAGCAATTTAATCCCTAATAGACCAAATGTCCCAAAATGGGGTTTTTAAGAACCTGGGCAGGTTCTTGTGGTGTCAATTTTCAACAAATCCTCTTTTAGAGTTTTAGAATAGATGGATATTTCTAAAAGCTCAATAGGAGTTTCAATTCTTTCTCATCGCACATTTGATGAAGAAGTTATGATATCCAAAGCAATTTCAGTGGAAGATCAGGTGGTTTGAATAGTTTTCCAAGTGATTTAGCAAAAGTTGAGATTTTGTTTACAACAAAACAATGTATGGTCCTTTGAGATTGTACGAAAAAGAAACACTTTGTGTAGTGCAAAAAATTAAATCTAAGAGGAGTCAAGGTTTCAGGTAGTGTTGCTGAAAAACATTAATTCTTCCTGCTAAATACACTGGAAAAATATTTAGACTCTGTACCTTTCATTTATTTTTCTTTCTTTCTATCCTAAGAAATCATGATAATTTTGATTAGGATTCTATATGAAACTAAGATCACAAACAAATAGAGTGTCTTTTGTGTGAATTTTGGACTCCTTCTTCATGCACAATTGTTTTGGATATGTGAAACACTTTAAACATACCCAAGTTTTTTTGGACAAGTACCTTACATCAAATAGATTGTGACGAGGAAGAGTGACATCTTTGCATAGTGCAAACTTATTATTCAATCAAAAATCAAATACACCAGATAAATCTAGAAACCTCTTTGGGTCATTGAACTTAGAAACTAAACCATAAAATGAGGGTGTAAAAAGGCCATTAAACATGCTTTAAATGTTATAGACTTCCAACATGTGTAGCCGAAAATCTATATAAATAAATTGATATGCTCTTCTAGTAGTATACAAAAATATCCAATGAATAGATGTGGAATGGCATTATTATTTGAAATATGACTATTTGTCATTATGTCAAATTGACTATCCTCATGATTATTTTGAAGTTCTATTTTCATGAATATAGAAGTGGTCCTTTAGGGCTTAGTCTTCAAAGGACCACGTACCTAACTACTATTTTTAATGATTCAAATGAGTTCTTTACAAATAATATCACTCTCATCTTACCGTTTTTTTGAAAACTTCTTTGATTAAACCCTCAAGCATTATAAGGTGCCAGTTGTAGCCACAGTATTCTACAAGGTTGAAACGACCTTCAAATCAAAGATGTTAGTTGAAGAATCTTCTATCTTAAGGTGTAAGTTTTGATGAACTTCAATACATTTTTTGTATTTATAGATTAATATATGTGCCTGTACATATGGTTCCCAATTGACGTTTAAGGATTGAACATCTACAGGATTGTATAATGAATATGCTCCACTAATCTTTGATAAATTATTTTGTGAACTCACCTAGAGATAAAATGAGATGTGTGTTGGTTCCAATTCATACACCGTTGATTCACTTGTGGTAGAAAAGAGTTTCATGGTCTAGTGAGTCAATTTGGTAACCTAATTGCTAATTTCAGTAGCTCTACCCCAACATCTACAAGACATCTACATCATCTCTTATTATAAGTATATCGAGTTTTATTATACAAGTTGAAGGTTGAAGCCTTTCTCATATGCTGGATGAGGACTTATGAGCATATATGGACTTGAATACAAATCATATGTTCATATTCTCCATTACCCTCTCTAAATTAAACCCTAAAGTTCCTTGACAATTTCTGGCAAAAACTAGTCCAAAACTGCCATTGTCAAACATGGCCGCAATAATCACATTTTTCATAAGAATTCTCAACTTTAAACCGTAAGATCTAAAAATAGATTCATGTATAACAATCCTGTTAAATTATGGTTGCAATCCACCGCACAGATGTGAAGATTATAGTGTTTGAAGTGCAAGAAATAGTTTTTTTTCCCTCTTGCCCGTCAAAGTCAGCTCACTTTGACTAAGCATATCTTCTAGTATTTACACTACATTGTGTTGGAGACCATTACCAATGCAAAGAATATGATGTTAGCTAAGTGTGTGCAAAATTTGAGGTCATTTCGAGGGGTACATCATGCTCAAATAAATACTTTAGTGAAAGAGGGTATAAAACAACACAAATGACTACAAATGAAGTGAGAAATTATTTGCTACTTACAAATTTACAAATTTGAAAATCCGTACGGTTGAAATATGGAATTTAATTTTTTACATATTTTAGAGAAAAATTATCTAAAATGGGTAAAATCTCTCATTTTAATGAATTTATAGAATTATTCAAATATTATAGGTGAGGGCAGGGCTTCAAAATGGAGACCCTTCAAGAAATGAAGGGCCACGTCATTCACCCACTCCCCTGTGCAAGACCCGCGCAACTCCTCGGGGGTAGGCCGCCACTACAGGGCGGCGTTTTCTTTTCACACGTGCCATCTCTTTCATTACCCGGGCCCCGCCACAGCCCCTGCCATGCGCTGCTTGCCATGAGCTGCCAGACCCGCCGCAAGGCACTTCATGTTATTTTTTTTTAATTTCAATTTATTGCTTTTCTTGGACTTCGTGGGGTCTTCCCTTCTACCATTCTTCACCTTGATTTGGGCTGCCCCACCCTCCATCCTCCCTTTGTACCCCTACTTCATGTCCTTCTCACACATGTGTTTCATTGGTTCCTAGGGGTTCCCAAGGGTGCCCGGGTTCCCAAGGGTGCCCAGGTTCCCAGCATCCCCATTTTTTTCAAACCGTATATCCAAAAAAAAAACAAATACCTCCACGAAGCTTATATCAGGGGCGATCTAGAATAAATAAAAAAATTAAAAAGGATTTTTTTCGAATTTTAGGAACCTGCCCAAAATCTCAAAATCCCCCCGAAGGAGACTCTGGTCCTTCAGGAGTTAAGTGTAGCCAGAAACCCTGCATTTTACTAAAGAAAAGACTCTCTACATGCGATCTAGATCCAGATCAAACTCACCATTCTTAGATAGACTCTCCACCCATTTTCTGGGATTCTCTCCCATTCCCTGCATATGCTTTCCCATAGCCTTCAGAGCCAAAGGAAGGAAATGCCGACCACTTTTTCCAACTCTTGTATAATGGCATTCATAGAAACAACGTCGGATGCATTCCTCATCGTCACCGCCTTGGGAACGGAAGTCTGGTGCGGCGTGATACAGGAAGAGCCGCCTTGCATCCTCCTCCTCTAGCTCCGGCATTTCAAAGCAATCGCTTCTCTTGATTCTCAACAAAAGAAGTACTTCGATGCAGCGAGCAGTGACCATCACAACGCTGCCCTTGCCGTACCGTGCCTGCTCAACGTAAACCATGGCCTCCTCCTTTGACTCGGGCCGCACATCGTCCACGGCTAAGAACACCTTCTCTCCAGTAATACGGGTTCTAACATATTCGGTAACCTACAATACTCCCAATACCATGTCAGACAAATATGTCAGTTCTTCTTCTCATACAAGTCTCATGTGAAATGAGACCATTCCGTGCTACCTACCAGCTGCATTGGTGGCAAAGGTCCGAGTGTACCATACTGATTTCACCAATCATGGTGCAAACGAAAGACTCTATCTCACCGTGTTCCACATTTTCACAGAGCGAAAGTACGTTTGTGCAGCAAGCAAGGATCGAGTCAATTCCCAATCTTATACCCATTTCAAGCTAACAAGAAAATGGCTCATCAAACATGCAAAACATATATACTCCAAGCACCGTCGAGCATAAAAGGTGGTTGTCATTGGAGCCACACCTTCCAGCCACCGGCAGAGGACAACGAGCCATGGTTTACATCCGTCAACTTCTGCACAACCTTCTTTTGCAGCTCGATCTCAGATAATCTCCCCAATTCGGCATGGCAGACCCTTCCCTAAAACCTCTTGTACAACTCGCAACACAGCTCTTTACAGAAAGTGGTCTTTCCCATCCCTCCCGTGCCGTACACGCCCACCACTCGGGCACCATTTGATGAAGCTCTAGTTTTTGATATCATTTCAATAAGAGTCTGAAGCCCATCGACGAACAATTAGCCCCTCTAAACTGATTCAGACTCTTTCACATCAACAATGTCCAAGTGAATATTCGCCAGGTGAAATCAAGTAGGTCGCATCCACCACAATGGATCGGACTAGAACCAACCCATGTGCATCAATCGCACCATATTCACGGCGTGTCTGATTGCGACAGCATAAGGAGTGTTAAAAACAATCAAAGTTGCTCACAACAAAACCGTCTCTTACCGAGCATATCCGTCCTCTTGCTTGGGTGCCGGGATCACTGGCCATATTCGGAGGGGGAAGCAGACCACGGACTGCACTCACAACCCGATCAATCAACCCAGCTTGCCGTGATGACCGCTCGTACTCGATCCCATTTGAAGGGCCCAGCACCTTCATTGCATCCTTCCATTTCTGTGAACGCAGCTCTCCTCTCTCTCTCGCCGCTTTCCACTGTGCCTGCGTTTCAGCGCTTCTCAACTCATCCATCTCTTTCATCTTCTCAACCATTTCCAAATTCTCCATCTCTTCCCACCTCTTCTGCCACCTCTCGACGTTCTCATCCTTCCTACACTCTTCTCGCGTCAACCCCAAGTACACCGGAAGAATATCAACAGCTGGACGCTTCTCCTTCCGACTTTTCTCCTGCGCTTCCACGAAAGCCGCTAGCTCTAGCATTGGCCACTTCGTCTTCGTGAAGAAGGCCTCGGACAGAATCAACACTGCAACGCGACACTGCCTTGCAGCACAGATTATGAGCTCCGGAAACCTCTTCACCTTTGGTAAAATATCTTCTCGTTCGTCGAAGAACGGATTGTACCCCCACCTTTCCAACTCTCTACACAGCAGCTCCGTGAAGTCTTTCTCCTGCCCGCTGTGGCTCAGGAATATTTCGTGTTTCGCTTCTAACACCGGCTCACTGGCACTAGCATCGGTCACACAGTCAATGACTTTCCAGCTACAAATCAGAATGGCACGCACAAACTTCAAGTATCTGAAGATCAGGAATTCCGGTTCAAACATGTTTCTACCAACTGGTTCCCAGCATTCCATGATCCCTTTTGCAACCCAATTCTAGGTTTTCCAAATACAGACTTGACGGAGACAAAGGTGTGGTCTCGAAACTAAAAGGCTGATATAGACACCAACCGACAGATCCAGCACAATCCTCTATCGAGTTGTAGCTCACCTTGTCTCATCCCCATCACTTGAAGAGGGATCGGATTCAACGTCCATCATGTCCAATATCTCCTACAGAAGTGTACATCACACAGTCCACAACATTCAACAGCTGCAATACGTTTATAATGCTTGCCAACAACCTTCTCGCAAATATTGCTTATTCGTCTATTTGCCCATGATGGTGATTGGTAGGAATTGAAGTGCATGGCGACAAGGACATGTAAGGATTCGTAACTCTCCACCATCAAACTTTCCTTAATTGATAAAAACATACACATCACATTATAACAACTCGTTTGTAATGAGACATGAAGTTTGAACTGCATCTCTTCAAAGTATTTCAAGACATCAAAACAAAATGTTTAACCGACAGTTTGATGCGCCATATGATATTTTGAGTTCCCCACAAAAGTTCGGGTCATGTACCTCTTTGTCATCATCAATGCTATCAACAAGCATTACTTGGTGTGAAAATTGTCCTTCCACCTTTCTTTTGATGAAATCATATCCAGCTCTATTGCACTGATCCCTCTCATTTCCACCGACAGATCCCTTCAGCAATGCATATTTGAATTTCTCCAATCTTGTGCAAACCTCTCCAAAGTGAGGTCTTGATTCTGCTCTCGTATTCCAACAATCCTCCAAAAGCGCCACTATCTCTTGTGGACAGTCACCTGGAAGACTAGGCCTTCCACCGTTAATTAGCTTCAAGTATAGCATATTGGCTTCCATCTCTCCAAATGGTATCTTCAAAGACAAGAGATGTGCACAAGTCATGGCAAAGCTATACCCATCCGCTTTAAACCATCCAGCCCTTCCACTACCATTTGGATGCGCTTGGCGACCGACCTCGGGTGCTCTGTACCATGTTGTGCCGATACCAAGACCCGACATGGTGTTCACCTTTGAGGCCTCTACTTTAGTCTTGGACATCCCAAAGTCAACCAATTTCACACAATAATGACTCTCACCAAGCGGAGAGTTTATCTTACTCACAACCACATTTTGTGGTTTCAAGTCACGATGTGCAATACCTCTTCCGTGCAAATAGCACACCCCACGAGCTATTTGCACCATCATGTCGACTACAACATGTAGAGGAAAATGTGTCCCCTCTTGTTCTGCAATCAAGTCAGCAAGGCTCTTCTCCATCAACTCCATGGCTATGAAACGATGCCCTTTCTGTAAGCCATTCCCGCAACACACGAAGTTCACAACGCATGGGTGATTCAAATGCGCCAATATGCCAGCTTCTTTCAGGAAGAAACCCTCATTGTGTTGTCCATGGAACTCCTTCTTTGCACAAGGTATGCCTAGCCATGTGGTGCTAAGAACTCCAGATGCCCCTGATCCAGATCCAAGAAAGCTTGGGCTGCCCCATGTGAACAATGGCTCAGAAACTTTTCTCCACAAGAGTGCGCTGTACATGTCCAGAGCAACAACTTGAGGGTCGGGCAGCGTGGAGCGCATCTTCACCAGCAAATAGTTTGCTAGAGTTTGTAATCTAGATATATTTCCTGGCAGAGCTACATAATCCATAATACTGAATTTCGTGTGTCCATTTGCAAGGTCGTCAAGCCTCTCCTGAAGTTCGAGTCTATCTTCACCAACAACACTACTTGGTGCAGGCGTGAACACTGACAGCGAAGGATGCCGAAGATCCTCTGGAGGATTGTTCCAATTCGTGCTCGTGCTCTTCGCAAGCTCATAGAGTACATTGTAGCACAGGCTGACATCCAGCAATATCATTTGGAAAGCATTCTCATTGTCAACCTGAAAGACGGCTGCTGCCAACCAATCCTTCTCTGCACACCTCCTCACAAGGGCTTCGGCCTTATCCAGACAGCGACGAAACGTTTCTAGAGCAGGTCGGAAGGGGGTGATAGAAGTCTCGCAGTACAGCACAAGCTCTTGAACATTCCGAGTAGTTTCAGAAACCTTGGAGGACAAATCTTTGCACTGCCTCGGGTTGAGCAACTGCTTGCCACTCGCTACAACACCCTCCAAACTACGCACGCTGTTTCGACAGTGATCCAAGTAGTCCACTTCCGCTTGTGAGGAGCTTTCCGCCATCTTTCCAGCATCGACCTCGACGACGTATGCACCAGCACCTCACAGTTCCTCAAAAGCTAGGTCGGCTTCAAATGAAGAAAGGCCTGTCATAGGTCCCCAAGGGCAATCAACATACAAGAAATCGGTTTCGCTACAGCTTGAACGTCAGCTGAAATGGAAATCACAGATGAAATGAATATAAAACTTAAAGCACAGGATCGGGAGGGAACAGATTGCACTCACCAGCTTCCAGGTTGTAGAAAACGCAAGCCGGCCGTGTAGACACCATACAAACTCGTACCAGAACGCCGGACTATATACCGACATCTGTGAGGTGGTCACAACATCCCGTGACTCCCACAACCCCTCCTTGTCAACACAGATTTCTCTCAGCCTAGATGTCCTGGCATGCACACACAGCCTTGCGAACAAACAGACGCGATGTGCTCTGGATCTCAACTCGGCAAAAGGAAATGAGAGACAGGGAAGTTCCTAGAGGATGATACAAGTAATGAAGAGGCAGCAACGCACCTTGCAACCGCGTCAACCCGCCTGCCGTTAACCACGCCGACTACCCGCACATGATAGTATATTTTATTCATTAGGAAGTGGTATCAGAATATTGTGATCGTTGTGTGAGTCCAGTCCACCACGCAACAGGAGCTTCTTTTTTTTTGGCTGGAATGGAGTTTTATCACATGGAATCTTGCTGTCGAGATGTCCTTGTTGACTAACCTTGAATACCATGACTTACAGTGGGGTAACCCCTACAACCGACAAGTTAAGGAATGTGCATATATGGAGAGAGGAGATAATTACACTATTATTTTTCAGTGATAGCAGAGAGAATTGCAATTCCAACCCAAGTGATTTCATATGTTTTAGATGAAAACTGAATTAGTTATGAATTTTCAAACTATGCAGCCATGTTTAGTGGGTGGCCAACAGTAGGTACCCCATAACCAACGACCAAAGGTAAGGGTCTTCACTAATAGCAAACCTCCATTTCGAGCTCAGTTGGTGGTAATGGGATGGAAGAGGGTTGGATATACCCCAATTTTACAGGGGTTGGCTCTGGGTTTTTGTTGGTTATGGGGGGGCTTGCCTTGTATGCATTTCTAAAGTTTAGATGTGCGTGCTTATTTATTATTTCCTTTGAATGTCCTATGTATTCTAGACGATTGGATAGACAATTTGGCGATCACTTGGAGGCACCTCTAAGCTTAACTATTAGGTCCATTGCATCAATTATCAGTTGTACGTAATGGGGTTTCACACTAGGATCAAGGATTGAACTTTATCAAAGACCAAACTATGCTGGGAAGGTCGAGTTTTGGAGTTGGAAAAAAAACATTACCCTCTAAATGAAAAAAGCCCCAAGGTGGGCTTTTGCAAATCTCGGGCACATTCCCATGGTTTCAATTTATATTTGCAATTCTTGAAATTTTTGTACACACGTGCAAGAAGATACATAATGACTTTACTCAAACCCTTAAACGTTAGAACGACCCATTGGTAGCCACTGTATTCTACATGTAGAGTGCCGTAATTAAACATGATAAGGTTCACATGTTGACATGACCTCCAAATGGAAATTGTTAGTTGATGAATCTTCAATCCAAAGGTGTGAATCTTGCTAAGTTTTAATTCATTTTTTGTATTCGAAAGAGTAAAATATGTGCCTGTACAGACGGTTCCTAATTGACGTGTAAGGGTCAAACGTCAAAACAGCCCAGTGGTGGCCGCAATATTCTACATTTACAGTGTCATATTTGAACATGATAAGGTTTAGATATTAACCCCTAATGGACCAAGTATCAAAAATGGGCTTTTTGAAAGTTTTGTCAGGTTCCTATGGTGTCAATTTCCAACATTCCACTTTGAAATTTTTACTGTAGAAGGACATTACTAAGATCTCAATGGGAGAACAATTTTTTCCTAAATCCGCCATACAATGAAAAAGTTATAGGGTTTTGAATTTCAAATGGGGAGAGCGGGCACTTTGGGCACCTCCAATTTTTTTTGCTAGAACACTCTATTGAATGTGAGATTCTCAATACTAGCTAGTCACATTTCTTCCCTTTATAATGTCAAAAAAAGTTCTTGTCTTTAGTTAAAAATAGCATATTAACCCAAGTCAAACATTTTCACACATTGTCACACATTATCAGGCAAGGTACCAAAAAAAACTTCTTCCTTTGCACATAAAACTTAGAGATCTTCATATTTTTGAATTTTTTTGGTTCCACAACAATGTATAGTGTAATTCTACTTATTGACCATTTGGATTATCAAACTAAAACATATTAAGTTCACACAAAATTAAAATTAAAATTGGCAATTTTCCAACCTCTACTCCTTGCACAATTGTTTTGAATATGCTACACACCTATTCTACCTCTAAAATTTGGTGTACAAGGAACTAACATCATGCTTAACACAATGGTAATGGATTTAGACCCTGTGTAGTGCAAAAATTTGGCACCAAGTGAAGTCAAAGTCTGCTAATCCATTGAACACAGGGAAGAAAATGAACCATTTGTTTGACTTTAAGCACTATAATCTTTCAATCCGTGCGGTCAAACTTTATGAAATTTTGAGAGTATGTAAGTAAATAAGTCTCAAATGAGATCCTTTCGTCAAAACTAGAAATTGAATTTTTTTGTTTCCTTCTTTGTTTATTGCACTAGAATTCAACAATTTTGAAGTGTTTTTGGTGTGAAACTATCATGGTTCCTTCGGGGTTAAAATGGACCTCCAAATGAATGATGATAGTTGAGGAATCTTCAATCCAAAAGTGTATGTTTTGCAAACCTTTCATATTTTTTTGTTTCCGTAGATTATAACACGCGCGCGTATTTTTGGTTCCACGAAGATTTTTAAGGGTTAAAGTAGTGAAGAGCTTCGTAGTTTGTATTTACCTCATGCATTGATAGCTCCTTCAATTATCAAGATGACTCTAGTAAATGTATATTGTAACCTCTAAAGGACAGAGCTTATGATCGTGACATCAATCTCAATTTCTATTCCACTGTATGCTTTATTTCTTCATTAAATTTAGGTGGAAATTTTTCATTTTATTTTTCACAGGTGAGATCACACGCCTTGCTTATGATACAAAAAATTTGGTGAAAGTTCATAATTATTGTGATTTTCCAAAGAAAAAGAGAAGATCTTCATTTCAAATACAACGTATGCTTAAAAATTCTGAAAATTTCACCCAAGGTACACATTACAGTGCCAAAACATGGGGTGTAGATGAAACTTCCGTGTTCAGCTAAAATTAGCAAACCGGTCAACCATGGTTATAGGCCCAAAGTTCAAATTCCAATAACTTATTTAATTTTTTGTATTTAAGTTTTTTTAAATTGGAATGGAGACTAGACTTCATAAGCTTTGTTTCATTTGTTGGACTCAAATTCAAGAAGTATCATTTGAATGACTCAAATTCAGATTTAGAGCTTGAGCTAGGAAGTTTCTAAAATACACTACACTGAGATCCATGTCACAAAGATTTTCTTCTCAAGATAAAACATGACTACCTCAATGACAGCAAGTTTCATCATCATCTATTACTTACACATTCAATGAATTCTCCAAAAAAGAATTGGATGGAAAAGATCATTCACATTTATTATCATCCTTGAAATGTCATCCGAGAAGCCAACCTCTGGCTCTTTGGACAATCCAGGGTTAGGAGGGTAGAGCCTGAATAGATGGTACTCTAAAGGATATTGCAGCAACCTTGTAATCTACTTCGGACCTCTTTAACCTCTAAAATTCTAAAATTCCCCTTGAGGGACTATTGAAGGTTTGGGCATGTTCCTACATAGTCAATTTAGAACGTTATTCTTTGTTTTTTTTTACTATAGATGGACATTACCAAAATCTTTATGCAAGTATAGAATTAGAGATCTTAACTTTTTTACTTTTTATTTTTCCTACTACAAGAGGTGGTGTAAACCTATCAACCATTTGGATTCCCATTCTAAAATATACTTAGTTCACAAAAAAATAAAACATGAATTGGCAATTTTTGAACCTCCACTTCTTGCACAATTGTTTTGATTATTCTACACCCCTTCATACTTCTAAAAATTGGTGTACAAGGAACCAACATCATGCTTAAGTTAATGGTATAATATTTAGTCCTTGTGAAGTGCAAAAATTTGAAATCAAGTGAAGTCAAGTCTGTTGATCCACTCAACGTAGGGAAGAAAATGAATTGTTTTATCTACTTCAAACACTACAATCATTTGATGCGGGCGGTCAAAATGTATGAAATTTTGTGATTATGTTATTTATTAAGTCTTAATTGACATCCTACACTTTTGAGAAACCTAAAATAAAAGTTTTAGTTTTCTTCCTTACTCATTGCACTAGAATCAACAATTTTGAAGTGGTTTTGGTGGAAAACTGTCACAAAATTTGGGGGTTAAGCAATTTAATCCCTAATGGACCAAATGTCCCAAAATGGGGTTTTTAAGAACCTGGGCAGGTTCTTGTGGTGTCAATTTTCAACAAATCCTCTTTTAGAGTTTTAGAATAGATGGATATTTCTAAAAGCTCAATAGGAGTTTCAATTCTTTCTCATCGCACATTTGATGAAGAAGTTATGATATCCAAAGCAATTTCAGTGGAAGATCAGGTGGTTTGAATAGTTTTCCAAGTGATTTAGGAAAAGTTGAGATTTTGTTTACAACAAAATAATGTATGGTCTTTTGAGATTGTACGAAAAAGAAACACTTTGTGTAGTGCAAAAAATTAAATCTAAGAGGAGTCAAGTTTTCAGGTAGTGTTGCAGAAAAACATTAATTCTTCCAGCTAAATACACTGGAAAAATATTTAGATTCTGTACTTTTCATTATTCGTTCTTCTTTCTATCCTAAGAAATCATGATAATTTTGATTAGGATTCTATATGAAACTAAGATCACAAACAAATAGAGTGTCTTTTGTGTGAATTTTGGACTCCTTCATGCACAATTGTTTTGGATATGTGAAACACTTTAAACATACCCAAGTTTTTTGGACAAGTACCTTACATCAAATAGATTGTGACGAGGAAGAGTGACATCTTTGCATAGTGCAAACTTTTTATTCAATCAAAAATCAACTACAAACATGGAATTCGCTAAATATGCACTTGGTCAATTTTACTTCACTCCTTCGCTGCATATAGTTCACTCATCCAAATCAATGTAACCATGAATTTTTTTGGGAGTGCAGAGATGTTGGACATTGGTAACCACATACATAAAAGCCATTGTTTAATTTAAGGTAAGACACAACATCACTTTTTTCAATTGTTCTCCATACATCTTGCAACTTATGCAACCACTTTCATGTCATTTTTATATTATATCATTGCATACTAAAAATATTACAACTTTGATCTATTCTTCCTAAAACTAAAATAAATCCACAATCACGAACTAAACATCACTAGATTCTGTCTTATATAAGATACGTAGATTTCTATTTCCTTATATATATATATATATATATATATATATATCTAATAATATGCATAAATTCTCATCTACATACCATTCTCTATATCCTTCTAAATACTATTTTCTACTCTATTTTTCTATGTCTCACCCTCCAATATCACACATGGCTATATTTCTGCCATTATAATGCCACAACCCACATGCTCCTTGGTCTCCCCAAATAGCATCATCCGATGCTTCGCATCCACTTCAGACCATAATGACGCTTAGAACCATTAAGTTGATGGAGCCCTTCCAGCACAAAGAACACAGTGTGCAATTAAGAAGGAATGGCATTCTCCCAAAGTCCTACCTCGCACACAACTTGGCAAATTTGTTGAGGGACTACCCTTGACCCTTAAATTACCAAGATTAACCTTGAAGGACCGGGCAGGTTCCTCTTGTGTCAATCTTTAGCATTCTTTTTCAAAAAATTATCGTAGATGGACATTACTAAAAGCTTTGTGTGAGTCCAAGTTTTTCCCCAATCCGACATTTAATGAAAAAGTTATACGGTTTTGAAGTTCAAATGGGAAACTCCAAAAACTCCAAAAACTTTTGCTAAGACACTCTATTGAAGGTGGTATTTTCAACAACGACAAATAATATTATTTCCTTTCATGTTGTCAAGAAAAATCTCTTGTCTTTAGTGAGAAATAGCATATGAATCCAAGTCATACATTTTCACACATTGTCGCACATTGTCGGGCTAAGTACCAAAAAATCTTCTTCTTTTCCACATAAAACTTAGTGATCTTCATGTTTTTACTTTTTTTATTTTCCCCACGGCATTGTGTGGTGTAAACCTTTCCATTGACCATTCGGATTCTCATTCTAGAACATATTAGGTTCACAAAAAAATAAAACGTGAATTGATAGTTTTTGAACCTCCACTCCTTGCACAATTTTTTTGAAAATGCTACAACTCTCTCCAACCTCTAAAATTTTGTGAACAAGGAGTTGATTGCATGTTCAACATGATTGTAATAGATTATCATATTGTGTAGTGCAAAAAATTCACAACAAGTGATGTCAAAGTCAGCTGATCCTCTCAAAGCATTAAAGAAAATGACATCTTCCTACATTTCAAACGCTATAATCTTCCGATCCGTACGGTCAAAAAATGTGAAATTGTGCAGGCATGTTGATGACTCAGTCGTGTTCAAGATCCTACGGTCAAAACTAGAAAAAAAGACCCGGAGTTTCTCCTTTACACCCTACAACAGAAGCTACATTTTTAAGGCGGGTTTTGTCAAGAAACTCTAGGTGTTAAGAAAAATCAATGCAACAAAGGGAGGGGTCGAGGCCCTCGACCTCTCTTGCCATGCAACAAAGAGGAGGGGTCGAGGCCTCGACCCCTCTTGCCATACAACACAAGGCCATACGGATTTTTGACAATTTCTGTCAAAAACTAGTCCAAAACTGCCATTGTCAAACATGGCCGCAATAATCACATTTTTGAGAAGAATTCTCAACTTTTAACCGTAAGATCTAATAATAGATTCATGTATAACAATCCTGTTAAATTATGGTTGCAATCCACCGCACAGATGTGAAGATTATAGTGTTTGAAGTGCAAGAAATAGTTTTTTCTCCCTCTTGCCCGACAAAGTCAGCTCACTTTGACTAAGCATATCTTCTAGTATTTACACTACATTGTGTTGGAGACCATTACCAATGCAAAGAATATGATGTTAGCTAAGTATGTGCAATATTTGAGGTCATTTCGAGGGATACATCATGTTCAAATAAATACTTTAGTGAAAGGGGGTATAAAACAATGCAAATGACTACAAATGAAGTGAGAAATTATTTGCTACCTACAAAGTTACAAATTTAGAAATCCGTATAATTGAAATGTGGAATTTATTTTTTTACTTATTTTAGAGAAAATATCTAAAACGGGTAAAATCTCTAATTTTAATGAATTTATTGAATTATTCAAATATTATAGGTGAGGGCAGGGCTTCAAAATGGGGACCCTTCTAGAAATAAAGGGCCACGTCATTCACCCACTCCCCTGTACAGGACCCACAAAGCTTCTCGGGGGTGGCTCGCCACTGCAGGGCGGCATTTTCTTTTTCCACACGTGCCATCTCTTTCATTACCCGGGCCGCGCCACAGCCCTTGCCATGCGCCACTTGCCATGAGCTGCCAGGCCCGTTGCAAGGCACTTTATGCTATTTTAAAAAAAATTCTATTTATTCCTTTTCTTGAAATTCGTGGGGTCTTCCCTTCCACCATTCTTCCCCTTGATATGGGCTGCCCCACCCTCCCTCCACCCTGTGTGCCCCTACTTACCGCCCTTCTTTCACACGTGTGTTTCATTGGTTCCCAAAGGTGCCCAACGTCCCCATTTCAGAGAATAGGTGGTAATAACTTTCAAACCGTAAATCCAATTTTTAAAAAAAATATACCTCCACGAAGCTCTTATCAGGGGCGATCTAGAATAAAAGTTAAAAAAAAAAAGGATCTATTTCGAATGTTAGGAACCTGCCCAAAATCTGAAATCCCCCCAGAGGAGACTCAGGTCCTTCACGAGTTAAGTGTAGCTAGAAACCCTGCATTTTCCTAAAGCAAAGACTCTCTACATGCGATCCAGATCCAGATCAAACTCGCCATCCTTAGATAGACTCTCCACCCATTTTCTGGGATTCTGTCCCATTCGCTGCATTTTCTTTCCCAAAACCTTCAGAGCCAAAGGAAGGAAATGCCCACCACTATTTCCAACTCTTGAATAATGGCATTCATATAAACAACGTCGGATGCATTCCTCATCCTTACCGCCTTGGGAATGGAAGTCTGGTGCGGCGTGATACAGGAAGAGCCGCCTTGCATCCTCCTCCTCTAGCTCCGGCATTTCAAAGCAATCGCTTCTCTTGATTCTCAACAAAAGAAGTACTTCGATGCAGCGAGCAGTGACCATCACAACGCTGCCCTTGCCGTACTGTGCCTGCTCAACGTAAACCATGGCCTCCTCCTTTGACTCGGGCCGCACATCGTCCACGGCTAAGAACACCTTCGCTCCAGTAATACGGGTTCTAACATATTCGGTAACCTACAATACTCCCAATACCATGTCAGACAAATATGTCAGTTCTTCTCATACAAGTCTCATGTGAAATGAGACCATTCCGTGCTACCTACCAGCTGCATTGGTGGCAAAGGTCCGAGTGTACCATACTGATTTCACCAATCATGGTGCAAAAGAAAGACTCTATCTCACCGTGTTCCACATTTTCACAGAGCGAAAGTACGTTTGTGCAGCAAGCAAGGATCGAGTCAATTCCCAATCTTATACCCATTTCAAGCTAACAAGAAAATGGCTCATCAAACATGCAAAACATATATACTCCAAGCACCATCGAGCATAAAAGGTGGTTGTCATTGGAGCCACACCTTCAAGTCACGGGCTGAGGACAACGAGCCATGGTTTACATCCGTCAACTTCTGCACAACCTTCTTTTGCAGCTCGATCTCAGATAATCTCCCCAATTCGGCATGGCAGACCCTTCCCTCAAAACTCTTGTACAACTTGCAACACAGCTCTTTGCAGAAGGTAGTCTTTCCCATGCCTCCCGTTCCAAACACGCCCACCACTTGGGCACCATTTGATGAAGCTCTAGTTTTTGATATCATTTCAATAAGAGACTGAAGCCCATCGACGAACAATTAGCCCCTCTAAACTGATTCAGACTCTTTCACATCAACAATGTCCAAGTGAATATTCGCCAGGTGAAATCAAGTAGGTCGCATCCACCACAATGGATCGGACTAGAACCAACCCATGTGCATCAATCGCACCATATTCACGGCGTGTCTGATCGCGACAGCATAAGGAGTGTTAAAAACAACCAAAGTTGCTCACAACAAAACCGTCTCTTACCTCACATATCCGTCCTCTTGCTTGGGTGCCGGGATCACTGGCCATATTCGGAGGGGGAAGCAGACCACGGACTGCACTTACGACCCGATCAATCAACCCAGCTTGACCCGATCAATCAACCCAGCTTGCCCCGATGACTGCTCGTACTCGATCCCATTTGAAGGGCCCAGCACCTTCATTGCATCCTTCCATTTCTGTGAACGCAGCTCTCCTCTCTCTCTCGCCGCTTTCCACTGTGCCTGCGTTTCAGCGCTTCTCAACTCATCCATCTCTTTCATCTTCTCAACCATTTCCAAATTCTCCATCTCTTCCCACCTCTTCTGCCACCTCTCGACGTTCTCATCCTTCCTACACTCTTCTCGCGTCAACCCCAAGTACACCGGAAGAATATCAACAGCTGGACGCTTCTCCTTCCGACTCTTCTCCTGCGCTTCCACGAAAGCCGCTAGCTCTAGCATTGGCCACTTCGTCTTCGTGAAAATGGCATCGGACAGAATCAACACTGCAACGCGACACTGCCTTGCAGCACGGAATATGAGCTCCGGGAACTTCTTCCCCTTCGGTAGACTATCTTCTCGTTTGTCGAAGAACGGATTGTACCCCCACCTTTCCAACTCTCTACACAGCAGCTCCGTGAAGTCTTTCTCCTGCCCGCTGTGGCTCAGAAATATTTGGTGTTTCGCTTCTAACTCCGGGTCGCTGGCACTAGCATCGGTCACACAGTCAATGACTTTCCAGCTACAAATCAGAATGGCAGGCACAAACCCACCATACCGAAATATCACGAAATTCGATACACCCATGTTTCTACCACTGCCCCCCATTCCATAATCCCTTAAGAAAACCCAATTCTAGGTGCTCCAAATATAGACTTGACGGAGACAAAGGTGTGGTCTCGAAACTAAAAGGCAGATACAGACACCAACCGGCAGATTCAGCACTCCTCTATCGAGTTGTAGCTCACCTCATGTCATCCCCGTCACTTGAAGGTGGATCGGACTCAAGGTCCAACATGTCCAATATCTCCTACAAAAGTACATCACACAATCCACAACACTGAACAGCTGCAGCAAAATGCACATCAACATGAGTGCATATTGTATGTCGACCACAATATTTTAGACGCATTTCCAGAATCCAGCACATGTCTATCTCATTCATCAGTGGAAACCCTTCTCTGCTCAACTATGCAATATTTTGAACACTTCGTCTTCAAACTATTGTGCAAAGAATATATCTAACTGGGGTTCGGGATAACAAAGGGTGGACGGACCACAGAAACATGGTCGTCTCGCTTGGTGTTTGAACATCCCGCATCGTTCCTGCCAGAAGAGCCGGCCCAGTTCTACCCATCGTTCTCACGACCCCTTTTCATTTCGCACGCTGCTACATGCAATTAAATCTGATTAAGCTGCAAAAAGTAACATGCAAGTATGTCCTCACCATGCTTAAACATCGACTCAAACACAATGAGCAGAATATCGATGCACGGTGTGAAGAGTCAAAATCGAAAACCACTCGAAATGGTGTGAAGAGTCAAAATCGAAAACCACTCGAAAAATATAAATCATAAATGTCGGCGAATTAAGGCAAAAAGAGGACGAACAATAAAAGATTGATCAATGATAACATAATTTACAGCTACCACACAATGAGCAGGACCGACCAGTCAAATGTGCGTCAGGGCCAAACCCAAGCCAATCAAGCAACCCACATCGGCCACCTCTCACTCCCCACTTTGGCAACACCACAGCTCTTCTGCTTCTGCCCCTCATGGGACCGGGTTCCACAAAAGAGACAGGAAAGGAGCACGCAGGCTTTGCATCAAAGTAAACCGCAACCATGATCAAGAGCATGCCACACCCCAACTCCGCTCAATCTCAGGGCTACGACGGTCCGCGGTCACTCGAGCAGCCAGCACAACATCTCATGAACTCAGCGCTCATCTCACGGCTACGACGACCATGAGCGGGACCGACCAATAAACTCCGGGGCCCGCGGTCACTCAAGCATCCCGCACAACTGCAAGAACTCACCTCAAGAAGAGCCTCCTACCAAATTAGCTCACGAACAAATCGGAGCCGCAGTGTCGATAAAAGGACTCCACGTCCAGCGCCGAGATCATCACTCTCGGCGCCTCGGTTGCCTTGGAGGCACTCCGCTGGTCCTGGATCCCCCCAGCGCTGAAGCAAAGCGAGCTCCAGCGGATTAGTTCAAGGAACGAGTGGGAGACGGAGAGTTGCAGTCATCTGAGACCTTGTCAACAGTTTCTTCAACGATAGAGTTTTCCTGAAAGTGCTTCCGGAAGAGGCAAGCCAGGAGGAATTTGGTGCCAGACCGTATGATATTTAAAAACGGAAAGAAAGAGAGCATGAGGAAGTTTCATACACTCATCCCTCCCACAAGTTATACCTCTCATTAGTTATAATTCCCCTAACTTTAACTCCAACTGACTTATAATCACTAGGCTAGGGAGAATTGACCCCCTCGCTCGTCATTACCGGAGGTGGCCACGAGGTGGTGGGGCCAAACCTGGTCCCTATTCTATTTTTTGGATGAGGCCCTATTTATAGCAAGGGAGGGTCTTCTAGGGTAAACAATGGCCGTAGGCGTCAAATTTGTCAAAAAAACCAAAAAAAGCCTCGGGATCCCCCAAATAAGAGGGCCAAAAAAAAGACCATATGTAATGAAGACGGGGCCCACCTCGGTTAAGGACGAGCGAGGGGCTCAATTCTCCCTGGCCGTAATCACTATTGGTGTATTGGTCTTTCCATGTGATGAAATCTGTAAATATAGAGTTTATCTAGTTTCGACAATTTCATTAAATATTTTCCAACTTAATTTGGCAAGCATTTTTCAAATTAATAAACGCCGAACGAGAGGTTCACCTATGGTAACATTGATAAAATTATGTAGAAAAATCCTAGAACTTTTAAAGACGAATCCACCTTTTATAGTCCACAAAAATTGAAAATGCTTGACCATAACGGCACTCTTTATGAGTCTACAAGAAAATTTTGACCTAATATACCAAACAAAATTTCAAAAATCTTATAACTACATCAAAATGTTCTATCACTATCAAAGCATCTAGGTTTCTAGTCAAAATTTACTTAATATTTCAATCAACTTGTTAAATAAATAATGATTTAATCTGCTAAGTTTGATTCCATGATGGTTTTATAAGTAACCAAAGATTATCCTCCGTGCCTCAAACTGGTATGAATATCCATACTTCTAACCTATCAGAAATCATCTTAAGAAGCATTTTGTTACATTCATGATCCACACTAGATCAAGATGCTCTGGCTATTATTAGAGTCAATATGAGAAAATATTCACTACATTGAGTAATAGCCACAATGGAAAATGGAGCTTTATCTTATGATAGAGGGGTTTTACACTAATGGAGGTGATGAAATAAAAGCTGTGATACTAAATTCTTCTTTCTTTAAGAGGTCAAAGGCTTGTGGGTAACATAATCTCCTCACATGAGCTGTTGAGTGGTACACCGTCCATGAGAAACTAGTATCACTTAGGGGCGGTTTACACTACAGACCAAGAGCCATGACCAAGGAAAATAGATTAATTCCATGGTCACACTTCATGGTCACACTTCCATGGTCACACTTCATAAAAATGTAATTTTCAAAGCCCTTGGGCCTCTCACTAAGTGTAAACCGAACTTGGAATGGGAGGAATGCCCATGTACTAAAAAGTGGGCGTGTTGGATTTTTTAATGAATGCCTTAAAAGGGCAGTTTTGGAAAATTTTGTCATGTTTTACCATCTCTCTTTCTTCTCCTCCTTCTCCTTCTACTTCTTCCCTTCTCTTCTCTTCTCTGTCTTTGAGTTTCTTCTCTTCTCTTCCCCTAAAATTGCAACAACCATGGTTTCAATGGTGGAGAAGAGAAGGAGTCTTGTCTTAGTTTTAGGGTTATACATGTGTTTGTACATGCTTGCGAAGCATGTTGCATATATGCAAGCCTTGATCTTGCAAGGAGAATGGGAGAAGTTTGCTTTTTTCAGCTTGCTTCATGAAAGTTTGTGTTGAAGAGAGAAGAGCATATGGAGTCAAGCCTCGATGTTTAGATTTGTGGACCGTTTGTAACTTGTTGTTGGGTTCATCGAGAGAGAAGGATTTTAGGAGTCGGACTCAAGTCAATTTCAGTACTTTTAGATTTTTGTGTGAGAGATTGGGGCCATATTTGAAGAAAGAAGATACTCGTTTTAGGCCAATTGTGCTTGTACAAGATAGGGTTGAAATGTCTTTGCACATGTTGGGTACTGGTGATGGATTGCGGAGCATAGGAGATTTGTATAGAGTTCACAAGAGTACACTTTCAATAGTTGTACGAGAGTTTTGTAAATGTGTTTGGAAGCATCTTCAACCACTTTTTGTTCAAACTCCAAAAGATCGCAGTTTAGGGCATTAGCTTCACGGTTTGAACAATTACATGGAATACCTTACATTATTGGAGCAATTGACGGGTCGCACATTCCTGTATTAGCTCCTGTCGTTGGTGGGGGAGATTACTATTGTAAAAAGTCCTTTCATTCAGCAATTTTACAAGGGATTGTTAGACCAGATTGCATGTTTTGGAATTATGAGTTTGGTTGGGCCGGTAGTCTTCATGACTAGGCTGTATTTCAAGTTACAAGAATAGGACAAGCTTGCATTGAAGGTAAGTTTCAACCCTACAAATTGATTGGAGATGCGGCATATCCGGTGAGACCATAGATGTATTGTCCATTCAAAGGTGGGAAGGCAACATTATCTGGTAGGGAGGCAAATTGGAATTTTACTCAATCATCTACTTGCATGCGTGTGGAAAGAGCATTTGGGATATTGAAGGGACGATGGAGGATAATTATGAAAAGATTTGAAGTGCCCTTGAGGAGTATGCCTGATATTGTAGCAACTTGTATAGTTCTACACAACATATGTATTATTAATAGTGATGGCATCAAAGATGATTGGATTGTTGAAGCCGAGAAAAAATTGAGAAGGAGAGTAGCCAAAGGAGAGATTAGGGACGACAACAAATTACGTGGTGAAAGGGCAGGAATTGCTGAAGTAAGAAGACAAATCGCGGCTAGGGAAGATGTGCCTATTCCGGACGAGGTAAATGATGGTGAAACTGAAATTTTTTTACTCATAGAAAATGAGAAGGCAATTGATTTGCTTCGTGAAGCTTCAATGATGCATAAACTAATAGCTCAAAGCTTGTGGCAGTATACACTACGCACTAGGTCCACCATCATTGATACGGATAGTGATAATGGATCAGATCATCTAGAAGAGTAGCTAGAACTTCTCTAGCAATGCTGCAAAATTCCTATCCATGTTTTTTAAGAAATTGGTGGATTCCTGAAATGTAGTAAGAAAGGCGTTGGAATTACCAACCACTTGTTCCAAAAGCCCTTCTATCTTATCTTGAGTCTTATTTTTCTTCTCTTGTGTTGTTGGTACTGGAATTAATGTTAAAATTGTTTGAGCAGAAGTAAGGGAAGACGGAGTGAGACGTTCTTCAATTGTTTTGGTTGCACTTGCTGGAATTTGATTGTGTACACTTGCTCTGCTCCTATTCCATTTGTCCATTTCGTTAAACCATATGCACTCTTGTTTCCTATTCATCCCGGAAACCTCATTAGCCCTCTTGTCCGATCTATACTCTTTCAGAATCATCTTGTAATTTCTTCTTGCATGATACGCATGACGGTTGAAACCTTTGATTGCTGCCACCATATAGATATGTAATTTAATCCACGTATGGGCCCTGCAGGAAGCATCCAAAAAGATGATCAAAACATTGAAAAAGATGCAATAAGAGCTCAAAAACTATGATTGTAAAATAATTCCAGCACATAGGAATTGACAGTTTCAAGCTTCAATTGGCAACGGGAAGAGATGTGCACATCAAAAGAGGCTAGGAGGAAGAAGAAGAAGACCGCCGGTTCCTGAAGGGGGCCGGCGTGGATAAAGTGTCCGTTTATTCCACCACTAAGTCCATGCCCACCAGGCATGGGTTAGTAATATGGAACTACTTCCCCCTTTCGAGGGTGGACACTATGTACCCAGTAACAAGTGACCAATACCAAGGGACCCAAGGTCCCAAAAGTCTCTAAGATAGGGAGGGCGTGTACGGTGAAATGCAAGTGCAGGTCTATGGAGGGGGGTTCGATGTGTCAGGAAGGGATTGGTTGTTTTCAAGTTTCCGTTTATGTAGGAGTATTGACATAGCATGTTGAATTGCAATAGTGTTAATATTTGAGAAGGTGGTTTTGATTGAAGTGATGGGGATTTTAAATGTTTCTTCAAGGGTTGTCATTGAGGGAATGAAGGTGGTGGCTCTGGCACCCGCGGTGATGACAATGAGGGGGTCTGCTTTCCATCCTAGTGCTAGAATATCGTCAAGTAATGGTTGGTATTTGTTTGTTTTGTTAGCAATAGTGTGCGGAGGGAATCTATCATTGCAATGTGTGAATTCAATAAACTGAATAGTGAGACTAGGATCTATGTGGTTTGGTGGGGGGTCTTTGTATGAAAGTCCTCTAACACATAGTAGGTCCGGTTTGAATCTTGCATTACAATGGCATTTTTGAGTGCAACATGTGCATGGTAATAGCCAAGGAGGGACCGTATTTTCTTGTGGGTTGTCATTAAAGGTTCCGGCATTCATGAGAATGAAGCAACGGGATTTGGTTGATGATATAAGTAGTTTACGGATAGCCCATACGGCTTTGTTATGTCTTTTGACAATTAGTGAGTGTATATGGGGGTTTTGGTACTTGAGTAGGACATGTAGCCATGTGTCCGGGTCTATGGTGTTGCAAATTGGACATGTTATTGTAGGAAATCTTTCTATTCCAAAAAAGAGTTGTTTGCGGGCATTACCCATGTATTGTCTTGTGCGGAATTTGATTAGGCATGTGATTTGTGGATCCGTTATAATGGGGTTTTTCCAAAAATTGTTTGATAGTACGCTGTGAATGTTTGGGTTGCCGGTCCATTTATCAATATTGGGGAAGTTTTCTGTAAGTTTTTCTAGGTTATTTATATGATCATGTTTTTTGAGGTATTTGTCCAAGAATCGTATGGGGCCTTTATCGGGAGTTTCGCCCATAGAGGGCCATTCACATCTATGAAAGTAATATGGGGTGGCATGGGCGTGTTCGTATGGGTGTTCGGCATTCTTGTGGGTTTTTTCTCTTCCTTCCTTTGCTAGTTTGTCGGCTTGTTCATTGCCGTCGATATTAGCATGAGCTTGGACTTTCTGGAGTGTAGTAATCTGTGTACGGTTTTGGAGCATTGCAACCATAGATGTAAGGATAGTTTTGTCCGGGTGACTGTTATGTAAAGTGGGGTGTTTAATGTGTGTATTTTGAAGATGTAATATATTTACGCAATCGGTAAAAATGTGAGCCGGTTCGTTTGGGTATTGAGTGGTGACTATCTTAAGGGTTTTGTGTATAGCCATCATTTCGGCTCTTAGAATGTTTTGGAGTCCATATAGTCTTTTGCCTAATTTCATTTGTTTGGTTGAATTGTATATCCCATAACCGGCTTTTTCTCGGTGCCAATGTCCCGGGCTTACTTCGGTTGGTTCTTTAAAGGAGCCGTCAGTGTAATAGCTAAAGTTGGGGTCAAATTTAGGGTTGGTATTAGTTTGGTGATAGAGGAGGGGGAGGCTCAATTCGGTAATTGGTAGTGTGGGGATGATTGTGTGGGGTGTTTTAGACCATTTTTTGTTACCGTTTACACGGGTTGAAATAGGTGTGGGAGGGGCAATTGCGGTGTATACCTTGTTAATGTTTAGGTTTTTTGCTATCAATGTGAGATGAGTGAGGTTTTCCGGAGTACCTATCTCTCGGGTTTGGTGATGTATACATAGGATACGTAGAGTTGTTGGTTCGAGGCGGGGTGTTTGTATTTGCGGTGGTATAGTGGGTTCTTTGTAAATCATCGTGTCTGCTTCAAAAAGTACTATGATGTGAGAGTCCAGGAATGGGCCTAAATGTGGGTTAGAGTTGTGGTACCAGTTAGTGTCGGGAGTAATAATAATGGTGATGTTGTGGTTGGGATCATTGTTTGCCGCTAGGCGTGCCCAATGTGTTGCTTGTTGTGTTTCTTCTTCGTTGTGAGGGTGTGCAAGGCCTATTCCGCTCCATCTATAATCAAAAGCTTTACCAAGAGAACCAAAAATCTTATCACGTTCGACTGGAGAGTAGAATTTTGAAATTTTTGTGGAGCATGTAATGGGAGATGAAAAGTATGAATGTGTGATATTTGGGCAACGGTTCGTAGCACCTAAGTAACTACATGGTAGTAATTTTTTGGAGGATGAGAAAGGGATGGAGCCATCTCCAAACCTACATTTAGAAAAAATGAAGGAGGTAGGTTGTGGGCGGAAATGGGGGGAAAGTGCTTGTCTCCCCCCTTTCCAATTATGTATGATAGGTAGGTGGCGCCCATATGTCCCATGTGTCCCATGTGTCCCTTGTGTCCACTAAATATGGTTTATCATTTAAAATCTACTAGTTCAGGTGGCATGTGCATATATGGGAGATGCCACATTCTTCCAAAATTCTCCAAATAATGAATTATATACTGAAAATCCATTGATTTTTTTTATTTTAAAAAATAAACTCTAATTTAGCCATCATCACATTAAAAAAAACCGCTAATGTGGGGTCAGATCTGTGCTATAAAAATTGGATAGGGTATTGACAGGGGAGTTGTGATGGAGCTATCAGTACCCTATCCCGTACAATCTTCATCCACGTTCAGTTTAAAGCTTAGGATTGTAGAATATCACATATTAGGATTTCTTGTTCACACACTACAACTTTAAGATTCTAAATTGAGGCTGTGCGGTTTATAATTAGAGGTTTTCATTATAATGCTCACTACCTTCATGTTAAATTTTAGGAAACGCAAAGTACTTCAAACTCGCTCTAAATATTTAAACCTACTTTTTAATAAAAGATAAATTAATAATCTATATATAAAGTATTCCATTTTATTTTGAATACAGATTTTTCATTCAGTAGGTTTTTAAGTTTGAATAATAAAATCCATGTTTTTATAATTAATTTATTTCACTTCAATTTTTTGGACACATTCTCATATACCAAAATTTAAATAGAACTATTTAAATAGAACTATTTATACTCTTACACGATTTTTGTTCAATCTTTTTTTCTTTTTTCCTTTGTCCTTTTATTTTTCTTTTTTCCCTCCATTCACTTTGCTTTAAAATTAAAAGATTACTATTTATACTTTGACACGTATTTCGTTCAATCTTTTTTTTCTTTTACTCTTTTTCCTTTTATTTTTCTTTTTTCCCTCCATTCACTTTGTTTTAAAATTTAAAGCAAACTAATTATACTCCTACACGTATTTCGTTCAATCTTTTTTTCCATTTTTTCTTTTTCCTTTTATTTTTCTTTTTTCCCTCCAAAAACTTTGCTTATAAATTTTAAGCAAACTATTTATACTCCTACACGTATTTCGTTCAATCCACATTTTATTTTCCTTTTTCCTTTTACTTTTCTTTTTTCCCTCCATTCACTTTGCTTATAAATTTAAAACAAACTATTTATACTCCTACACGTATTTCGTTCAATCTTTTTTTTCATTTTTTCTTTTTCCTTTTATTCTCCATTAACTCTGCTTTACAATTCAAATAATATTATTTATACTCTTACACATATTTCCTTCAATCATTTTCTTTCTCTTTTTTCCCTCCGTTCACTTTGCTTTAAAATTTAAATAGAGCTATTTATACTCTTACATGTATTTCGTTCAATATTCTTTTGCATTCATTTGGTTAAACTATTGGAAATTATTGTTTTATTCGAGTTTATTAAATGTATTAGAATAAAACACCATAGTTATAGGTTTTTGAATAGTTCTAAACAATTTTTAAAAGTAAAGAAAAGAACTGGTTCAAATCCCTTTAATGCACTTAAGTGTTATTCAAAACTTCAAACAAACGCAACATTTTAAAACTTAATTTCCTTACAACATCTCCATGGTGTTCTCCACCAAAGAATGAGTGTAGATAGGGTACTATCTTCGCATTGTGAGAATCCATTTATGCCAGCTTCAGTCAATTTTCGTAGACTACGACCATTATACTCAGATAGGGTACTGACAGAAGAATATGTCAAATTCTTCTCTTCCATGTCGTGCATATTTTCTGTCTAGGTGTTTCAGGATTTCAATATGGCACAATTATGGGCCATACAAGATCCTCCAAAGTCCCCCTTCTCTCATCATGACTTGATTTGGAGAGATTTTTTGCGGAAAGGAAAAGACATTGTGAAGACTTGCAAGCAAGCACGGATTCCTACATTACGGATTGAAGAGTTCCTCATTGGAGAGCGCTTACTTCAAGTGGGATTGAGTGGGACAAGTGGAAGAATGAACGTGGCAATGTTGATGGCCATCCAAAGCCAAGGCAAAAAACAAATGCACAAGTCTGGTCAATCGGCGGATAGGGTATCGATCAAGAAAAATGAAGCCAAAAAAAAAGCTGTGATGCCACAAATGCGGCATCATAGCACTAGAGTGGGAATGGGATGTACCAATGAGCGCTGAAGCAGAAAGAACGTCCGTGTTGTCCATATTCACGCTCTAAGAAAACAACCACTCCACCTGTGTTCAAAAGACAAAACCGATAAACAGATTTGTCAATACCCTATCCCAGTAAACCGTATCTGGAACCCCAAAAGTACAACGTTGGAAGACGAGAAATCCCTGTTGAGGAATGACACAACTACGAGACACAAGACTTCTCGGCCTCAATACGCTTTCATTGCGATCTGCCCCACGTCGAACATATGCATCGCGTTCTAGCTAGGATGATCGCCCACATTTGAATGTGGGAGTAGAGCTGGTCATCGACAGGACTAAAACCGACTGCCTGATCGCGGAGAAGAGAGAGTAGACAGAGACGAGGGATGGATTGATTGAGCCTGGAGGTTGAGCGATCATGCCGACGTCGCTAAACCCCATATTGCTGCAACACACGCTGCGGACCCTAAAACCGACTCCTCGTAGTGGGTGTATGCCGTGTTCTGGTGCATCTTACCCCAGAAGATATGAACGGAAGACCTTACTATCACCACCGACAAGGTCGTCTCGCGAACCCTGAACCCCACGACTCCGTGGCGCACGGGCAGCAAGCCGCCGAGGGGGAACGCGTACTCCCACTCGCGATCCGGCAAGAAGGTCCAGGCGGAGAAGCCCGTCACGCCCACGCCCGCGCTCTAAACCGCCCCCCACCACCAGCCCCACGGCCAACGCCGCCATCGTCACACCCAAACCACAAACCCTAAACAACAACGTCGCGGTTGATCATCACCGGGACGCTCCAGTGCAGATCTCCATGGTGTTGTCTCTCTTGGCAATCAAGTAGACCAGTTGAGAATCTCATTAGGCAGTCAAAGGTAGGACTTAGAGATCTAGGTTTGAATCATCACCTTGTATACGCCACGATCCCAGGAATTTATCAGATCACCTACATCTCCAGATCACTTAATACTCGCACCCAGCACCCACCCAACAGAAGTTCCTAAACTCGCACCCAGCACACACATCAATACCACCCTCACCGAACAGTAGCAGCCACCACCAACACCGAGCAACAGCCACCCTCACCGAGCAGTAGTAGCCAGAGGGCGAGAGCGAGAGAATGAGCGGGAGCAAGTGAACGAAGAGGAAGGGTTTCGGTGGTCCCCCTGTCAATACCCTATCCATAGGTTCGGGATCTACGGGGCGACGGTGAGAGGGATTCATCTTCGTCCACTTCATCCCCAAGGTAGGTGCTGCAAACGCTTACGCGTGATATTTAGAGATGTAATAAGGTAGTCTAGGATTGGATCGGGTATTGTGTAGTGTGCATTTTTAAGGGGGTCATTTTTGGGTATACGATATTTATATCTTTGGTATAGCCAAACAATTTCCGTTTCAAATGTTTGGGGTATTGGTTCAATGTTGATGGGGATTTGTAGTGCATTGTGATATTGGTTCCACAACCATTGTAGTCTAGCGAGTGGTGTGGTTATTAGGTGCCTACCATTATCTTTGTATATAACACGCAATTAAGCAATTTTGCACTCACCAAATAAAAGTGCACTTAGGTACAACGGCGGCCATTGCGAGCAAAAGTGACAAAATTGAAGAAAAAAAATGTTTTTCAAAGAAAAAAAAATGAGCTTTTGCAACAATATTATGTACAATCATGGTTGTTAATATTGGAAGCAATTTTTTGGCATTTTCAACTAATTTTTGGTGGCCCCTCGTTAATACTAGATAAATGTGTATTTAATATAGTTTCACAATATTTCAAAGATAGATTTGAAGGATTGTAGTATTCAAACAGGTGTAATCACAAAAAAAAATATTTTATGCAAGGGTTGACAGTTGATTAAAAGATATTCTAACGTAGTACATAATGCATACAATGGTAGAAGCTAAATGTAGATGCTTCTACAAATGGACTTAGCACCAATAGTAAAAACACCTTTACTCTATAGGATTAATGACATAACGTCTTACATCACTCTTAGAATATACTACTCTTACACATACACTATATAGCAATTACCATACACAACTAGTATACTCTCATAAAGGCACACTATCTACTCCATAGAATTTAGGGCTGCTTGCAAACGGTCGTCATCAACAACTTCGGTTTGCATTGCAACATATTGTAATATGTGAGCCTTTGCCGATTGAAGAATGTGAATCCTGCTTTCAGCTTGTACTCCAAATACCTTGCGCTTTCTCCACCCGCTGGCCCCGGACATGGTTTTATTGCTGAATTAGAAATAGGCAACTCAACACACGAAAAGGCACCAAATAATATGTTCAAATTGTCAAATTCAAAACAAGTTGAATGTTTACATATGATGGGAGACATCAACTACACTAAAATTGAGAATTATTGTTAAGCATAGTAAATGATCTAAAATGTTAATAAGTTTTTACTTGTGATGAATGTTTTTACCAACAATGTTTACAATGATTCCCCTCATTGAACAGTATCAATAGCTGTGCTCAAGGTAAAAACCTTCATCAAAAGTAAAAACTTACAGCAGTTACAATTAATTAGTGTGGTTATACTAATTCTCAATTTTAGTGTACTGAGTGACATCAAAACCACTACAATTGAAGCCGTGAGTGTAGTACAGAGTATGACACTGAGTCTGTGGGTACAGCTATACAAATTAGCCCAGAAACCCCAACCCTAGCCGCCACAGATCCAAACCCTAGCCGCCGCCACTAGGAACCCAAACCCTAAACTAAAAAACCCTAGCCGTGTTCCCATGAGATCCTTGACGATCCCATGGAGTTCCATAGACTAGAGGTGTGCGTGCGCACACCCCCGCATGTTGGTGTTCCTCTATCCAGCACATCCGAACGAGATCTGGGACAACAATTTGTGGAAGCGTTATGAACACGGATTCTGCAGCTGATAATCCTCATAGCTGTTTGGACTCGCGCGAGAGGTAAAGTGCGGGCTCTTAAGCGAAGAAGCACCGGAGCTGCGGAGAAGGAATCTCCTGTCGAGACACTATCGTGACACTGTCGAGGAGAGAAGGAATCATGTCGAGAGAGTGTAGTACAGAGTATGACACTGAGTCTCTGCAGACAAGCAAGATCTGCGGAGAAGGAATCTCGTGTCACCGTGCACAAGCAAGAACAGTTGTTTGGACTCGCGTAGGAAAGGAGAGGTGAGGGCACTCCTACACGTGAAGGAATCTCTGCAAACAAGGAGAAGACACGGAGAAGGAGCTCACTGCAGACACATAAAAGTTGCGTAGAAGGAGCTCGCTGCAGACACGGACAAGCTGCGTTTAAGGAGCTCGCACACGGACAAACAAATCTCTGCGGACTTAAGGAGAAGCTGCAGACAAGGAGATCTCTGCGAAGGAGGAAATCTCGACGAGGAGTGGGACGCAGCTTTACAGCAAAGGAAGGAGACAGGAAGGCGGCGCGTGTGCTACACAGGAGAGGCGTGTGCCTGTCGAGACATGAAGGCGCCATAAAGCTGCACTCCACTCCGTGATGTTGGTCTTCACCTGCGGTTGGTTTGATGATGTTGTGTGTTTTTTTGGGTTGAAGGGGTGCATCACACGACGGGGCTGGACGGTGGGTACGTGCAACCGCCGCAGAACATCCACCAGACAACCCAGCCGGGGCCGGGAGTGGTGCCGGGGTCGACAGGCATGACGCAACATCACGTGTCGGTGTTGGGGCAACAATATGTGGCGGACACGGTGAAGAGCTACGCGGTGTCGAAGAAGAAGATGTCGATGAGCAAGGGCGACTTGACCATCACAAACCAGATGGGCCACAACTCGTTCAAAGTGGACGGCCGCATCGCCAACATGCGCGACCGGCGCTTCCTGCGCGACGCCGCGTAGCATACCGCGATGACCAAACGGGACACTAGGCTCGGCAACCCACAACTGAAAGGACAAACCGGGACAAACTTTTGGCCGCTTCTGCTGGTACAATGCTTCCGATCGCATACTTGGGTGGTGCAAGACCAGCGCGGCGCTGACCGCCCACTAACCTCTCGCCGAGCTTCGCTTTCGCTAGGCGTCAATCGGGACAGTGGGTCGCGTCGCCCCGAGGCCCACCACCGCGACTCAGAAGTTGACGTCGATGACACACACTACCAAGCAAACCAACCGCAGGTGACACCGTCAGCCCCCGTGGGGACTGAGCAGCTCATGCGGTCGCACCTTTCATGGGTCGTCAGCTTCTGTTCGCGGCGGAGGAGTCTTCCCGAGGAACCGTTCCCCCACATGGTACTCTCTGCGTCATCAAGCTCCTCGGATCGGTGCGAGCTGCTCATCGCGCACAGCTGCTGCTCATCGTGCCCTGCTCATCGCGCATAGCTGCTGGACGCCTCGGATCGCTGGACGCCTGCCGCCCCTCACATTCTTCTCTCACCCTCAGATGCCGCCCTAGCTCCCTCTCACCTTCACATTCTCTCACACTCCGTCCATTCCTCTCCCTCAAAACTCCCCTCTCCCCACCCTCATAGCCCGTCTCTTCCCGCCCTCACAAGCCCATCTCTCCCACACCTCCATTGTCTCCCTCTACCAAACCCTAGGCTCTCACAATCACAGCCTCCCTCACAACTACTGCAAGGGGTGTGCGCGTGCACACCCCTCGTAGGACTATCCAACGTTGCAAAGGATTGATACCCGCAAGTCAAAAACCCTAATCCGAAACCCTAAATTGATACCTTGATTGATATCCGGGTAGTGGTGCCCAAGAAGTCATACCCTGCTGGTGATACACTAGTTATTGATACCCAAAGTACGTTGGTCCAGAAATTATGTTGAAAATATCTCAACCAAAAATCGTTAAAAATGCTTGTTTTTGTACAATTAGCAAGGAAGAAAAAATGAAGTTTTTTGGTAGTTTTAACCGTAGGATCTCAATTACGACTTATTAAGTACTATACTCACAAAATTTTATGAAGTTTGACCGCACGGATTGAAAGATTATAATGTTTGACGTAGAGAAAAGGCTCATTTTCTTCCCTGCATTTATTGGACCAGCAGAGTTTGACTTCAATTGGTGTCTAATTTTTGCACTATAAAAGGTCTCAATTAATTACCATAATGTTAAGCACGTTGTTGGTTCCTTATGCACCAATTTTTAAAGGTAGAAAAGGAGTGTAGCATATTCAAAAAAATTGTGCAATGAGTGGAGGTTCAAAAATTCTCAATCCACGTTATATTTTTTTGTGAACTCGATATTGTTTTAAATGAGAATCCAAATGGTCAATAAGAAGGTTTACATCACATCATGCCGTAGGAAAAATCAAAAGTGAATCATACAAAGATCTCAAAGTTTTTTGTGGAAAGGTAGAAATGTTTTTGGTACCTTGGCCGAAAATGTGTGACAATGTATGAAAATAATTGACTTGGATTAATATGCTATTTCACCAAAGAACTAACAACATATGTGTTTAAAACCACAAACTATTGCCAAATTTTGATTTTTTTAAAGTTATGAGCAAATAACTTGCAGCTTTCTACCAACAACCAGTGCACTTGGCTAAGTGCATAATTGCTTAATTGCGTGTTATATGTGGGCATTATCTTCGTATATGTGGGCATTATCTTGTTGTATTTTGATTGAATTTGTTTGTGCCAGGATGTCAGTTTCGGGGTTGCATTCGGTTGTAGAAATGTTAAGGAGGGGGATAATAAGAGGTGGCGTGAGGAATCTTCTATCTCGAGGTTGTGCTTGGGGATGGTGTATTTGTATGATATTCAGGTAATAACTGTTTTGAGTTTTAAGGTAGTATTGTGTGAGGATTTCTGTGTTATGTAAGGAAGCGTTTGGGTTGTGCCAAGGGAAAAGATTTCTTTGCGGGAGCCATTTGGTGTAGGTGGTGTTATTGTGGGACCAATGGCATAGGTATGATGTGTGTTGTTTGCTTATGTTGTTGGAGTCAATATACTTTCTATGTTTGTGCACGGTTATGTTGTTTATTGGGTACATGGAGGAATTTTTTAATATATGTGGTGGAGGGGCATATGGTCGTAAGTTTGGCGGGTTTGGGGGGATTAATGGGAGATTGATGTTGGGATGGGTGTCATTGTGACCAGTGATGTACGGGTCTTTGAGTGTGTAAGGTGGGACGTGAGTAGTGCAAGGGTTCGGACATTCAAGGAGACATGGAGGTTTACAAAATAATTATTTAACAATATTCAATGGGCTTTTTATTAATTTGTGAGGGGTACCGTAGAATGTTCTGTAGCTCTTGTCGTCCATAAGTTGTGTTCCATTTGGTAGTGTAATTTGTTTTAGATCGGTAATGTTTGCGGAAAAAAGTTTTAGTAGGAGTTTGGCGGATAATTGTCGGTCAAGTCTAGGGAGGTTATGTATTTCGTTTGCCCAGTTTTGTTCAAGCGGTGTGGGGCCTAGTAGGAAATCTTCTAGTGTGCTTTTTAGAAATGTTTGACCTTCTGTTTTAAGTAGAAAGAGTGTGCGGGTAATAGGAGACGGAAGGCATTCAATTTTTTTCAATCTTTGGAGGTATTGTGCTCCTCCATAAATGGCAAGGATGTGCCGAAGGAGTCCATTGTAAATTAGGCCTAGTCGTCCCTCATCATTAAGTGCATTTTGGAGTTGTTCTCCAATGCAACGTAGATAGGCATTTTTGAGGGAAAAAGCTTCTTATCCGAATAGTTCGTGGGGGAGTTGTGTGATGACATTTGGTGTGCATTTAGGGAGTCCGCATACTTTCTTTTGTATGGCTATGATTTTTTTTATCAAGTTTGTTTATGGCGGGCATGGAATAGGGGACCGCATAGAAACTATATGAGATACCCGATCGTATGACGGTATCAATCATTTTTATTTTTTGTTGCAATGCGGCTGGGCATAGTGTAAGTTCATTGCATTGTTTAATAAGTTTTGTAGTAGTAACGTGGGTTTGAATTTTCCATTTTAGTGATGGAACTAGGTTTATTCCAAGGTATATGTAAGGTTGGTTTTGGTTGAGTACCGGAATTGGTTGGTTACGATAGTGGATATTGGTAGCTTGGATAAGGGCTTTGAAGGCTGTCGGATTTATTTTGGATTTGTTTGGGCATCCGGTTACGGCACATTTTTGGACCCCAAGTTCCATCCCGGTCCATAGACAAAATTTGTCTATTTTGTCTAATTGAGTTTGGAGTGATTTAAGACGTCCAGAGATGGCCGCTAGATCGTCGGCATATGGGGCCGAATTTATGGTGATTTTAGAGGTTCCAAATGTGTAGCCATTATTGCCTCTTTGAAGCCATCTCAGTAGAGGTTCTAGAAAAATAATAAAGAGGTATGGGCTTAGTGTGTCGCCTTGGATGGTACCACGTTGGATGGGGATAGGGCGTGTTTTACCAAAGAATTCTCCGGCATATGTAGTGGTAGATTGGAAGTATATATTACCAACTAGTGTGACTGCGTCTTTCGGGTACCCAAGATCACTCATAATGGCTAGCAATCAAGGGTGGTCAATGGAACCAAATGCGTTTTTGAAGTCAATATATAGTATGCAAATGTCTTTATTCGTAAATTTTGCATCCTCAAGAGCAGCAATGAGGGTTTGAAGTTGTCGTGTGGTACTTTTCTCGGCTCTAAACCCTTCTTGGCTTTCGTGTAATATTTGGTGTATTTCTCCGTAGGCTGATAATATTGATGTAAGTGTACTAGTATATAATTTGTAAATGGTGTTAGCTAAGGCAATAGGTCGGTGGTTAGATAGTGCGGATGGGTTGCCTTTTTCGTATAATAAGATTGTTAGACTTGTTTTCCAAGATGCGGGAATGGATTTTTGTTTGTAACACTGAAGGAAAAATAATGATAGAAGATCGTGGAATCTTGGGGGCATGTTTTTTAGAATTGAGATGGATATATGGTCCGGGCCAGGGGCTTTGTTGGTTCCCAGATTTTTTAGGCACATGTTGTATGTGTCTCTGTTATAATATGTGTGGAGAGGTGTTGTTGGTTCGCCTCTTTTATCAATAGTAAATCCGTCTAAATCATGCCACAGGTATTGTCTAACTCCACATGTGCATGTTGGTGTATGTTGTGGTTGAAAGTGACACGGGGGGATGGTTGGTCTATTGTTTATGGATTGTTGGAGATGTATTTCGTTTGCGATGTCAACTGGGTTGGTTAACCCCTAAAGGACCACGAACACTTTTGCTCAAAAACCAGTCCAAAATTGCCACTGCCAAAAAGAGACACGAAAATCACATATTAAAATGAAATTCGGATTTTCAACCGTAAGATCTTAAAATAGACTTCTATAGAAACAAGCCGTAAAATTTTGGTTGCAATCCACCGCACGGATTGATAGATTTTAGTGTTTAAAGTCAAAACAATGGTTCATTTTCTTCCCTGCGTTGAGTAGATCAACAGACTTTGACTCCACTTTGTATCAATTTTTTGCATTGTACAAGGTCTAAATCTTTTACCATTGTCTTAAGCATGATGTTATTTCCCAACACACCAATTTTTAGAGGTAAAAAAGGGGTGTAGCATATTCAAAACAAGTGTGCAAGGAGTGGAGGTTCAAAAATTGCCATTTCACGTTTTATTTTTTTGTGAACTACGTATGTATTCAAATGATAATCCAAATGGTCAATAAGAAGGTTTTCACCACATATTTTTGTTGAAAAAATAAAAAGTGAAAAATATGAAGATTTCTAGGTTTTATGTAGAAAAGATGAAGTTTTTTTCCCCGTTGCCCGACAATGTGTGAAAATGTTTGACTTGGAATAAAATGCCTTTTTACACTAAAGACAAGATTTTTTTTTGAAAATTTCAAACAAAAGAAATTATTCTTTATATGTGTGAAAAATCTCAATGTCAATAGAAACTTTTGTCAAAATTTTGGAGGTGCCCGGTGTCCCCACTTTTGGCTTTAAGTGGTACTAACTTTAAAACCACAAATCCAAAAAATAAAATAAAAATATGTCCACGAAGTTCTTATCAGAGGCAATCTAGAATAAAAATTTCAGAGAAAAAGGATTTTTTTCCAAATTTTAGAAACCTGCCCAAAATCATAAATCCCCCCGAAGGAGACTCTGGTCCTTTAGGGGTTAATATGTTATTGTTTTGGTCTGAAATGCAATCTAGTGGTAGGTTTGTGTTGTTTTTAAAGACTTTTCTATTAATCTTTTTTGGGTTGGTTTTGTATAATGGAGTTTAAGTTGATTGAGGTATTGGTGATAGATGTATATCGGGTATGGTTAGGTGTTTTAATGTAAAATCCATCAATTAGGCTAGTGTGAGTGTAATTAAGTCCACCTTGCTGGGAGTATTGTGTATCGGTTGGGATTAAATATAATTCTAGGTTACTCGTATAGTTTTGCCATTGATAGTCTATGTCAAGTGGAGGGGTGACAATCCCTCCGTTTTGTCTTCCAATAAGGGCGATGTCTCGGTTAAAGTCTCCGCAAAGTATTATTGTGAGATTAGTGTGTGTATTTATTTGTGAAGTGATGGAATTTTGGATTTCCGGAATAAACCTCAAGTCTTTTATGTGTGAGGGCATGTATAAGTGGAGAATGAGCCATGGTTGGAGGGGTCGGTTAGTGATTTTGATAATTTGAAGATATGGTGATATATTAGCCGGGGTAGGGATTTTAGTAATATTTCCGGAGAAGGCATATGATTGGTGTATGAGCATGAGCAGACCACCTCTTGCCGGTGTATATGGCATTCGTTGTTGGATGCATCGTGTGAGAGAATGTGTGTTATTAAATATAAGTTTATAATCAGGGAATGTTTTTTGGATGTATTTTGTGGATTTAGTAGCGGTTAGTTTAGTTTCTTGTATAGCAATTATGGCGGGTGGTGTATCGGTGTGGGTGGTTAGATTGTGGATGCATGGTAAAGTAGTGTTTAACGTTGAGGCGTTCCATGTAATTATATATGTGTTTCTATTGTCTATGTTGTTGTGGTTACCAAGTGAAGGGGAATTGTAGGCGGGTGTCGGGGTGTGGTGTGTGTAAGCATGAATTGGTTCAAAGCATCTCATAGCTTCAAGGATAAGATTATGCGGGAAGTAGGGGATTTTAGTTGTAGTTCATCGGGGAAAGGGGGTGGATTTTGGCTATGAATAAAATTATATAGTTCATTGTGCAAAGAGGTTTTGTTTTCCAATAGGTGTTGATTTTCCTCTAGGAATTTGGTGTATGGGTGGAGTGTATCTATATGTCTTTCAGGGGGATTCTGTAGAGAGGATAGGATGTTTAGTAGTATATCTGTCTAATGTGTTGGGTCTGTGTTGGTAGAATGTTGGTTGGTGATATTGTTGCATTCTTCTATTGAGGGGTGGAGGGTGGTAATTATGGCAAATAAGATATGTGTCGATGGGTGGTTATTATTATTTTTTTGATGTATGTAGCGGAAAATGTTGGGGTAGAGGGTGGAATAAGTTTGGTGTAGTATGTGGTTATTTTTTAGAAGTGGTGCAAAGGAAGATGCTAGCTGTTGGTATTCGGGGTGGAGATTTATAGTATTAGGAATGAAATATGTTTTTGATAGTCTTTTGTGTGTTTTTGGATGGTTGTGGAAGATATTTGGCATTGGGCCGGGGTTAGTTTCTATGTCTCCGCAAAGTAAAATTAGTAATTTGCAATGGATGATGTTTATGGCTATTAGTGGGAGGGGTGTGGAGTGTTGTTGTTGTTGTTGTTGTTGTTGTTTGTTTTTGGGGGAGTATATAAGTATATTTTTATATTTATATTATTTTTATTATAATTTTTTTGGATTTTTGTATTTGTTGGTAAATTAGTATATAAGTATACTTTTAGTTTTTCTGTCTTGTTGTAGGTCGAGGTTAGTTTATCGAGTCAGGTCTTCTGACAACCATGGAGGCCTCTTTCGAGGCTTCCTCCTCATGTTCTTGGATTATTTGAATTAGGTGCATGCGGAGGGAAGACATTTCTCCTCTAAGTGTCTTAGCCGTTTTGGCTAGTACGTGGTCCGCGTATACTTTGGCTTCTTGTACTATTTCTGTTTTTAGTGCCCCCATCTCCTTCCGTACCTCCAAAATAGTGTTGTTGGTCCCTTTCTTCACCTCCTCTTGGACTATCTTGTGTAGGTCCTCTTTACTATATCCCGTTTTTGGTGCATTTTCTAAGGCAATGACTGCATTAGCTACTGCAGTGTTTATTTCGTTAAAGCCCCATTTTGCAACACAATCATCTGACGGGGCGCTAACTCCGTCCAGGCTTTTGGGGTGAGGGGTTAATTCGACGTATTTACCTAGGATTTTACCGCTAGTATTTACTAGTTTTTGTATACTGCTGCATTCAAGCATTGGATGTTACATATTCCAACATGTCGCCCGTATTCTGACTTAAAATAGGTGTCCACAACATTCTCCTTTCCCATAAATGCGTTGATACCCTATTCTAACTCACCAATTGTCTTTGTTTTGTTTAGATTTTTAGCAATTAGGATGAGAGCATTCTTTCTCGCTTTGTCATTTTCACTCAACTTCCCTTTGCTAGCAAAGTAGGAGTTAAAGATCTCATTGGAGAAAGCAATTTTTTGGACTTTTACCTTTTGAGCTTGTTCTAGGGAAGGCGTTTTCACCCAAGCGAAATCTAGTTCTAGTTTTTTCAGGACATCGGTTATCTCATACTCAAACCCTCTAGCAAATCCTTCCTTCACAATCTCTTCATGCAAAACATACCATGGTTTTTGGGCCAAGTTTGCTCCTGAGATTTTCAGGGACAAGAGGTTTGCAAGAGCTAGGGAATCATAGCTTTTACAGACCTTACCTCTATGAGGGATGCTTTCATTGAGAGTTAGGATGAATGGTCTCGTACCTTTGAGAAGTCCCTTCACATCAATTCCAGGGTTCTTGAGGTGAAGTTTGATGATGCCACTCCATCTGTCCGTCTTGTGATGGCATAGGATTACTATTGGTTCACCTAGAATTTCGCCTAGGTCAATGTTCATATGAAGGAGTCGTGTTTTTACCATGTCATAGACTATATTTCTAGAGAAAACTTGTTCACCAATTTCAAAGAGGATTGCGACCTGGTAATCTAGTGCATAACCATACTCATCAATTTCCACCTCACTAGGTAATTGGGTTAAGTTGAAGTGGTTACCTTCTTTCCCATCTAACCTCTGCGAAGGCCATTCTTCTTGGACGACAAACGGGAAGGAAGGTAGTGCTTCAACTCTTTCTTGTGCTTCTGGTTCAGTCAAGCCCAACTCAAGCAACTCAGGGATAGTTAGGACTGGTTCTTTGGGACTGCCATGACATACACCTATAGTACTTAGAGTGTTGAAACCCAGCCAATAAGAAGGTCTTTGCAACTTCGTTGCTCTTACCTTCTTGAGGTTGGGGGTGTTTTCTGCCATATCAATGGATCGCTTATGCATTACAACAACCTCACATGCATTTTCCTCAACAATTTCCATTAGTAGTGGGCCATTAAGAGAGGGGGGCAGTCTATGAGTCAATGAACATACGGTCTGGTCCTTTAAAAGAGGAGGCTGTAGTATCTTCTGTCATTCTGCATGTCACGAGTAAGGGGTTATTATTGGTGATTTTTACCATTTTGCATATCGATTCTCTCTGAAGCACTTTTTCATCATTTCCATCCCACAACTTACTTTGAGGGCTTGCAGGACGTGATATCAAGTGCAAACATGAGGAGAGGAGATATGATGCATTACAACGGAAGTGAACCAGGGTGGTAGAGTAATTACCTGAATGGGTAAGAGGCGCTGGATGAAGGCTGTGGCAGCCTATGTGGTGGGCGCTGCGGTGAGTACTTGCTCTACTGGGCTTGGGGCAACTGCGGGGGGTTTCCTTCGCTTCTGTACGCAGTTGGGCTTCCTTAGGGTTTGGCTCTTTTCGAAGGGCTGTGATTCTCCCCTTCACGCTTGTTCGCCACTCGCAGTCCTCGGGAGGTTGGGCAGCTATGGCGGTTTTGGTACGTCCCGTACTTCTGAGTTGTGCCGTGAGTGCACCGTCCGGAGTTCGGGCTATCGTAGCACGCCAGTATCTCAACTTCTGCCGCAGGTTCTTCGTTCTGGCCGTCCTGAACCACCTCCGAATGGTGTTGGTGCGATGTGTCTTTCTGGGGTTCCACTAGTCGGTGTGGACGTTTCTCCGAGTGGCGCCTTCGCGGTTGGTGTCTAGGCTACAGGGTCGCGGCTGGGGTCTGGACCTACGGGTACGGTCCGGGGCTCCTTCGACTAAGGATTGGAGGTGCTCACTTGAGGGCTTCAGGTGGTGCTTGGAGGTACGCTGCTAAGGATAGGGCTGGGGACCGGTGGTACGTCGCTGAAGACTACGGGTGAGGTCAGAGCCTCCTTCGCGGCGTAGCACTGTGTCTTTGCTGTAGCTCGGGCTCCTCCCGGTACTTCTTCACCGCCGCCTTCAGTGGCTGACGGTGTAGGGTCAGAGGGCAGTGTGAGACGGAGTTGTAGGTGCGGCGTCGGCAAGGTGTAGGGCCTGGGAGCCATGGAATCCTCTGAGTGGCGCCTTCGCGGCTAGGGTTTGGGCTACGGAGTCGTGGCTGGGGTCTGGACCTACGGGTGCGGTCCGGGGCTCCTTCAACTGAGGACTGGAGGTGCTCACCTGAGGGCTTCGGATAAGGGCTGGAGGTACGCTGCTGAGGAGAGGGCTGGGAATCGGTGGTACGCTGCTGAGGACTACGAGTGAGGACAGATCCTCCTTCGCGGTGCGGCACTGTGTCTTTGCTACAGCTCGGGCGCCTCCCGGTACTTCCTTGCCGGTACTTCTTCGCTGCCGTCTTCAGTCGCTGATTGTGTTGGATCGGGGGGCTCCTCCCGGTGGTGTCAGTATCATGCGATGCAGTTCTGTTGCGGCTCCGTGGTGTGGCGTGGTGGCTCCTCTGTGTGACGTTGTCGCTCTGTGGGTGGCTGCGGCTCCGTGGGCGGCTGCGTCGACTTGTGCGTGTACAGGTGAGGTATCTGCCTGGTATAGCGTCGCGGCTCTATGGGCGTCTACGACGACTTGTGTCGTGTGTCTCGCTAAGGTAAGCTCCTCCTCCTCTACTCTCAGAAAATCTCTCCTCTTCTAACTTCTTGACTGGAGTATAGTTCTTGTAGTCTGTACTCACAGGGACACGGTAGGAGGGTGACCAACAAGGTTTGAGTAGAGGATGTTTATACCTGTGTGTTCTTCTTAGGGTTTGGCTGGGTAGTTCGTGGTGGGACATAGGGCGCCATTCCACGCCCACGTTTGAGCTAGGATTAGGTGGGGCGTGGGGCGATCCAGAGTCTATGGGTGGGAATAGATGATATCCCCCGTCTCTATATCCCCCGGTGGTCGTAATTGCCCCGCCCGCGAATAGCCGTGCCAGCGCGAGACGCGCGAGACTGGTCCCACGGCCCCCCTTCACCTTCTTTTCCTTCCGAGACTGATTTCTTCCGCGCGATCTCGGTTTTTTTTTGTTCGAACCCTGCCCGTGTCTCGCATGGGCTCCTCCATTTCCGGAGACGGAAGAGGCGGCGGACAGAAAGGCAAGGGAGGCAACTGAGGCCACGTTGAGGACGGAATTTCGGGCGACACTGAAGATTCTCCACGATTCCGTCATGAGGAATCCTCGCCGAGTCTAAGTTTTTTGGTATATAGGATCCGGGGGGTTTTTAGTACACAGAGCCTCTCCTGCGCGGTTTAGGTGTACAAATCGAGCATAGATTTTCCTTTTTGTGCATAGTGAGGTGTTTTTTTGGTTTCTGTATAGCGAGACGTACAACAAAGACTAGACAGTGTAAGTAGGCAGCGTGAGACTAAAACCATTTTTTGTATAAAAATTAAATTACACTGCACTAAAGTGTCTTCGGTTCATCACCTCCCTGTCTCGAAGCCTTCCTAAATTCCCATTGTCACTCTGCCGCATTTATGAATGGTTCGTGAAGAGAATATCGCTACACCAATCACCCGTGAATTTAAATGAAGGTAGATATGTTGAGCAAATTCAGAGGCGCTGTCTCGTGTTCCTAGAGGAGCTGAAAGGGCTACTTAAGAAGTCTCGGCGCCGGCGGAGAGTCATACTACCGTTCACATCGTTTCCAACGAATTGTGCAGCCTCCCTTTGTGCTGGATGTAGCACTCCTTGTGCAATTTGAAGCTCCATAGCAGCGTGTCTCTGCATCTAAATGCCTCTTCACGAGACGGTGCTTTGACGCTTGGTCGTGGATGGCGGCACCGAGACGGTTGATGCTGTTGTCGAGACGCTCGTCTTCGTCTTGTACAGAGGGGGGTGGTGGACGTGAATCTTCTGGCTCGGCCTCGGGCGAGACGGTGTCCGGGGAAGGTTCTCGTCCTGTCTCGGCTTCTACCTCGGGTTCGAATTCGGGTAGTTCGGGGAACTGCACCAGCTGCGATAAACCACCTCGAGACGTACCATATAGAGTCCCGCACACCTTCACGATGTCTCCTTCAGCAAGGTCAGGGCGCAACATCCTAAGCACCTTTAACTGATGTTTGCACAGATTGCCCTTCATTGAGTGAGGGCATTCACAACAACCCCACTCCGTCTCAGGGTTGTGCACAGCGTAGCGAAGGTGTGGCCTCTTGCTAGAACAAACATAAGCCGGTTCTCCAGCTTCGGTTGGAAGTGCGACACAATGGTCCGAGATCTTCCGGGCTTGTAGAAGTGAGTTTATTACCACACGTTCCCTCTTCCGGTTGCCTTCGAAGCCGTTCTCTTTCATGTACGCGTTAAACTCGTATCGGTTTATGACATCATTCGTCAATTCATCAATCAGCCAATCCACACGTCTCCCTACAAGCCTTCCCCGAGACGCTCTTAACACTGCCTTCAGGTTACTATGGGACGACTCGAATGCTGCATTCGTATCCTGCCCTCCATGCGGGATATTGCGATTGCCCGTCACCCACATGTCAAGTTTATTCATCCACGTTGTTTCTACATAGCTCCAGAACGCAGCAGCACCAGACACCTTGGTTTTGATAAAAGCAAATCTCTGTCTCGCATAGTCCAGTAATGGCATCCCCGGTATAGGTGATTCCGAGAGGTACATGAGGTTACCGAGCTCGCGAAGTGCCCATGGACGCGTGACGATTCCTTTGATTTTGGAGCAAGCGTTTTTCTGCCATGCCCGACGCACATGCCAGAGGCAGAGGAACACCAAGCATCTGGGCCATATCTGCCTGCGTCTCGGAATGGAAAAAAATGAGACAATACAGAAGAGGGAAATTGAGGTAATCGGAATTCTAAAACATATAGATAAAACAAATAATTTATCGGAGGAAGTTTATCTCGGCCTGGGCATCGTCGACGATGAAGCAATTTGGACGCCACTCAGGAAGAGCTGCAACCATTTTGGTCTTCAGGGCCAGCATCCACGGAGCAAGATCCAACTGCTTACTGCGGGATGTCACCACGTAAGCTCCAGGGCATCCATTCTGCCATTTGTCGAAGATCATTATGGTGTATAGTGGAAACTGCATTGAAAACATCATAGCACATGTCAAAATCAGTCTCGCCAGTATACGAGATAGAGTAACCTGATGTTCTACCATCAGGATACGAGACAGAGTAACAGTTTACCTTCTTCTCGTTTGTACCGAACGTCGCATCAATCGAGACGGCACTGTTGTGGCCGTGCTCAAGCATCATTCGAAACATGAACTCCGTTTGAATGCCTATAATGAATGGCATGTTCTCACCAGTTAAAGATCCCGGAACAGGACCGGAGTTCAATTCCTGATAGTAGAATACAATGTCTCGATTAGCTTGAACCCACATGCGGACCGATTCAGCATCGTTCTCGTCCTTTTGGTACACAGCCTGATTCACCTTCACCGCTATGTTGCGAATGTCCCAGTCCTTCATGAAGTGATCCCGAGAGGGAGGCGCGCCCTGAGCCCGCAGTTTCAACACCAATTCGATGTGCATGCTTTTAATCTTCGCAATCGAGACACCGAGATGCAGGTTTTCTTCCACGAATGCTCTGGTCTCGGGAGACATGCTGGACGTGAAGCGAGACCTCTCGCCATCCTTCACCATACCGTGCACAATCAATCCGTCAGCATTCGTGTGGCGAGGATTTTGGAGGACAATCTGTGCAACGTCTCGGAGATAAAACAACTATCTCACATAAATGGCACACTTGCAGCCACGCTTCCGAGACCCCCCCTTCATGGCCGCCGAGAGTCTCGGACCCCTCCGACCTCGCCCGTTTGGAACGTTTTTCCCTTTCTTCGTGTACTTTTGTCGTTGCGTCATCATCTCTTCAGTGACTTCCAGAACATCGCCAGACTTGTCTTGAGGCCCGAACTCACACTCCAGTCTGATAGACAACGAAAGGGTCACTACAGAATCATGAACGAGACCCATTGCTATAGAATCATGCACGAGACCCATCACTACAGACCATGCACGAGACGCATCTCTACAGACCATGCACGAGACCCATCTCTACAGTAAAAAAACTACTAGTACAGAACCAAGCAAAATATAGCATACCTGATGGACAACAATGGAGTGTCAAGTCGTGGATGGGATCCTTTGTGTCTCTCTGTCTCGCGCTTGAGGAACTTCGTCTGCACATCCGACCGCTTCGAAGACTCGCCTAGCACGAAGTCCTCGTACCTTAGCCACGGGATATAGGCAACACCTGCACCACGCTTCATACCCCTGTAATCCCACTTCAAATCTTTGTGCGTGAAAGGACCAACAGGGCACTGTTGGACCTGGTCTCGAATGAGCTGAAGTGGGATAAGATTCCGTAAAATGAACTGTCGCTCGTAGGCACCAATCCAAGATGCGTCAAGATCGACAACATCCTGTTTAACAAAGGATGCAGCCGAAAAATCCATGTGATACGTTGAATTCAGGCTCCCTACAATAACCCTAAAGGAATCTACTAGTGTCTCAGCTCGCTTCAGAGAGACAAAAACGGCGAGGGGGAAGTGCGTCTCCACTCGTATACCCCCTCTCGGATGAGACCCTCACAGACGAGACTGTGGGTGATGTGGCGAGACTGCCGAGGTGGCAAGGGACTGAACATGTCCTACGTGGCCGCGGGCCCATGCGAGACACGGGCAGGGTTCGAACAAAAAAAAACCGAGATCGCGCGGAAGAAATCAGTCTCGGAAGGAAAAGAAGGTGAAGGGGGGCCGTGGGACCAGTCTCGCGCGTCTCGCGCTGGCACGGCTATTCGCGGGCGGGGCAATTACGACCACCGGGGGATATAGAGACGGGGGAGAAGTAAATTTTAGATGAGGTTAGAAGACTCACCTTTTTTGCGGTGATGGTGACCGTTGCTTCTTTTCGCCAGTTTTGGGGCAGAGCAGTAGTGATCACGGCTGTGTTTCTTCGCTTGACTTCTTCAATGGGCTTCTCCAAAGTTAGCTTACTTGTCACTTGCAAGTGGTCAACGAGGAGCCGCACACCATCTTTCACTTGGCCCTCGAGCTCAGCTAGTGTCTGATTCTGCATGGTGAGCGCATACGCTGCTGTTGAGGGCTTGGAGCTGATAGTCCAGGTAGTTGAGCTGATCAGCTTGGGGCAGAGTGTCATTTTAGCAGGGGTGCTATATGACTTGCGTTTGTGCATTTGTATTAGGCTGTATCTTTGAGGGTGCTTGTTGAGAAGTCGTGTTGTGTGACTGAGCTGATTTTTTCCTACACACTTTCTCCATAATAATTTTCTGACGGGGAATTGAGTTTTTGGTGAGGTTAGAGGACTTACCTTGTTGGCGATGCCGATGATGCTGTCCGTTGTATCTTTTTTCCGTCTTTTTGTAGGTGGATCATATCTTTGGTGGTGTTGTTGTTGCAGGCGTGTGTGTTCCGTACATCCCTGTCGTGGTCGGTCGTGGTCGTCTGTCTTTACTCTTGTGTCTTTCGCTGCTGATGGATCTTCTTGTGGTGTGGTCTTGTGTTTTTGTTGTTGTGTGCAGGTTGTTGCATTTGTGCTTGACGTCGACCTGCAGCAATTCCAGTATATTTCTCGCAGCAAGTGGTCATATCTATGTGCTTTATAGGCGTATGTAGCTATTACCATATGATTCTTTGTTTTAGTGATTCTACATCTTATAAGGTTACCTATATTATACCTGATTTTTGTGCTCTTTCTAGGTGTTGTAAGGGTTAATATGTATTCACAGCATGTTATGACGATTTTTAATGCGTAATAGATTGTGTAACAAGAGGAAATGAATGAGTTGGGGTTAGAGGCATGCGTACCTGTGTACACATACTCCGCGGCGTAGTCATGGAGGTGAAGCTGTTCCGCCTGCGCGTCGATGGCATGAGCGAGTGGAAGTGTAGATTAGGTGGGACGCGTAAATCTTTGTGATGTCCTTGGTATTGAGTGTTGTGTGGGTGGAATCTGTTGCTGCACTTCTCTGCTTCTCGCGTACTTTGTGCCATCCCAGTGTCTGCGGTGTTTTCCATGTCGTGCTTGTTTCGGTGGTGCTATGTGCTGGGGCGTGCTGAGCTTCGGTGTTCTCTTGGTGAGTTTTGGTATGCTCTAGGGCTCCGGTGTTCATCTCTTGGTGAGTTTCCGTGTGCTCCAGGGCTCCGATGTTCTTCTCTTGGTGAGTTTCGGTATGCTCCAGGGCTCCGGTGTTCTTCTCTTGGTGAGTTTCGGTGTGCTCCTGTGTGCACCAGTGTGCAGCTAGTAGTATGCTATGGTAGCTTAGGGTGGGCAGCTTCTCTCGGTCCTGGTATGATATCTTGATGCGTGCGGCATCCTTTGATGTACAAGAACATATATGTGCATACACTAATGTGTGTGTATTATGATTACAACAACTATAATAATAAAACATGTCAAAGTGCCGAATATCACAAATCACTTAGCTGGTTTCTGAGGATCGTTGATCTTTGTGAATGGAGCTTGTGTCTAAGTTGGTGTCTAATCGCGAGTTTAATGTCTGGTAGACTTTCTTCGTGCTTGTGCTTGCATCCTGATTGGGGAGGGATATGGTGTACGGTGTTTCAAAACAGTTCTACAATTTGTTGCCAAGGGTTGGTACTGAATGGTGCCAAGCGTGATGATCAAAAGCTAATTTTGAGGGGATCTGATTGCAGGCCTTGGCTGTACATATAGGTTGGTTGAAGAACAAGACACGACTACGGGTATGTCGCAGTGAACAGAGGATCGTAGGTAAGGAGCTGCATGATATAAGGGGCCAACGACGGCCATGGTAGCACCACATCATCTTGGTCGCAAGCCATGAGCCTTGATCAAGGATATTGGGAATGTAAGAAATATGCATTGCTACATAGGCTCCTCTATGCCGTGCACTTGTAACATGCAATTAAGCAATTATGCACTTGGCAAAGTGCGCTATTTGGCGCTCAATAATAACAAGATTTTGAGCGGAAATGTGTTTTGAAAAAAATTAAATTAGGAAATCCCTATATCTTTTTTGTTATGTTTTTGTAACAATTTCATTAAATATTGGTTTCTTGATGTGTACATATTAAGTGAATACTTTTCATTATTATGCATAATATATGATTATAACATTTTGTTCTTATTCCATGTACAAAATTACATTGACCATGTATTTATAAGAACCTATTTATACACATTTTGTTTCATGAGATGATTTTCAGTGTCGTGTTACAAGTACAATTTGTTTTAGGAGATATAATGATAATGTACGCAATACAATGATAAAGTGTGTGGTTTAGCACTGTATATTTATTATATATATATACATACAGAATATAAATATTGAATACTACAAATATCATATACTATAATTAAACATACCATCTCTAAAGCGAACATATGAATCACACTATACTAGTCACCTAAACATCATGTATGCCTAGGTACGGTATGACTCAAGAGTCTTCATCATCCTGTGGCGAAGCGACTCTCGCAACGACTCCCGCAACGACTCCCACAATGACTCCCATAATGTGTTCCATGGCCACAATACTAGCTTCGACGCCGCGTCCACCGCGCTCCACCAACCGTATTGCTCCCAAGGATAACGTTGACTGGAAGCGATGGTGCCATGATGCCAGATGCAAGCAACTTCACCATGATCACAACACATATATAATTGTCAATACGGTGTACGCCTCTGTATAATGAAAGACAACATCCAACACTTTCTTTCTTAAAATTCACATCGTAAATTGTTTCCTACATGAAATACGTACGGTGGTTGAAAATAGAAATCTTGATGGGGATGAAAATAGAAAAAGAGGATGATAACCAACGGATGAAAACAACAGTAGATGGAAAACCACAATGGATGAAAATGAGGATGAAAAAAGAGGATGAAAAAAGAGGATGAAATGCCAAAAAAATTCAAATTGGAATGGAAACTAAGCTTCATAAACTTCATTTCATTAGTTGGACTCAATATCAAAAAATATCATTGTAATGACTCAAATTCAGATTTGGTGCTGGAGCTAGAATCTAGGAAATCGGAAGAATTTCTGCAAATCTTCACTGCGGTGAATTCAGCAACTTTTGACGATTTTTAGAAAAAATAGTAAAAATGAAAAAAATCTGAAAAAAATGTGAATGATACCTCCAAAGTCAATCTACAAGGAAAAAAAAAATTTCAAGCTGTTTTGCATTGTCAAAAATGAGTTATAGGCGTTTCCGTTTCGCCCAAATCTATGGAAAAAAAACTTTTTTTTTTTTTTTTTTTTTTTTTTTTCCCCTTACACCGTAGCAACTCCAGATGATTTGCCGTGCAGGGTATCATCACAACAAGGTATCAACAAGGCATGGTACCATCCGGGTATCCTGGTGGTGGACTAAGGTCGTGAGGGGTGTGCGTACGCAGGGAGTTTTAGAGGGAGAGGGAGAGACAACGAGCGCAAGGGGATGGATAGAGAGGGATAGAGTTAGAAGGAGAGGTGAGATTAGAACTAGAAGAGAGAGATAGGGTTCTGAGGAGGCGTGAGGTGGCGGCTAGGAGCGAGGGAAGGTGGGTGAAGGCGAGGAAGTCGACGACAGGCGAGGACGGCAAGGAAGACGACCAAGTGAGGATGGCGAGGAAGACGATCAAGCAAGGACGGCGAGGAGAATGACCAAGTGGAGAGCAAGACGACCACGCGGAGAGCAAGACGACCAAGTGAGGAGGAAGATTTGGTGCAAGGAAGGGGCGGCTGCTCCAGCTATGCCGCAACAGCCCATGGCTGCTGTTTGGATTTAGGTCGTGCAGGTTTAGCACGAGGAGTAGAAGCAGCAGCCAATTGCGAGGTGCAGCAGCCTAGTTGCAAGGTGGAGCAGCCTCGTTGCGTGGAGCAACAACCTAACACCCCATGGCGAAACCCTAACACCCTAACACCTCATGCTTGAAACCCTAACACACCATGGACACCACTATCCTTGCGTACTTGAAACCCTAACCACCTAAGACACCCCCGCGTACGCACACCCTCGCATGCGCACACCCCTGAGGTCAGTTTTCCAAACATGGAAACGGCGGCACCGCCAAAATTAGGGTTTTATAAATTAGGGTTTCCAGATCTGGAGTCTCAAGATCTAGGATTTGGTTTAAAAGGAACATTTTAAACCAAGTTAGACATTTTCACACATGTTGAGCACTTATATTCTACATAAAACCAGAGATCTTCAAATTTTTAAAAAATTAAAATTTAACCAGAATATGTGGTGAAAACCTTATTATCATCCGTTTGGATTATCATACTACAACATACTTTGTTCACAAAAAAATAAAACGTGTAATCGTAATTTTTCAAAAGATTTTAACTTCCACTCCTTGCACAATTGTTTTGAATATGCTACACTCCGTTTCTATGCCTAAAAATTGGTGAATATAAAACCAACATCATGCTGAACACAATTGTAAACAAATTAGACCTTGTGTAGTGCAAAGATTTGATACCAAGTGAATTCAAAGTCTGTTGACCTACAAAATGCAAGAAAGAAAATTAACCATTTTCTAAATTTCAAATACTATGTTTCTATCTGTGCGGTGGATTGCAGCATAAAAGTATGGTGACTTTATATAGATGCATGGTTTGAGATCTTACAGTTGGAAGTCCAAAATGAGACGTCAAAATTTGATGTTTTTGCCACTATTTCGTTGTGGCAATTTTGGGGTGTTTTCTTGATGAAAAAACGCTTAGGATTTTAGGGGTTAATTCGAGCGGATACTTATGTTAATTGAAATTTCAATATGCATATGCCCTTCATAACAGGTTTTTGGAGGTATCCAATTTATCGTATTTGCAATCATGGTTTGAAAGTTAGTTCATACCTAATAATGGGGGCTTATGAGTTTTGTTAGAAGTCTCTATTGTTGTTAAGATTTTCCATACACATAAAGGAAAAAATAAAACTTTTAGAATTGACTAGAAAATAATTATTGTCTTTTGTGTGAATTGAAATTCTAAATTAGAGTCAAATGTTTTCTAGCAAGGGATTGGAAAAAACTTTACCTTCTCTAGTACAGAAAACTTATAAATCTTCAAAGCATTCCTTTTTGATATATTGGATAACTATGTTTTGAATAACTATGTTTCGGATACTTTGGTCTTCATAGAGGGAGACCATTGAATCAAGCGGTGCGTGGGGCGCAACAACCGGAACACAACCATGTTCAGGAACGAGTCGAAGAAGGGGCAGGGGATGAAGTTAATCACGACCTTTTTCCACCATTCAATCCACAATCTGATAACAATTGTGGACAATTTGTAGCCTTAAGCGTTGATAGAGCTGAGGTTGAAGGTGGTGTACCGTTCTATGTAGGGAAGGTGATTGAAGATGGAATAAATCAAAGGAGTCATTAGATAAAGGTTTGTTGGTAGTGGCCCATCATGCGAGGGGAAAATGTTGACAAAACAAGGCACACCGCACAACGGTATGCAAATTGCATGGATACATTCTAGGAGTCCTCATGTGGACCCACAGCTGGATAGAGAATGAGGCATGCAATTTTTTATGGATAGAGAAAGAACGATGACTCGCGCTTTCCGGACAAAAAGGCAAAATGTATTCGGATCACAAGTTGAAAGCAAGATTTGAATCCTTCGGTCCGCTAAGGCTTACATATCAGAATATATTGCAATGCAAACCAAAGAATTTGACAACTACCAGTTCCAAGCAGCCTTGAATGATATGTAGTAGAGGAAGATACTACAATGAGTGTATGGTAATTGGTAATTGGCATGTAGGGTATGTGCAAGAGTAGTATATTGTAAGGGTATTGTAAGACGTTTGGTGACAAATTACCAATAAATCCGAGAGGTTTTTCCCATTGATTAATTACATCACCAAGTACAAGAATATACGCATTATATTAATTTCCTTCCTCTTATGTATCATGTTCTATATGTAATATATTCATATCGATTGGCATTTACTGTATAGTGTTCAAGTTTACGTAATTGCATACAGTACTTGACAAGCTTCTTTCCAAAAACATAATGTTGAATATGAAACAAATATTCATCAAATTCTAACCAAGTTCCATATTGAATTTGTCAAAAATGCCAGAAAAAAGCTTGTTAAATTAACATTTCTGGTTATACGGAAAATTGTTCCTAGATCTTAAATTTTATTTCTAAAAACAAGAATTAAAAAAAACCAAATTGGGTTTTTTCAACGCATTGGCCGCCATTGTTACTAAGTGCACTTTTAAAAGGCCAAGTGCATAATTGCTTAATTGCGTGTTTTGTGTGTTTGAAGGGAGCCATGTTAGCTATTGGATGATGTAGTGATGTTGGGAGCAAGCTATTTTTCAAGGTTCGCTTCCGGTAATAGAAAGTTCCATGTTGCATTCTATGTGGGGACTATGGGCAATGCTCTTAGATTTTAATGATGATGGACCCTTTTTAGGCTAGTATGACGTTTTGCTACAATAAGTTATTTAAATTTTAGCTTTTGGAAAGTGAATAATGAGAAGAAAAATATTATGGTTAGCGTGTGTGACTAGAGTTTGAATGGAAGTGCACTTCTCATTTATTGTTTTCCACCCTCTCTAATTGTTACTTTTTGGGATTAGGGAAAGAGTAATATTGTTGAGTTATGGAATTGAAACCTTTTTTGAAACTCTTTTGTGAACATGCTAACAAGATCCTATTGAAAATCTTAAAAACGAATTATGTACTTACTCTAGTTTTGGTATCCGAATCTAGATCTGGCTAATAGTAAGATGATATGCAAGAGGCAAATACTAGATCTAGATCTGAGCCAACACAGGAGCCCCGCTACAGACTTACTCTCTCAGACCAATGCTAGGCATTTGCATTTCCAATCAAATTCTATAGCAATAGATCAAGGATTTGCGATCCCTTCCAACCTACTATACACCAAAGGTGTACCGTTCAACAGCAAATAGGACACATCGGGATCTACAATGAGCCCAACAACCCTCATTGTTTGTGTGCCTTGCATTTGCGCCTTACACTAAAAACCCCTCCTCACCAGGTTTTACGGAGCTACTCCTCTCTCATTCTCGTCGTTCCCTCACTCTCCCACTTCATCGGCTAGGAGGATGGTAGATGTGTTCGGAGGAATCTCTTTGCTTGATGGAGACTGGAGATCAAATCCCCACGAGTGCAAAATCGTCCCGAAATAGCCAAAAATCGGAATGCCTCCGCGGTAGCGGCCGGACACGTTTTGGGAGGAGGGGGGGCATGGAGCATGGGGCATAGGCCAAGGCCTTCTACGGTCTACATACACCCACATTTGCAAGCATTCGCCCCGCTAATTGAATTGAAACGAAAAAAAAATGGAAAAAGTTACCTTGCTTATTTGCTGTCCGCGCAAATTCATTGTCCATCTCTCCGCGGATAGCAATCAACTGATGTACTTCAAAATCCCTCCACTTCAGTAAAGCAACTCCCTCCTCATCCAACTCTCCAAGCTCAATTACGTCAATTTTGGTGGGTGTTTTCTTTGCCTTTCCTGTAGGTGCAGCCTTCTCTTTCAATGGAAGCCCCCTCTTCTTCCCTACGCCCTTTGCAGCTGTAGCCACCTCTTCCTTTACTTGTAAGATTTCAGCTCCAACAATAGAAGAAGGCACAAGAGAAGGAGGTTGGAATGCACTAAAAGAGGAGCTAAAAAGATTTGGACCATGCTGCAATTGAGGATGTAGAATCTAGGAAAGCAATGTAGGATTGGTCTTGAAAATTGGAGCTGTAATTTCTTGCATCCATTGTGAATTCTAGGACATTCTTGTCATTGCAACTCCTTAAAGGAGTCTTCATCTAGACTATACCCCTCCATGCTTAAAAAAAACAAAGAAAAAAACAAGCCACAACGACAAGAATCAAGGCTCAAGGCACACAAGACAAATGAAGGAATGATACAAGGAAAGCGGTGACCTTTTCTACTTCGAGTTCAAAGTGTAACGATATGAGGTAATAAAGGGTGGCCGCCATTGTATCTATAGTAACGTTGGGCCCCCTCAATTTTTTTTTAATAATATTAAAACAACATTTTAGACCCATGGTCTCCTCGTTCAGCAATGAGAGAACCCTTTGTGCCTCTCCTCCTAAAATCTGGGGGACCCTTCAACATTATCCACTAGGCCTGTTTCTAGGCCTTTTCATGACCTTAACTCCTTTGGTCACTTTTCTTTTTTCCTCGTAGTGTAAACCCAAGTCATCCCGGGACGAGTTGATGGAGCCAATCATAGATTTAAGAGGTGCATGGGACGAGTTCTTGGTCCGTAGTGTAAAGTGCCCCTTAGAAACAATTTCATCCTTCACTAAATTTAAGATTTGGCAAAACATAGTGTGCTTTGGAAATTAGCGTGACATGCCCTATCATGGATCAACTGTGTAGTGAGGTGGAATCTAGTTGGTGCCAACAGCTGCAACATTTGGTCTACACAACACTTTGGAAAACTTAACCTTTGAACGTTGCGGGATTCCTCGAGACAGTGTTGTAGAAGCTCATTTTGGGCCTCTCCGGCGTTAAAGGGTTATATTGACATCTCCTCATGAGAGCTGCACTCGGATGCTTGAACCACTCAAATGGATCCATGGCTAAGTTGCTCAAGGTGTGTTTCCATGCTGTAATTTATTATACCCCGACGTTTGGAAAGTTGTTGGAAAAAGTACAATTGTGATTGTGTATTTTGTTCAACCGCGGGTGTTCTCACACCTCACCAAGGGTTGAAAATATTTTGCAGCGTCGTCAACAACTACATGTTAGAAAAGTATCTTGACTGATGCAAATACACTAATTCAAGATGTTCCAATGCAACCGAAGTCTCCCAATGCTTGAATCAGCACAAGCTGCGGAAAATTGCTCATAGTGAGACTCCGCAATCTTGCCAGTTAAATATTTTCCTTAGTATAGAAAAGTATTTACCTCAAAAGGTGGAAGTAGTGCCAATTCACTACCCTATGTTCCATGGTCATAGGCTTAGTGAAGAGAATTAACAAACACTATATTCACGGGACCTGAGTTCTTCTTCTTGCTCAAAGGACCACATTCTAGTCATAAAACTTCAATTGGCATGAAACAAGGAGGATCTAGATTCTCATTATTGAAGTCTATAGATGCCAAATTATTGCATGCTTTAGTCACATGGCTTTAGATGTTGAACTTTGTGTTGCGCTTAGCACATGGAGCACAACATCCAAAGCCATGTGTACCTACACAAAATTCAACACACGTGAGTACAATGTTAGTGCCAAAAAATATTGGACTTCATCAGCTTTTGTTTTTAACTAGATATGAATTTGTTTGTGATTCTTCTGAATGTTAAAAATGTAATATTTCATTTCACATATGACCTTAAAAGTGAAAATAATAATTTATGAGCATATTTGACTAATTGGCAAAACATGTTTTTAGAATTAGTTAATTCTAGGACATAACTACAGTGCCAACTTGACCTTTAAGTATAGTTTTGAGAAAGAGATTGAGGAGGCAAAAATCAAAATCCAGAATAGAGGGTTTGAAATCCAAGATATAATAAAGTAAGGTTGAAATGCACATGAGTCCTTGAATAAGTCCGACTTGGTTATAATGACATTCTACATGAATCTTTATGAAACTTTTCACACGGATGACCCAAAACTAAATTAAGATGCTCTAACAATTAACAAGGTAGACACAAACAAATATTCTCTACACTAACTACCATAGTAGAAAAAGGGAGGTTAACCCTTTGGAGGCCACAAGACCGAAATGTGGACTCTAAAGGTGTTAAATCTCTTTTTGCATGAAATCCATGAGGAAGTAGGTTGTGAAATTTGAAGTTCAGATTTGTGGAGACATTACATGAACGCTCTGCAAAAATCATACCATGATTTGGAGTTATGAAACTTATGAAAAAGCTAGGAATACGACGTGAAATACATCAAATACACTAAAATACAATGAATACCATTCCACATACTATGTTATATTTTATACAAATGCAAAATGGTTTTGGTCTTAAATTTTGATTCAAATTTATCATTAAAATATTCTTCATTGTTTTGTGATTGTCAATCTGTCTCATTGCATACAAAAACTTCCATTTTAATTCGTATAAGTTTGGAATATTTTTGTATACAATCAAGTAGACAATAGTAAAAAAATCACCAATAATCATGTATAAATGTTTTCTTCGCGTATGATATGTCAATGCAAAGCTATTGACCTAGTGCATATGTGAACCTCTTTTATTCAAAGTACAAAAATTCTTGCAAGAATCTATTGATGGATAAAGTAATATACCCTCAATTGGGAACCATATGTACAAACACGTATTTTACTATATAGAATACAAAAAATGTATTAAAGTTTAGCAAGACTTACACCTTCAAAATAAATATTCTTCAACTAGCAACTTTTAAATTGGAGGTCATTTCAGAATCTTAACCTTATCATGTTCAAATTCGACATCATACATGTGGAATACTGTGGCCACTAGTGGGCCACTCTAATGTTTAAGGAATAAGGATCAGGAGTGTAGTGTACAAGACAATAGGCAACAACTACAAAATTGGGGCTACACACCAATTGGGGTATCTAGGATCGATATCTTTAAGGACAGTTCCACCCGAACACTCACACAGGTCCAAGGTGTCACCAAAAATGTCTGTGGAGGGTTTCTCAGAATCAAGCTCGCAAGAGCATTGACCAATATAGTCTTTAGATGAAAGAGTTAAATAACGTAACTGTGATGGAACCATGTTGAGCAATTGCACCTGCTTCCACACCTCACCAACTTTTTGGAACCTTATCCATCGCAGCTTTGTCAATGAGCGCATGTTAGGTAACTCTCTCACCTTTGGCAAATACCATAACTTAAGCTCTTCCAGTGCAACCAGCTCTCCCAACCCTGGAACCTCTACGAGCTTCGGAAGCTCTTCAATAGTGAGCCTCCGCAACCTTGATAGCATGCGAATGTCAGGAAACACCTCCAACTTAGGAAGGCCGTTGACATGCAATACCTCCAATGACACCACTTCATGCAGCCTGGGCAAGCGATTGCACAGCGACCTGCAATGCGACAACCGTAACTCCTGAAGGGCAGACAACTGCGAGCCCAAACCTCCTAGACCCTCTGTCGCAGTTGGACAGCAGAAGTCAACCTTTCTCAGAGATTTCATCCCACCCAAATCTGGCAATGCTTGTAAACAGGACCACTCCACTACAAGCTCTCGCAGGTTGGTGCACTTCTCCAGGTTTAGTTGAACGCCCACAAACAAGAAAGGAAAACGCCTGGCAAGCCGTGTGGGAGAGCCTTCATACCATGATACCCGTACCCGCAGCATCTGAAGTTTTATGAAGCGGCCAATTTCCTCCAAAGTAGGTCCAGTACGAACTCCATCTAGTTCAAGCCATTCAAGATTCCTCATCTTCCCAAGTCCGATTACTGTAAATGCATTTGCCTCAATGACCAAGCTTCTCAAGCATTGTAATCCTTGCAGATCGAAATGACCCCAACCACCAATTCGGAGCACAAGCACCACAACATTTGCAAAATGCTGCCACTTCACCCCATCCACTGCAATCTTGACACCATGATTACACACGATACCCACTCTTTCCACACCGGACCAACAATTGCCAGAAGGCTTCCTCACAAGGTTGGTTGGAAGCTTGGTTGACTTCGTAGGCCACAACACACGCCTCGAGGCACCTCGACTTGCCTCAAATTTGGCAAACTCACGATACAAGGTGTGAACATCGACACCGCGTCTACCATCTCCAATATCCTCCAGAAGCGCCCTTGCTTTCAACCCTTGCAACTACACAATTCACAACCACAGGATTTACCTCAGACTGTGACCAACTAGATCGGCATCCTTGATCACAAATGTAAACAAAAAAATTTGTTCCCAAATTCCTCGACTAGACCTCCACTGCAAGTAAACCCTTCTCTGCATCAATTATTTTCTTCAAACGTATGCAGTGTTACAAATTCCATTCAATCTGGAGCTTGAAGAGTCAAACTCCAGTGCACAAAAACCTTATACAACAGCCTAAGTGCCAAAAATATCCTAAACCTTCGATAACGAAGAAAACCACTCCACAATCACCCATACAAGCGCAAACAACATTGCAATAACCAAACTAAAACTACCTATTAGGTTAAGAAAAAATCATTTGCTCTATGCAACGATAGGTCTGGAATATCTCCATTCAAATGCCTCAAGAGTCATTCCACTCAATCTAAACTTACCAATCCAGACACAAAGCATTTTGAGCACTCAATCCAGACACAAAGCATTTTGAGCACTCACCCGATCCCTGATTGACGACTCCTCTGATGTTGTCCCATAGTGTACAACGCTCAACCATTCAAATAAAGTCCCAAACTCAAGAGGCTCATCCAACGTTCGTCTCCAATGTGGATTGCACTGTGGATTGCACAATACGCTATCCATGAACAAAAGCTGATCCTCTACCTGTAACAAGTCATAGCCTCTCCCAAGGATGTAAAATATCGGATGCTCTTCCATGCGATCCAGATCAAACTCACCATCCTTAGATAGACTCTCCACCCATTTCCTAGGATTCTCTCCCATTCCCTGCATTTGCTTTCCCAAAACCTTCAGAGCCAAAGGAAGGAATTGCCCACCGCTTTTTCCAACTCTTGTATAATGGCATTCATAGAAACAACGTCGGATGCATTCCTCATCGTCACCGCCTTGGGAACGGAAGTCTGGTGCGGCGTGATACAGGAAGAGCCGCCTTGCATCCTCCTCCTCTAGCTCCGGCATTTCAAAGCAATCGCTTCTCTTGATTCTCAACAAAAGAAGTACTTCGATGCAGCGAGCAGTAACCATCACAACGCTGCCCTTGCCGTACTGTGCCTGCTCAACGTAAACCATGGCCTCCTCCTTTGACTCGGGCCGCACATCGTCCACGGCTAAGAACACCTTCGCTCCAGTAATACGGGTTCTAACATATTCGGTAACCTACAATACTCCCAATACCATGTCAGAGAAATATGTCAGTTCTTCTTCTCATGCAAGTCTCATGTGAAATGAGACCATTCCGTGCTACCTACCAGCTGCATTGGTGGCAAAGGTCCGAGTGTACCATACTGATTTCACCAATCATGGTGCAAAAGAAAGACTCTATCTCACCGTGTTCCACATTTTCACAGAGCGAAAGTACGTTTGTGCAGCAAGCAAGGATCGAGTCAATTCCCAATCTTATACCCATTTCAAGCTAACAAGAAATGGCTCATCAAACATGCAAAACATATATACTCCAAGCACCATCGAGCATAAAAGGTGGTTGTCATTGGAGCCACACCTTCGAGTCACCGGCTGAGGACAACGAGCCATGGTTTACATCCGTCAACTTCTGCACAACCTTCTTTTGCAGCTCGATCTCAGATAATCTCCCCAATTCGGCATGGCAGACCCTTCCCTCAAACCTCTTGTACAACTCGCAACACAGCTCTTTACAGAAAGTGGTCTTTCCCATCCCTCCCACGCCGTACACGCCCACCACTCGGGCACCATTTGATGAAGCTCTAGTTTTGGATATCATTTCAATAAGAGCCTGAAGCCCATCGACGAACAATTAGCCCCTCTAAACTGATTCAGACTCTTTCACATCAACAATGTCCAAGTGAATATTCGCCAGGTGAAATCAAGTAGGTCGCATCCACCACAATGGATCGGACTAGAACCAACCCATGTGCATCAATCGCACCATATTCACGGCGTGTCTGATCGCGACACCATAAGGAGTGTTAAAAACAATCGAAGTTGCTCACAACAAAACCGTTTCTTACCTCACATATCCGTCCTTTTGCTTGGGTGCCGGGATCACTGGCCATATTCGGAGAGCGAAGCAGACCACGGACTTCACTCACAACCCGATCAATCAACCCAGCTTGCCGTGATGACCGCTCGTACTCGATCCCATTTGAAGGGCCCAGCACCTTCATTGCATCCTTCCATTTCTGTGAACGCAGCTCTCCTCTCTCTCTCGCCGCTTTCCACTGTGCCTGCGTTTCAGCGCTTCCCAACTCATCCACCTCCTTCATCTTCTCAACCATTTCCAAATTCTCCATCTCTTCCCACCTCTTCTGCCACCTCTCGACGTTCTCATCCTTCCTACACTCTTCTCGCGTCAACCCCAAGTACACCGGAAGAATATCAACAGCTGGACGCTTCTCCTTCCGACTTTTCTCCTGCGCTTCCACGAAAGCCGCTAGCTCTAGCATTGGCCACTTCGTCTTCGTGAAGAAGGCCTCGGACAGAATCAACACTGCAACGCGACACTGCCTTGCAGCACGGAATATGAGCTCCGGGAACTTCTCCCCCTTCGGTAAACTATCTTCTCGTTTGTCGAAGAACGGATTGTACCCCCACCTTTCCAACTCTCTACACAGCAGCTCCGTGAAGTCTTTCTGCTGCCCGCTGTGGCTCAGAAATATTTGGTGTTTCGCTTCTAACACCGGCTCACTGGCACTAGCATCGGTCACACAGTCAATGACTTTCCAGCCACTAATCAGTATGGCACGCACAAACTTCAAGTATCTGAAGATCAGGAATTCCGGTACAAACATGTTTCTACCAACTGGTTCCCAGCATTCCATGATCCCTCTTGCAACCCAATTCTAGGTGTTCCAAATACAGACTTGACGGAGACAAAGGTGTGGTCTCGAAACTAAAAGGCTGATACAGACACCAACCGACAGATCCAGCACAATCCTCTATCGAGTTGTAGCTCACCTTGTCTCATCCCCATCACTTGAAGAGGGATCGGATTCAACGTCCACCATGTCCAATATCTCCTACAGAAGTGTACATCACACAGTCCACAACATTCAACAGCTGCAATACATTTATAATGCTTGCCAACAACCTTCTCGCAAATATTGCTTATTCGTCTATTTGCCCAAGATGGTGATTGGTAGGAATTGAAGTGCATGGCGACAAGGACATGTAAGGATTCGTAACTCTCCACCATCGAACTTTCCTTAATTGATAAAAAACATACATATCACATTATAACAACTCGTTTGTAATGAGACATGAAGTTTGAACTGCATCTCTCCAAAGTATTTCAAGACATCAAAACAAAATGTTTAACCGAAAGTTTGATGCGCCATATGATATTTTGAGTTCCCCACAAAAGTTCGGGTCATGTACCTCTTTGTCATCATCAATGCTATCAACAAGCATTACTTGATGTGAAAATTGTCCTTCCACCTTCCTTTTGATGAAATCATATCCAGCTCTATTGCACTCATCCCTCTCATTTCCACCGACAGATCCCTTCAGCAGTGCATATTTGAATTTCTCCAATCTTGTGCAAACCTCTCCAAAATGAGGTCTTGATTCTGCTCTCGTATTCCAACAATCCTCCAAAAGCGCCACTATCTCTTGTGGACAGTCACCTGGAAGACTAGGCCTTTCACCGTTAATTAGCTTCAAGTAGAGCTTATTGGCTTGCATCTCTCCAAATGGTATCTTCAAAGACAAGAGATGTGCACAGGTCATGGCAAAGCTATACACATCCGCTTTAAACCATCCAGCCCTTCCACTACCATTTGGATGCGCGTGGCGACCGACCTCGGGTGCTCTGTACCATGTTGTGCCGATACCAAGACCCGACATGGTGTTCACCTTTGAGGCCTCTACTTTAGTCTTGGACATCCCAAAGTCAACCAATTTCACACAATAATGACTCTCACCAAGCGGAGAGTTTATCTTACTCACAACCACATTTTGTGGTTTCAAGTCACGATGTGCAATACCTCTTCCGTGCAAATAGCACACCCCACGAGCTATTTGCACCATCATGTCGACTACAACATGTAGAGGAAAATGTGTCCCCTCTTGCTCTGCAATCAAGTCAGCAAGGCTCTTCTCCATCAACTCCATGGCTATGAAACGATGCCCTTTCTGTAAGCCATTCCCGCAACAAACGAAGTTCACAACACATGGGTGCTTCAAATGCGCCAATATGCCAGCTTCTTTCAGGAAGAAACCCTCATTGTGTTGTCCATGGAACTCCTTCTTTGCACAAGGTATGCCTAGCCATGTGGTGCTAAGAACTCCAGATGCCCCTGATCCAGATCCAAGAAAGCGTGGGCTGCCCCATGTAAACCTTGGCTCAGAAACTTTTCTCCACAAGAGTGCGCTGTACATGTCCAGAGCAACAACTTGAGGGTCGGGCAGCGTGGAGCGCATCTTCACCAGCAAATAGTTTGCTAGAGTTTGTAATCTAGATATATTTCCTGGCAGAGCTACATAATCCATAATACTGAACTTCGTGTGTCCATTTGCAAGGTCGTCAAGCCTCTCCTGAAGTTCGAGTCTATCTTCACCAACAACACTACTTGGTGCAGGCGTGAACACTGACACTGGCGAAGAATGCCGAAGATCCTCTGGAGGATTGTTCCAATTCGTGCTCGTGCTCTTCGCAAGCTCATAGAGTACATTGTAGCACAGGCTGACATCCAGCAATATCATTTGGAAAGCATTCTCATTGTCAACCTGAAAGACGGCTGCTGCCAACCAATCCTCCTCTGCACAGCTCCTCACGAGGGCTTCGGCCTTATCCAGACAGCGACGAAACGTTTCTAGAGCAGGTCGGAAGGGGGTGATAGAAGTCTCGCAGTACAGCACGAGCTCTTGAACATTCCGAGTAGTTTCAGAAACCTTGGAGGACAAATCTTTGCACTGCCTCGGGTTGAGCAACTGCTTGCCACTCGCTACAACACCCTCCAAACTACGCACGCTGTTTCGACAGTGATCCAAGTAGTCCACATCCGCTTGTGAGGAGCTTTCCGCCATCTTTCCAGCATCGACCTCGACGACGTATGCACCAGCACCTCACAGTTCCTCAAAAGCTAGGTCGGCTTCAAATGAAGAAAGGCCTGTCATAGGTCCCCCAAGGGCAATCAACATACAAGAAATCGGCTTCGCTACAGCTTGAACATCAGCCAAAATGGAAATCACAGATGAAATGGATATAAAACTTAAAGCACAGAATCGGGAGGGAACAGATTGCACTCACCAGCTTCCAGGTAGTAGAAAACGCAAGCCGGCCGTGTAGACACCATACAAACTCGTACCAGAACGCCGGACCTTACACCGACATCTGTGAGGTGGTCACAACATCCCGTGACTCCCACAACCCCTCCTTGTCTACACAGATTTCTCTCAGCCTAGATGTCCTGGCATGCACAGACAGCCTTGTGAACAAACAGCGGAAGCCTGACGCGATGTGCTCTGGATCTCAACTCGGCAAAAGGAAAATGAGAGACAGGGAAGTTCCCAGAGGATGATACCAGTAATGAAGAGGCAGCAACGCACCTTGCAACCGCGTCAAACCGCCTGCCGTTTACCACGCCGACTATTTGCATGATAGTATATTTTATTCATTAGGAAGTGGTATCAGAATATTGTGATCGTTGTCTGAGTCCAGTCCACCACGCGACAGGAGCTTTTTTTTTTGCTGGATTGGAGGTTTTAACACATGAATCTTGCTGTCTAGATGTCCTTGTTGACAATAACCTTGAATACCATGACTTACAGTGAGGTAAGCCCTCCTAAGACCGACAAGTTAAGGAATGTGCATATATGGAGAGAGGAGATAATTATACTATTATTTCTCAGGGATAGCCAATAGAATTACAATTCCAACTCAAGTGATTTCATATTTTTTCAATGGAAACTAAATTAGTTATGAATTTTCAAACTGTGCAGCCATGTTTAGTGGGTGGCCAGCAGTAGGTACCCCCCATAACCAACGACCAAAAGTAAGGGTCTTGACTAATAGCAAACCTCTATTTGGAGGTGAGTTGGTGGTAATGGGATGGAAGAGGGTTGGATATACCCCAATTTTATAAGCGTTGGCTATGGGTTTTTGTTGGTTAATATGGGGGGCTTACCTTATATACATTTCTAAAGTTTAATGTGCGCGCTTATTTATTATTCCCTTTGGACATCCTTGATATGCCAGACGATTGGATAGACAATTTGGCGATCACTTGGAGGCACCTCTAAGCTTAACTAATAGGTCCATTGCATCAATTATCAGTTGTACCTAGTGGGGTTTCACACTAGGATCAAGGATCAAACTTTATCAAAGACCAAACTATGTCGGGAAGGTCAAGTTTTGGAGTTGGAAAAAAAAACATTAACCTCTAAATGAAAAAAGCCCCAAGGTGGGCTTTTGCAAATCTTGGGCACGTTCCCATGGTTGCAATTTATATTTGCAATTCTTGAAATTTTTGTACACACGTGCAAGAAGACACATTATGACTTTACTCAACTCTTAAACGTTAGAACGTCCCATTGGTAGCCATTGTATTCTACATGTAGAGTGTTGTATTTAAACATGATAAGGTTCACATGTTGAAATGACCTCCAAATGGAAATTGTTATTTGATGAATCTTCAATCCAAAGGTGTAAATCTTGCTAAATCTTGGAGTAAAATATGTGCACATATTTTACTCCAAGATTGAAAACCAACTGTACATGCACATATTTGAACATGATAAGGTTTAGATATTAACCCCTAGAGGACCAAGTGTCAAAAATGGGCTTTTTGAAAGTTTGGTCAGGTTCCTATGGTGTCAATTTCCAACATTCCACTTTGAAATTTTTACTGTAGGACATTACTAAGACCTCAATGGGAGAACAATTTTTTCCTAAGGATGAAGAGTATATTGTACAATGGAGTGACGCTCAAAATGTCGATTTTGCATTACTAGGAAAAGTAACCTCACTCTTGCCCATTTTAACACCCACCTAAGGGCTAAAAAGTTGTTAGTTTACCATGAAAATTTTGGCACAAGATTATTAAATTCTATGATCTGTGAACGAAGCTTTATTCATATGCAACAAAGCTGCAACTGTACATCATGTACTCTTTGATCTAGTTATCAACTTCCTACGTCTTCACTAAGCATGCTTGCTTACATCTTGGCTACGCTCACGATCGCTGATACAAAAAGATACTTCATAAGACACATCTACGATCACTATGTACTGTAGCTAACTTGAAGCTCAACCAACTGAAATCCAACAGACATGAAGTTCAACCATTTGGATGACTGTTTAACTTCAAGTTTTCACCTTCTAACACTCCCACTAAAACTAATTTAGTTAAACATGAGTAGTCCACGTAGTTGCATGAGCTTGCACTCTGCTTCCCTTCCAAACCATATACTGCAATCTCATACTTCAAGTAAGCAACGGAAAAAGAAAGTTCCTAAACTAACTTATACGTCCATCTGAGCAACCATCCCCATAAGGCTTCTTAACTTGTAGAAAGTTTCACGTGGAACTGCTTTTGTCAAGATATCAACAATTTGACTCTTGGTGTTGATATAGTCAACTTCAATTTCTTTTGCTTCAAGTCTCTCCCGAATATACAAGAATTTGATATGAATGTGTTTTGTACGCTTGTGATCGATTGGGTTCTTGATGACTTTGATAGTAGATTGATTGTCACAGAATATCATTGTTGGAATCTTTTGAGGAACGCCAATATTGTCGAGCAGTCTTCTCAACCAAGATGCTTCTTGACTTGCTTCATTTGCAGCAACAAGTTTTGATTCCATCGTTAATTAAGTAATACATGGTTGACGTTGCAATATCCGAGCAATCGTACCATGATTTAACATGAAGATATACCATGTCCTTGATCTCCTGTCTTTGATGTCATTCCCATAATCAGCATCATTGAAACCTACAAGATTTGGTTCATTCTTTTTATTCTCGCTTTGATAAAGTATTCCCCAATTGGCAGTGCCTTTCAAATACCAAAAAATTCTCTTCACTGCAATCCAATGTGACTTCCTTGGATTCTTATTCCATCTTGCCACATCACTAACAACAAATGAAATATCAGGCCTGCATATAATGCTGCAATACATAACCGAACCAATAGCTCCCTTGTATGGTATTTCTCCTCCAAGTTCACTATCTTCATCTCCTTCATTTTCAACCAAGATCTTTCCGGGAACTGCAGGTGTTGTCACTAGGTGACAATTGTACATACTATACCTCTCCAAAATGTCTTGCATATATCTTGACTGATGAATAAAGATTTTGTCTCTTTCCTTGTTCACTTTGACCTGGAAACCCACATAATACTCAATTCTTTTTTCTTTTGACTTCAAACTTTTCTTCCACATAAGTGATGATTCCATCCAACTCAATCTTGTTGACTGAACATGCGATTCCATTGCCGACATGAATCCCCACAATAGATCTTTTATCTTTATCAGTCTTGTAGTAGACACAAAGGTCTGCACTACTAACCTTTAGTTGATGTTCTTTGTTAAAGGTATCAAACTTCTCATTCCATTTTCTAGCAGCTTGTTTTAACCCATACAAGCTCTTCTTCAATCTACACATAAGTCCTTCTCCTTTCTCAAAACCCTCAGGTTGACACATATATATCTCTTCACCCAAGTCTGCATTTAAAAACGCAGTTCCTATATCAAACTGAATGATGTGCATCTTGTATGTTGTAGCTACTACAAACATAGCTCTGATTGAGTCATGCTTAATAACATGAGCATACGTCTCTTCAAAATCAATACCAGCTTGTTGTATATATCCTTTTGCTACCAATCTTACTTTGTATCTTCATTGAATTTTATTTTATACACCCATTTGCATTTTACTGCACACTTGCCTTCAGGTAATCTCATCAATGTCCATGTACCATTCTTAATCAATGCATTATACTCATCATCCATTGTTGTATTCCAAGCTCTTGAGTTAGAAGATGATGTAGCTTCAACGTAATTGATTGGTTCTTGTCTTGTTTGGTCTTCTTGTGAATATACATCATCAACTTTTGAACCACTTACATGGAAGTTGGTATCTTGTGAATATAGATCTTCAATGGTTCTAAACCTTGCGAATCTTCTTTAATCACTTTCAGTACTTGAAGCATCCATTTCACCATGCTCAATGACAATATTATCATTCTTCAAATCTCCCACTGATCATTCTTCATTATTTTCTATGCTTCCACTATCACTTGTGCTCACATGTGGTATGCTCCCACTATTCTTAATGAACACATCTTGTGAACTCCCACTATCACTAGGAGGCTCAACATTTTGGGTCAAATGAGAAAGTTCTACCACTTCACCAAACATGAGATTGTTGCTCTCTTTCACCTTATTTGTCTTTGGATCCCAAAATCTACAGGCCTTGCTAGTATCACTATATCCCACAAACAAAACTTGTTTGCTTTAAGGGTCTAATTTGCCTCGCGCACTGTCTCTCATGAACAAATATCCTAGGCATCCAAAAACCCTATAATGTGCAACTGAAGGCTTTCTTCCAAATATTCTTTCATAAGGTGTCTTATCAATACACCTGCTATTGATTGTCCTATTCAAGACATAAACTGCCCAACTTACTGCTTCTGCCCATAACTTGACTGGAAGTTTCTTTGCATGTATCATGCTACAAGTTGCCCACTTTACTCCTTCTTCCCATAACTTGACTGGAAGTTTCTTTGCATGTATCATGCTACGAGCTGCCTCAGTGACTGTACGATTGTCCCTCTCAATATAATCATTTTGTTGAGGTGTGAATGGTGCACTACTTTCACGTTTGATTTTGTTCACAAGTAGGAACTCATCAAACTCTTTACTATAGAATTCACCTCCTCTGTCACTACGGAATCTTAATAGCTTGTTGCCAGTGTCACGTTCTAAAATTAACACGATCTTCTTGAAGCAATCAAATACTTCAGATTTTAGCTTTAGAAAAAATACATATCGAAATCCAGTGCAATCATCTTTGAAGAGGAGGTAATACTGTGCACTACCAATGGATTTGACCTTCATAACAGCAATGTCTGCATGAACAAACTCTCCTGGTGTTAGAGAATGTTCCTTGTTCTTGTCAACTACATATGAACTCCTGTGTTGTTTCCCAGACATACACCCAAGACATAATTTGTTCACCTTTTCTTTAGTTTCATATACTTCAAAATGTTCAAGACATCATGTTTAGTACATGATTCTTATCATCTCTTCATTGACATGTGCCATCCTGTCATGCCATAACTGTAAAGGAAGTTTCTGAATGACTCTATCATTTGTGTGCACAATATTTGCTTCAGAGTCTCTCCATGGGCTTGCTTTAATCAATAATGTGTACAAGTTGTCTTTTCAAACACCTTTAAGAACTGCCTTTGGATCAGCATCTTGTGTTCGTAATTCACACATGTTATTGGTGCTGATAAACGTGTGTCCAACTTTTGCAGTTTGGCCAATTAGAACAAGTTTCGTTTCAAATTTGGCACGTATAGTACTCCTTTAAGCACTCCTTTCTTCTCAATCCCATTGACCATTCTTTGAATTTGTTTATCACCTTTTGCCTTGTACATGAAGACTATGATCATCGGCCACAACTACAGAGTGTTGCCGTGTTTCTATCGGTATCATGGTAGTGAACCAATCTTTCCAATCAATCAAATGTTCCGAAGCACCACTATCAGCATACCACATGTTTGAATCACATTGACTATGAATCCAAATAATACCATATATGCATGGCAATCATCATCATTATCGGAGCTACTATATTTGAGTTCAAGATTGCTTATCTGATCAACAACATTTGCGGAACTCTTTGTCTTCTCAGCTTGCTTCAAATTCAGTTTGAGCGGCTCTAGACACTCAGCTGACTAGTGTCCCTTTCGACGACAATTGAAACACTTGGTTCTTGTCTTCAAATCTTTTATGTATTCTTCATCATGCTCCTTCTGTTGCATACTACTAACACTATATTTGTTATATTGGGAGATTTAGCGACTCCCAAATTAACACATGTAGAACATAAGAGCTAAAGTGCACATCTAAACTTTATACTATCGACATATATGAGTTTCCATTAAACTGGGAGGTAATGTTCACTACAAAAATCCCTAGAAAAATAAGTACTACCATTTAGGGTTACATTATAAATTTAACGATAATATTGAAAAGAAGAACACATTAGTCAACAAGTCTTCTTTTATACCACATGTGTTCATTGAATATGAATAGCTAAATATTCACACTGAAGCCTTAGAAGTTATAAAATTCTCTCGAACCTACTAACCCAGATTAACACCATGCTCCAATTTAGCAAAAAGTGAGCTAAGTGACGGGCATATAGCCACTTGTAAGAAAATTAGCTAAACATATTCTGATGAGCCTTTTTTTAATTCAAAAGAATTTCAGTTCACCTTGTGAAATACACATTGGCTAAAAAAATAAGTAACAAGTTTCAAATGATGGTGTTCAAAAGTGGAAAAAAAGTTGCACACACATGAGCTCTCTTCGAACTAAAGTGTCCCCATCACTTAGAGGTGCAATCAATTCAAAAAAACAATTACACACACTTTAGCTCCACTTGACCTAAAGTGCGCACCATTACTAAGTGCAGTGAACTAAAAAGAAGATTTGCTCACACTTTAGTTCCACTAGAGCTAAAGTGCGAACCAACATTTACTTTCTATCATTTACCATAATGGCAATTACTGGTGTTATTGGTTTCAAGATTAGAAGCAATTTACCACATTGTTATTTTAAAAAAGAAACAAAAACATAGTGCAAATTATCACTGGTATGCAAAAATAATGGAGAGAATATTTCATAGCAATCATTGGCATTAGATATAGTCATACAGAGTGTAATCGAATACAAATATCTATAATCTCAGCACCAATGGATCTAACCATACTACATGAAGTATCACGCATGAGAATCCAAAATCTAGGAAAAAGAAAGTCCATTTATCTAAGTCTATTACGATTCGGACCTGGCAAGTGCTTCCAAGGAGGCCTTGATAAGCGCTACTTGACCCTTCGGAATTTTTGTAGTTGAATCTTGTACATGACCTCCATCCCTCTTTGAAGACCTAGGTTTCCATGCTATCAAGATTGAATCGGTACTCTCCTACGTTATGGCTATCCCATTTTCAACTATCTAGCAAAGGTTGCAATCTGTATCCCAATCTTTATAGAACTTCAGAACATCCCGATCGCCCGATATAGGGCGGAAGAATTGAATACCGACGGTGTTTGGCATATCCGGGTTAGAGTTAGGATCTGAAATTGCTTGAGTAATCCAAAAGGGGCGCTCATCTCCATCACAAGGCCGCAATGCAACAAAATAGCCAGCAAAAAGATCACCACCAACTCTAAAAGAAGGAGGTGGACGATTGCGTCTCTGGCCAACAAAATGCTCATCTTCACGGTACTCCTCGCGAACCTCACCCTCCGCTGAGAACTCATCTTCAATGGCATGGGCAATTCACGTCGTTGGCCAAAAGCCGTCTGCCAATGATATTAGCATATCCATTGGAAGATTCAGAGCATCTCTAACGTTGCGCGAATAGTACGATAGCAGCTCAAAACGTGATCTGGCTTCAACAGACTCCCGCGATGATTGCTCCCAGTGATCGATGAATCTTGCAAGTCCCTCCACCACCTCAGGGAGATGCCGCATTGTAGAAGGCTTCAATGCATCAGGTTCTCCGCGACGCCATAAAGCTTTCCTTCAGAATCCTCCTTCCACAATTTGATGCCACTACCTTCTCGTCCCTGAGGAATCTAATCCTCATCATGACAAAGGATTTTATACTTCATTACCAGACAACCACTTGAGTCCACATAAAACTTGAACTTATGAACCTTCATATGACCCTGCAAAGCTTCATCATCGTCCGCAATCATATCCCCAATGAACTTCTTAAGTCAAGAACCTCTTGGATGAGATGCGGGATTGTTGAACACTCTCATTTTTCATGAACGACCTCATGAGCAAAGAGATGGTTGGAAAACTCTCCTTCCTTAGTGCCATACTCCGACGTCCAAATAATGCATCTATATCATCATGTGTATGACCAACTAGGATGAAATTAACATACACCTCGCGGAAGATGCGTTTTACAACAAGGAGAGACCAAAAATAGAAAACAAATCTATTTTTGTTATCACCAACAGCATTGTCTATTTGCACGTTCAATATTGGAGGCAAAGGCCTCCCTCGAACGGGGATATCTGGAATCTGCCCTAATAGATCCAAACACATCTCTGCACCGCGTAATACCGCCGCATACAATGGATGAGAACTAGATTATGGAAAGAGTTGCCGGGACGTTGAATTCGGAGGCGCGTCCAGATCACGCAATAGTATTGCGAACGACCCGACCATGTAATTGGCATCATAGGAGTATAAATCAAGGCCGTTATGGACGTAACGTTGGTCCACATGACCATGGGCAAGCATGCCTGTGACTACAAGAGGCAACTTCAAAAGCCCATCTAAGTGCTTTGTTTTATGTGAAAAAACTGGGGAGGCGGTCTTTGAGTGATCCATCTTATCATGTATGATGGTTAGAACCTCTTGCGGCAACGACTTTGATCGAAATCGGTTCAGGTAGTACAAGTCCTGATGTGCGAAAGCAGAATCGATGTGAACCTGCATCTTCTTTTGCCGTAGTAGTGATGCTTGTGTTCCAGGTTGAGTAAGCTTCTTCTGATCCTGGTATTTGTCACACGTAGAACAACGGACAAAGTTGTCTCCACCTTTCTTGGCATAGTACTCAGGGAAGCTCACTCGCCGAATCTTACTCAAGCTTGAGATTGAGATTGGCGGCAATCTACAATGAGCGAGATGATCATCAAAAAGCGGTATCTGATCCTTCCACTTAAAACTCGTAGGGAGGACCTTTGCCACAACCTTCTCGCCAGGTGGGAGAACACGAGACTTGTGAGGCATGTGGTCCGCATGTCTATCAAGGATGGCTCCAAGAGCGGCAGTAGCCACAACCCTATGACCTCTAGGCTTACGCAAACCGGTATTCCCGTGGTGTTGAGCCGCATGACGAGCGACAACGTCCATCGCATTCCGATAGAAAGTACTCGAACTTACACCCATGATTTTCATCCAGGCATGGGCACAAACGTCCACACCCTCTAGGGTCACAACCTTCCTACCCGCACCGTTTCTATGAAACTGTCTATGAACGTCAAGTTTGATATGATTTCTGAACTGCACAATGGTCTCACTGTACAAACGCGTCCGGAGGACTTTTATTTTATCTCTAGGGTAGTGTTGAACACAGTTTTGAATGCAACAACTATTGCTCGCAACTGCGTTAATGGAATGAGGGGTCATGAGGAATTCAACAGTCCTGGACATTGTTGGACGTATATTCCTTGAGGAATTGTCGTACGAACGGGAGCTCCAACCTAGAGGTTTGTTATGCTCAATCAACCAGACATTGTAAAGTCCCTAAAGCAATGATGGAAGAGACTCACACCGTTTAAAAAGACTTGTTGAATTGGCCATGACTTAAATGAGTACCTCCATTCATCAGGAGCTTCGTCGTGAACAAAAGTATTGGACACCTATACTACAACATTATAATCCCCAAGAGGACCAGAGGAACCTAGAATTGCACTGGACCGGACATTGCGAACCAACCCCTCCGCAACGCGAACACCCAAACCATTGTGAAGCGAAACAGTCATCCCGACCCAGAGACGGTGAGGAATAACAACAAACTCAGGAAGGTCTGGGTTCACGAGAGCGTCAGCATGAACATCGTCGTCCTCCGAAGACGACATCCTGCATTCCAATGAGATAAATATTAGATAATCCTCCAATAAGTATGGGTGAGTGCCTTGTAGGAATGGACATCAATGAAGAAGCATTTGAAGTGGGTAATTAAGCTCGAATCGAGGTAAGGTGTGGCGCTTGAAAAATAACTTGGATTCAACTGAATTGACATTGTAGAACATGCAAGTTTAGCTCGGCTCAAGGTAAAAACATATGGTATTATATGACAAGAATACAATTTCATGTCATCACTTTTAATGCAAAAATGAAATAATCTCACCCTTGACAGTGACATTTTAGCCCGACCCGACCTGAAATGTTGACTATTAGACGGTATGACAATTTATCTCGAGTCGAGGTAATTTGACGTAGAAAATAAGGTATGACAGTTTAGCTCGAGTCGAGATAAACTGTCGTAAAAAATGGTATGACAGTTTAGCTCGACTCGAGCTAAACTGTCGTTGGTAATAATGTATGACGATTTAGCTCGAGTCGAGCTCAACTGTCATTATCAATATAGTATGACAGTTTAGCTCGAGTCGAGCTAAACTATCTTAGTACCTTATTTCCAACGATAGTTTAGCTCAAGTTGAGCTAAATTGTCGTAAATAATATGGAATGAGAGCTTAGCTCGATTCGAATTAAAATGTTCTTCCGCGATTCTCGGCGTCATTTTCGGGCTTCATATGGACAAATTCTTCAGCGTATGAATCTACCTTTCTGTATACTAAAACCCAAATCTTTGCATTAGTCGTCAAGAAACTCGCAGTGATGCTTCAAAATCACAGTAGCAACTAGAACCAGAGCAATAAGCATCACTATGACATCCTAATTGCTAGAATACACGGAGAATGCAAGAGGTAAACTTTGTGTACCTTATGAAGTAGACAACCGGTGCGTTCTTGCCTCGCGCAAGCGCCTTGCTCAACCGTGCGCAACCTCTAAATGTTGCCCTCCTCAACCTCCCACAGTTGTACCACCTTCAAGCCTCCCACCCACCAGCCTTGCACAACAACCAAACTGAGAAGGAAAGAAATGAAGAAACTGAGCGAGGTTCGCCGAGGTCAGTCACGGACACACGACCGTTTCAATTGCGGGCTACGATTTCAGAATTGATGGGAGGAAACTTTTCCACAGCCCCTTAAAAAGTGCAAATTTGAAATCTCGGCGGGAAACTGAATCAACTATTTCCCGGTCGACTAAAATAAGGAAGAGTACATACCTCGAATATACTTGCACATGCGAGTAATATACACGTAATTGTGGGATTAAGGGTTAGGGTAACGCTCAGGGTTAGGTTTAGGTTAAGGGTTAGGGTAACGCTCAGGGTTAGGTTTAGGTTTAGGGTTTAGGGTTTAGGATTTAGGGTTTGGAATTTAGGTTCAAGTTTAGGGTTCAGGGTTTAGGGTCCTTGGTTTAGGTATTATCCTTCTGATGATATTTCATTTCAATTTACTAATACTTTGAATATTCCGGATATTGACAATTCAACTAAGGTATAGGGAAATGTAGAGAAGATATTGAGATGATTAGAAAGAATTTGTATTACAAACCAAATAGGACTTATCTATAAAGTTGAAAGCAAAGACCTTAACGAACGAGTAGCATTAAAAAAAACAAAAAACAAATTATATGTGCACGTGTATTTTGAGCAAAAAAGAATGTACTCAAACATGCTTTGGACATCATTTCTTTGGGGTTTTTAAAAAGTGCATAATGTTACTATTTTGTAATCAATTTAGAATGTTCATTCTTTTGCAAGAATCCCAAGTGTCCCCATGGTCTGGATTTGGAATTGAATGTGGTTACTATCCACTAGGTACTCAAAGACTGAAAATGTGCACAAACTAATAGTTGGATTAAAATATCTTATTCTTGAGTTCACATTGTATTATCATGAGTTTAGGGTGTGACAATCTAAGCATGACATGAAAGATGGAGGAATTCTTGACCATACACAATTTATTTCATGTTTTGACGTGAAATTAAAGACTTTGTCATTTGTAAAACATAGATAGTGGAACAATATTAAAAGATTTAAACAAGAAATGGAATGACCTCCTCATGACAAATAAAGGATAATCAAAATATAAAATATAACTAATACAAAGTGTATCACTTAGTGCATCAAGCATAATTTAATGTTCATAATGTAAGTAATTTTGAATTTATTTATACATGCAAAAAAAGAATAATTAGTTTTTGAGCACGTTCCAGTGGTCGCAAATTATATTTTAAATTCTCAAAATTTTGTAGAAGGATGATAGAAGTCATGAGGCATATTACTAAGTAATTTATTTTCTCATTGAACATCTTCAATAAAATTTATGCTAGCCAAAAGATAAACTTCTCGATTGCCAGCACGTCGAGCAGCTTAAAAACCTTTTGCTATGACACACTATGAAATGTGATATTTTCAATACATAGAAGTAATATTAGAACGTTTGATATTGTGGAAAAACATGTTATTTTTCTAGTGAAAAATAAGATTATATCCCAATTCATACATTTTCACACATTGTCACATATTTTTTATTTAGGGTACCAAGAATACTTAGACTTCATATCCACTAAAGACTAGGAGATCGCCATATTTTTTTGCTTTTTAATATTACTATTGGAGATTTAGGTCTACATATTTTGAAAATCCTTTTAAAATTCAAAAGATTTCTATTTCACCTTGTGTAATACTTAACCATAAAGAGAAGTACGGAGTTCAAAATGATTGTTTGAAGAAGTGGAAATACACATTGCACATACATCAGCTCGGTTTTTAGCAGAGGTGTGCCCCATCACTACGTGCAATGAACTAAAAGGAGTGTGTGCACACACTTTAGCTCCAGTAGTGCTAATGTGTGCCCTATCACTAGGTGCAGTGAACTAAAAAGAAAATACGCATAGTTTAGCTCTACTAGAACTAAATTGTGCACCATCACTAAATGAAATGGATTAGAAAGCAATAATGCACTCTGTAGCTCCAGTACACACAAGATGGCTTCTCGTGTAGTGGACACTAAATAGGAATCCATACACTAATTGTAAAATTTACAATAAGTGTAGTGATAAATCTATATTACACTAAATGTCAACTACTACACTAAATGTCAATCCTAGTAAATAGTGGAACATAAAGTTTTTTACTTGTGGACAATTACTGTATAAAACCTTAATAATGATTTGAGAACATCTTGAGCATCAAAGTAAAGAAGGGTTGAGTGCATGTAGAAAAACAAGAATTTGCAAGAAAGAGCTTGGGAATAATAGGACGTAGGTATGGAGCAAAAGGAAAATCTCAAAAATTGGACAAAGTAGAATGTAAAATATGGAGGGAAAATGAAACTACAAGTAGAAGATTGGAAATATAAGAACATTCTTTTGGGAACGAAAGTGAGAAAAGAAAGGAATATTGGAAAAGGAAAAAACTTAAACATACAATAAATATAGAAATACAAGTAAAATACTCATTAGATATCCATCACATATGCATTCAATGTGCATTACATATTCAGTAAATATTCATTAAATACTCATTGAATATTCAAATACACTTTGATTTTACATTAGAAATTTATGCACTATTCATTAACTATTCATTAACAATACACTAAATACTCTATAAATAATCATTAAATATACAAATATTAATTATACTGTCATAAAATATACTTTTAAAAAATTCAAGATTCATTGAATAATATTTAAATATTCTTTAATTGTTCATAAAAGTTATAGATATACAAATATACATTGAATATTGTATAAAGATTCATTACAAAGTCATTAGTTATTGGCTAAATATATGATTACACATTAAATATTCATTAGATAATATTAAATAATGTAAAGGGAATGCAAGAGATGGGAATGAGAATAGTTGTGGATAAGACGATAAGAATTTGAGGTTGAAGATGAGACAAGAAGAATAAATGCATGGCGACCGGTAGGCAGAAGATTCTGAGCTAACACTATTTATCAAGTAACAAATTTGTGTGCTAGGGTAGAGTTTTGATTGAGGGCTATTACAAAATGAACTGCAGTAGGTGAACGAATGAGGGATAATATTCAGGACAATGGCGGCTAAAACTAATTGCCAACTTGTTGACAAATAGTGTACTAGAAAAAGAGCATCTCCACCGGGGCAGAGGGTCTGGGAGAAATGCCGGAATGCAGGAATAAACACGGTAAAGCCCACTCTGCAAGGCCCAGGGCGGTGTCTTGGCCCACCGGGGTGGCGGCGCCGGTTCTTCTGAACAGTAAATTTACAAAAAGTACAGGGGACACCAAAATTCCCCGAGAGCATGTGTTCAATCATGTAATGACACGTGGGAATTAAAAAAAAAAAACCCAAAAAAAATTTGCCAACTACAACGTTAGCGTCGGGCGTTGGCGTTTCCCCATAGTGGCCAATTCTATTGGCCACTATTTGTACCAATATACAAAATGAAGTGAAAAACAAAGAAAAAATTCACACTTTAGCTCTATAAGAGCTAAAGTGTGCACCATCACTAAATGTAGGGAACTAAAAAGAAAATATGCACACTTTAGCTCCAATAGAGCTAAAGTGTGCACTGCCATTTATTTTAAAATTATACTATTGCAAGATGTGGTCTTAACATACTTATTGTCTGTTCGATTCTCATAGTAAATAATATCAAACTCACAAAAAAGAAAAACTTGAATTCAAAGTAATAGAATCTAAAATCGTAGCTTTCAAACTCTCTTAAATGTGCTTCACCCCTCTCGAACACCTAATAACTGGTGTAGGAGGAACTTATATATAACAATGGTAATGAATTTACTCCTTGTGTAATGCAGAAATTGAAATCGAGTCAAGTCGAAGCCAGCTGATCCACTCAAAGCATGAAAGAAAACTAAACACTATAATCCTATTTCTATCACTAAACACTATAATCGTTCAATTCCGTGCGATCAAAGTTTGTGTATTATTGAGAAAATGTCAATTTATAAGTTTTAATTGAAATCATTCGATTGAAATTGGAAATAATCACTTTTCTTTGCATCCTGCTCGTTGCCCCAGAATAAGCAATTTTGTAGTATTAATGGCTCAGATAAATTGTGTAGGAAATTTACGAGTACAGAAATACTAAGCGCACGTAATATCTTGAACTTAGCCTAGTGATATTAAATTTACTTCTTTAATTCCGGGTATCAATAATGAAGGTTAATGAATTGTGATGCATCAAAAACGAATACCCGAGGGTCTTACCCCAATATCGCGAAGAGTATTCTGAGGGTATCATGGGAGCTACACGGCTACAGGAATTCGTCCCTCCATGGCTTTAGGTGCCCGAGGGTGTACCCCACGAAGTCGTGGCATAAGTCTCGAAACCCTTATTGTTCTGTGCATCCTTTGTTGCTGTCGTAGTTTGCGTTAGAGTTGTTCGTGTTGTGAGTTGTGAGTTGTGAGTTGTTCGTGTTGTGTGCGTTAGAGTTGCCGCTTGTGTTTGTGTTGTTTTCAGTAGGGTTTGCTCAGTTTGTAGATGTTGTAGCGTTAGAGTTTAGGGTTTGTTGGGCAATTTTTCTGCAGCGCTTTGCTGTCTTGCGGAAAGGGTTTGTAGGAAGTGAGGATTATTGTTGTGTGAGTTTTTTAGCACGTAGAGTTAGAAACGGCTGTGCGCGGAAGACTGACGTGAACGAGGAGCAAGATGTGCAGCAAAAGAGTCGGATTTCTCAGTCTTAAAGGTAAGTGCACACATTCATGTTTAAATGCAATGTCTTGCATTGCTTTTGATATATGTGTAGTTTGGTGGTTTTTTTTGTGGTAGTGTTGTATGTGGTTGTATTTTCTGTGGTGGTATTTTCTATTTGGTGGCATTTTTTGTGTCTGTAATGCTATTGATATATGTGTTGTCTTGTGGAATTGGTGCTATTTTTTGTCGTAGTGTTGATGCTAGTTCGGTTTTTGTTTAAAATTTGGTTTCAATGTGCCGCTTTCAATGTACTGCTTTGTGTTCAATGTGCTGCTTTCGATGTGTTCAATGTTCAACGTGTTGAAACGTTCAATGTGTTGAATGTTCAATGTGCTGCTTTCTGTTTAGGTTTCTCTATGGTTCTGCATTCTATTTGCTTCTGTGTTGTTGTATTTTCTGTGTGCATGTTGTTTTTTTGGTTTTGGGATAGAGTTATTGGTTGATTGATTGTGTGTGTGGGTTTGTTATTGTTCTTATAGGACGTCTAGTTCCAGCAGAATATTACTGGGATTAAAGTTCATAATCAATGGCTGAAAGGTAAAATCCATACTCTCACCCAGGAGCCCTAAACCCTACGCCTTCAATATCATATGATGGAAGACAAATTTGTACAAATTGTAATAAAATCAGCATTTCAGTCAACACATTTTAGCTCGACTCGAGCTAAAGTGTGGCCAATAGAGCACACTTTTGGCTCCACTTTAGTTTGAGTCGAGCTACAGTGCGGCCAATAGTGCACACTGTTGGCTCCAATTTAGCTTGAGTCGAGCTAAAGTGCGGACAAAGATGCATTAAACTAGTACACTTTTGCTCAAGTAGAGCTAAAATGTACAGGACCAGTGCATCTCTTTTTGCACTTTAGCTCGACTCGAGCTAAAATATATCAATTGAATGCGTCTATGGTTGCGCTAAAGCCGGACTCGAGCTAAAGTGATGATGTTATCTACTCTCAAACCCTGTCTTTCAAAAAAAATATCTTTCTATTCATCAAAACCAATACACTTTACCTCGAATTGAGCTAAAGTGTAAAACAAATTACCTAAACCACAACTCAAACACCACTACTTTCGGACCAAAAAACATGCCAGAAGTAAAATTTACCGATGATACCGATGACACAAAGATTATGAACTATAGCTACACTTAAGCTCGAGTCGAGATAAAGATGAAGCATTAGCTTGAATACAACAATGTTTCCATCGTGGAATTGCAGTCTAGTATCTCAACTCATGTCTACATCTTATTCACCTCTCAGAAATCTTGCATGAGCTTTAGTCCCGCTCCAACCACTTGAGAAACTCAAAGAGTGAGGTTAGTGAGTGATTAGATCGGTTCGTAAGCTTTTCCACAGTTTCGGGAGCTAAACAAGAAGTAGGCATGAATTGAATAAAAAGGTCTAGGGAGGTCTTCCAAATGAATATTTAATGATGCAGTGGTGTAATGACATACATTGTATTTGATAACACTTTAGCTCGAGTCGAGCTAAAGGGTAATCTCTCCATCTTAATTGGATGATCAATTTAGCAATCTAATATTTGTGCTCAGTTTCGTGTGTGTGCAGAACTGAGAGGGATATGATGGTGACTCATCTGCAGCACTTCTTCCAACAATAGCCCGTCGACCTTGATGATGACGATAGAGATGACAACAACCACTTGGATTGCTGGGAGCTCAAGGACCCATCAATGACATTGAAGTGGACGCTTTTATGGGCCACCTATACGGATAATCTAGTGTTTGGTCAGACCTTCGCTGGTGATATCGTTGAACCCCAGCACATCAACTTCACGACCAGGATTACTCATGTAGTCCACGAAGATAACGAGCACGTTAAGTTGTCGTGTGTGATAACCACTGAGTCCATAGAGCCTTATATGTTAAACATTGTAGTGAACAATGTTTCATCTCCCTTCTGTATCCACGATTTAGTCGATTCTCTTAGGGGGTCCAAATTTGATGAAATTGTGGCTCAGGTCGACCACGAAATCTCACTAAAGAAATGGGAGACTAGTAGTGGTCAGCCGCTGAAAGCAAAGGCTGTAGCGAATAAACTCCGCGTCATTCTATCGAGAATGAATACCTTTGCCACTCTAGAGAAGGCAAAATTAATCGCGGGGAGGCGCCCGATAGAAATTTTGATAGTTTTGGGGGCCGTGACCGGTAGCCAGGAGTTGAGTCAAGCGTCGGTACCGATTAGAACACCTGGCGCAAGAACAAGTCGAAGCACCTTGCGCAACACGTTGTCTGCATCCCCCGTCAAGAAGCGCTCAGCTGCCAAGAAGCCGGAGAGCTCTTCCAAGAAGAAGATGAAGCTCGTATCAGAGGAGGAGTTGGCCAATTCGATGGCCTCTGCACTCTTGGAGCTCCCTCAGGCGCTCGGATACGGAGAGACAATCGACTACACGAACGTCCAAGAGATTTACCAAAAATTCGGGACGGAGTGTCAGAGTTGCTTCTTCCTCGGAGACAGAGAGAAGAAGTTCGAGCTCGACGTGATGAGGTTGCATAATGCATTGCCAGAGTGGACGATCCGTGCATTCAAACCTCGGGGTATGGAGGAATTGATGCATTATTACATCAAAATGCCCAACAAGACGTAGAAGCAGACTCTCTGTGTCATGCCCAAGCTGGATGTTATGCCAACAAAGGTTAAGGACCTCAGCGACTGCGACTTCTTTATCATCAACGGCTAGCATAGCGTTGCAACATCAAAGGCGATGATAAACGGCAACGTCCCGGAGATAATGAGAAAGCACTTCTGAACATGGTAGTGTTACATCGTCTGGACGGAAGATTCGGAGAAGCTGAGGAAGATATCCGGGTATTATAATCGCGTAAATCACTTGGTCCAATTCAAGCCGACGTGGGCAACCAATATCCTTGGCTCTCGGGCTTTGTGGATCCAAGCTGGAAGACCAATGCCAAAGCACTCCCCCACAGGCATTCGCGGGTCTCACAAGTCAGGTCGGAGAACGGCACTTGAGATTGCCAATGATAAGAAGTTTGAGGTAATATTCCTTAACCAAGGTCATGCACGTTAGCTCGACTTGAGCTAACGTGCATGTTTGCTCACTATCTCTATAGTGTTGTATAAAGATTCAAATCGCTTATATTGTAAACTCTCAGGTTGCAAGTTAGCTCGACTCGAGCTAACTTATAGTTTCCAGACCCTACTGGACTTGTTCATTTTCTATTGTAATTATAAACTGATTTGACCCCGTTTATCTTCTGCACAACCATTTCTTAACGCGGTTTGTGAGCGCTTTGCAATGATTGATGTTGCAAAGAGCCAGACAACGCTCAAGAAAGCCGGAAAGGCAAAGGAGTTCTCGATTACAAACGAGGTGAAGATAATCACCGCAATCGATGAGACCTTCAAGCTCAGGTCGGATGTCATCTCTTTGGCGGCACAGGGCGACCTCATCAACCTCGATTCGACTTTGACGCCCTTGGCAAAGTTCAAGGACGCCAAGTCTTGGGTCCCGGAGAAAGATGGGGTACTGACGCGCGAGTTCTTCAAGTTTTTTGGCAACATGACCGAGGCCGATCACGCAAAAATATGTAAGCACATTCTCAATCGATCAGGGCCATGACGGAAAGTGCCTTACCCTAAGGTGGTTGTGAAGCAGCCGCAATCTGTGCTCGAGGATTGTTACACCGCCCGGGACTGGGTCGATCGAAGGAAGAGGAAGGAGGTCGCTCACATGGAGCTTCAAGTGATCAGGCCACAGTTGGGCGTCTTCAACGGCGCAAGAGGGTACAGTAGGACCAACTGGCGGAAGTTCAAGAAGGACTACAACGTCAACAAGGCCTCAAAGCGTGCCCTGTTGGATTGGGGTCCACCGGATTCGTACTACGCCAAGTCGAGGCAAACGCAGTTTCGCAACTGCAAATGTGAAGATCTCTCTCCGTATGCTAAGGAGTTCTTCAGAGTCTTCCTCGATGCAGTCGCAGTACGTTCCACCATAGGGGGCCTTGCACTTTCGTTCGTATAAGGCGGTGACAAATTCACTCGGGACGTGGCCCTCAGATTCGTGGCGCAACCAAGGCTCCAACGTAAAGCTCGGCATCATCGACTTCCGGAACATCCCTAGTTTCTCTGGGAAGGCAAAGTCATCATTGGAGAAGCCCTTCTAGGACGAGTTCATGATGATGTTTGCATCGAAAGGACAGCCTCTCCTCACCGATCTTCCAGCCTGGCTCTTCATTTGCGGCGACGAGCAGTCCCAACTTCAAGTGATGGCGTTTGCAGAGGGGCCGTTGTTGTGCCATGCGTACGATGTGCTGCAGTCAAAGTATCTTCCCTCCAAGAACAAGCGCTTGGGGGGATTCGTCGCAAAGAGCAACAACACTCTCGACCTCATTGGCCTTCTCTTCCTCTTCAAGAAAGAACTCGCGCAGATCCTGGCCGTGAGGAAGACCTACGCAGCCCTGTGTTGCACACAAAGCTTTGCAAGTACAACGAGCTCGCGTACTAGATGAACATGAACGAGCTGAGGATGGAGTTCCTCATCAAGGTCCTGGAACTGTTTTGCAAGAGAGGGGAGGCAGTTGTCTAGCTGTTTGGCAGGACAAAATTACTAACGGCGAGTGTGGTAAGTTTCCCTATAGTTTAGCTCGAGTCGAGCTAAACTATAGATACCTTCCTGAGTCGTGCATTGATTGTTTCAGAGAGGTCGTTCTTATGCTCTTTGTGGCGAGGCACTTTACCTCGACTCGAGCAAATGTGTTGGCTTAGACTTAGATGCTTTTGTATAGATGTTAACAATCGCATCGTGTCATTTGAAGTTTAAATTGCTGAGATTTAGTATCTGTATTGCTTTGCATTCACTTTAACTCGATTCAACCTAAAGTGTTACTTATCTAATCCATTGGTGTGCAGATGTTGGATCTGGAGGCGTTCTGCATCTCCCACGACGCCGATGAGTAGGACCTCGACGACGCCGTAGAGGTCGTGTTGACTTTGGATTGGGGCGATTTCGTCGTTGGTGCGTATCACTTCAACAGGGAGATCTTCTCCGAGTTTAGCATGGCCATTGCCAAGGGGAAGGGAAAAGCAAGTATTGACCTCGTCGATGAGGAGGAAGATGTGGACCCAAACCCCCTGGGTGTGTGCCCGAGCTCGAGCATGGCCACTGCGGATGATGAATCCCATGACGACTTCGATGACGCCACTCCGCCGGAGTTTCAGAGTGTCTCCCAATCTGAAGCGGGAGACACAATCGATACCTTGCGGCAGCGGCTCGAGTTCCTGGAGTTGGATTCCCTGGATATTTCCGAGAGGCCTCATTCAGCTTCCACCTTGGGCGGATCATCCGCTCGTCCCGCGGCCAAGAAGAGGAAGGTCGCCGGCGCGAGCGGACACTCTCCATTGGCTTCGGCGAGCAGCGCTCAGGACCACATTAGGTTGATCACCCTCAAGAAGAAGCTTGAAGAGGAGGCCACCCAATGGAGGTTGATGGAACAACGGCTGGCGGAGCGTGACGAGGAGCTCAGGAGCTTGCAGCTGAGGCATGACAAAGAGATGAAGAGGGACCAAGAGCAGAGGCATGCCGACATGATGCTCATGTTGGAGAGATTCATGACGGCTAAAGTGCCTGTTGTCGCCACAACACCACCCGCAATTAATAGTGCGCTCTCCCAGCCTCCCCTCTCAGTGGATGAAGGGACTGGAAGTCTGTCCCGTGGTTCACTGCTGCCGTCTCCAGCGGGTTCCTCCTGCATTCCCACATGGTGCCGGAAGTTAACCTTAAGTTCCGGCCAAAACACAAAACTTAATAATTAATTATGATAGATTGTGCCAGGATACTACCAATAGTCTTCAGGTAGGAATAAAGTCAGATCAACCTGACTGCCCACCCTAATTAAGCCTAAAGATGTTAAAAGCGGAACCGGAGCAGTTACCGGAATTCCGGGGCAGTCAGTTATCCGGAACTGTCAGCCGGAACTGTCCCCATCAACCGCCATCATGATGCCGTACTGACGGCCAGACTACTTAAAGTTGGGGTTTGGTGGGATACTCTTTCTTCTCACTTTGTCTTCCAGTGTCTAGGTTTTCTCTCTTTCTCCCGCGCTCGCTTCTTCTATCACGCTTACGGTTTTTCCTAACCTCTTGCCGTTAGGGTTTTGAACGAAGACGGTTAGAACGGACGTGCGTCCATTAGGGAGGGTTTTTGTGAGGTTGGTGCGTGCAGGGACAACCTCGAGAGATTGTGAGGGGATAGGCAAGTCTCATGAAGTCCATGCCGATGGCGAAGAAGAAGAGGACGGATAGAGATGGGCGTGGCCGAAGAGACGAAGAGCCGGCAGTTGCACTGCCGCCTTTAACCCGTGTTCTTCCGGAGATACCAGAAGACCCGGACGAAGTCAACATGCTGAAGACCAGTCTGAAGTACATGAGATGTGACGGGTTGCTCGAGGTTCCGTGGGGCATCCAGGAAGAGGTCTACGTCTGGGAACTTGTCGAGGCGTCGGACGAGAAGTACAGGGGGTTGATGAGAGCCCATCCGGAAGTTTGGGGAGTCCCGGAGTGGTCTCAGGCCTACGACTTCCGAGCCGGCCGCACCAAGGTGGTGGAACGGCGGGACGAGTTCCTGGCAGAGGAATTCGGAGGACCAGCAGACCCGAAGGATGGCTACAACCTCCAAGACCTTCGGCACCTGGATGCCCAGCTCGTGCTAGGGTTTTTAAACCCTATCTTCCATCCGGAAAAGCCGAAGCGGGTGGTGGCGAAGTGGGCCTGCACTTTCCTCGGAGCACTCCGGGGGAAGGAGTCTGAGGAAGAGGAGTCCGGAGGGAAGGAGATTGTGCCGGAAGCAGCAACCACCGGCACTTCGGAGGACCGGAAGGCTCCTAAGAGACCTTGAGGGAAGGAGCCCGAGGCGGAGAGTCCGGAAATACGCAGCTCCTCTACATCATCCGGAGAAGACGAGTCTGGACCGTCGGAGGGGACCAGCCAGAAGAGGAGAAAGGTCGACAAGAGCGATTCCAAAGGTCAGCTCAAACTGATGGATGAGCTCACCCGGGATATTGGCTGGAGAGTTGGGCTCCTTAAGGAGACCAACTATATCATCACCACCAGCGTGGAACAAATGTTCCGAAGTCTGGACGTCGACCGGCTGGAGGACGCCATCACCAGGGTGGAGGAGCTCCGGAACCGGGAGACGGATGCGAAGGCGTTGCATACCCAACTCTCCTCCATGTACAAGGCCAATACGGACATGGAAAAGAAAATGAAGCGTTACCTCGCCGAAGCAGCCCTGGCGGTGACGGCCCAGAAGGAAGCCAAGGCGAAAGCCTTTGCTTCCGCAGCGGCCCTAACAGGGGTCCGGGCGGCCTTGCAAATTCCGGTCGACGTGGTCAACCGGAGCCGGCTCTTCACCAAACTGGTGGAGAAGAAGGAGAAGGTCACCAGGGCCAACATCATCCGGTTTCTCCTAGACCAAGCGGAGAAGATAGGCCGGACCTGGGACCAGATGAAGATGTTGGTGGACAAAGTCACCGTGGAGCCTTCGGAAGACCCAGCAGCACGTGGACCGGACAGCACCACGACACCAACACGGACCACAGCCTCTCCGGGACCTCCGGCCAACTCCACTCCAGCTCCGGGCACGTCAGCAAACCCGGAGTCGCTAGACACTTCGTCACGACTCACCCCAGACGCCAGCGGAGGGCATCGTACTTCCCAACCCAAGTACGAGTGAGATCCTGAAGACCCTTCCGGATCTCCTGTCGCTACCCAACATGCGTCTGCTAGATCCTCCGGCGGAAGGCGGCATCCCTGTCCCACCAAGGTCTGTCTCCCAAAGGTTGGCATCCGGACCGAGGAGTCCTTCCGGAAGCTACAGAGACCTGGTCCAAGAGACCAAGTCAGCTTCCGCGACGAAAACACCAGCACCCCCAGTCCCGGAAGGATCACCGGAACAGCCCCCTCCACCTCCGGACGCCAGTACTCAGGTGGTGGCTGCCCCTCCAACAGCAGCACCATCGACCCAAAAGACCGACCTTTCACCTGCAACGTCGAAGAAGGCGAAGGGCAAGTCGCGTGTTCCGGTGGAGATTTCTCCCTCCCGCCGGAATGGGAGAAATCGGGGTCCCGGTGCTCCCACTTAGGATTAGTTAGGTTGCATGTTTATTTTTATCTTTTTCTCAGGGTTAGAGTCCGGATTAGTAGCAACTAACGATGGGGCCCCAAGTGCACCCGGCTGCTGCCGGAATCAATAGCCAGTTTTTGTTAGAGAAGGAATTCCGGAGGCCGGAACTGTTCCGAGATTTTAGGATCTGAGATCCGATCTGGGACTTTTCCGGATTTCTCGGATCTTTTAGATAAGATCTAGCGGATTTTTCGTAGGAGTAGGTAGAAGGAAATCTGAATTTAGAGAATTCAGAGAGTACTTAGTAGTGAGGTTTTGGGAAAAACCTTTTATCTTGTTCTTCTCATTCGGAAATATACGTTATCATTTGCACTAGATTTGCTACCTTGTGTTTTTGTGTGGCGTATGGAACCTGTGAGTGACGGATCCATTTTTGAGGGTATGGTTGTGACCGTTGTGTGAGTAATTTATTCCGGAATAGGGTAAGTCAACTGTTTTGCCGGAGGGAGAAGCTATCGAGGTCGGTATCAGGAGATCACCTAGGAGAGCTGGAGAGAACTATTGCAGAGGTGTTCTTGGTAGTCTCCAAGGTCCGGAAGTAGCCAGGAGGGGAGGAGATGAACTGTAGAGGTGTTCCTGGTAATCTCTAGTTCATGGAAGTAACCGTGCTAAATTGGATTCCGGTCACGGCCGGAGTTCTTCCCTAAGATAGGAAAAAAGCCTGATACCCATATCTAGACAGAATAACCATAGTGAACAGTGAGTCTCTATACCGGAAAATTGCAACCGTACCCGCCGGAATGTCGTTGTAGTCCGGATTAGTCTCTGTGTGACCGCATCCGGAAGGCCTTCCGGATGTTGTGAGAGCAGTTGTCCGGCAGCAGCAATCAAATTACCAGTTAGCAGAGTAGGGAGAGTGGTGTTCGGTCACTATAAGTTCCGGACAATGGGTGCCTAGCCACTTTAAGTCACAGGGCAATGGGAAACCCAACCACTTACACAAAACAGAATCAGTGGACTTCGGCCACTCGCTTAAAAACTCCAGGAGACTCTCTGAGGAGGAACAGAGACTAATCAAACTACCCTCCAGAATTTCAGAGATTTCTTTCCGGAAAATGTTGTACATAATCCGGACTCCGGAAGGATCCGGACCCAATCTAAGTAAGTAAAGTCTATAGCTAACTTGTAAATGAATTGATGTGCTGAGTTTAGTAATCCGGAATATTGGAAAGAAGAACATTAGGTCTCTGTAGGAACGAAACCGGAGCGGTTACTTTGGAAAGCTCTTAGTGACGATTGAGGGGTTTCCGAAGGAATACTGTCTCTACGAACTGCAATACCGACCCTGATATGCACGCACCCGACCTTGAGGGGTACGCGCCCGGCCCTGAGTGGTACACGATCAGCCCTGACGCGTACGCGCCCGACCCTGATATGCACGCGCCCGGCCTTGAGGGGTACGCGCCCGGCCCTGATGCGTACACGCCCGGCCCTAATATGCATGCGCCCGGCCTTGAGGGGTACGCGCCCGGCCCTGAGTGGTATGCGCCCGGCCCTGACGCGTACGCGCCCGACCCTCATATGCACGCGCCCGGCCCTGAGGGGTACGCGCCCGGTCTAGATTGGTACGCGCCCGACCCTAAATGCTGCGCGCGCGGTCCGAAGGCACGCGTCCGCCCCTTGATGTGACGTGGAAAGCCGTCTGACGTGTCGTGTACACGTGTTTTACTAGGGGGTAAGTTGAAAATTTGATTTAGGGTTTGTAATTTTTTTTACACGCAACTGTCCCCCAAAAAGTGTTGTCCGTCCTATCCGTCTGACCGACTGTCCGTCCGTCCTCTGTCTTTGGGCCCATGTCCGTCTATGTAGACAACCCTGGACGAGGTGTAGTTCTATCAAAACTTCCAAGAGTTCCCGTAGACTTGCTCCCTCTAAATCATGTCTACAATGCAAAGGTCTCCATATGCATGAGTATTCCAGCAGCGTCGGCGGCGTGTCCAGCTTTGATTTTACACGACCAAGTGCCTACTGCAAGACCACCTTCAAGGTGCTAATAACGACGCCTAGGTGTGCAGCAGCCCGTAGAGGAGGCTCACGGACTTCACTTTCACCTTGATAAACACGCCGTCGTACACCACTACCACCGTAGTCACGTCCAAGGCCACCGAAAACTCCTTCAAATACTCCTTGCCATCGTTGTCCTTCACCGAAAGCCCCACAACGACGTCCAAGTCGACCAACAACACCGTCGTGAATGTTGGGCGCACCTGGAGGAAGTGAGGATCTCTAGATAACTACGCAGTAACGTAAGGCTTTCGGTGGCAGCTGCTTTTGCTTCGACGGTAGCTGTGGGAGGGTTTGGGTGGCCGCGGAGAGGCGATGAGGTCGCGTGGAAGAGTCGACGAAGACGTCGTTGGAGGGCCGCGGGTTCGGCCTGGAGGTACCACGAATTTCACGAAGGAGTTGCCCGACCAGGGATGCGGCCCGTAGAACAAAGAGCGCAACAACCGTAGCAGCGATATATATATAGAGATCCCTTCTAATGTGGCACACTTGGGATGAATTCCATGTTTTTGCAAAACCTCACTACATGCCTTTAGCTAATTTAAAGTGTTGTGCAATTAGAGTCCTTTTATAGAAGTTCCTCTTTTATGTACATACCTTTGAACAAAAACAACGATGAAAAGTAGCTCTCTTCAAGAAACATCTCTTGACTCCAAAAAGTGAATTGTCACTTCATTTGAAGGTGATTGGCATTAACCCTGGGACATCTAAGGAGCCAGAAGTTGGCTTATCGGATGACAATTTGAGGATGATAATCGATGTGAATGATATTTTTCATTCAATTCTTTTTTTGGAGAGTTTATTGAATGTGCAAGTAAAAGATGATGATGAAACTTGCCTCGTTGAGGTAAGGTAAGATGACCGATAACCACCAACTTGAGCTTGCTAACCTATTTATAGCGTTTGTAAATGTGATAATAATTTTTTTGGGAATTCAAAATAGGATTTCATGAATATTGCAATTGTCGTGACCATTTATTTCTTTATATTGAAATTGCTACATATTTTTTAAGTGGATAGTAAGTGGTGCCCCATTCCTCGACATACAAAATTCTCTACTTCCACTGTAAGTTGTGCTAATGACCACTTGTCAAAGCACTCATCATTGTGAGCACAAGATACTAAAAACCGAGAGTTGTGAAAATTGAAAACTACTCTACTGATAACCATAAGTCGACTTGGTTGTAACCTAAAACCGCTACACCCATGACCTGATGCAGACTAGGTCCCTTCCACCAACCACCCTCCGAAAATCCCATGCCCATCAGCTCCCAAAACCCCATGCCTGTCCCCCTAGCATGGAGCTCCAGCCTGATCCAGCTCGACCTCCCGCCTAGGCCTCATGCTCTGCTCTCACAACGGCTCTTTCGTTGGTTGCCTCGCAGCTCCAATCCTCTACCTTAGGTTACTCCTGTTGCGTTTGAGAACAATGACTCCTTAGGTGTTGAAGGATTGGCGATAGTGGAAACGGGAGTGGATATTGCGCGGTGGACGTAATAGAATGCGGACGAATGTCAAATTGCGAAAGAGGAGGGAGGAGGAAGAAGATGGGAAGAAAAAGTGCCCATGCTGTTCGTGTGAGAGCTGCGGAGATTGCGTGAAGGAGACACCATAAACAGGCGGCATGTACATGGAGAAGTGGGAGGCGTCGGCACCAGGATTAAACTGCGCCGGGACAAAGGCTCCCTGCCCCTCCGGCCCCTTCGGAATATGATGCTCCTTTGCGTTCTCAAAGGCCCTTGACGCGCAAAGAGGCGTCCGATGCTGGACACCACGGTTTTGCTTCGCTACAGCCCTAGCCGCCTTCCCCAGCGCTGCTTCGTATGCTCGCACCGCCTTCGCGCTGTCCTGATGTAAATATTTACAGTGTGTAAAATATTTACTTGTTTACCTTTTTGGAAAGATCTTTGATTAGGAGGACGAAACTTATTGGTGACGCTTCCAGTAGCTTCAAGGTGACGCTTATTGCTCATGGAATTGTTTAAAAGGCGAAAGCCGTAAATAATATTCACCAATTCGAAGTATTGCTTTACGTTCTTAGAGTTTGTGTTTGGATTTGAAGTTCGAACTAATATGTCGAACTGGAGGGTTTTAATGGAGTCACAAGATCTAGAGTCTGAACCGGAGGTAGATTTACAGCTTTCCTTGTCTCAGTTGCCAATTCAACCATCCCAGCCGGCGGTTTCTACACCATTGTCATTTCACCCGCAAGATGAAGTTGGGTCTTCTCGTCCGCTAAAGCAGCCTCGTGTTGAGCAGCGTTGGCATGATAATCTCCAAAAGGACGCTCGTGTTTTAGTAATCCTACTTCAAAGTGGATGTGTTGAACCGGGCACCCGTGAAGTGACATTTGAAGGCAGTTTCGAGGGCCTGAACGAAGACCATTATTTATGTATACCTAGGCCAATCGAGCTAAGCGCTGGCCACCATCTTTGGTTAAAAGGGCCAATAAATCCTTTGACAAAGACTAAACGTGCAGATTACATCGCAATTACTATCAAGCGCATCCTCAAGTTCTTGCAGATGGAGTAGCACTGTTCTTTGACTTTAGTTTTTACCTCTACTTGATTTTGATCGAAGCTTTGTACTAAATTTAAGTGTTTTGTGTTTTATTTGAATAATAGAAGTTAAAAGATGGTAGATAGAGGGTAGTTTACCTCCTAATTAGAACTCTAAAGGTTTGTTGACCTTTAAAGATAAGTAGATACTTATCTTTTGAGTTTTCCTAGGGCCAATGGGTGTTTTGAGGCCCATGTGATATGCACATGGGCTGATCTTATCCACCTTAGGGGTCTAGAGGATAGGTAGGCATCTTCTCTCTCCCTCCTAATCGGATTTTGGGGGAAAAAGAAGTTAGTGTGCTTGGGAGTGAAGTGTGTGTGTGAGAAAGCCGAGAGTTTGACGGGTGATACCTCGGGTTGTAAGAAACAATTTGGAATGAAATTTTGAGGGTTTCTTCTTCTTTGAGATGCGCTTCCAGAGAGATTATTTTTGTTTGATTTGGAGTTGTAAACAAGAAGTTACAAGCGTGTGAGTGGAGGAGGGTCTGCTGCCACCCAACGGAGAGGAGCAGAGATTCGGGCGATCACAAAAGTTTGTAGTTTCTGTGTTTTTCTTTGAGAATTTCAGGAGTTGTAGAGATTTTTTTTAGCTTTCCAGAAACTTATCATTGAAGTTAATTGGAGTAGTATTGAAAAAGTTACAAAGGTTTGAAATTATAAAAACCCGAGGCCATCCATTGAAAGGGCAGAGGTTTCAACAAGCCATAACTTTTGGACAGTAGTTTAGAATTTTTTGAGAATTAGAAGGTGCGTGAACCATTATCATAGCTCTTCAAAAAGTTATTACAATTGAGATTTGGAGTTTTCAAAAAGAAGTTATGAGCGATTGAATATCTAGGGGGGCAGAACTTTGAACTCGCATAACTTTCGGAAAGTAGTTTAGAATGACTTGAAATTTGAAGGAGTGTCAGTTGTCTGTATTAGCTCTCCAGAGAGCTATTACACTTAGTATTTGGAGTTTTGAGTCATCTGTGGCACATGTTTGAAGGTTACAGCCTTGGTGGAAACTTTTCCATTGTGTTTTTGAACACTTCTTTTGAGTTTCTTAGTGTTTTTAAACACTTGAAGACTTGAAGACAAGAAGACATGAAGACTCGTGTGTTGTGGCTTGTGGCTTGTTATTCCTAGCCGGATTTGGAGGCTCATTGTCTTTTATTTGTTATTCCCAGCCGGATTTGGAGGCTAGTTCTTTTCAATTCTGCTTCGTAAATTTTGTTGCGGCGAAGTGGGGTTGATCACCCACACGGTCGTATTTATGTTGTTACCACCGGTGAGGCGCGATTGCTGGTCACTGTGGGTTTGAATTTTAGTAGCCAATCTTTCGGACGGTTTCAGCTTGTGGTCTGGCCGTCTCGTTTTACCCGTCCGAGGCCGTGGGTTCTTATCACCTTACCTTTACCCTTAACCCGTTTAGAGCCAATACAGGATAGGCCAACGGGGAGCTGTTTGAAGAGTCGAAGAGATGAAGATTTGAAGAACAGAAGAATTGAAGACACGATTGGACTCTCCTGCCATCTATTCCGGTTGCAGCCAGATTCCCCGTGAATTCTCAAAGCGCTCCCCTCTCTACACGACAGCGCGCGCACCCGCCTCCTTCTCTACGATTTTCTGGGCGTGCCCAATAGCCTTCTCCGCGGCGCGTTGCTCCCGCAATCGAGCATTCTCCTTTCAGCCGGCAGCTTTACGTACTGCTGCTTCATTCTTTCAGCAGCCTTCCGCTTCTTTGAATCTTTCTGTGCATGCCTCTGACAGTCTTTCTCTTGCGCTGCAGATTCCCGCACGGTCCGAATGCTCTCCACGGCCTCATCGTACGCGTCGCCTGCTAGGATTAGGGATTTGGTAAAATCCACCATGGGATTACAACGTCTGGCGCTCGCTGTTGGAGCAAAGCTGAGGAGTTGTAAGAAGTGCGTGATGGAGTCCGGCTCCTCCATGTCCGGATCAAGGTCAGCAAAGTTATCTCCGACGTCTGAATCATTCCGGTCGGCCTCCACAAAGAAATGTTGAATTCCAGCGTCGGGTTCTTGCCTACAGTTGGCTTCGAGCTCACATTCTGCTAAACACACATGTGCGCTCAGCTCCCCTCTCTCTTCGACCCTTCCTCCCTCAATGTTGTCCTCCCGTGGTTCCTATTCCCCTTCATTGACCCCCCTCCGCCGGCCAATTCGAGAGTTGTTGCCCACCCCCTCCCCAGCCCCCTCACCACGGCCCTCACTGTCTACAATGCCGGTGCCTCTTTCCCGAGCGTAGGTTTCAGAGGGAGCTAAGTACTGATCCACAGCATGACGGTTTATTGGGTAAATTCCCGCGCCTCTAAATCCACTTTTAATGTTGGATTCAGTCAGAGCTTTCCTTAGTGATAGTGAGACCCACTGAACTAGTGTCTTCTTGTTCACAGACTGGTTTACATTTCGCGACATCCAAAAGTCCCGGTATTCTCTAAAGAATTGTTTGAGGGGCTTGAACCATGAAACGTCAAGAGGTTGCAACGAGTGTGAAGTATGTGATGGCAAACTTACTAGGTCCAGTTCTCATCTGGATTCAAAACTGCCTTGACGCCGCGCTTTCGGGTTCTTGTCTTGCCGTAATACCAATCGCGCAAGCTTGAATATGGTATGTGATTTTCCGCGGCAGCCTTCTTCATGTTCTTCCCTTCATCTACTGCTGCCAGTGCTCGTTGCAATTGCTCGTTGCTCCAATTCCCATTCTTCTTCAGTCTCTGTTGCCTTGTTCGTGGCTGACGGATGGGCAGTGTTGTGCTTGCAGGCTTGAAGAGGGAATGTAGTCTCAAGCCCCCAGGGGATTGAGATGTGAATACACTCACACTGGGCAAGCTAGCTAGAATCCCACCCCATTGCTAGGGACGACCTCCGCGCTGCGAGCCTCTACGTAGTGGGCGCGTGCCTTTGCCCACTCCCTGGGACTCAGAGTCTGCAGTTGTGAACTGCGCCTCTAGCCCGCCGAGACAGGCCTCACCAGCGAAGCCTCACACCTCCAACGCGTCGGGGCGGCCCTCTAGCCCAATGCCTCGCGCCTCCGCCTGGAATCCTCGCGCCTCTGTCCCGACCCGTGCTTGTGTCCCGCGCGTAGGCCGCCGATCCCCCCGACAGTTTTGGTCGCGAGTTCGCACACGCTCCGCCAGCTCCAGTTGGTTGTAGTCCACCTGCTGAACCTCCCTCTGTTGCACTTCTTCGCCACTACTAGAAGAAGCATCGCCATCAGAGAGTGCTTCACATTCGACACCCTGACCGGATTCATAGCCACCCTCTTCTGTGTAGTCCTCATCACTATAGTGAAAGTCATGGTCTTCCGTCAGGTCTAACGTCGACATCTTCACTTCATTAACTGAACACACATTCACTAACACGTTGAACACACATTCACTAAGTGTCACCGCCGCCCTCACTCACTCACTATCAACGTTGGCCCTCCCTTTTGCAGACACTCAAAGAATGCAAGTCCTCACTCACTCATTCACTCACTGTCGATGCACTATGAAAACCTTCCTTAAAAATGCAGATTGCAAGCATGATGTTCAGCTGAACCTCGGACTTAATAAAGCCCGTTTGGTTGCAATTTCTGAAAACCGGCATATGCATTTTCAACAACTAAGGTCATTAATATTGTCATGAATACTACCCATTTATAGTAGCCAAGTGTGATTTGATCCTGCTCATAATAACTAGCAGTCGCCATATTGATTTTCTAAAACCGTTATGGATTAGCCCACATTCCGATTTTGCACTTCTGCCATTAACATATCCTGACCAACTGGAGATATGTTCATGCCATCGACCCATACTGGCGCTTGCCTCACCAAAATCCGCTCCTTCCCTTCCCCAACTATAAACTAACTTTCCTAAGATTTCGGAAATGGGGTGGGCGGTTGGCGGATTTGGCCCACATTTTGGCCCACATAAGACTACCGATTCTAGGGTTGATGGTGGTGATAGGTTATCCAACCTTAGTCATGTTTAATCCAGAGAAGAAAATCTTTGTGACATGGATCTCAATGTAGTGTATTTTAGAAACTTCTAGCTTTTCCTATGAATCTGAATTTGAGCCATTCAAATCACACTATTTGAATTTGAGTCCAACTAATAAGACAAAGCTTATGAAGTCTAATTTCCATTCCAATTAAATTTTTTGAAAAGTACATAAGATTGAGTATGGGCTTATAACCACAGTTGACCAATTTACTAATTTTAGCTGAAAACGGAAGTTTCATACACACCTGAAGTCTTGGCACTGTAATGGACATCCCTGGTGAAATTTTCAGAATTTTTAACCAAGCTTTTGTATTTAATTTGAATTTCTTCACTTTGTCTTCAGAAAACCTAAACAATTGTTAGCATTCACCCACCAAAAATCTGCAGATTTAGTGACATAAGCAAGACATAATCCCAATTGTGAAACTTTAAAAAAGTTCAACCTATATTTAATGAAGAAATAGAGCAGTAGAATGGAAATTGGGATTGATGCCATGGACATACCACTCTGTCCCTTAGGGGTTAAAAGAGAAGAATTGATAAGAAACTTGCGCAACCGATGCGTCTTTCAATACGCTTTTATGTTCTGTAATACCAATCTCAAATGGCGACAGGAGTGGCAGTAAGACCTAAACCTAATAACTGCAACGTCAGAGTGATGAAGAGAGAAACTGGTTGAGCAATAAAGAAGGAAAACTCTTTTGTTATGGTTTAGACAACTTCAGAAGACTACTACCAACGACAATCGATGTACTAACCCAGCAATAAGCTATCTCTAGGAGAGCAGGATCCCCGAACCGGCAAGACCAATGACTTGGATGCTGCGTAGTATTATGAGTTATTCGATGCCTGAATGCAAAACTGAGGTCAGATAAAATAAGCCAGACTGCTGCTCTACGCCAGTCTGAGTCGCTCCCGCCACCCATTCCACTCATCCTGCCCTTTTACCATCCTCCTCGGGTCCAGAGGATCACCTACTCTGCTTATGGCACAATCTCCATCGCGGCGTGATCACAACCACGGCATCTTCCTCGGAGAATCAAAGGCTCGATTGTACCACCACCAGAAGAAACATCAATAGAAACATCCACATCACTCTGTCTTCAGAGCCGGTTCTGGTGGAGACACATCAGTCTCCCCTCCTGACTGAGGCGGTGAACCATCACCGTTGCTCGAGCCCAAAGTCGCGGTTGGAGCCGGGGTGTCGGGAGCGGGCGTGACAGATTCCTTCTGTCCATCCACGACCGGCACATAACGCCCTTCCAGGAACCCTTGCTCGTTCAAAACACTCACGAACCGATAGGTCACCTGCAAGTCCAGCTCTTGCATTGTTAGGTCGTGGCTAATGGAAACTTCTTTCATTCAAACCTACCGGCAAGATAAGGAATGAAATACATAGACAACAACTTCAAGATCGTCAGTGAATTTTGAGAAAACTACTGACCTCTTTCCTCGGCTTCGTTTGACCCAAAACTGCTGCGGAAATAGCCGACAGTTTTCCTTCCAACAGTTTGCCCTTCAAGTCTTTCTGTACAAGAGGAGTGAACTGTGCATCAAGCGACCGGGCCGCACCCAACCACAAGACCACGATGATCAACAAGATAGCTCCCAAGTATGGAGTCGAGGTTGCCAAGGAACCGAAACCCAGAATGAGGAACTGTTGAATGAGGGCGCCTCCAGACTTCCCGAGCGGGTTGCAGACCACATCGATAGCTGCCTTTCCTTTCAGCTGCAATAAAGTGAAAATTCAGGTTCAGTGCTAATTATTGCTGCTGCTAAAATGGTTCTGAAATTCCAGAAAATCACAAAACAGCAAATAGTATGGCAAAGTTTATGTTGAAAATTCTAACCACTAAACGGATAAATTAGAACGCCATGTAAATCTTTAGGGGGTATGAATTGCTTGAAGTGAGCTTTACCTTGGTTTCCTCGTCCAGGGGAATGTAAGCCATCTCCTTGCAAGGGTCGAAAAGACTGTACTTCGCACTCTTGCTGAAAATATTCTGCAGGGCACCGACATACACTGCGGCCAACAAGGGGGTCATCCCAAGGCCTGCAAGCATGGGCGTCAATGGAGTACTGAAGAGCACCAAACCGAAGAAGGCCACTCCTGTAACAAGCAAAACTGTTGGCGTGATGGCTGCTGCCACACCCCATCCGTACTTCCTGAAGATGTACCGACTCAGCAACATCATGATGAACGTTGCAACACCAGTGTACGTCGAGAAATCTCCCATGAACGAGGAATAGTCGTTAGGGCTTGGGAACTGCAATCACCGGCACGAACATTTAGCGACAAAAAGAGGCCCAAAAAAACAAGTATATGAAGAAAGCTTAGAAGCACGAAGATGAGAAAATAAAACGCCGTCACAAGCCTTTCTAATCACACCAAAAAAATGCCTCTTACATCAAAAGAGGCAACAAAACGCCAGTTCCCAAAAAATACAAAACCCAAACTCTTTACAAAATGTACCTGAGCTTTAAGCTTGGACTTCCACGTAACCTCGACCAAATTAATACTAATCCCGTAAGCAACCACCAATGTAGCAAGATCACGAATGTATCGTGAGGTCAACAAAAACTTCGCACTCTCAACCATGCCCATCTTCGGCTTCGATTTCTGAAAATTCAAATAAAATGTATACAACGTTAGTTCAATACTAAACAGCGAGAATCGATTGAACACGGTCATAATGCTGTGTGTAGAAACAGTTGGACTTCTGAAAGAGCTACACAGAAAACATCTTCAATCCAAAAACAAAATTTCGACGACGTTCACAGAGACGACAATTACAACACGAAAGTAGACAGTGTACTAACCTTCTTGCGAACCTCAGCTTTAGGAAGTGAGGGATCATTCACGACGTATTTGTTAGTCCACCAATAGATGCCAACAATCACGAACCCGAGGATGACGACCAGACCCATCATACCCTTCAATGAGTAGCCCCAGCCATCCACACCAGGAGGCAGCTTAGTTCGAAGCTGCGAGAAATACTTGACTGTGCGACCTGAGAACACGAGCGCGACATTGGCGCCTAATCCAAACAGAGGATAGAACTGCTTGGCTTCATCCACAGTCGTAATCTGTCGACAAACCACCGCACATGCTTAGAACCCAATGCTAAACCTTATCCCTTCAACTAAAAACGCTCTAAATAGAATCACACACGAAAAACCAGAGATTGTACAAGGAAACAACTAAAGGTGTACCAGAGCAGTTGCTAATCACAAGAAGTACAACGTTCAATACCACAGAGCTTTAAACTGTAAGAGGAACAGGTTTGGATAAGTGAGCAAAAGTCGAATGTCACATTCAACAAAGCTATGTGGAATGGAGCAAAAGCAAAGAGATGGACAGCAAAAAGCAGAGCGCCGGAAACGGAAATATAACACACCTGGTTGGCAAAACCCCAGAAGAGCACAGAAACGACGACGCTGCCCCAGAGCTCGGCCATGACGTAAAAGAGCACGAACGACCAATTGCGGATGATGGCAATGGGGCCCATGAAGCGGGAGCCCAATTTCTGCAGCGCCCAGTCGGCGAACGCGGTGGGGTGCAGCACGTCCACGAGCGGGTACATGAAGAACGCGAACGCTCCGAAGAACGCAATGAACGGGAAGATGCACGAGTAGAAGAGATTCTCCTTGGACAGCACGTTGGACAGCTTGGTGTAGATGACCATGAATCCGATGGCCATGGGCAGGTTGACCCACGTCTTCAAGAAGGGGATGATCTCGGCGCTGCTGCCCTTCGCCGTCACCACCAGCACGTCCTTGGTGTCGCGCAGAATGGTGTAATTGAAGAGAATGCAGAAGAACATCAGCCCGAGCGGAATCACCTTCTTAAACGTGGTGGCCTCAATGCCTAATATCTTCTTAGGCGTCGTGCTCGGCACCGCCGCGCCCCCTGCTGCTGCGGCTTGCGCTCGCACGGGTAAAGCAGCGCCCAACCCCAGCGGCGGCCTCTCGCCCTCGCTCCTCTTCACCCCAACCTCGCGCGACCTCACCCCCAACTTGGGAGTCCCCAATCCCAGCCCCTCCACACCAGTACGCCGCGAGCTCACAGCGCTCAGCGACCGCACCCCAGATCTCCGCATCAACCCCATGCCCGGCATAGCGGTGCACACCGCCCGGCTGCGCACCGGCATGCCCACATTGGCCCGAGGCGCCCATGAGGGCGCGCTCGCAGTCGCGGCGTACAGGCTCTGCATGTCGCTCTGTGACCTCGCAGCCGCCCGTTACGTTCTCGCTCGATATGCAGCCTCAGCACGCGAGACCGCGCTCTTTCAAGCAAATTCCGGGGGTGACTGAGCGAGAGCCCCGCACAAGTGGAAGCGGGCGATGCGTCCAAGAGAGCACGTCCCGGCGGAGATCACACTCCCTTATGGAGGCCTGCCCTCGCGAGGAGCTATGGCGAGAGCTCCCTGGCGCATTCCGTCTTCCGCCCTTCTTACCTACCAGTGAAACCCTTCTTACCTACCAGACGGGCCTCCGACCCTGCTCCGAACCTCCCCCGGACCTGCTCCGGACCTCGTAGGCACCGTCGCTGGGTTCGGTGGCAGGGCACGCACTACGCAGGAATCGCCGCTTTTGGGTCCAATATCTTACAAAGCCTCACGCTTAGCCTGGATCTTTTGCCGCCGTGTGCCCATGCCGCCGCCCAAACCCGTCACTGTGCCCTAAACCCGTGCCTTCGATTTGGGATGGGCTTCTACCACGGTGTCGGTTTTTGTGGCGGGGGTTTCCAAAGCCGTCACTGTCTCCTAAAACCGAGCGGCTGTACGATTTTTGGCTTTCGGTGTAGGAACGGTTTTAGGTCCAGAGACGGTTCTGTGTGGCTAAGGGTTGGTCCAAAGCCGTTACACTCATTTTCTACTTAGGACACAGTCAGAGGTGGCGGCTTTGGGTGATGTAGTGAGGAGTGTCTGTTCCATTTGAGTGTGTGATCGTTTGACCACCGCAGACCTAAACCGGTGAGCTCCTGGACGTGTACATTCGAGAGTTCAGATTCTAATATTGTGGTAAGGTAAGCCCCCCATTCCAACCAAAAAAAAAAACCTTAAATGCATTGGTATCTGGGTGCGGTGACGGTGCGGTGAACTTGGATGGAAGTGGGGTGTGACCTTTTGCCGCCAGGGGCTTGGGTGATGAGGTTACCAAAAGGCGTCTGGGGGGGTTGGAGGGTGGTGGCGGTTTTAGGTTCACTCTATGCCATGGTGGTTGCCTAGACTATTTGAGAAAGTGAGCCATATCTTGTCCAGTAACCTTATCCGATGGCTGGGGGTGAAGCTTGGTATCTAGGGTTTCGTGTGCAACACAAGAGGGGGAAGAGTGAAAGCAATCTGGGTTGGCTTCCTTGATGTCATTGGGTCCTGGAGTTGCTCCCTAAAGGTATTTTCGTCAGCATTTCATGGTGAAGAAAGCTGTATCTTGGAAAGTACACAATGGGGGTAGTTTGTGATTGGGCTCTGTGGTTTGGTGTTTTCATGGGTCATTGGCAGGGTTTGAGTCGGAAATGTAGCCTTTTGGAGCGGTGAGATAAAGTGTGGATACTTGAGAAGTGTAAAGCGGCAATGTCTGAGTGGCATTTTCTTGCTTTTGTGCTTTGCATACATTGTCTTGGCATGGCATTGCACCTATTGTGTAACTCTGTTTCTTCCAGCGCTGGTAACGACCTAATTCGAAATATTAGAATTGGCAGTACTAGCGCAATTTCAGAACCCTAAGAGTCATTCTTACAATCCTTACTTAGTGTGCCCACCTAAATCTTTTTTTAACTTGATGTTATAATTTATTTTTGTTGTACAAAGAAGAACTAATGATGGTGTGAGTAGGCCAAAGAGTATATCAAATAGTGGTAATTTACACCAAATATTTTCAGCATTTTGTATAAATCATTGGTCTATGCATAGTGGGAGCGTTGTTCTAATTATGGGCACTTGGTTTAGTCCAACATGGGAAAAACACCTAAAGAATGCTAACAAGGAGCTCAAAATGCATGTAGAGGAGGTAAGAGATAAAGGCCAGTAGTGAAAAGAGTTAGAAGAGCAAAAGCTCAAAAATCAACCCTGCGAGGGCCTTGTACGCACTAACCTTCACCTTAACCTTTATAGCACGACCATCAATCTACAACTGTAGTAGATGATGCTCTCCAAAATCTATTACTCTCGTAGATGATGGTCGCACCCTAGCACGCCCCGAGTTTAAGCCTCCAAGACGACCAACATGCGAAGCACAACATTTCCAACTTGAAGTGGATGATTGAGGGTAGTCGTTGAAAAGCTAACGAGGAGCTCGAAATGCGTGTAGACGAGGTGAGACACAATGGCCAGTAGCGGAAAGAGTTAGAAGAGCAAAAGCACAAAAATCAACCCTACAAGGGCCTCGTACGCACTAACCTTTACCTTAACCTTTATGGCACGACCATCAATCTACAACTCTAGTAGATGACACTCTCCAGAATCTATTACGCTCGTAGATGATGGTCGCACCCGGAGTTAAGCCTCCAAGACGACCAACGTGCAGAGCAGGACATTTCCAACTTGAAGTGGATGATTGAGGGCCGGTCGTTGAAGGTGTGCGCGTGTGTGTGTCTCTCTCGAGGCCATTGTGACCGTCCAAGTGTCCAGTGACAGGGACAACAACCCGGACCTTGTGAGTTTGCCTCCATGTACTAAGTTTCTATTTAATTACACACAGAGTACTAGGTATGGGCAACGTTCTAAAAAAATCCACAGGCGTCTGCCGAGTGGCGATTCTAATATTCCACAGTCTCCACTGGCACCAGCAGCGGAATCAAGTTACAGACCTTGAGGATGATTGTCCTTCGCAGTCGACTCACTGTTCAGCCAATGTTTATCGTATCTGCATCCGCTTATTCTTCCTGCAGATTATCGACATACGACCGAGCTTTGTAGAGGAATGGGAGTTCAGTGCTTATCTGTAGCCAAAGGGTGACTCCCAGTTGTTGTATATGTGATCATGTGTGTATCTTCAAGGAATGATATTCTTGGCATCGTGTATTCTATGCTCCACTATTCAATGCATTCTAGTTTCGTTCACTGACCTTGTGTTTGCAGTGTTCTTTGCAGTACCGTAGAGAAGTGCTGGGGTCAAGATTTACCGTCTAGAATATGGTTGTGTGACGTAAGGGATGGTGTGCGGGAGAGGACAAAATACCATAAAGTAATGCCCTTGACTCCTAACTCCTACAGGACCAAGTGTCCCTTCCACGAACATTTCTTTTTTCACTTTTACTGCAATTATTTTTCAATCCATACAATCAAAGTTCACAAAAAATTTACCACATCATATCACATAAGTTTAGAAGAAGATCCTACAATTACATCCTCAAAAATTTCACCTTGGTAGTTTTTTATTGATGGAGGAGAGATTTCTGTAAAATACCTTGGTCCTTAAGGGGCATGTTAGAGGAATCTCTCCTCCATTCATTAAAAATTGCATGGGGAATGTAACTGTAGGGTCTTCTTCTATACTTGTGTGATATGATGTGGTAAACATTTTGTGAATTTTGACCGTACGGATTGAAAGACAAATGGAGTCAAAGTGAAAAAAAAATTGTATCCCGTAGGTACATTTGGTCCTTTCGCGATTAACTCCTAACGGGCTTAGGGATTTTAGAGGAATCTCTACTCTAGTCATTAAAAATTGCCAAAATGAACTTTTGAGACTGTAACCGTAGAATCTTCTTTTATACTTACATGAGATGATGTGGATAACAATTTATCCGTACGGGTTGAAAAATAGAAGCAGTCAAAGTGAAAAAAAATGTTCCCTAAAAAGACACTTGGTCCTTTTGGAATGAACTCTTTGATTCTTAGTCAACTATATTACGGGCTTCAATTTTTCCATTGAAATTTTATGAAAGTGTCTATTTCAAAAAATAGTGTGTCCAACTGTGAAATATACCAAAAATTTTGCTAGGAGAAAAAAATCTACCTGTAATTTAGAGTCTTTTGTAATATGGTAGTTTGAAAGAAGATATGTGGAGAACTTATTATGGTCTTCTAGAATTGGAGTGAGGAAAATTTCATATGTGTTGTGTGAAGCAATTATATTATATTAGTCCTTGTACATAGATTTAGTGGTGGAACAAACAAACCCTCTATTCACGGCCTCCTTCAGAGACTAGAGTTCTTTTTTTATTAGCCCTTGCTCAAAATTAAGCATGTCATAAAGACGATACATGGAACTATGTAGTGGATAATATATTTTTATTTGAAAAGAAGCCCTAGAAGCTCAATAAATATCTCAAAGCGGTGAAGTATAGACATGCTTGGAAAAAAATTCACTCACATTTGAAGTTAGCTAAGAAACTTGACCCTAAAAATATTTTTCTTTAAAAAATATTTGTGTCACATTGTTGGCTATGTCATTTTTTCATCCATATTCAAAATCCCCCATTGCACAACCCTTTTCCAAAGTGTAAACCTTTGTTAAGCAAAAGTCAAACTTTTACTAAATTTAATTTCAAAATCTCTATAGAATTCTTAACCATTGATCTTTGTATCATAGTATTGTTTATAGCTCTACAAAGCCGCCGTTAGTTATAAATTGTGTTGAAATAGGAGTTGCAATGAGTTCTTTTTTCTTTTTAAAGTCTAGGTATTATACCTTGGACTTCTTATTTCAATTGCATTTGAACTAAGTGATACAATGCTCTAAAGAAGATAAGATATTCATTGTCATATACATATGGGCTATTTCAAATGCTTTTGGTAATTTCCTATTATCAAAAATAAAGTTTCAAAGTTGTGTTTTAATTTATTATTAAAAAACTTAAGAACTCATTACGAATTTATATTTGTAACAAATACCATCAGTACAAGCTTATGTTTATTATGAAAGCACCCAAGAGTCCTACTCATTTGCTTTGAACACAGAAAACGAGAGGTGGTAACACAAGTGGTGGAAGTAGAATTTACATATAAATGAACGAGGTTAAAAAAATCTACAATTACTAATTCTTTTTAAAGCTGTAAAAACTGATTTCTTCATGAGTTGATAATTTTGTAATACTATTAAGCCATTGTTTTTAAATAATTGTATTTTCATATTTTCATAGATACTCATCAATTCATATGATCTATGGATGAATTTTTACATGATCACATCATTGTATTATTGTAGCCATAATTTCAAATGTTATAGTAGTTTCTCTTAATATGTTTTTGTGTGTGTATATATATATAGAGAGAGAGATAGAGAGAGATAATTATATCTTCAAATGCTCATGTGCCCATGGCAAGTGCTTATTACTCATATAATATTAATATGCATAGATTCATATCAGCTCGTATATTCACATGTTTAAATATGTTAACATGATTATAGGTTTAGATAGGCATATGTATGATGCTAGTCAATTGCGATGTGAAGTATTTAATTTAGAAGATTGTATGTCTATATCATCATACATTAATCAATTTTTTTAATCTTATAATGAAATGTTCTTATGCTCAA